>JAHLJS010000002.1:68106656-68706656 GCA_038502445.1 Eremochloa ophiuroides
CGCAAACCGTTTCACCCCTTCCCCTTCCCCGCAGCCGCTGACCACCCGGCCCCGCCTGTCAGCCGCTCTCCCCGCCCTTCACTGTTTCTCTTCCACACGAAGACGACGCCACCGGGTCACGCAAATGGCGTGACCGACAGCGCCACGCATGGCAGAGCCCTGACCCCGCTGTCCCCCTCCTGTCCCCTCCTTTCTTGGCCGCCAAGCGAACCTGCGCCCATCCGGAGCCCTAGATCCACTCGAGCCACGGCCCTTCGATCGGTCGAGCACGATCAGGACCGTTCACCATTGGAGCTGGCCAAGCTCGCCAATAAAAAAAAGCTCACCCCGAAGCCCTACCCTCATTTCCCCTCGCCGCCACCGCGGCACAGACCGGCACACTGCACCAAACCGAGAGAGAGAGAGCGTAGGAGAAGGGCGGAGCAGAGGAGGAGAAGCTGCCGGAACGCCGCCGCCGCGGAGCACGCCGGAGCCGGACACGGAGGAGAAGCCCGAGCTGCGGACGAGGAGCGGCACGGCACTGCGATCGCTCTGCACGGCTCCGACTCGCCACTGCATCGCCATCCTAGCTTCACCGACACCACGGTGAGCCACCGCACGCCATGTCCGAACCTCGCCCTGCTTTTGCCATGGTGTTCCGCCCACGGGACGCGCAGGCACGAGCCTTTACCGGCTCAGGAAGATCACCTGCACCATGCACTCATGCGACCGGCCGAAACCCCCGGACTACAAGCTTGCTAGACCGAGAACGCAGCACGACGCGTTCTCGGCGGAGCGCGCTCACCACCGACGCGTTCCGACGCCGAATCACCCGTTCCGAGCAATCCGACTAGCACCCATATAGGTTAGAGCGTCGTGGAGCACCGCCACGACCCCTTGAGCTAGCTACGCGGATCTAAGCGCTAGAGGAAGCCTCGTCCGCAGTGCGCCGTGACCTCGCCGGAGCGCCGCCGCGGACCGGAGCCAAAAGGAGACCCTGCCCTGTCACTAGTTCACCACTAAGCGGACGTATGCCCGTTTAGTCACGCCAATTTGACTGAACCACGTCCGGTTATGCCGAAAACGAGACCGTAATCACCTTGCCGTCGTCAGCCGCCGCCGGCATCACGCCGCCGCCACAACCGAGCACCTTGGGAATCTCGGTAGCCAAAATTGGTAGTTGGTATACCATCGCCATAGACCCTGGAGGCGTATACATCTCCTAGAACACCTCCTTAGCCCCGCCGGAACCTCACAGTCGCGGCGACATCGCCGCCGATGACCGGAGCATCTCAATAGCGCGACCCGCTAGCGTGAACACCAACTCACCGACCACCTCGGACAAGCTTAGTTGCGGGAGATCGAACCTCCATAGCCCGGAACACCGAGAGGTGCGTTCTCGGGGAAACGTGATCACCGCCGACACGATCCGCCTCGCCTAAATCCGTTTCGAGTACCCCCGATCACCTCGCGCTGCGGAGAAAGGCCGCCGAGGTTCGCCAAGTCTGCCTCGGCACCGCCGCTAGATAGCCGAGCCCCGAATCATGTCTGTCGCCTTGGCTACGTGCGCCTCCACCTCGTCGGAGAACCGTCGTATGCCGAGGGAGAGGAGGCCATACCACGACTCTAACCCGCCACCATCTGGTCGGACGACTCTGAGCACGCCAATTGGGGAAAGCCGAGCCCTGTCCTGCCGAAATATGGTCATCGCCGCCCTGTCATTGTCCGCCGCACCGGAGAGACACCGCCTCCTTCAACAGACGCCCTGGAACCCTGCTAGCACCAAATCTCTGATTCGCCCGAGCCTCCCCGGGAGAGCTCGGGAGAGCGGCATCCTCGGCGCCCAAATTTCCGATTCACCCGAGCCTCCCCGGGAGAGCTCGGGAGAGCAGCGCCCTCGGCGCCCAAATGTCCGATTCGCCTGAGCCTCCCCGGGAGAGCTCGGGAGAGCAGCACCCTCGGCGCCCGAATGTCCGATTCGCCCGAGCTACGCCGAGGTACGCCGAGGAAAGTCAAGGTACGACGAGCTCCGCCAAGCCCCGCCGAGCTACGCCGAGCCCTGCCGAGCTACGCCGAGCTCCGCCGAGCTACCCCCGACCACCGCCAAGCTCCGCCGAGCTACCCCCGACCACCGCCGAGCTACCCCCGACCACCGCCGAGCTCCGCCGAGCTACCCCCGACCACCGCTGACCTACCCCCGACCACCGCCGAGCTACGCCGAGCTCCGCCGAGCTCCGCAGAGCTACGCCGAGCTACGCCGACGCCAGCAACTCTCTGGGAACCAGCATCGAACACCTGGTGGGCGACCATCGGGTCTGAGTTCTGATGAGGCGCCACATGCCGCACTACTGGACCCGCGCGCCACGTGGACCAATCCCGAGCTGCCCCTGATTAACCGACCAATTTTCCCATTTTCAGAAAATAGGATAATCTTCGGAAATTCATAACTTATTCATACGAAGTCCAAAAATTGCGCACCATATATCAAATTCTCAGAAAAATGAGATCTACAATCTAAGACTATGTTTGTGTGCATTTTGCTCTTTATTTTACTGGATTTTTCTGAAATACTCTATAGGAGTCGCTGACGCGACTATTTCGTGTTCGATTTCAGAGCCGGAGGAGGATCTGACTAAGGAAGACGACCACGAGTACTTTCAGGAGCTAGGAGACGACTACGAAGGTGCCACGTCCCACCAAATCCTTAGATCCTATTTACGCATTGCAAATGACATTGTTGCTATTGCTTTATGATTATGTATGGATTGGTTGCATGGTAGTATATTTGAATTCCCTGCCTTGATAAGACTTTACCCTGCTATCCGCTGCTAGGTTAGCTGCTGCTTAATTTACTGTTACGCTTCCACTACTTACTACATGCTATATGCTATGTGGTGGAATTGGGACGGTGCATAACTGATTATAACCACTGGGAGAGAGTGCTGCGTGCGTCTTGGGTGCGTGGTAAGGGTTGATGTCGACCAAGTGGGATGTGAGACAAGCCCGTGGGGCAAGTCGTGCCGGGGGTGCAACCTGGGCATCCCCGCGAGAGATACCTGTGGCGGGTAATGACTTATGAGGTGGTTTCGGGATGTGCATTGAAGTCCCGTGAGCGGAGGTGCCGTGATGGCACGGGGAGAGTATCCCCTAAGTGGAGATGCCTGCTTGGTCACAACCAAGGATCTGACTAGTGACCGGAAACATCTGGATTCCCTTGCTATTCACTCGCTTCTGATGGGCGGGAGACGGCTGGACTACTTGGTAGGGCGGTGCCACTACTGCTAGGTTGAGAGGTGATAAGGGTGGACGGTGACGGATGGCAGATTCCCGTACCGTTCTAGATGCGCAGTACCACTGATGGGGCCCGGTACTGCGTCTCCCAGTCTCAGTGTGATGGTGTTGGATCCGGAATATCCCAGGGCTGAGTGGCAGGGTGGTACCGACCTAGGCAAGCAAGCACCCGGAATTCTGCCTAGATGATTGTACAGCATCAATGATGGCTAATCTTGTGAGTAGTAAAACCTCTGCAGAGTGTATGGTTGATCGATCGATACATAAGCCAACTCGTTGGCTATGGACCTTTCCTAATGTTTCTGCAACCACTATTAGATGAGAGCATATTCTTTTCTCCCCCTGGATAACATTTTTCCGGCAGTGTACCCGTTGTGGTAGTGTGCCGCTGAGATAGGCCCGAGAGGGAGTTGGGCCTGTCGAATGAGAGTGAGGTGTGGATATGTGAGGTGTGGTGATGGGAAAAGGGATGATAGTGTTAACTGGTGATAAAACTTGACTAATTAAACATTGATTACAGCTGCATAGGAAAACCTTCGCCTATAGGTCTGCTTGTATAGCCTTGCATCCACTTTCCACAAAGCAAATGCTGCATAGGTGGGCTCCGTGGCCAGTACAAATCGTACTGATAAATTTGCTGTCAGGTGATGAGAATGAGTACGACTTCGAGGGAGATGATGACGAGGAATAGGGTCACGTGCTACACTCAAGTTGGCCGTGAAGGATGAATCGTTTCCGCATCTTCTAAAGCTTCTCTGAATGTTGATTCTGCCAGTGTGGCGATGTAATAAGTATTAATGTAAGACTTAATTACCGTTGTATGGATCCTGGTGTCAACTGAGATATGGGTAATTTCATGGATTGTCCCAAGCAATCTGTTGAATTACAATTCGAGCCTGTGGATTTCCCTTCGCGGAAATCGAGGTCGTTTCACCTTTGGCTCGTATTGACATCCTATTTGATCAGCTAGCTAAAGCAAAAGTGTTTTCCAAGATAGATCTAAGATCAGGGTACATCAAATCAGGATTCGACCTGAAGCTATCCCAAAAACTGCTTTTTCTACTCGTTATGGGTTGTTTGAGTATTTGGTCATGTCTTTCGGCATGACCAATGCTCCTGCCTATTTCATGTGCTTGATGAACTCTGTGTTCATGCCCGAGTTAGATAAGTTCGTAACCGTGTTCATCGATGATATCCTGGTTTATTCTGAAAACCCGGAGGATCACGCTGTACACTTGCGGATAGTTTTGACTCGGTTGCGTGAGCACAAGCTTTATGCTAAGTTTAGCAAGTCTGAGATTTGGTTGAGGAAAGTAAAGTTTTTGGGCCATGTCATCTCAGATGATGGGATATCAGTGGATCCAACCAAAAAAGCCCCAACTTCAGTATCAGAAATTTGAAGTTTCTTGGGCTTGGCAGGTTACTATCGCCGTTTTATTCCAGATTTCTCCAAGATAGCCAAGCCGATGACCAAGTTGCTTCAGAAAGAAGAGAAATTTGTATGGACCCTGGAGTGTGAGACAACTTTTCATACTTTGAGAACTCTGTTGACAACTGCTCCTGTTTTAGCACAACCCGACCTTACCTAACCTTTCGATGTGTTCTGCGACGCATCTGGTACTGCTCTGGGATGTGTCCTAATGCAAGAAGGAAAAGTAACTACTTATGCATCTCGGCAGTTAAGGAAGCATGAGGGCAATTACCCAACGCATGATCTAGAATTAGCAGATGTGGTGCACGCACTGAAGATTTGGAGGCATTATCTGTTGGGAAATGTGTGCCACGTCTTTACTGATCACAAGAGCCTCAAATATATATTCACCCAACCCGAGCTAAACATGAGGCAGCGAAGATGGTTAGAGTTGATCAAGGACTATAACCTGGAAGTCCATTATCACCCTGGAAAAGCCAATGTGGTTGCAGAAGCTTGTAACAGAGCCGCCTAAATCACGTGGCCCACAGGTACCTGTCATTGCCACTAATGACATCTGACAGCCGGGCCCGTGTTCTAGATGACCTAGGCAGCTCTGCCGGGCTACATAAGCACCCGTTATCTCCGATAGGATCCCATTGCGAAGCCATTATAAGATTACAACATTTCATAACAAAATACATCAGAGTAAAAGTGCGGAAGATTAAGTAGTACTTAGTTTACAAACCGGTTGTTCAAATAGAAATTAAGTGCAGTTATTACAGACCATAATTAAAAGTGGTAACAGTAGTGGTAGAACAATATTACAACAAGATAGATAGATAGTTCACGAACCCTGCCCACGGGTTCAACTTTATTCTTCCTCACTCTCCTGGATGATAGTGACACAGCACGGAGCAAGACAGACTTCAGGCTCCTGCTGACTACCTGCAACGGGGTTAACAAACCCTGAGTACATGGGTACTCCGCAAGACTTACTCGACAAAAAGGTGTAAAATTAGACTCAGGAATGCAGGCCGAGGGGAGTCAAGGTAAGGCTTTAGCAAGAGTTCAAGAGTTTTGCGGAAAAGCATTACTAGTCCTATTTCAATATTTTATTCCCATAATATTATTAATCATTACCATATTTCAAGTACTTTCCAATATCCATCATCATTCTTTCAATATATATTTATTCATTTCAAAAACTTCCTAGTTCTGAACCACTATTCACTGTAGGTGTGAGGATCATCTCTCCATAACCGAGGAGCAACGACAATTCGAATTGATTAATACCCAGCTGGGGATCCCTATCCACACTGCGTATGTAGCACTTAAGCTTGCATACGCCAACCCCCCAACCACGGCTTTTCATACCCAGAACTGGTCCTGCGTCACCCGAGAGCACAGTACTCCTCTAGTCTCCAGGCACGCCGGCCACGAGGGTACACGCTACTCTCGCCATCTCTCCACTCCCAGTGCATGGTTGTCGGTTCCAGCAGTAGAGCCACCGGAGTCAAAGGCTTCCCGTAGTATGTGGCTAGTTGCAAAGTCTTGATCACAGCAGGCCTGACAACGAATGGTCCCTAATATTTTTCTGTTAGAAACCATGCATTAGGACTCTAATCCAAGTACACTGGTAACTACCCGGTTTTCACATCCCTTTCCCGATGGCGACGAAAGTTGGGACTCTAACCCAAACAGTTGGCCAAACAAATGGGAAAACCCATCCCCGTTGATGACAATGAACTAGTTAGGAACACTGCCAACCAACAAGGACATAACCAGTCCCATAAAGTGATTTATTTGATTTGTATCATCACAGTTCAAAGAGCATTTTTTTTAAATCTAATCATTGAGCATGACTAAGCATTTTTCAATACTTTAAATAAATCAGGTTCTCAGGTATTGATAAGTGGTCAAGGATGGTAATGCATTAATTGGTTGTCAATCAACTCCTATTAACCTAATGCAATAGATTAACTCAAGTGATAAACATTTTAAAATAGCAAGGAGAGGCAAATGCACCGGGGCTTGCCTTGGATGTTGTGGAGTGTTGGGTCTAGGTCAGTGTCACAAATATCAAAGCCCTGCACAATCTCCTAAGCAGTCTCCTCAGATGCACCCTCAAATTTTATCTCCGGATCCTCGGTCACTACACGTTTGCAATAATGAATGTATGAATGCGATGCGCATGAAATGACAGATAAAATTCAATAATACATAACACATCTCCAATCATAACTCTACCATAGGCTAACTAGGATTATCCTAATTCATCATGCCCTAGGTCATAAAGGTGTTTGACCTAAGTTCACAATCAACCAGAAAATCACACAAACCCTAAGTTATTAATGTTTTCTATTTATTTTTATTAATCATTTAATCAAACATTCATTTTAATAAATAATTAAACTATTTCCATTTGATGCCAAACTTCACCAACAGTTAGCTTTGGACCTAAAACAGTACCAAATAAATTTTCATGATTTTTGGACTTACAGAGAATTAATTAAAATTAGACAAAGTTGTATTTATGAATTAAAATAATGATTTTTACACCCTGCAGAAGCTGTTCAAACATCACATCTAATATTTTTATAAAATTCTACCTAATACAGAGAGCTTACAAAAATATCCTCATAATTTAAGGCTGCACAGAAATATTCTCATGAAATTAGCAAAACATATCATTGTTCAATTGAAAATATAAAAGAAAAGATCATATTAATTCACTGGAAAAACGAAAACTACATTTAGCTCGAGACGGCCCAGAAACCAGAAGCCGGCCTAGCTCCACACGGCGTGGCCCAAATAGCCCGCACGCCCGCGCGCTCTCTCTCTCACTCCCTCTATGCCGCTGACGAGTTGACCCTACCCGTCAGCCTCTCCCTCATTCCCCCCTTCTTCTTCCTCCGACTGCCGTGCGTGCTCGGCCGTGGCGGCTCGCCGCCGGTGGCTCCTCCGGCTAGGGGAGAACTCCGGTGGACTACCCAAACCCTAAATCACTAACCTATGAACCTAAACCGGCTAAAGCGGGTCGGCGACGGGCACGACACCGCCCACGGCGGCTTGGCCACGGCGGTGCACCGTGCGTCGGCGAGGACAGTGCAGTAGCAACCTAGGAAAAAGGGTCAGGGAGACACAAGGCTCACCACGAAGATGTTGCTCACCCAAACGGAGTCGGAGAAGGCACGGAGATTAGGGTTCGACGCCGGCGGAGAGCATAGCCGCGAATACCGGCGACGAGACCTCCGTTCCCGCGAACCTAGAGCGGTAACGACCAAAGCAAGACATTCATAAGCCTCACCATTTCACCAGGAACACAGAACAAGAGCAGGAACGAAGAGACCGTCACCGGAGCAAGCAGACCTCAGCACGAAGACCGGCGACGGAGCTCCGGCGGACACCGAGGGCAACCACACGCGTTTCCGGTCCAACAGATCACTCCAAGCCGAACCAAGGGCAGCACTAGATGCGCAAGGAAGTGGGCTAACTAACTGCAAGATGGAGATGGTGAAGGAGGACGGAGCACGGCGAATTTCGCCGGACACCGACGAGTTCGAGTGTGGCCGTGGGTGGAAAGAAATGAAGAAGGGCGGTGCGGTGGCGGTTTATAAGCCGGGCAAGGGATGGGATAAGCTCAAGCAGGTCCAGGCCCCCCTGGGGAGCTCGACACGGTGACGTCCGGGCCCCCTAGCCGGCCGGATGAGCCCGGCACCGGCCGCGGCACGCGCGCGTATGGGGGGGGGGGAAGATGAACAGGGGCACCCCCTAGCTACAGTGTAGGTTTCAAATAGGTCAAATGATAGTTGGTTTGGATTCGATCTGGTCCAGCCAGAATCTGAGGAAGTGATGAATACAAAAGTTGTAGAGAATTTTGAATAGATCATTTTTTCTTTTGACACCAAATTCAAATTCGGTCAAAATTTTAAATTACAGAAAAAGGGGT
This sequence comes from Eremochloa ophiuroides, assembly GCA_038502445.1. Lineage (NCBI taxonomy): Eukaryota > Viridiplantae > Streptophyta > Magnoliopsida > Poales > Poaceae > Eremochloa > Eremochloa ophiuroides. Next base: position 68,115,290 of record JAHLJS010000002.1, read on the forward strand.
AGAATTAGGTTTTGAATTACAAACTAAAATTTTAAAATTACTTTTAAATTTTCTCAACAAATTGAAAAATGGTCAATATAAAAGTTGTCCTACTCAGTGAGATCTACAACTCCTATTAAGGAAGTTTGATCAGATTCTTAATATTTTTGAATTTGAAGTTTCAAATTTGAATTTCAACATAGTAATTTGAGTTTATTTTGAATTTCTATAATAAAACTTCAAAATATCCAAAAATAAAAGTTGTTACATTTTAAAAAATTACAACTTTCATTAAGACACTTTCATAAGGTTCTCTATAGATTTTGAATTAGGGGTTAAGGTCAACCCTATGGCTCATTTTGATTTCTTCTTTAATTTTTATTTTTGACTTTTGATTGAGGACTTAATTACACAATCAACACTAATGAAATCAAATCACTCTAGGAGCCCTAAGCACAATCATATGCAGATGATTAATAATAAACATGATGACATGGTAATTTAATTAAATGTAATATCAGAGGTATTACAGCCTTCCCCCCTAAAAGAAATCTCGTCCCGAGATTTGGCATAAGACAAGACTTAAGGCCAAGTAATGGAAAAGAAAATGTCTCAACAAGCCCAGACCCAACTAGATCACAACTACTAATGGACTTTACATATTACATCACCAGTCAATGACATTACAAAGTGGCGAAAAACTCGGGGAAATTCTCGGCGAGATAATCTTCAGATTCCCATGTGGCTTCATCCTCAGAATGTGCACTCCATTGGACCTTGTACCACCTGGTTGTGTTCCTTCATGTGACACGATCCTTTATGTCCAGGACTCGAATAGGATACTCTGAGTACATCAACTCAGGTTCAAGTTCCACTCCTTCCACATCGATGACCTGGTCAGGTACTCGAAGACACCTCTTGAGTTGTGACACATGGAATACATTGTGTACGTCTAAAAGATGCTTTGGCAACTGCAACTTATAAGCTACTTTTCCCACGCATTCTATAATTAGGAAAGGTCTAACATAACGCGGGGCCAACTTGCCTTTGACGCCAAATCGATTGACTCCTTTCATTGGCGATACTTTTAGATACACATAGTCTCCCACTTTGAATACTAAGGGTCGACGCCTTCGATCGGCATAACTTTTCTGTCGAGACTGTGCCACTTTCAAATTCTCTTGTATCATTCTGACCTTTCTTCAGCTTCATTGATCAAATCAACGTCGTAAAACCATCTTTCTCCAGGTTCCGACCAATTCAATGAGGTACGGCACCTACGGCCGTAAACTGCCTCAAATGGAGCCATCTTGATGCTTTCTTGGTAGCTGTTGTTATACGAGAATTCTGCTAATGCCAAACATTCATCCCACTTGTCAGGCTAATTGAGTGCACAAGCCCTCAACATATCCTCCAGTACTTGATTGACTCTTTCCGTCAGTCAGTCAGTCTGTAGATGGTATGCAGTGCTATGCAGAAGCTTTTGTACCTAAGGACTTGTGAAAATCCTGCCAAAACTTGGAGACGAACTGGGTACCTCGATCGGAAACGATGGTCTTCGGCACACCATGCAACTTCATTAAGTTTTCTATGTAAGCTTCGCGTATATCGGTGCCCTGTAATCTTTCTCGACAGGTAGAAAATGAGCTTGCATGGTGAGGCGATCCACAATAACCCAAATGGAATCAAAACCTCTTGTGGTCTTGGGTAATCCCGCGATGAAATCCATGCTGATGTCCCCCCACTTCCACGCAGGAACCGGCAACGGTTGCAACTCTCCACCAGGCTTCATGTGAACAGCTTTCACTTTTTGACAAGTGTCACATCTCGTGACATACCGAGCAATCTCCATCTTCATCTTTGTCCACCAGAACTTTTGCTTCAAATCTTGATACATCTTATTGCTGCCAGGATGGATAGAAAACCTTGTCAAATGTGCTTCGTCAAGGATCTTTTGTCTCACTTTTGGAACCTTTGGAACTACCAACCGATCCTTGAACCATACGACACCATCTTCATTAACCCTGAAACAATCGGCCTTGCAAGCTTGGACTTTCTCCTTAATGTGCTTGATTCCTTTACTTTCCCTCTGAGCAGCAATGATCTACTCACGGATAGGCGTTTCAATGCTGATATTTGCTAGACTGCCTTGTGGGACTATTTCTATGCCTAACCTTTTCAACTCATAGCACAAGGATAAGTTATATGGCCTGACTGTCAAACAATTGCAGTGCACCTTACGACTGAGTGCATCGGTGACCACATTCACCTTACCTAGATGATAATGCACTTCAATATCATAATCCTTGATCAGCTCGAGCCATCTTCGTTGTCTCATGTTCAACTCTTCTTGAGTAAAGATGTATTTCAGACTCTTGTGATCTGTGTATACATTGCAGGTACTGCTCAGCAAATAATGACGCCATATCTTCAAGGCATGTACCACAGCTGCTAACTCCAGGTCATGGGTAGGGTAATTCTCTTCATATCGCTTGAGCTGACGTGAAGCATAAGCAATGACATGGCCCTCTTGCATCAAGACGCAACCAAGACTGGTACCAGAAGCATCGCAGTACACATCAAATGGCTTTTCAATGTCCAGTTGAGCTAATATTGGTGCAGTGGTCAACAACTTTTTCAGAGTTTGAAACACCTTCTCACATTCTGGTGACCAGACAAATTTGACTTGATTTTTCAACATGTTGGTAATGGGCTTGGCTATTCTTCAGAAGTCCGTAATAAAACGACAGTAGTATCCCGGCATTCCCATAAAACTGCAGACTTGATGTACTGTGGTTGGGGGCTTCCAATTCAATATTTCTTCTACCTTGCTCGGGTCCACAGATATACCTTCAGCAGATAAAATATGGCCGAGAAAAGGAACTCGGTCCAACTAAAACTCACATTTGCTGAACTTGGCATAAAGCTGGTGTTCTCTCAAATGGGTTAGAACAATGCGAAGGTTGTTGGCATGTTCATCAGGGGTTTTGGAATAAACAAGGATGTCATCGATGAACACAACTACAAATTTGTCGAGTTCGGGCATGAAGACTGAGTTCATTAGGTACATGAAATAGGCAGGTACATTGGTTAGGCTAAAGGACATGACCAGATACTCATAAAGGCCGTATCCGGTGGTGAATGCTGTTTTGGGGATATCTTCGGGACGGATCTTTATTTGGTGGTAGCCAGACCTAAGGTCAATTTTGGAAAATACTTTGGCTCTAGCTAATTGGTCAAAGAGTAGGTCAATGCGAGGTAAAGGATATTTATTTTTGATGGCGACCTCGTTGAGTGGGCGATAATCAACACAGAGTCTGAGTGGCTTGTCCTTCTTTTTCACAAAGACAGCAGGACAACCCCAGGGAGATAAACTAGGTCTGATGAAACCCTTATCAAGCAGATCTTGCAACTGAACTTTAAGCTCAGCTAATTCTTTGGGAGGCATCCTATAGGCTCTATGGGATATAGGTGCAGTTCTCGGCTTCAACTCAATAGCAAACTCCACGTCACGGTCAGGTGGCAGACCAGGTAGATCATCAGGAAATACATCCGGAAATTCACAGACTACCGAAATCTTTTGGATTTCTTGGACTGAGGTGGCACACAATCTCTGCACAGACTTTTCAACCATTCTCACAGGTAGTGGCAGCTGGATAAGAAGCTGAGATTGACAACCAGGTATACTGACTTGTATGGTCCTATTCAGCACGTCGATCAAAGCCTTGTGCTGATACATCCAATTCATACCTAATATGACATCTATGTCCTGATCCTTGAGTACTATCATGATGGTTGGGAATATATGCCCGCCCAACTCGATAGGTACTCGCTACACTACCTCCTTAGTATTTATAGGCCCCCTGGGCGAATGTATAAGGAAGTTTTCCTTTATTTTCCCAATTGGAATCTCATGCTTGACAACAAATGTATGATTGATGAATGAATGTGATACAACAGAATCAAAAAGTGAAATAGCAGGGTGACTGGCAACAGGAAACCTACCCATGATGACGGGCTCTCCTGCAGGGATGTCATCCACATGAGTATAATAGACCTGGCCTACTTTTTTGACAATTTTGCCCTTCGAAGCCTGGTGCTGCTGGCCACGGTGCTGATTCTAATGCTGCTACTGCTGCTGTCTAGGACCTCTCTATGCATTTTGATTGTACTGCTTGGGGTATGGGAAATTGCGGGCCCAATGGCCCATCTTGCCACAGTTGTAGTAGGGGTGATTGTAGGTGGTCTGAGGTGTATTTATACGAATGCTAGGGGCATTCGGCTGAGTGGTGTTCTGCTGGTTTGAGGTGTGGGAAGTAGCCGCGGTGCGTACCATGACTTGCTGCTGGGGGTAAGCTGGACGGTGGTGGTGAGTAGGATGATAGATGATCTTCTGGCGTTTTTGACCGCCAGAAAATCTCGACTTCTTCTTCTTCTTTTCATCTTGATGCTTACGATCACTTTCTTCGTAAGCAATGGCACTGTTGACAGCTTCGTGATATGAGCAATTAAGGTTATTGGATAAGCTGCGCTGGATCTTGAAGTTTAGGCCCCTGACAAAGCAATCTTTCTTCTTTTGGTCAGTGTTGGTATGTTCCGGAGCATATCGGTCTAGATGGTTGAACTAGTTCACATATTGCATAATAGAAGATTCCTTCTGCTGCAGAGCTAAGAACTGATCCAGCTTCATTTTCATTACACGTGCAGGGATGTAATGTGCTCGGAAAGCATCACAAAACTCTGCCCAAGTGACCTGATGTCCCTCGGGCTGTGCAGACAACAGGTTGGCATACTAGGCACTGGCAGACCATGCTGCTGCTGAGTTGCGAACAGTGGCTTTTGGATATCTGTGCAACGGATCAAGCTGAACTTTTGCTCCATGGTTCGGAGCCAATCATCGGCCTCCAAGGGCTCATCGGCTTTTGTGAACACTGGGGGACGTGTTTCAGTAAAATCCACATAGGTAGTTTCCTCATCTTCGCGGCGGCCTCGATGCCCGCCATGGTTCTCCCGGTTTTGGGCCATAGCATTGGTTGCATTAGCAAGGGCTGCGATGGCATCGGCTAAGGTTGGTGGTATGGGTGGCGGGTAGGGAGCAGCTCCTTCATCGGAAGTACCGGCACCAGTCGAGCGGGTGTTGACCATCTGTTTTTAGGATAACCAACTTAGGACTTACTTTGCATAATTAAAACATGGTAGCATTACAACTTAAAACATTAAACATAACAAAGTTCAACACACTCGGACATAACAAGTTCCATCCCAGGCTAAGGTTCTTGGCACGATGATTACAACACTTGGATAGCAGAAGACTAAAGTCGATCACTAGTCCTAAGACTAGCCTAGTCGATGACGACAATCTCCTCCTCGTCGTCCTCCTCAACGACCACGTCCTCCTTCGGGTCAACTGCCTCAAAGTAACCATCATCAGTACCCTCACTGTCATACTCCACCTCCTCTGGTCCCATGACAACACCTTCCTCAGGCTCATCCTCACGTGGAACCAGAATCGGATTAAGCTGATCATTCAGCCTATGCACCTCCTCGTGCAGCATACCATTGTTCCACTCAAGGTTCTCCACATACCCTTCCAGCTCCTCGACCCTCTCACGGGCCATGCCCTCACGCTCCAAAGCTAGGTCTCTCTGCTGAGTTAGGCGGTCGATCTCCCGACGCAGATCCCTGTTGATCCTCACATCCCGGTAGTGGTCAGCCCGGGCTACGTGGAAATCCTCTCGCATGAGACTCATCTCCCTGTGCAGCTCCTTGATCTCCTTCTTCAACTCCTTACGACTACGACCGGGAGGGCAGCTACCAGACGCCTCCTCACCGTCGCGTGGTGCCAACTGGTGGCGCGGAACTCCACGGGGACCAGTCATCTTGCGAGCAGTCAACATACAACGTGCCAGCTAGAAAGGTAAGTTTGAATTAGTGAGGATATAAAAGGCTAGCAAGAATAGGTGTGATAGATCCTAACCCATATACCCACTTTTAAGGAGGAAGTTATTAACATGTGTGATTATCATGATGCATGCACATACTTACAAATTTTAAATCATGCAATATAAATAAAAGCATAAACAATTTGAACATAGGGCTAATATTAATAATAATGTTATTCCACCTGCTACCATAAGTATAGTAATAGGTATAACAAAATACAGATCAAGGCAGGAACTACTGATAAGATAAGAATGTACGCAATTTGGACCCAAAATAGCAGCTTAAGTTTTTATGATCCAAGGACATTTTGAAGTTTTCGAAAAGTAACCCGCAATGAATTAGCAATGGAATGCTCAGATACCAGCTGTAACAGAACCGCCTAAATCACGTCGCCCACATGCACCTGTCATCGCCACTAATGACATCTGACAGCCGGGCCCGTGTTCTAGATGACCTAGGTAGCTCTGCCGGGCTACATAAGCACCCGTTATCTCCAAAAGGATCCCATTGCGAAGCCATTACAGGATTACAACATTTCATAACAGAATACATCAGAGTAAAAGTGCGAAAGATTAAGTAGTACTTAGTTTACAAACCGGTTGTTCAAATAGAAATTAAGTGCAGTTATTACAGACCGTAATTAAAAGTAGTAACAGTAGCGGTAGAACAATATTACAACAAGATAGATAGATAGTTCACGAACCCTGCCCACAGGTTCAACTTTATTCTTCCTCACTCTCCTGGATGATAGTGACACAGCACGGAGCAAGACAGACTTCAGGCTCCTGCTGACTACCTGCAACGGGGTTAACAAACTCTGAGTGCATTGGTACTTCGCAAGACTTACCTGACAAAAAGGTGTAAAATTAGACTCAGGAATGCAGGCTGAGGGGAGTCAAGGTAAGGCTTTAGCAAGAGTTCAAGAGTTTTGCGGAAAAGCATTACTAGTCCTATTTCAATATTTTATTCCCATAATATTATTAATCATTACCATATTTCAAGTACTTTCCAATATCCATCATCATTCTTTCAATATATATTTATTCATTTCAAAAACATCCTAGTTCCGAACCACTATTCACTATAGGTGTGAGGATCAAGTCTCCATAACCGAGGAGCAACGACGATTCGAATCGATTAATACCCAGCTGGGGATCCCTATCCACACTGCGTATGTAGCACTTAAGCTTGCATACGCCAACCCCGCCTACCACGGCTTTTCAAACCCCGGAACCGGTCCTGCGCCACCCGAGAGCACAGTACCCCTCTAGTCTCCAGACACGCCGGCCACGAGGGTACACGCTACTCTTGCCATCTCTCCACTCTCAGTGTGTGGTTGTCGGTTCCAGCAGTAGAGCCACCAAAGTCAGAGGCTTCCTGTACTATGTGGCTGGTTACAAAGTATTGATCACAGCAGGCCTAACAACGAACGGTCCCTAATATTTTCCGCTAGAAACCATGCATTGGGACTCTAAGCCAAGTACACTGGTAACTACCCGGTTTTCACATCCCTTTCCCGATGGCGACGAAAGTTGGGACTCTAACCCAAACAGTTGGCCAACCAAATGGGAAAACCCATCCCCATTGATGACAATGAACTAGATAGGCACACTGCCAACCAACAAGGACATAACCAGTCCCATAAACTGATTCATTTGATTTGTATCATCACAATTCAAATAGCATTTTTTTAAAATCTAATCATTAAGCATGACTAAGCATTTTTCAATACTTTAAATAAATCAGGTTCTCAGGTATTGATAAGTGGTCAAGTATGGTAATACATCAATTGGTTGTCAATCAACTCCTATTAACCTAATGCAATAGATTAACTCAAGTGATAAACATTTTAAAATAGCAAGGAGGGGCAAATGCACCGGGGCTTGCCTTGGATGTTGTAGAGTGTTGGGTCTGGTCAGTGCCACAAATATCAAAGCCCTGCACAATCTCCTGAGCAGTCTCCTCAGATGCACCCTCAGATTTTATCTTCGGATCCTCGGTCACTACACGTTTGCAATAATGAATGTATGAATGCAATGCGCATGAAATGACAGATAAAATTCAATAATACATAACACATCTCCAATCACAACTCCACCATAGGCTAACTAGGATTATCCAAATTCATCGTGCCCTAGGACATAAAGGTATTTGTCCTAAGTTCACAATCAACCAGAAAATCACACAAACCCTAAGTTATTAATGTTTTCTACTTATTTTTATTAATCATTTAATCAATCATATAATTAATAATTAATTAAACTATTTCCATTTGATGCCAAACTTCACCAACAGTTAGCTCTGGACCTAAAATAGTACCAAATAAATTTTCATGATTTTTGGACATACAGAGAATTAATTAAAATTAGACAAAGTTGTATTTATGAATTAAAATAATGATTTTTACACCCTGCAGAAACTATTCAAACATCACATCTAATATTTTTATAAAATTCTACCTAATACAGAGAGCTTACAGAAATATTCTCATAATTTAAGGCTGCACAGAGATATTCTCATGAAAGTAGCAAAACAGATCATTGTTCAATTGAAAATATAAAAGAAAAGATCATATTAATTCACTGAAAAAACGAAAACTACATTTAGCCCGAGACGACCCAGAAACTAGAAGCTGGCCCAGCTCCACACGGCGCGGCCCAAATAGCCCTCACGCCCGCGCGCTCTCTCTCTCACTCCCTCTGTGCCGCTGACGGGTTGACCCCACCCGTCAGCCTCTCCCTCACTCCCCCTTCTTCTTCCTCCGACTGCTGCGCGCGCTCGGCCGCGGTGGCTCGCTGCCGTCGGCTCCTCCGGCGAGAGGAGAACTCCGGCGGACTACCCAAACCCTAAACCACTAACCTATGAACCTAAACCGGCTAGAGCGGGTCGGCGACGGGCACGACACCACCCATGGCGGCTCGGCCACGGCGGCGCACCGTGCGCCGATGAGGACAGTGCGGTAGCGACCTAGGTAAAAGGGTCAGGGAGACACAGGACTCACCACGAAGACGTTGCTCGCCCAAACGGAGTCGGAGAAGGCACGGAGATGAGGGTTCGACGCCGGCGGAGAGCACAGCCGCGAATACCGATGACGAGACCTCCATTCCCGCGAACCTGGAGCGGTAACGACCAAACCAAGACATTCATGAGCCTCACCATTTCCCCAGGAACACAGAACAAGAGCTGGAACGAAGAGACCATGACTGGAGCAAGCAGACCTCTCCACGTAGACCGGCGGCGGAGCTCCGGCGGACACCGAGGACAACCACACGCGTTTCTAGTCCAACAGAGCACTCCAAGATGAACCAAGGGCAGCACTAGATGCGCAAGGAAGTGGGCTAACTAACTGCAAGATGGAGATGGTGAAGGACGACGGAGCACGGCGAATTTCACCGGACACTGATGAGTTCGAGTGTGGCCGCGGGTGGAAAAAATGAAGAAGGGCGGTGCGGTGGTGGTTTATAAGCCGGGCAAGGGATGGGATAAGCTCAAGCAGGTCCGGGCCCCCCTGGGGAGCTCGACATGGCGGCGTCCGGGCCCCCTGGCTGGCCGGACAAGCCCGGCGCGCGCGTACGGGGGTGGAAGATGAACAGGGGCCAGAATCTGAGGAAGTGATGAATACAAAAGTTGTAGAGAATTTTGTATAGATCATTTTTGCTTTTGACACCAAATTCAAATTCAGTCAAAATTTTAAATTACAGAAAAGGGGGTAGAATTAGGTTTTGAATTACAAACTGAAATTTTAAAATTACTTTTAAATTTTCTCAATAACTTGAAAAATGGTCAAAATAAAAGTTGTCCTACTCAGTGAGATCTACAACTCCTATTAAGAAATTTTGATCAGATTCTTAATATTTTTGAATTTGGAATTTCAAATTTGAATTTCAACATAGTAATTTGAGTTTATTTTGAATTTCTATAATAAAACTTCAATTTCTCCAAAAAAATAGTTGTTACATTTTAAAAACTCTACAACTTTCATTAAGACACTTTTATAAGATTCTCTATAGATTTTGAATTAGGAGTTAAGGTCAACCCTTGGGCTCATTTTGATTTCTTCTTTAATCTTTATTTTTGACTTTTGATTGAGGACTTAATTACACAATCAACACTAAATGAAATCAAATCACTCTAGGAGCCCTAAGCACAATCATATGTAGATGATTAATAATAAACATGATGACATTGTAATTTAATTAAATGTAATACCAGAGGTATTACAAAGCTCTGAGCAGAAAGGGTCATTGTCATGCGATTGCAGGGGACGGATTCAAGCTTATGCACCCGGCTGTTCTGCATAGCATTGCTTTGAGTTGCTCGCTTGAGAGCAAGATCATCAAGCTTCAGAAAACAAATCCTGGTATCTATCACATCAAAAGAAAGATGAAAGAAGAAGAAACCAAGCATTTCAAAGTTGATGAGAAGGGAGTTCTATGGTTCACGAATAGATTGATGGTTCCTAAAAACCGAGAGCTGAAGAATCAGATCATGGATGAAGCCCATCTATCAAAACTCTCCATCCACCCTGGCAGCAGCAAGATGTTTCATGAATTGAAACCCAGATTCTGGTGAACCAAAATGAGGAAGGAAATTGCCGCGTATGTGGCAAGATGTGACACCTGTTGCAGAGTCAAGGCCGTTCATCTCAAGCTCGTAGGTTTGCTACAACCTTTATCGATACCAGGATGGAAATGGGAAGACATAAGTATGGATTTCACTGTGGGACTTCCAACTACTCAGAAGGGATTTAATTCCATTTGGGTGACTGTTGATTGCTTGATAAGTAGGCTCATTTTCTCCGAGTCAAGGTTGATTTCTGACCTGATCAATAGGCAGATTTGTACCTTGCTCAGATAATACGCTTACATGGAGTACCCAAGATGTCGACGGAATGCCGGCGATAGTCTACCGAGGGGTATGCCTAAGGTAGTAGATTGATCGGTGAAGGTGCGCCTGAGACGAGCAAGAGTTACGCTGGAAGCGTGAGACACGAGATTTATACAGGTTCAGGCCGCCGCGAGGCGTAATACCCTATGTCCTGTGTGTTGCTGTATTGTATTGCTAGTAGATGAGTTGAGTTGAGGGGATCCCCTACCCGCCTTATATAGTCCGGGGGGTAGGGTTACAAGTCGGTTTGACATGTATAACAGATTACAATCCTAGCCGAACAAGGAAACTAATCGGCTAGATATTAGGAAAGCTATTTCTTAACCGCCAAGTCTTCATACCGGCGGATATACGTGATCTTCTGGAGAATGTGTAGATGACGCGTCCTTGGCAGTTCGGGCCTGATCGGATGTTCTGGCCCATATAGTGCCGTGTGGGTATATGGGTTTATCGCCCACAGCTAGTCCCCGAGTGCCTTGTATTCGTCGGTAGGTGCAGATCTTCGGAGTTGCTTGACCAGACGGATGCAAGGGGCTCAGAAAAATTTTGAAAAAAGCCCTCTCTTTGGTGAAGTGTATCCACTTTTGGTTCGCCAGAATCAATACCTTCACCGTTAGGTGAAGTGTACTCACTTAGTCCTTGACCCTGATAGTAGGTGACATAGTCACGTGGTGTCAGGGTCAAAATCTTTATCCTTGTTGATCATGTGAAGTGTTGACAAAGTCCCTGACCACAGCAAGTGATCGGGAAAAATCTTCCGAGCAGGCGAGACAATGACGTAGTCCCCGAGCACAGCAAGTGATCGGGAAAAAGCTTTCGAGTAGGCGAGACGATGACGTAGTCCCCCGAGCACAGCAAGTGATCGGAAAAAATCTTCCGAGCAGGCAAGGCGCATGTCAAGACCCCTAATGTGCTGCCCAAGATCAGGACCCTGATCCGAACAGCATGGAGTGGCTTGATAGTTTGGCGACGAATCCTCAGCGTGGTCGGAGACGAAATCCAAGCAGCGAGAGGATGGCGAGGAGCGGTGACGAGTCCCCAGCGTGGTCGGAGGTGGTGTCCGAGCAGTGCAAGGACGGCAAGAAGCGGCGACGAGTCCCCAGCGTGATCGGAAACGGTATCCGAGCAGCGTGAGGACGGTGAGGAGCGATAATGAGTCCCTAACGTGGTCGGAGGCGATGTCCGAGCAGCGCGAGGATGACGAGGAGCAGCGACGAGTCCCTAACGTGGTCGGAGGCGGTGTCCAAGCAGCGCGAGGACGATGAGGAGTCCGGCGACGAGTCCTTAGCGTGGTCGAAAACAGTTCTGAGCAGCGCGAGGATGATGAGGAGCGGCGACGAGTCCCCAGCGTGGTCGGAGGCGATGTCCGAGCAGCGCGAGGACGACGAGAAGCGATGACGAGTCGATGAGGAGTTCCTGCAAAATAAATATGTACAATGGGTAGTACATGATGTAGATTTTGGAGCGGATACCAATATTGTAGAATGCAGGATAAGATTGTCCGTTTCTTACTCTTGTCAGGTCACGTAATTTCCCCTGGTAGTTGGCCTGTTACGTTTAAGCACCTGACCTGGCGTCTGGTTCAGAGGTTTCTTAACATGACCATGTTTGTGTGACGGCTTACGGGGCGTAGACAGGTTTCGTGGATTAAGGCGTGTGCTAACAAGGTACTTTAAGCAACCCTTAAGAGAAGAAAACGGAGAGATACTTAGTATCTCGTCAGCGGAAAAAATCTTCTGAGTGCCCGAGCTTTGTCGGGGTTTATGGAGAAATTGTTGGCGAGTGTCCGAGCTTTGTCGGGACTTATGGAGAGGTCAGCGGCAAAGAATCATGAAGATAATTTTGAAGATATATGGAGATTGGAGAATATATACAAGAATATTAAAGATATCACTTAGCTTGATTAACGTCGAGCGGAGTGGTCGGCGTGTTAAGGAGTTGCTTGACGTGACTCGTGTGATAGTTCGGACAGCTCCGGGCTTGCTGTTGTCGAGGTCACCATGGCGTTGATGCCGAGAAGCACGATTGAATCTCTGCTAATAAATATCATGTAGATTTGTGGAGAAATCTAAAGACAATATATAATAAAATATTTTAATTAATTAAGAAAAACATGACTTACCTTTGATCGGCGATGGGAATCTGGTCATGTGAACGTGCGTAGTGTACATGCATGGATGCTCGCACATGCACAAGCTTGATACTAGGCATACATGCAGGATGCGTTGGCGTATGTTGTCGTTGGAACCCCGCTCGTGCATGAAACGGATTCGGATGGCTGATTGTTGAAGCCACTGTTGGACTCCGGACCGAGTTTGGCGGTGATTGGCCGGAAAATAGCAGATTCGTTCGAGGACAACGGCAACGTAAAGAACAGAGAATCAACGTGCTTGTCTCCAACGCCGAGATGCCGCTAGATGTAGATCTTCAGGGAATATATCTTCTTTACCGGCCGCTGCGCTAGCTCATCAGGATGTAGTGGATGCGAAACCAGATCCGGCTGCTGAAGGATATCATCGCTGGAAGCTTGGTAGGCGCAGATAACGTTGACGAAGAAATCCCCGTGCCAAAAACGGAAGGTGAAGGTCGATCGGTTGGTCGATCTTGCCGAGGACGTCACGTTGATGGAGGGCGCCGCCGCGAGATCTAACGACGTTGCCGAAGAAAAAATCCATCTGGTTCGCCGCCGTCGAATGTTGCGGTCGACGACGATAAAATAAAAATTTTCATCTTGCCCGTCATGGATTCAGGAAGCATACCCCCTACCTGGCGCGCCAACTGTCGACGGAATGCCTGCGATAATCTACCGAGGGGTATGCCCAAGGTAGTAGATTGATCGGTGAAGATGCGCCTAAAACGAGCAAGAGTTGCGCTGGAAGCGTGAGACACGAGATTTATACAGGTTCAGGACGCCGCGAGGCGTAATACCCTACGGCCTGTGTGTTGCTGTATTGTATTGCTAGTAGATGAGCTGAGTTGAGGGGATCCCCTGCCCGCCTTATATAGTCCGAGGGGCAGGGTTACAAGTCGGTTTGTCATGTATAACATATTACAATCCTAGTCGAATAAGGAAACTAATCGGTTAGATATTGGGAAAACTATTTCTTAACCGCCAAGTCTTCATACCGGTGGATATACGTGATCTTCTAGAGAACGTGTAGACGACGCGTCCTTGGCAGTCCGGGCCTGATCGGATGTTCTGGCCCATGTAGTGCCGTGCGGGTATATGGGTTTATCCCCCCCACACAAGACGATCGTGTCCTATCGAGGGCCGCAGTTCACTCCCCGTTTCCGGGAACATTTGCACAAGGGACTGGGTACCAAGTTAATCAGAAGTTCAGCATACCATGCTCAAACATCAGGACAGACCAAAAGAGTGAATCAAATTCTAGAAGATATGCTTAGAGCCTGTGTAATTTCAACCAAGGGATCTTGGGAGAAATGGTTACCTCTGGCAGAATTCTCCTATAACAATACCTATCAAGAAAGCATCAAGATAACACCGTTTGAGGCCTTGTATGGCAGGAAGTCGCTGGTGAGAGAAGGTACTATGGTATTGACTTTGTAGAAGAAGCAGAAGAGCAGGTCTGTTCTATTCAAAAGAATGTAGAAGCTGCTCAACACCGCTAGAAAAGTTATACTGATAAGAGAAGAAGGCACCTCGAGTTCGATGTGGGTGGTTATGTATATCTCAAGGTGTCACCTACAAAAGGTGTCCAACGTTTTGGAGTTAAGCGAAAACTTGCTCCAAGATACGTGGGACCGTATCAAGTACTCGAACAAAGTGGAAGATTGACAACTTAAGAAATGCTTACGAGTCCCGGAGGAAACAGTGGAAACAACTGATATCAAGATAAAGTCTGACCCACAATATGAAGAGAAGCCTGTGTACATTCTGGATGTCAAGGAAAGAGTGACTCGCAACCAAGTGGTGAAGTTCTACAAGGTGGTTTGGAGCAACCACTCGGAGTACGATGCTACGTGGGAAAGAGAAGATTATCTGCAAGAAGTTTATCCCGCCTTCTGTAATAAATGGTAAATACACTCAAATCTCGGGGCAAGATTTCTTTAAGGGGGATGGGGATGTAACACCCTATGTGTTAAGCTAGCACACTCACACTTGCAATGGCATAAGCACATGCATCATCCATGCATTCATGTTCATGATCATCTTTGCATCATTTGTTACTTTGATGTTTATCTTGTTTTGCTTGGCCTATGTGCTTGAGTGTTAACTTGTGTGTGGTCCTTGTGTGTCAATAATCTAACTAAACCCAAAACCCATCTAGGATCACTAATAATGTCATTTGGAAGAATGTTCATGAAGTCCACTTCATGAAATGATGACTCCAAGTGATAGCTAACCTTAGAGCCCTCCTAAACCTCCTTTGTTTGACCAAACTAGGAAGTCAACTTAGAGGCTTTGCATGGCAATGGGGTCTTAATAAAGGTTGTGAAGAACTTTATTTAAAACAATTTTTATTAAGGGGTCAACCCATGAAAAAGTGCCTAACAAGGTCAACCAGGGCCCACAAGCCAGTTTTGGGCTGGTTTTGAGCTCTCTGGTTTTTGCTAAGTCCTAGAGTCGTGCACAGTTTCCATCTACCCATGTTTGGAGCTCAATATCTCTCGATCTAAGCGAAACCAGCAAAAACATCCCTAATACCGATGGTAGATCTCATTTAGTTCTTCATCTTGTATTAGTGAAGTTTGAGTTAACTCTGCCCGGATTAGGAGTTAATTGCGTGCCAAATTGTCAGTTTTGACATAACCGCCTTAATCATAGGGCCCACGTGCACTGTCCTCATCCTTAAGGACCTCTGATCAGTCTGCACAAGTTCTCCTTGACCTAGGTGGCCTGCCGGGTCTCCTAGGAAACCCTAACTTCTCGAGAATCTTCATTGTAAGCCTTACAGTATTACAACAGTTTACACAAATGAGATAAATCTATTTCCAATTTTTAAACTTAATATAAATTTTATCAATAGTCATAGATCTCAGTTATTTCACATGTTTCCTTCAATTCCAATTACTTATTCATTTACAAAAACATCCTAGTTCCGAACCACTTTTCGGCGTAGGTGTGAGGATCAAGTCTCCATAACCGAGGAGCAACGACGATTCGAATCGATTAATTACCCAGCTGGCGATCCCTAACCTCACTGTATATGTAGCACCTAAGCTTGCATATACCAACCCCGTCTACCATGGCTTTTCTACCCCTGAACCAGTCCTGCGCCACCTGAGAGTACAGTACACCTCCAATCCGGGACTCTAACCCACGAGGGTACATGCTACTCTCACCATCTCTCCACTCCTAGTGCGTGGTCGTCGGTTCAAGCAGTAGAGCCACCAGAGCCAGAGCTTCCCGTAGTATGTGGCTAGTTGCAAAGTCTTGATCACAGCAGGCCGACAACAAATGGTCCCTAATTCCTTTTTTCGTCGGTGACAATGCATTGGGACTCTAAACCAAGTACAAGTGTCCCTTCAGTTTTTGAATCCCTTTTCCGCCGGTGACGATGCATTGGGACTCTAACCCAAGTACATGACTACCAAAAAGAAAATTTCCTTCCCGTCGGTGATGATGAACTGATCAGGTGCACAGCCACCGAGCAAGATCAATACCATTTCCCTTTTTAATGATTCATTCATTTCATTTCATCATAACTTGAAATAGTATTTTTGCAAATCTAAATAATTAAGCATGACTAAGCATTTTCCAAATACTTTTATTAAATTAGGTTTTCATGTTATGATAAGTGGTCAAAGATGGTAATGCAGCAATTGGGTTGTCACTCAAATCCTATCGACTTAATTCAATTGTTTAACTCAAAGTGATAAACATTTTATAAATCATGAGGAAGGGTTTAAATGCACCGGGGCTTGCCTGTTCCGTGGAGCAGATACAACCCTGAAGCCAATCACCGAGGAAACTCCACGTCCAGGGAGTGAAGACCAACTCAGGACTTGCTTCAGCTAATAATATCCCACGTTAACTACACGAAATATTAATGCATGATGAAATGCATGGCATGATGCATAATGGAAACATACAAATGCATGACATCAAAGAAAGTTGAACACTATTTTCTTTTGCGATAAAGTTGCAAGCCAACAAGACTAGATTGTTGTCCAACAACTTGGGTTAGCGGTTTACGAGTACCTATAAGAAATTTTATGCTTGAGTTAGAGTACGAAAAGGTCCAATAGGAAAGTCAATCTACTCGGGTGTTTTTACCCATGAAGTTGCATCAAAAGAAACAACATCATGACACTACAAGTCAGGATAGCCCATAATTATGAGTTACTTTGTTTTGGTAAACCCCAAGGTGATGCGATTACCAACTAGCAAAAAGGGTCATTAAGTTTCTACCCAGACACTAATATTTTATGGTGGTTACTAACTTATCTCACCTAATCACTTTATTAATCTATTTTAATAGTTGTCCAAACACAGTTAACCTTTCTTTAACATTGTTTTACTATTTAATTAATTAAGGATAAATTATAAAACAATTAAACTTTATCCAAATGAGCTATAGACTTTGGTGGGGGTAGCTCATGACAAAAAACAGTGACACAATTAATTTCATGATTTTTAGATAATTATTTTGAGCTACAAAATTCATAGAAATATTATTTATTAATTAAAATAGCCATTTTTATCACCTATAGAAAGTACTCAAAATACCAGTTCATATTTTTCATAAATACTTCATAACTCAGAGAGCCTACGCAATTTATTTCATGATTTTTGGAGTAGTACAGAAATTCTAACAAAATAGACAATTAACAGTACTATTCATGTGAAGTAAAAATGGAAAATCCATTTCATCAATTCTGCTGGGCTGAACCACTACCTATTTTTTCCCCCTGCGCTAAGCAAGGCCTGGCCTCGGCCCGGCGCGGCCCAGTTTCCCCTGGCCTGCTCTAACCGGCTAGAGCACAGGCAGACATGGCCACCGGCCGGCCGGGTCGGCACTGGCCAGGGCAGCGAGCGACCGGCGGTGGTTGGAGGGGCCACGGCAGGTCAAAAAGCTTCCCACGACGAGATATAGCGATTGGTGTCCTTTGTCCAACGAATAGACGACTCGAGAGAGCACAGTAGCGCCTATGGCGGCCCGACGGCGACGGCAACGGCGGCTTGCCGCGTTCCCGCCGACACGAAGCGGTAGAGACTAAAAGAAATGTGCTAGGAGCACTGGAAGCTCACCACGACTTCAAATCGACGGTCTGTTGGGGTCGAGGCGGTGCGGAGTGGCGAGCGTGATGGCAATGGCGGGCTCATCAGCTCGGACACGACAGCGAGCCTTTGTTCCGATAACTCCTGAACACCATTCACCAAACCATCAAGCGCATAAGATTCAGAACGTCTCTAAGATCCTAGGACACGCAACAGGGAGGGAAGGAGGTCACTGTGGAGCACTGACCACGGCGAGGGGTGCTGCAGCGACGTTCTGCCGGACTCCAAGATGACGATGGCGACCAGCGGGCCACTTAGCCAGAAAAGAGGGGTGTGGCTGGACTCAGGAAGTGCGCAAGAGGGTGACGAAGCAACGTGCTTAGGTAATTGGACGGAGAGTACCCGAGTGCGGCCAATTTGGCCGAGCACAACGAGCTCACTGGCGGCGGTGTGGAGAAGAAAGGAAGAAGGAAGCGACGACAGGGCACTTATAAAGGGGCAGCGATAGGCTCAGGACGCGGCCAGGGCCACCACGACCATGACAGCGGATGGTGGCCGGGCCCGGCCAGCCCCGGCCGGCGCCGGCGTGCTCCGCGGCACGCGCGGCCGCGCGCGGCAAGGTCGAGACCGGACCCCCCCATGACTACTGTACCTAGGCATCCCAAGTCTAACCATAGTGATACAAACTATACCCTATTTCAAGTAGTAACAATAGGAACACCTAAAATAAAAGTTCTGGAGAATTTTATGTGGAACATTTTTGCCTTTTTTACCAAGTTCAAATTCGAACTATTTTTGAAAATATCAGAAAGGGGGTAAATCCCCAATTTGAATTACCAATTCAATCCAATCAAATTCTCAAAAATTTTCTATATAACTTGAAAATCTATAAAAATAGAAATTGTTCTATTTGTCAAGCTATACAACTTCCATTAATAGTGTTTGGTCAGATCCTTGATAATTTTTGAAATGGCATTTCAAATTTAAATTTTAAAACACTGTTTGAGACTAATTTGAATTTTCAATGCATAACTTCAAAATCCCCAAATATAAAAGTTGTTCAACTTGAAAAGTCTTACAACTTTCATTAAAGGAGTTTATCCAAATTCTTGATATTTTTTGAAATGTCATTTTAGATTTGAATTAATGTTGACACTTCTCAGCACAACCACCAGAGACAGGGTGTTAGGTTATCTCTGATAACGGCGCTAGAAGTGCCTGGGGGTATTTCTTATGTCTATTGGATAATTCCGCAAGCGTACAGAATATACCGTTGTAGCACTTCACCCGGAAGTATTCCAAGGTATCGTTATTTATTTTATCCCAAGGGAAAGCGATTGTTAGAAATATTAATAGAAGGAGATCCTGAAATCTATCTCAACTTAGCACAACTAGTGCAGAGGGGGTAATCGTGGTATGATAGGAAGGTGATGATTCAAAGATAACAAATGAAATACTAAAAGATAACTAGTGTAGTGCAGCTAGGTGGGAGGACAACGAGTAAGAAAGGTTCCTGTGATTCAAACTTTACTCCTGTGATCTATCCTATCAAATGGTCAAATTACACTAGGATTGCTACCTTACTACCGGTGTGCATGGGGTAGTGCGAGACAATAGAGGACAAAACCTCTACCCGAAGCGCCTACACTCTTATGGGAGCCTACCTTTTAAGAACTTGCCTAAAACACGTGGAGGGATACTAAGACTAGACAGGGCTGTCACCACCTGCTAGCACCCACAAACAATCTGTGCGACAAGCGGTAATCAAAGGCAAGATTTAACCTAAACACCACGCTTACGCTAAGTCTCACTACTCTAGCTGTGATCAAAGCAACTAGAGCACCCTATGATAGGCGATGAACTAACACACGTTGAGTTGAAACAGGATCACAAACTAATGCAAACCAACCAAGTAATATGATAACTCACAACAATACTACTAGAATAGTAGTGCACTAAGTAAATACTCAGTAAAGTAAAGTAAGAATAATATATTAAAGTAGATAAGTTTTACAGAAAGAGAAAGATACAAGAGCTATATCAGACTCTCCAGCAGACGACTCCGGAGACCCCGAGCGCAGCTCGACTCAACTCTAACTCCCACACTAGTCTACAACTACTACTAGAGGTGGAACTACACTACTTCTTTACTTGTATCTTGAATGAATGATGTCTTGAGAGGGTGGAGGCAGCCTCTATTTATAGGAGAGAGCAAGGGGGTGCCACGTCAGCAATCCGCGTGCTCCTTGCCTCTCCACCCTTGGATGAACTGACTTGGAACCGCCTCAAGATGGACGGCCGTGGTAATTTCAGCACATGGGAAGCACGCAGAGAGGCGGTGGCCAAAACCCACACAGGGGGGTTTGGCCGACCCCTATGATGGGTGGGGCCAAGCCAGGTGTGGGTCCCACCAGTCATAGTGTCTCCCCTGATACTTGTTATGTCTTTATTGCTTTGTTTCACGCCTCAATCCGTGTGCCTTTGATCTCCACCGTTGAATGGAAGCACAAGTTGATCAGATGGATGAAATGACTTGGTTGGAGTGTCACACGGATTCTGCCACGCCACCAGAGCCAGGTGGGTCCCATGGGCAGTTCGGCCGACCCATGGGTGGGCCGACTTTGAGCTCTGATCTCTTCCATGTGGTCCCTTGTGTCATGTATTGTAATGTGGTTGTTTGGTGCCTCCATATGTGGTTCGGCCGAACCACATATGTGAGCCCCAGCTGCTGCATTTTGTCCTATTTTGATCTTCCCTGCATTCACAAGCTAAGAGCACAAGTGGAACTCATTATTGATAAAATATGCTCATGTTATGTTTATTCTCCCTTGAATCCGAGGCCTGTTGACGGTGTTTGAATATGGAATATTATGGTATATCCACCATCAACAAGATCCCCCAAGCTTAACCTTTGCTCGTCCCGAGCAAATAATTAAACTTAGCTTCGGTGGATCAGGAGTTGCTACAATGTCATATTTCAATATTACCAAGTGCACAACAGAATACTTCTCTTTTGAATGGAGAAATTGGCTATAAAAATTCACCCATTTTACCTTAGTCCTTTGTGGAGCTAATGACCTTCCCTTTGCCTTAGGTGGTTGAGAGACAGATCAGTTTAACTTGAGCACTACTTTTCTCATTCTTTGCAAGTTTCATAATGGAGGTTTTTAGCAATGTTTTGCAGAAGACAACTTAATGTTCCTCAAATGGTTCTCTCATGTCACTCAAATGGTGTATGATTCCTTACCAAGGCACAAAGTAAATATTGCCTTCTTGTTATCATCCTACTAAAAATGGCTTATTTGGGGCTTAAGGTAGGAATGATAGAATATAGCATACTTACTTTGCATATGTTGTGGAGTCAAAGCTTGGATCCAAAGAGAGAAGTGTCATGCCCTTAGATCAAGATGTGCAAGTATGTGGAAAATATTATAATGCTCCTCTATTTGGAATTGTATCTCTCTCTAAATTTTAGAGACATGGCTATCATTTTTCTTTATTTGTGAGCCTAAACTTGCTCAAATTTTTCTTTCTTTTCTTTTCTATGGACTTCCTTGTGTCCATCTTTCTTTTTATTCTTATTTTGCATAGCCCTTTTTGTCTTTTCTACCATAACAACTAAGAGAGATTTTCTATGACTTTAACACATGGAGCTTTTTATTTGGTGGAAATGAAAGGCATGTGGTTGCGTACTTCTAGTGTAAAAGCAGCATATATATTTGTGATGTGTACGTGATCTTGATCTTAGAAGCATGATAAGACTCTGAATAAGGGTCAACAAGACTTGACAACACTCAATACAAAGCAAATAGCTTGAGTGGAAGGTTTTGGACATGTGCAGCATATATGGCTGTGGTAGGAATTTATCACCATTGAGGAACAACAAGGTTTTGCTTGTTTAAAATAAATCTCTAGTAATCATGTATGCTTAGAACAATACTATAGTAGCTCTTGTTTCACTATATCATATCTCACAACAGCTTAGACTTAGTTCTAGCACTTAGCATCCATAAAGTTTTCAGGTTCATGATGATTTAAATGAGCCAAGTAATCCATACTCAAAGAAATATTAAGTTGTAAACTAGGCATTAAAGAAATATTAACAGAGCAACTATTCATCATTTCCAATGAGAAAGATTAACATGCATGAACAGAAAATATTTTTGGTGTTTTTAGTTTATTTTATTCAAGTACATTAAATGAAAAGTGATATAAAATACTGAGATAGAATACTTACCTTGGTGGGGGAGAGAATCTCCCCCAAGCTTGCACTTTTGCAGTTGTCTCACTGAGGTGGACGTGGTGGATAGTGAGGAGGATATTGTGGTGAATATGGTCGAGGGAACTGTTGTGGGTGCTGTGGGATATATGGAAATGGAGGTATGTTATGATGTGCATAGAGGGCAGCCCACTGTCTGCCAGTCTGCTCCTAGAAATTTTGGAGCTGCTGCTGGGTTTGTGCAGTGATGTTGTGAATAGCCTCATGGCCAGCCCGCAGTACACCAAACTGATGTGTTAGCAACTCTATGTTATGTCGATGGCTTCGCGTCCCTGCATCCTGCATAGATGAGTAAGAAAATCTGGCACTTTGTGCCCCTGACCGGCGCCTTCCTCCAGAGCTGGAGGCCTGTATGGCATTTGAGCTGCCTGCATAGGTGCTGTCGTCTTCTTCGGATGATTCATTACGCTGAGCGGCACACGTTCTTGCACGGGTAGCAGGACCTGAAAAACTCCATCGACCGCCTACTCCTGCAATGTTAGGTACTAATGGGTGGCTGTCACACCCCAAAATTTCTATTTTGGGATGTGACTAGAAAACACTTAAAACAAAACAAATAATTTTTACCATTTTCTAAAAATTCCAACATAGCTTAAGTTGTTGACATTCTGGATAATGGAAAATGTGAGTTTTCAAACATTTTGTGAACAATTTAAAGGTTTGTTGCATTCATGCCTTTGCATAGTGTTTTGTATGAAAAATGATTTCAAAAGTTTTCAAACACGCATAGGGTTTAATTGGAATCAAATTTCTGAAATCTTTGATCAAGTTCCCATTCATGATTAAATCCTTGGAACCATATACCTTGATCCTTATTCCAAAAACCTTGATGGCTCTTCAAATGTTCATCTTGCCATCACCCTAACACCTATTCTTTAAAGCTCTATTTAGTCATATCCTAATATGTTCTCTCTTTATCCCTTTTTCCTTATATTTGAGATTCCAATCCTTTTTAATTGACTCTTGTTCAAATATCAAAACATATGCTTAATGATCAATCATTGTATCCCATATGCAACTCTACCATCACTTTGTTCAAGTGAAATCAATCACATGTTATGTACCCCTGTTAATCTCAGTTCCATCTTTCTTCTCGTTTCCTGACCTTTGGGCAATATATACATGGACTCTTTCTCCTCCACTCGTTCTCCTCTTGGTCAAACCCAAACATATTTTTGAACCATCCTTGAAAACCATACGGTCTTGGTCTCACCATTTTGGAACGCTAAATTTTCCGAAACCCTTATCGTGTCTCTACGAATTTAGCGAGCCGAGCTCAACACTATCATTCCATATTGTATTCTTGTTTTCATACAAGCACCTAAATCTATCCCATTAGTAAACCATATTCCCCATCTTTATTTCTATTGCTAATGGGTCAACCCAACTCATTGCGTCCTCCGACATCGCTTCGAACTGAATCCAGTTAAAACTTTGAGTTATCTTTCGCCGTGGGTCAAAGCCCAACCACCCTCCCCTTCTTTTGTGGTTCAACATAGAGTCCAACCAGCCCTCTACCTCTTCCTCTCACCTCTCCCACGTCACCCACCTGATGTCCTCTCCATCTTGCACAAAAATATCAACCAAGTCAAGAAAATATCAAGACAAGACCCTTTGCCTTCCAACCCTTTGGTCTCCCACCCTTTCCCCTTCAAGTATAACTCCCCCACAGCCCCCTCACTCCTCCCCCTTCAGTTCCCACGTCAAGAACAGAGGGGAGATGCCCCTCCTCTTCCTCATTCTCCCCCATGGCTGCCTCAACCAATCCCCAAATTTCCTCTCCATCCCGTCCATGGAAACGAAGTGTTTCGGCGATTGCAACCCATCTAAACACCTTGATTTCCTTTCCAAGCACCCAACAAGGATTTGGAGGAGTTCAACATCAACCTCCCTGCTCACCATGACGTGGTGGTTGCTTCTACCACCATGGATGTCGCCCCGATCAACCGCATCGCGAGAAGGATGCACCGTTGAACCGCGTTGTCATCACCGGCAATCGTTGATGAGTTTCCCCGCTCCACCCCACCAATACCCATGGTGAGAACCCTAAATCATGTCCCGCATAATGTTTTTATAGTGTTCTGAATATCAAGTACCCTTGTTGATGTTTGGTTGATTCCCGATGAAATATACATGTTGTATGTCTTGCTGTCCTGGCGGCCAGCAGCGCTGCTGTTTTTGGGCAGCGGCGTTCCTCGCTGTTCCTTTGATCAAATCATCAAACCCTTTGGTGAAATTGTAGTTCATATCCTTGAACACATTCCCTGCAAAATGGTTTCTTCATAGGAGTTGAGAATTTAGAGATATGGTCATCACCGTGCCGCTGTCCCTGCTGTCTGGACAGATTGGCATCTCTGAGTGCTTTCGGCGTTCCCCGCTAATCCGCTGACCAAATCATAAATCCCTTTGACCTACATGTTCATGACATCCCTGCATATGATCCCACAAGTTGGTTCAGCTATCCAATCCATGATGGCCGAGATATAGAGACCGAATTGTTGCTTCTACTGCTGTCCAAACAGAAATGACCCTATTTTTGTCAGTGGCGTTCCCGTTGATCCATTGAACCTCTTGATCAACCCTTTGGATATGTTATCCTTTATATAGTTGCACACACCTCTGAAAAGTTTCATGGATATATGATAAAGTATGAAAGATATATGCTCCTATCTTGTGGTCACTGTCCTGCTGTCCTGCTGTCCCGCAGCCGCACCACAGCGGGTTGGCACGAGCGTTCCCGTTGATTGACCACTCCGGTGATCAGCACCTTTGACCGTTGTGTGTATGATATACCTACACACATCCCTGCAAGTCAGCTTCATCATATGAATAATGACGCTTGAGTTATAATCATTGCCATGTCGCTGCCCTTGCCATGCCGAACAACCACATAGTCGCATCTTGCAATCATGTTCTCCTACCAACGGATGGTCAAAACGTCACCTCCTTTTGCCATAACCTCCCTCATGCAGTACCTAGAAATCCCACAAAATATATTTCCATTTGTATTTGTTATAACCATGCAATCTATCATCATATTTCCCGCTGTCCTCCACCGGTTACGCTTAACCGATGCACAAATCGACATAACCTTGTTTTCCGTTGATCTAGCATCCACCTCAGTGCATTTGTTGGTCATGACATGTTCCAAAGTAACCTATTCACTTATCCAAAATCATTCCCTCATATCTCTAAGGAATATTCAGAACATAAGCCATTTGTGTAACCTCTCTTCCCACCTTAAATCCATGGTCTCCATGCGCTTAACATGATCTACCCGTCCAAACCACCACCACCATATTTGTCATGTTATGTTCTACAACCAGAGACAAATCTTGTTATCAATGTCATATCATGTTATCTATTATTCAATCCATGTCCTCC
The DNA here is from genome assembly GCA_038502445.1 of Eremochloa ophiuroides. Classification (NCBI taxonomy): domain Eukaryota; kingdom Viridiplantae; phylum Streptophyta; class Magnoliopsida; order Poales; family Poaceae; genus Eremochloa; species Eremochloa ophiuroides. The sequence goes on from JAHLJS010000002.1 coordinate 68,140,945, forward strand.
AATGGTGCTCATCGGCATACCACCAACTTGCAAATTTGTTCCATCCTAAGTGCATCTCTGATTGACATGCCCTCTTCATGTGACATGCCCTTACATGTTGCATGCATAATCCTTATATTTTGGTCATCATTTGCATCGTCCAGATAGAACGATGAGCTATATTTTAGTTAATCCTATCAAATCACATCACTACACCATGATCTTGTGACCGCTAAACACACTTGTCCTATTCAAGTCATCCTTTATGAACTCTCCTAAATTACATCCTCACCACAAGTAAACGTCTATCCTTACTATCAACCTTGATATGTCACTCCAGCTTAGTGATGGAAACATCATATCACTAATTATCATATATCCCTAGGAGAATGCCACATGATGTATATCAATTCAATATTATTCTCCAATGCTGTCTATTCCAGTTTCTCTACCACACACCATGACATATCATGCTCTACAAAGCCAAACCTTGTGCTTAAAACCTAATACATATTCAATCCTTTTTGTCACGTTAAATATGTTCTAGTCCAAATTCCACTTTGCTCATCCAATCCAATCTTTTCCACCTATACCTTTCAACTCTCACATCATTTAATTGTGGTTCTTGTTTTGTTTAGTTTTTGCGCTCACACGATTATAGAACAAGCCATACGTTTTCAAAACCTTTGTAATTTATTGTTATAATGCTTGGTGTATTATTTCTAGGTTTGAATGTGAAGCTTGTGCTGGTTGTTCCGATCGTTAGAAGTGGAGCTATGCAAGGCTGATCGTGAAGAAATTGGAGTGCCTGGAAAGCATTTGGAGGCAAGTGTAACATGAGTTTCCTTGTTGCCTAATAACCATTTAATCACATTTTCATATGCATGTGTCTAATATGATAAACCTATAAGGATTTTACCTAGAACTATTGATATCTTATATCCTTGTTACCTATGGGTTATTGCATATGGGTAGATTGGCTTAGTTGCTATCACCAACAATAATGATCTATAATATTGATTAATGATTATGCAACTATGGATGGAAGATGCTTTTAAGCAACATGGACAGAAGAGGGCTAGAGCATTGGGCCTTTTTGGTCGCTCTAGTCTGCCCTCCGTATGCATCTGAATCTTAAAGCGGCCACCCAGGATTTACCGTACAACCATGAGAATCACATGGCTCTGGTCTTAGATGAGTAACTAGATCTTCTCTATCTTGTTAGTAGTTACCGAAAGGCGCTAGAGGGGGGTCTAGGTTCAAGAATGGGTTCCGAGCCTGTCAAGATGTGTGCTGGGCTGCGGTCACATGGTGTGCCATTCTTGAAGGGGGCCTCCATTCGCCTTGCCGAAACCTTGCGTCTACTAACTTGTTAGAGTGACTAGTGAAAGGCTTCGTAGTGGTTCCCTGCCTGCTCACCTTGGAAGTGATAAGTGGTTGGCCGCCTCGGGGCATATGGGAATTCACGACTCATGGTGAAAGTGTACACACTCTGCAGAGTTTGATCAAACTGATATATCAGCCGTGCTCACGGACACGAGCGGCCTGGATCCTTTTCGAGACAGATGATTTTATGGATGGCTCGAGATGATGAAATGATATTGATGATAATTATTATAATCCCACTGGGGTGCTAAGCATAACTTAGTTACATAGACTCTTAATAAGTAAAATATGACCAACTAAAAGTGCTTACCGCAGTTCAGCCGTGTCAGCTTTCTGAGCCTTGCAACCCCCTCATGTTATACTTGCTGAGCATGGTGAGCTGACGCTTGTGGTTTCACCAATAAAAATCCCGGATGGGTACCAGATGGTGGATAAAGTGAGGAGTTTCCAAAGGAGTTCCATGAGTACTAGGCGAGTGCTCCCCCAGTCAACCGTCCCTGTGGAGTATGGTGCCCCGAAGATAGAAGATGAAGACTAGTTTCCGTTGTGCTTTCATATATTTGTAAGTCTTAATGTAAATATGTTTCGCTATGTATTTAAGCATTGCTTATGGTATTTACCATATTTGACACTATATGTGTTCTGTGGACATCCTGGGCACACATATAGTTAACGCTTGGTATTCTTCGGAAAACCAGGTGTGACAGTGGCCCCATATAATTTTAATTCTGGGCATGGCAAAGTGAGTCTTGCATCATTGTTATGGAATTTAAATTCTATTGTTCCATGGGGACCACCGGCAATGATATGAGCCTTTATGAAATATTCCTCACCCATAATGGTTCTATGTGTAGGTATGTAATCATTAAATCCATTTAGCAGTTCAAGGTAGCTACATATTTTTGTGATGATGGATGTGAAATCAAATGATCCACATCTTGATGGTGCAGAAATCCAATGTTCTACCATGGCTTTTACAGTGATACTCGGATTTTATAAACCATGGCATACATTATTCTTAAATCAGTCTCTCTAACAGGTCTCACATCATCCCAGGGAAACAAAGTGATTCCTAGCCATCTATGCAAAAAGCACAGTGTGGGGTTGCAAATGTGACTAGTACGTGGTTTTCCCATTCTATTTTCTCCAGTAATGTCATACCAAAATTCAAGTTTATTAAACCTTCTAGTAGTAGATTCTAAATTTGAGGTACAGTTCATGAAGCCTAGGCAAGCACTAAACTGGTCCCAAGTAAGATCATAAGCTTGATTAAACAGGCAAAAATAGATGTTGTCTCTAGTTGCTTTTACTGTCCACATAAATTCTAAAGTGAGACTCTTGCTACCTTGGTATCTAAAAAAATCCCAGAATTCACCCCATCCTATTGCACCAAAAACATCAAAGAACTCCTCATACATACCTGTGCATTGGAGGAGTCCTAAATCAATTACCTTGGTGTGTTCAAAGTTGCGGTTGCGGATGGAGTTGAGGACAAGAAGTTCTTGTGGAGTGACCCAAATGCCTGTTTCTTGGTCTTGTGTTCTAACAGGTTCTTCCTCTTCTTCGGATTCTTCATGATCATTAGAAGGTTGTTCAACATTTCCCGTGTTGTTGCTTGGCTCAGTTGCTTCAGACAAATATTCATCCTGTGACCCCGAGAGTTGTATCTCAGTGTCATAGGATGATGATCGTTGTGATGAACTCCAGCTCAATGCTGAGCGCATTTTCTTTGCTGCGGCCTTGAATGGATTCTTCATATTTGCACAAAACAAAGACATGAACCAAACTTTGGATGTTGGGGATTAGCTTAATTGAACCTTCTTACCGGATGATTACCTTCGTTGACTTCCTCGGGTGATGAACACTTGAAGAACAAAGATGAGAGAAGAATATTTTTTATTTTTCTTTTGGAAAGAAATGAACTTTGTTAGGAGAGAGAGAGTTTTAGAATGTCGAAGTGCTCGGCTGGTGGTTTGGTTTGAAGACTGAGCTCACGAGAATGGGGATTAAATGGAGAAGGAAAGCAGAGGGTGCAGGGCACTTGGCCTGGTTCGGCCGAAACCTTAGCTGCATCTACTTTGTGGCACTAATTAGTGGAGTCTCAGGTGGACTGAATGGATCAAAAGATGAGGTGATGGAGGTCAATGGATGGGTCGGCCGAACTGTGCTCTGCCTCCTCTTGCACCAGCAGATTGAAGAATCTATGACACATTGAAAGGGCCAAAAGCTATGGTGATAGGGAGCAACACAAGGGTTCGGCCGAACCCCTACTCACCTCCATTTGCTTTGTGCCAGGTGCTGGTGTCGAGTGTGGTCTCTTCTTGCCTGGTAGAGCACTCAATTCTTCTCCTTTGGATGCTTGCTCATGGGGTCCTTTCTTGGAGTGAGTGGTAAATGGAACAAAGAGGAAAGGAGGGAGCAAGACATGACCATGGCTATTGGTTGTTTGTTCATGAGATTCTTCACGGGAGAACTTAAGTGAATGCCAAGTTTGGTTTCTTTTGATTAGCAAGAATGATTTGGTTATGAGTCTCATGAGTAGAATTAAGGAGAGAAGAAATGGGTTATGTCATGACATGAATTTTCTCTTTAAATTACTCATGCTTTGCTATGAACATTTTTATTGGTATTTTATTGAAGCAAGGGATGAGAGAGAGATTCTAACTCCTAAAGTGCAAGTTGACAGTTATATGTCTTGTAGCACTCTACAGGATAGCTCACATGATACTTGGGTTAAGCCGATTAGCAATGAACATGTGGGTGTATAGAAAGATCCAAGGTTGCCATGCTAGGGATTAAGATCATCATGCAAATTATTTAAGATGTTGTCGTGCATGGGATAAGGCATGGATTGAAATGGACAAAAGGTGGCAGGTGGGGGCATCATGATGGGGTTCGGCCGACCCCACCATGGGCTCCACTTGGTGTTGATTTATTCAGAAGATTAGTTTAATGATGATTATCATGCTAAAATTATTGATCGACAGAAAAAGGTTTGGGATTAACATGCTGAAAAAATAATTTAAACAAGTAAGTGAAGTAACATGACTTTAAATGTTAGTATACTTACCTTAATGGAAGAGCTAATCTTTTAGGTCCTTGGGGTAGGAACATTCTCTTGAGCTGGCGTGGAATTTTTCTTTGGAGGTGTCGCCGGCTGTATAACCTTTTTCTTCCATACTCGCTTGCTCTTTGCCTTTGGTTGTGATTTGGGCTTCTTCAAATCTTTTACGATAGCAAAGGTATGTATCTCCCTTAGCATGATCAATGAGCACTGCTCAACCTTCGATTGGAATTTGAATGTTTCTAGGGTCCCATTGATTGTGAATTGAATTTCTCTAGCTCCAACATCAATATGTGCATTGGCGGTGCTGAGGAACGGTCTCCCCAAGATGAGTGGAGTCTTCTCATCTACTTCCATGTCCAAGACCACGAAGTCGACGGGGACAAATAATCCACGTATCTTGACAGGGATGTTTTCCGCTATCCCCGCCGGGTAACGGACTGATTGATCCGCCAGCTGCAAACGTATTGATGTAGGGGACAAGATAGTATGATTGAGTTTGTCGAACACTACCTTTGGCATGACGCTGACGCTTGCTCCCAAGTTGCATAGTGCATGCTCAAAGTGTTGTGTCCCAATGGAGCAGTCAATGGTGGGACACCCAGGGTCTTTCTTCTTGGTTGGCAGTTGGTTCAATATGGCCGCGCTGCATTCCTCCGTTAATTTGACAATCTCCGTTGTAGGCAGCGGACGCTTATTGTTGAGGATGTCTCTTAGGTACTTGGCGTAGGTTGGTACCTGCATTGCATCAAGTAATGAAATATTCACATAAAGATGACGAATTACCTCGACGAATTTCCCGAATTGTTCGTCGGTGGTTTGCTTCCTTGTTCTTGGAAAAGGTAGCAGCACATTGGTGTCATAATATTCGTGTGGGGCTGTCTTTCCCTGGAACCTGGTGTTGTCATCAGGTGCTGCCACTTCTTCTTCTTCTTCTTCTTCATCTTCCTTGTCTTTTCTTGCAGCCCTCCCTGCCATGTTAGGATTTGGTGGATCACGAGTGGACTTACCTCCCCTCGTGATCACCGCATTGATGTTTGAAGTATTGCAAGTATTTTTAGGAGATGAAGTAGTAGCAACAAGATGAGCTAATTGAGATTCTAACATTTTATTAGAACTCATTTGTTCTTTAACAGAAGAAGTGAGAGAATCCATCTTACAATTTAATGTTTCAAGGGTCTTGTCATTTTCGATCAACTTTTTAGTCATGCTTTCATTTATTTTAGCTTGATTCATAACAAGATCTTTTAATGATAATTGATTACCAAAATTTTCATTACCTTGAAACTTAGAGTTCGATGCCCATCTTCCTTGTTGAGGATATTTTGAATTGTTTTTGATGGCGTCTATCTTCTCAGGATTTAATTTGGAATAAGATACACTACATACCTGATCCATTGATGCTTGGAAGCATAATGTTGAATGGCCTCTCGGTCTTTCTTGAAATTAGCACGTTCTTCCAACCTTCTCAAGAGGAAATCCATCTTCTCAGATATTGCGTCTACTTCATGGATGGCATATGCGTTCTTCTTCTTAGATTGGAGTCGATCTTCATTCCACCCTTGATTTGTCACCATCTTTTCTATCAGATTCTTGGCTTGTGTGACATTGAGTGAAGTGAATGCTCCTCTAGCAGCGGCATCAAGGTGCCTGCAAGCTGTTGGAGTTAGCCCATGGTAAAAACCTTAAATCAGGAGCCATTCTTGAATTCCATGGTGAGGATATTCCCGAATGTATTCCTGGAGATGTTCCCATACTTCGAGAATCGTCTCGTCCACTTGCTGTGTAAAACCTAAGATCTTTCCTCGAAGAGAGGTGGTTTTGCCCATCGGGAAGAACTTCTTGAGGAATGCATTAGCACAGCTTGTCCAATCATCCATATCTTCAGGGCAAGCATAGAACCATTGTTTTGCCTTTTCGATCAAGGAGAACGGGAAAAGGCGAAGACGGATGGCGTCTGCTTTGACTCCTCTTATATAGATAGTGCCACATAACTCTAGAAAATTCTGGAGATGCACATTTGCATCCTCATGGGCTTTCCGCTGAATGGGTTGGCTTGCACCATATTGATAAGAGATGGCTTGAGCTCAAAAGTGACATCCCCCAAGTTAAGCTATGGACCGGTGGCGACATTGTCGGCTGACGGTGCAGAATGCTCAAAGATGGTCCTTTGGGCCATAGCTTCCTTAAGTGACAGTGCTGAGCCTCCTTCCTTGAGTGGTTCCAATACCAAATCGGACCTCTGATCGGAGACTGAACGGTGTCGAGAACTCCTGATGGATGTCCCTGGATTTTCTATTGTTGTGGCTTGAAACTGAAATCCACTCATGTATGCCTTGCTTCACGATAAAGAGAAGCAGAGGCAAGGTTAAGCCCTACTACAACTAATTGATACTAATTTGATGATAGGTTCCGGATTCGATCTTATTAAAATTTCTAGGCTATGCTTTCCCCGGCAACGGCGCCCGAAATGCTTATTGACACTTCTTAGCTCAACCACCAGAGACAGGGTGTTAGGCTATCTCTGATAATGGCGCCAGAAGTGCCTGGGGGTATTTCTTATGTTTATTGGATAATTTCGCAAGCGCACAGAATATACCGCTGTAGCACTTCACCCGGAAGTATTCCAAGGTATCGTTATTTATTTTATCCCAAGGGAAAGCGATTGCTAGAAATATTAATAGAAGGAGATCCTGAAATCTATCTCAACTTAGCACAACTAGGGCAGAGGGGGTAATCGTGGTATGATAGGAAGGTGATGATTCAAAGATAACAAATGAAATACTAAAAGATAACTAGTGTAGTGCAGCTAGGTGGGAGGACAACGAGTAAGAAAGGTTCCTGTGATTCAAACTTTACTCCTGTGATCTATCCTATCAAATGGTCAAATTACACTAGGATTGCTACCTTACTACCGGTGTGCAAGGGGTAGTGCGAGACAATAGAGGACAAAACCTCTACCCGAAGCGCCTACACTCTTATGGGAGCCTACCTTTTAAGAACTTGCCTAAAACACGTGGAGGGATACTAAGATTAGACAGGGCTGTCACCACCTGCTAGCACCCACAAACAATCCGTGCGACAAGCGGTAATCAAAGGCAAGATTTAACCTAAGCACCACGCTTACGCTAAGTCTCACTACTCTAGCTGTGATCAAAGCAACTAGAGCACCCTATGACAGGCGATGAACTAACACACGTTGAGTTGGAACAGGATCACAAACTAATGCAAAACAACCAAGTAATATGATAACTCACAACAATACTACTAGAATAGTAGTGCACTAACTAAAGACTCAGTAAAGTAATGTAAGAATAATATATTAAAGTAGATAAGTCTTACAGAAAGAGAAAGATATAAGAGCTATACCAGACTCTCCAACAGACGACTCCAGAGACCCCGAGCGTAGCTCGACTCAACTCTAACTCCCACACTAGTCTACAACTACTACTAGAGGTGGAACTACACTACTTCTTCACTTGTATCTTGAATGAATCATGTCTTGAGAGGGTAGAGGCAGCCTCTATTTATAGGAGAGAGCAAGGGGGTGCCACGTCAGCGATCCGCGTGCTCCTTGCCTCTCCACCCTTGGATGGACCGACTTGGAACCGCCTCAAGATGGACGGCCGTGGTAATTTCAGCACATGGGAAGCATGCAGAGAGGCAGTGGAGTGAGTCGATGGCCAAAACCCACACAGGGGGGTTCGGCCGACCCCTATGATGGGTGGGGCCAAGCCAGGTGTGGGTCCCACCAGTCATAGGGTCTCCCCTGATACTTGTTATGTCTTGATTGCTTCGTTTCATGCCTCAATCCGTGTGCCTTTGATCTCCACCATTGAATGGAAGCACAAGTTGAACAAATGGATGAAATGACTTGGTTGGTGTGTCACACGGATTTTGCCACGTCAGCAGAGCCAGGTGGGCCCCAAGGGCAGTTCGGCCGACCCATGGGTGGGCCCACTTTGAGCTCTGATCTCTTCCATGTGGTCCCTTGTGTCATGTATTGGAATGTGGTTGTCTGGTGCCTTTTGTCCTGTTTTGATCTTCCCTGCATCCACAAGCTAAGAGTACAAGTGGAACTCATTATTGATAAAATATGCTCATGTTATATTTATTCTCGCTTGAATCCGAGGCCTGTTGACGGTGTTTGAATGTGGAATATTATGGTATATCCATTGTCAACAATTAACAAACACTAATTGGGGTTTAATTTAAATTTTTACTGGTAGATATCAAAATCTCCAAAAATAAAAGTTGTTCCATTTTAAAAGATCTCCAACTTTTATTAAAAGACTTTCACCAGATTCCTTTTTTTAAATTGAGTTTCAACTTAAACCTTAAAGCATAGATTAAAGGTTTTGTTTGAAATTATTTTTTTTAACTTCAAAATTACCCAAAATAGAAGTTGCTCAAATTTTAAAGATTTACAACTTTTGTTTAAGGCCCAACCTCTAATTCTATTTAGTTTTTACATTAGGGTTTTGGGTTCGATTTAGGGCTTCAAATTGGTTTTGCTTTTATTGTCCAAATGGGATTTGAACAAACACATACAAACAAGATTTTATACAATCAAATCACTCTAGATTACCAATGCACAACCATAAAAGGAAATAAAAACTATTATAGTGATGCACAGTAACAATGAGTTTATACGGGATGATTTACATGCAATCATGATGACATGGCAGGTTTTAGTTACAGTAACACCAGGGGTGTTACATCAGTTTCAGTCGACGGAAACCGGCCGAACGCCGTCAACGCTGCGGCCAGTGGCCGACCGCGTGCAGGCCCCGCGCGCCACCTGGCGGCCGTACACCGGCGACGGTGGGCGGTGCCGGTCTACAAGGGGCCCGTCCACCCTAGAGGCGACGCCCATCCTCGCATTCCCATTTCAAACTACTCTGCCTCCTCCTTCGTCTCCGACGCGCGGAGCACCGAGGGTGCTCATCACCGCGACATTGCCGGTGGCAATACGCCATCGTCGTAGCCCTGCCAGCCTGAGCCTTTGGTGAGCCGTTCGCCTTTCATGCTGCTGCGGATGCTCGCCGGAGCACCCCGCACGCTCTGCGCCGCCGTGGCCAGCCTCACCCGCGAGGCTATTGGTCCGGTTTTCTTGCGTCTTTCAGTCTCTGTGAGCCGTAATTGGTATAATAGTAGCCGGTTTGGTCGGAGATAGCTTCGGTTCGCCGGAACGTGACCTCGCCGTCGTGGTGCTCGCCGCCACTCCGCCATGCACGAGCTCAAAGCTCGCTGCCGCGGGCCTCTTGTTGCTAGGTCTAGGTCTTAGCGTCCAGTGGTGGTCGTGGTGCCATTGCGCACCCACGCGCGACCCGCCGTGGTCGGAGTCGGCCGGCGTACCTCGCCGCAGTGCCGCCGTCCGCCATTGTCGCCGGTGTCTCGTGTCCCGAGCACCATAGTGCTGACCACCTAGGTCAGTGTGTTCGGGGCAAAGCGAGGAGCACATCGGTGCTCTCCGTTTCGCCGGAGAACTCGCCGTCGGCGAGAACACCGCGATCAAAGTTCGCAGGTTGTCTCTGTCTCTGACCAGTGGGGCCTATTGACCCGCAGGGCCCACGTGTCAGTTACTCGAGGCTGTTCTGTGTGCACAGATCTGGGTGTCCCTAGCTTAAGCAGTCAGTTTGGGTTTTTCCTGTTTTTGTTAAACGATTATTATTCGTGTTAATACTTGTGAAAATTCATATCTTAAGCTAGGAAGATGCTATGAAGGGTTTTGTCAGATGCATCTTGTGATGTTCTATCTAAGAAAAATATGTTAAGTGACTTTTTGGTACTTTTCCTGTGCAGTTTTATTTAATTTCTTATCTACTGATAATATGGGAAAATGCATAACTAAATATTGGAATGTGCTAAAACTATGATTCCAGTTTTGTTGGGCTTGTTATGGTCTGTTCTACCTGTGAAAAATATATCTTAGTACTGTTCTGTGTAAAATATGGATGTTTTGCTTTTATTCTTGTTTAGGGCAGATCCTTGTCAAATTTGTGAAAAATAAAATATGCATTGTTGGAGCCTGGTAATTTTTGTTCACTCTTGTTACACTGTTTTGCAGCTAAGAAAAATATAAAATATGCTGTTTGATGATTTTCACAGTACAAAGTAATTATTGCCTATTTTCAGCCTGCTGTCATGATACTTTTGCACAGGCTGCTTGGTATCTTAGTTTGCTGTGAAATTTTTATGGTAGGTTCCAGAGAACATGCTTTAGCTTCGGTAATTTTATCAGGATTTTGGATAACCAAGAAGCAGTAGCTTCAGTTTTAACCCATGTGTGTTGTTTGAGAAATAAAAGAAGTGTTTAATACTTCATGTGGTGATTATATGATTTTTTTTGTTGTTGTTGTGTGGTGGTTTTGGCCCTGTTTAGAGGTCAGGTCCAAAATTTATTTTGGGCAGCGAGTTGTGTGTTGTTTCGTGAGCTAAGTCTTAGTCTTATTGTTTCCTTTGTATAGCCTATCATATGCACCATGTCAATACGCATCATGAGTATTTTATCTAGTTTATTGTATCTTAGCTTTTGGCATTGCCATGCAGTAGGTGTTCCGGAGGGAGTGACGCTGCTGGAGTTCGAGCCGCTGGACCCGGAGCCCGAGGAGTTGGAGGCCACCCAGGAGCCTGAAGGACCCGCAGAGGAAGTTGATCCGGAGAGTCTCCCGGAGTGTCCTGACCATCGCCCTGCTTCTTTCCTGAAAGGCAAGCTCCGGAGCATTCTAAGTCTCCCGTTTTTATAACTAATTTACTTGCGTCTTTATTCTTATGTTATGATGCATTAAGTGATAGGCGTTGCTTGAAAATCCTTACTATTGCACTTCCTTGGCTACAAATATATATATATATATATATATATATATATATATATATATATATATATATATATATATATATATATATACCTGATTCCTATTTAGGTCCAGGATCGAAGCTGTGTTTAGCCTTGCTTAGTCGGTAGAAGTCGAATGATCCCCTGTCATTCACGAGATAGCGATGAGTATTTTTACCTTGACTAGTTCTTGAACAAATGGCCACTGTGAAACTTAACCATGGTGCATAATTAATCAGAAGGTGTAGGAGGAACATAGAGAGCCAATAAGGCATGGCAGTCCTTGCTACGTATCTACCTACAATTGTGCCATTAAGGACAGAACCCTGATGCGTGTCCTCGATGCCATGTTGAACCCTACCTCTCGCTTAACTGGCCGGATAAGTCGTTCCGACCGTGAAGTCGAGTAGTCCAGTTTAGGCCGGGAGCACGACCAGTTGAAGTGCGTACCCCAGGAGGTTGCAGATAGGACCATGGGCGGGGACCTAGTGGGTCGGTCGGCGCAACCGGTTTAGGGAAGATCCAAGCATCTTGGCCACCGTTGAATCCCTCGTGTACGGCACCGGGACGGACCTGTTGACTATTTTTTACCTGAACTGTTCGAAAGATTGCCCGATACTGCTTAACTAGGGGCAGGTGTAAGGCGAGCGTTTGGTATTTACTCTAGCTGCATAGTAATTCGATTTGAATCGCGGTCTCTCCCTTTTAGTGAGAACTTAACATGACCAGCGGCACGGTGTACTCCAAACTAAATGATGAATGGATGTATATGGTTGAAAGGCTGATTTGCAACTTATAAACTAGATATGAATATGATCATTGCTTGATTAGTTGCAGGAGTTGATTGTGTTACACAAAGGAATTTAAGAAAGATAATTACTTAATCCTGTTTCCATAATAATGCTGGTGCTATAATCTAGTTGAATAGGTATTCACCTAGACAGGTAATAATAAAGCAAGCTGATCAATTTGATGATAAAACTTGAGTTAATTTTCTTAATGAACCTTAAAGCTTTTTGTGCAAAATGATGTCAGCCAGCTCCACCAAATAAAGCCTTGCATTCGTCTCAGTGTCATTTTATTTTTGGTTTATGTCGGGTAAGTCTAGCTGAGTATATCCAAGTACTCAGGGTTTTCTTCCCACTTGTTGCAGATGATAGGATGTATCATGGCTATTGCAAGACCTGTCTTCACCCGGCTGTGGATGAGGACTAAGTCATTGGGCAATGACTTTTCTGAGGTCCCTCTCTATAGGTTGCTTTTGTGAGGTTGATCTGGTTACTGGCATGATATTTGAACTATGGTGTTATGTTCGGCAAAAACTACTTTGTTTCCGCTATTTGAACTCGGTTTGTAATAACTGATGACTCCGATGTATTTGTGTTGTGAACTATGTTTCGAATGATATAATATGCGGTTGGTTGCACTAAACTATGTACGATCTTGGCTACTATGTTGGTTGATTCTGAGATCCATCGAGATTTCAGCGGACTACCGGACTTATAAGGGCTCAAGTGGAAAGGTTTTGAACACTTCGGTGATCACTTTGTAGTTGTGCTCTTATCGGTTGGTCGGTTTTGTTACACCGAGTATAACACACAAGCCTGAAGAAAAACAGTGTGCGGTCATGTTGGCCTCGCAAGCCTCCGAGATCCTGCGTATAAATACGCGTCCGCATATCAGAAAAACATCTGCGCATATATAAACGTAGAATATTTTATACCGTAGAATATTCTATATATACGCGCATACATATATCACGAATATATCCTATAAATAGCTGAAAATATAATATTATATATATATAGGTATATGCTATTAGGAGCTTAGGGCTTCCAATAATAATAGGAAGCCCCAGCCCAAACAGCAGCTAGCTGGTTCAACCGAACCAGATTCCAGTGCAAACCCAATCAGATCAGCCCCCAGCCCAACCCACCGGCCCACTGGGCCCTCTATTTATACATCTCACCCTAATCCCCACCCACACCACCAACCCACCCCCTGGCCGCCCCCCATCGCTTCCCCCACCCCCGGAGCCCGACGCCACCCAGCGCCCGGCCACCAACCATCGCTTCCCCCACCCCCGTAGCCCAGCGCCACCTAGCGCCCAAACCTGAGCGGATCCCCGAGGAACTTGAGGCTGCAGACATCCAGGCTGGCGGAGCGGCGGTTTCCCGGGGAGCCGCGGCGGCGTCTTTCCCAGGAGCGGCGGCATCCTTTTTCAGGTAGCGGCATCCTTTCCTTGGAGCTCGGATCGGAGAGCGGCGTCCTTCCCTGGAGAGCGGCGGCGGCGTGGCGTCCTTTCCCGAGCCGTCGCCCTTCGACGACATCCGAGGAGCGGCGGCATCGAGCTTTCCCAAGAGCGGGCGTGGTGTCGTTTCCTGGGGAGCAACAACTTCCTAGGAGCGGCGGCGGCGTCCCGGGAGCCACCGCGGCATTGAGCTTTCCCAGGAGCGGCATCCTTTCCGAGGAGCAATGGCATCCTTTCCCGAGGATACCTGGGAGCCTAGTCGTGCATCCTTTCCCGAGGAGCGACGAGGGCATCTGCATCCTTTCCCGGGCTCTTGAGGAGGCACCGACGGGGAGCGCGCTTCCGGAGTAGCGGCGCATCTCTTGATTAGTTTGTTCGATGATTTCTATGTCTATATTATTGTGTAAATAAGTTTCTATGCATGGGATAACATTGTAACTGTATTCTATACATTTTTCTATGCATAGAGCACATTTTTATGCAGTTTTTTTAACGCTAGTATCTATTACTAGAACACAATTCTATACATTATGTTTACACAATTCTATGCATAGAAACTAAATGTATGCATATTTTATGCATTTTTCTTATGTTAATTATACATCTTGTTTAGTCAAAAGCATGTGGGGTAGTTTCTATGCATAGTTTTGAATTTTTAAATTTTCAAATTTTTAGCTAAAGACATTGGTTTCTATGCTGGAAGAATAGAATTTCATATAGAACTTAATTTGTGATGCTGAAGAGATACGCAAGTGTTGTGTGTTTTGTATGTTTGTATACAAACTTGTATCAAGAAAGGTTTCTATGCACTGAGAAGTTAATAGCCCCACCTGGTGGAAAGTGTTTTATAGATTGAAAAAGGTCTACTTAACCCCCTCAACTATGGACGGTTGTCTATTCCACCCCCTCACCTATAAAACTAGATATTCTACCCATTTAGCTATTAAACTGTTCCCAAGTTTTGTGGGATTCCATGCATTATGCCTATGTTAATTATACACCGCCAGAGGAGATGTTTTAATTGGTTTTTATGCATGGTGTGGGTTGGGGTCTATATGCCTAGTGAAAAGCATAATGTGGGTTCTATGCATTGTTTTTATGCTAACTGTACATGCCTAAGTGGAAAGCTTGGTGTTGATGGGGTTCTATGCAGGTCGCTATAGGTTTCTATACAGCCACTCTCTGAGTTTCTATAATGAGAACTATCATAGGAACTTTTCAAGATTCAAATTTTAAATTTTCGGAAGATTCTATGGATTCTATGCATGCCCCATCATGTGTTGGTTTCTATGGAATGTTTTTATACAAGAGTGCATGAGATTCTATGCTAAGAACGTTCACATCAATGGGTCACGATTCAAAATTCAAACTTCATGTCAAACTTTTCCGTGCAACTTGTAAAGGTTTTTTATGCAGCAACAAAATAATTTTTTATTCATCCAACCACTAAATTCTATGCAATGTTGGTGTCGAAACTTTTCTATACATTTTGACCACTAATAATATAGATCCACCAATCCGTCATAACGTGGCATATTTCAAAATTCAATTTTTGAAGAAAACAAGATCATCTCCATGTTTTTATGTCATATTCAAAGAATTCTATACTTAGACGAATGCATAAAACTCTATATCATAATGCGTAAATTTATAAATTTTGAAAATATTTTAAAAATATACTCACAATGGATTTTGAATCGTGCACAAAAATATCAGAAGTTCAATGGTGAACACCGGTTTTGAATCGGATGCTTCGTTGATGAATTATCGCGATAAAACGGAGGTAATTGGGTTGGGTTTACATGCATGAACGCATGCGTCAGGTGTGTCAGCGCGCGTCAGATTCTGTCAGGTGGAGATTTCAGCTCGCAGAGAGGTTTTTATGCAATGACGAATTGACTTCAATTCATCCGACCACTGGTTTTTATACATCGTCGCGATAAAAATCTTTCTGCGCAGTTTGACATGGGTTTTTATGCATCCGATCGGTGGTCTGGCTGGGGGTCCCAATGATTGGATTGAGTGGACTGCCAGCTGGTTGGGTGGGGTTGCTCGTGGTCTGTTTGGGTTGGTGGGGTGGGTGACGGATCTGACTGGCTGGCTGGAGCTTCCTATAAACTGAGAAAGCCCAGGGCTCCTATCATCAAGGCGGGAATCAAATTATTTTATTTTTCATTTTCTATTATTAATAATGGTTAGTAAACCATCGATAATATTGTATTCGGCTTTGATATAACATAAGAATCTCACTAACATGATAGGCAACATATCCATTACTAAATAGACAACTGTGTTCATAAAATATTATTTTTAACAATTAAAATCTATCTTGTTCGCTTTGAAATTGCACTTTGCTTCCCATCTATCACTTCACTTGTCTCGCATCAGCATCTGAGTATTCATGGATGTCATCAGTATGTTTGAAAACATAACTTTTAGAGATGTCATCATCAGTACACTCACGTAAACTGAGTTGCTATTTATCAAAATCTTGTCCATCGTTTAGCACTTTCTTTTTTCTATTGGCAGTCAACTGGTGCTGCAATTGTACAATGTCTACGGTTGCTGGAGGATGGTGCCAGGTAAGTGCTGGCTGTTTGATTGCAGGGATGAAATGAAATAGAGGAACAGCTACACATATAAAAAAAAAAATGAAATAGTCGCTGTTTGATTGCAGGGATGAAACGAAAGAATTGCTTTCGTTGAGTCTACTGTTGCTGAAGAATGGTGCCTGGTTAGTGCTGGCTGTTTGATTGCAGGGATGAGGAACAGTCGCACAGAAAAAAAAAGAAATAGTGGATGTTTGATTGCAGGGATGCAACGAAATAGAGAAACCGAAACAAAAAAAAAAAAAAAAAAGAAGACGAATAAAAGGAAATGCTTTCATGGTCAACACACACAAAAAAAAAAGAAATAGTGGATGTTTGATTGCAAGGATGCAACGAAATAGAGAAACAGAAACAAAAATAGAAATGCTTTCGTTGAGAGTCGAACTCAAGACCTCCCGCTTACTAAACGGGTGCTCTAACCAACTGAGCTACGAAAGCCAATTGATTCAGTTTCAATATGGCAGGAATCATCCGTAGCGCTAGCTAATTTCTTAAGATTCAGTATGGAAAACCTTAGTCATGCACCAATTAACAGGTTGTTTACGTTCAGTACTGAGCTCCAATATTAGTTTCGAGGCTTATTTGAGGGTTTTACTAAAGTTGTTCCAATAACAACGATATTTATTTCTGTTATTTATGTCTATATTTCTATGAATGATTATCTACTATATATAAATAGGAGAGTCCTACTAGCAGATTTTTATGTAATTTTGTGAAGCCATGTCATCTCATAAGCCCCACTGTTTTACTAAGCTCGGTGGCTAGATTGACGTCCAGTAAATCTGTCAATGTAATCACAAAAGGAAGAGACAACCATGAACTCGAAATAAGTTGCATTCCCACTGATGGCTGGAACTCGTCAACAGTACCAGCCATTTAGAATATTGCTCACTTACTAATAAACCAATTCAGCTTGCTGTTGACACCTAAAAATGTAGGAGGGTATCAGGAGTATCCAGTGGATTATGTACGTCATACATACGTAGGAGGTCAAGTAGTACATCAAAAGGACAAGCGGAACACGCGAAAAAGATGGCGAGCCACGGTGGACCGATCTAGTCAGCTTAGCCGACTTCCTATGCCCCAATCGGCTTAGCCGAATGCCTAAGTCGGCTAAACCGACTTACCTTGACATATCCTGCGAGAGGACACGCGATGCCCGTGAAAATAGGCTTAGCAGGCCCCCCCTGGATTCCGAGTCATATTGGTTTCCAAATCATATTTTGGTATGCTTTTGAGGTGGGAAACTTGTGGAGCTATTTTGGAGATGTTTTATATTGGGTTAAAACAACCCCCTCTCTCTATATATATATGATAGAATCATGAACGATTGAGTTCCTAACTAACCAATCGTAAAAAAAAGGCATCTATTACTCCTTTTACTCCTTTTCCAACCCCTCCTGCTGTTCATTGAGTTTTCCGGGGAGATTCATTGTCATCGTAGGCGGCCTTGCTGGTCCTAGGAGATCCTCCACATGCTCCTCCCCCACGGTTCCTCCTGGGAGAAGTTCGGGAGCCTTTTCAGCTGAGAATGAGCTCTATATTGGCCCTATCGGTTTCTAGATCAGTTTGGCCGACCAAGCTATGTTCTTACTGCGTGCTAGGTTGTGTGCAACCTCTTTGCGCATCTAAGGCCCTGCTGGTGTGCGATCAGGAACCCTTCTGGCATCAACACACCTTTTGGCACCTCACTAGGGATGAATAAGAAGCAAATCAAGAATCCATCCACTAGCGACATGGGAAACCAAGATGATGCTGGTGACAAGACAAATCCTTTTAATCAAGTCAACACCAATCATCCTCAATACATTGAGGACCTTCAAGAAGAATTGAAGCAACAAGCGGAGGCCAAGTTCAACACTGTTCTGAAGGCTTTCTTAAAAAGCTATACCAAGGATCGATGGCACATGGTCTACTTGTAAGGACCTTGATGTCACCTAGACGGAGGGGGGGTAAATAGGCCTATAAAGTTTTAGCTCAAACAAATATAAAAACACAGCTCGACAGTGCTGCTCCTTAGAGCGACACTGATGCCGCGCGGCACTGCTACTCTCAGAGCAGCAGTGCTGCCCTAGCCAACACACAAGACTGATCAAACTTGGTGGAGATGTGGTAGAGGTGTCTAGGAGCCTATTCCACCAATTAGTTGGTCGCGGAAGCTTGTACACAAGTAGATCGAGTCCAATCCATAGAATCACCACAAAAACAAGTAATACAAAGCAACAAGAGACATAATGATTTATCCCGTGGCTCAGCTCGCTACCAAGGCTTGCATATGTCCACGTTGTTGAGGTATGCCACTAAGTCTTGGGCTTGCCACCAAGGCTTTCCTTTGTCCTCGTTCTTAATTCAAGAGAGTGAGCTCTTGAGACGGGGTGATTCCACTAGCTGATTTGAGGCACTTACAAACTGTCCCATAACTCACCACAAGCATGGGAGCTTGCTGGGCGACTCCTAGCCGTCTAGGAGGCTTCACCTCCAAGAGTAAAAGATGTGCAACGAAGATTGATGAAGTCCGACAAGTGCTCAAGGTTGGGAATGCTCTAATTTGCTCTCTAACTTTTAATCACTTGCTAATAATCACTCACTCTCACAAAGAGAGAAGTTAGAGAGAGAGAGAGAGCTCACACAAGGCTTGTGGAGGGTTTGGAATGTTCATGCCACCAGCAGTAGCTCCAGGGGGCGTGGGATGCATATATATTGCCCCCACAGCAAAACTAGCGTTTAGAGTTCGAAAACTAGCCGTTATGGTCTGTAGAAGCCTGGCACTGCCGCTGCTCCGAGAAAGAACACAGGTCACCTCACGAAAAATGTCATAACTTTTTACTCCGGACTCTGTTTTCAGTGATGTTGGACATTCCGGAAAGCTTGTTTCGAGGGCTATCCAACCTAGAAGAGAACAAGCCCAAGATCAACAAGAGCAGGTGCAATTTTAAGTGTTTCTCTCATGTTAGCACTCGGGGTTCGGTTGGTTTGAGCACTTGAGACTTGTCTATGATTCCTATTGCATCCTCCTTGATCGTATGGCATACCTATACTCAAGATTAAGAGAAATAGCCACTTGAATTTTCAATGTCTTCATATGCCATTTCTTCTCAACATCACTTAACAAGAGGTTGCAATCATCCTTGTCTCATCTTTTCGAGCTAACCCATCTTGAGCATGTGACTTGAACCATTCAACACATGTGAGTTTAATTCATGGATTCAAGTCACTTCCACTAATGATTTGATCCTCAACACAATATGACTCCTCATAGCTTAATTAGTTCCTCAACTAAATGCAAGTACTCTCTTCTTCACCTTAGCCATGGTACCTCGGTCCGAGCCCTTGGTTACCCTTCACCGCCGCTTAGTCCCTCAAAGCCATTTCCTTTATATCTTCACCTTATCAAGCCATAGTCAAGTCACATCATATTAAGCATCCATTGAAAACCATTTCTTCAATATTGTGATCCTTGCTAGAATATCTTCTAGATATGAATGTTGAGATGAATCAAGTTTCACATAGAGTGATATACATATGAATCATCAATGTAGTCAAGCCAATTCATGATTCCTTATACCCTCTTCATTTTGGCTTGACTTTTCTAACACTTACTTCATTCTACGTCTTCATATTTCTAGGCTGATCAAAGCTTGTCCATTATCAACTCTTCTTCTTCATGAAAAGCAAACCACTACTAAGACCAATCTATGATCATCAACTCATGTCTCATTTCCATTTACCAAATATGCTTGCTTTCTCATGATGCTATGATATCCCACAACATAGAAGCCATTTCATCAATTCCAATTGCATTGTTGTCTTTTACTTGAACTAGGTTGTCTTCATGATCTTCCAATACAAAAATACATAATGTTGGCCTTCATTTGAACACTTTGTGGAATACCACCAAGTTTGTCTTTTTGTTAACCTTTGACACACTTAGAAAACTTGTTAGACCTTTAATTGTCTTGTCATTCAGTTCACCAAAACCCACTAAAGGGCTACATTGACTTACAATCTCCCCTTTTTGGTGATTGATGACAACACAATTAAAGCTTACAAGAGATTGATAATTAAGATTTTGAATCCTATGATATAGTGAGTTTTGCTTAAATGTGTGCATTGAAAGGAATTCAAATTTTGGGCTCAAATGCCAAATGCACATATTTAAGGAAGGTGTGGGAACTCTTCTATATCTTAGCATCCGTGGTGTGCAAGGTGTCAACATAATAACTGTGATGTTCATGGCAGTTCATGCACACAAGAGTTTGCTGATCGAGCAGAGGGTGGCACTGCTGCACCTAGAGGATGACACTACTAGACCTACCAGCACAACATAGGACGGCTCAAGCACCATTCAAGGCATGAATGTCACACACTAGCATAAACAATCATTATCAAGAGCATCAATTTAAACAATCCTTACACATGTTGACATTTCTTAGCGCAATCACCAGAGACAGGGTGTTAGGCTATCTCTGATAACGGCGCCAGAAGTGACTGGGGGTATTTCTTATGTCTATTGGATAATTCCGCAAGCGCACAGAATATACCGATGTAGCACTTCACCCAGGAGTGTTCCAAGGTATCGTTATTTATTTTATCACAAGGGAAAGCGACTGCTAAAAATGTTAATAGAAAGAGATCCTTAAATCTATCACAACTTAGCACAACTAGTGCAGAGGGGATAATCGAAATATGATAGGAAGATGATGATTCAAAGATAACAAATGAAATACTAAAAGATAATTAGTGTAGTATAGCTAGGTGGGAGGACAACGAGTGAGGAAGATTCCTGTGAATCAAACTCTACTCCTGCGATCTAACCTTACCAAACAGATGAAACTACTAGTATTGCTACCTTACTTCATGTATTGCCGGGGATAGTCTGAGACAATAGAGGATATAACCTCTACCCGAAGCGGCTATGCTCTTATGGGAGCCTACCTTTTAAGAACTTGCCTAAAACATGTGGAGGGATACTAAGACTAGACAGGGCTGTTATGACCTGCTAGCACCCACAAACAATCCATGCGACAAGCGGTATTCAAAGGTAAGATCTAGTCTAAGCACCACGCTTACACTAATTCTTACTACTCTAGCTATGATCAAGGCAACTAGAGAACCCTATGACAGGCGATGAACAGCAAACAAGAGTTGGTTACAGGATCACAATCTAGTGAGTAACAACTAAGAGATAAGATAGAACACAACAATACTATTGCAAGAATAATATTGCACTAAGTCGATACTCAGTAAAGTAAAGAGGGAATATTATATTGAAGTAAACAAGTCTTACAGAAAGAGAAAGATACAAGAGGTATACCAGACTCTCTAGCAGACGACTCCGGAGACCCCGAGCGTAGCTCGACTCAACTCTAACTCCCACACTAGACTACAACTACTACTAGAAGTGGAACTACACTAAACTTCACTTGTATCTTGATTGAATCATATCTTGAGAGGGTAGAGGCGGCCTCTATTTATAGGGGAGTTGGTGAGGTGCCACGTCAGCGATCCGTGTGCTCCTTCATTCTCCTCCCTTGGATAAACCGTCATTGACGCCTCAGATGAACGGCAGTGGTGAAAACAGCACGTGGGAAACATGCAGGAGGTCGGTGAACCGTGGCAGTGGGCTGGACCCACCAAGGGGGTCGGCCGAACCCCCTATGACAGGGTGGGCCCACCAATGTGGTCCCCACTGGTCATAGAGCATGGCTATATACTGGGTTTGCTTTGGTCTTGTCGGTTCACGCTTTGATCCATGTGCTTTGATCTTCCACCGTTGAATGGAAACACAACTTTGATCCGATGGCAGAATTGAGCTGGGTGTAATGTCACACGGATTGTGCCATGTCAGCAGAGCCCTGGTGGGCCCCACATGTGGGTCAGGCAACCCCTATGTGGGCCCTCCAGGTGCTCCACTCTCTTCTATCTACTTCCTTGAGTCATGTGTTGTCGTGTGATGGCTTGGTGCCCAATTAGGGGGGTCGGACGACCCACATAATTGGCCTCCAAGTGCTCATCTCTGCCCTGTTTGATCTTCCCTACATTCACAAGCTAAGAGTACAAGTGGAACTAGTTATTGGATAAAATGTATTCATGTTATGTTGATCTTTCATAGAAACCGAGTCTGTTGACGGTATTTAGAGTGTGGAATTTTATAGCTTAATCACCGTCAACAAGATCCCCCAAGCTTAACCTTTGCTCGTCCCGAGCAAATAATTAAACTTAGCCTCGGTGGATCAGGAGTTGCTACAATGTTCATATTTCAAAAGTACCATTGGTACAACAAAATACTTCTTTTTGAATGGAAAAGTTGGCTATGAAAACTCACCCATTTTACCTTAATCCTTCATGGGGCCTATGGCTTTCCCTTGTCTTGGGTGGTTGAGAGATAGAATAGTTTGACTAGAGCACTAATTTTCTCATTCTTTGCAAGATTCATATTGGGGGTTTTTGTAATGCTTTTCAAAAGAAAACTTAATGTTCCTCATATGATTCTCTCCTGTCGCTCAAATGGTGTATGATTTCTCACTAAGCATATAGTGAATACTGCCTTCTCTTTGTCATCCTACTTCTAAAATGGCTTATGTGGAGCTTAAGGTAGGAATGAGAGGATATAGCATACTTACTTTGCATGTGTTGTAGATTCAAAGCTTGGATCCAAAGAGAGAAGTGTCATGCCCTTAGATCAAGATGTGAAAGTGTGTGGAAAATAGTGGACTAAAATGCTCCTCTATTTGAAAGTGCATCTCTCTAATAAATTTTTGAGACATGGCTATCATTTTATTTTCATTTATTCATGAGCCTAGACTTGCTCATATTTTCTTTTCTTTTCTATGGACTTCCTTGTGTCCATCTTTCTTTTTTTTCTTTTCTATTTTGCATAGCCTTTTTGTCTCTTTACCATATCAACTAAGAGAGATATCCTATGACTTTAACACATGGAGCATTTATTTGGTGGAAATGAGTGGCATGTTGTTGCATACTTCCAGTGTAGAAGTAGCATAAATATGAGTGGTGTGTACATCATCTTGATCTTGGGGGCATGATAAGTCTCTCAATAAGGGTCAACAAGACTTGACAAAACTCAATACAAAGCAAATAGCTTATGTGGAAGGTTTGAACATGTGTAGCACATATGGTCGTGGTAGGAATTCATTACCATTGAGGAACAATAAGGTTTTATTGTTTAAAGAAATAAATCTCCAGTAATCATGCATGTTTAGAATAATATTATAGTAGCTCTTGTCTCACTATATCATATCTCACAACAACTTAGACTTAGTTCTAGCACTTGCAACCCACAAAGTTTTTAGGTTCATGGTGATTTTAAATGAGCCACGTAATCCATACTTAAAGAAACACTAAGTTGTAAACTAGGCACTAGAGAAACATTAACAAAGCAACTATTCATCATTTCCACGAGAAAGATAAACATGCATGACATATATAACATAAGAAAGTAAGAATAAACATGGGAAATATTTTTGGCATTTTTATAATTTTTGATTTTTTTCAAAGAAGGAATATTATAATGTACAATGCTCAGATAGAATACTTACCTTGGTGGGGGAGAGACTGTCCCCGAAGCTTGCACTCTTGTGATTGTCTCACTGAGGTATGTATGGTGGTAGTGGTATGTTGTGGTGTGTTTAGAGAGCAGCCCACTGTCTACCACTCTGCTCCTGAAAGTTTTGGAGCTGCTGTTGGGTTTGTGCAGTGATGTTGTGAATGGCCTCATGGCCAGCCCGCAGCACACCAAACGGGCTGGTGAGCAGTTCCATGTCGTGACGGTGACTCCGGATCCCTGCATCCTAAAAATGTAAGTGGGAGAATCTGGACTTTGTGCCCCTGACCGGTGCCTCCCTCCAGAACTGGAGGCCTGCATTGCATTTGAGCTGTCTGCATAGGTGCTGTCATCTTCTTCAGGTGAATCATTACGCTGTGTAGCGCGTGTTCTTCCACGGGTGGCAGGTCCTGAAAAACTCCAACGGCCACCTACTCCTGCAGTGTTAGGTACTAAAGGGTGGCCCCCATACAATATTAATTCTGCACAAGGCAAAGTGAGTCTTGTAGTGGAATTATGGAATTTAAATTCAATTGTTCCTTGGGGACCACCAGCAATAATGTGTGCCTTAATGAAATATTCTTCGTCAAGTATGGTTCTGGAGGTGTTTAAGTAATCATTAAATCCATGAAGCATTTCAAGATAGCTACAAAACTTTGTAATGATAGACGTGAAATCAAATGAGCCAATCCTTGAAGGTGCAGATTTTCAATGTTCTACCATGGCTTTTATAGGTGAAACTCGGATTTTATGAACCATGGCATACCTCCTTATTCTTAGATCAACTTCTGTAACAATTCTCACATCATCCCAGGGAAATAAAGTGATTCCTAGCCATCTGTGCAAAAAGCGAAGTGTGGGGTTGCAAATATGACTAGTGCACGGTTTCCTCATTGCATTTTCCCCTGTGATTTCATGCCAGAATTCAAGCTTATTGAACCTACGGGTAGCAGCTTCCAAGTTTATAGTGCAGTTTATAAAACCTAGACAAGCACTAAATTGCTCCCAAGAAAGATCATAATCTTGGTTAAACAAGCGAAAATAGATGTTGTCTCTGGTTGTTTTTACCGTTCACATAAATTCTAAAGGGAGACTCCTGCTACCAGGGAAGTTAGAGAAATCCCAGAATTCACCCCAACCTATTGCGCCAAAAACATCAAAGAATTCCTCATACATACCTGTGCATTGGAGGAGTCCTAAATCAATTACCTTCGTGTGTTCGAAGTTGCGGTTTCGGATTGAGTTAAGGATGAGCAGTTCTTCTGGAGTGACCCAAATTCCTATTTCTGGGTCTTGTGTTCTGGCAGGTTGTTTCTCGTCGTCGGACGCTTCATTTCCTGCCTCGTGATGTTGGGGTGGTTGTCCAATGTTCTGCCTGCTTCCACGCTGCATAGGCAGAGTTTCTCCGGAAGCCGGTTCATCGTCTGACCCTGAGAGCTGTATCTTAGTGTCATGAGAGGATGGTTCCTCCCTTGAGCGCCGTGATGAACTCCTGCTGAGTGCTGCGCATATCTTGCTTGCTGCGGCCTTGATTAGATTCTTCATGCTTGCAAGAGAAGAAGACGAACAAGCTAGCACTAGGGGATTAGCTTAATTCAATAATCCTTCTTACCGGATGATTACCTCTCTTGACTCCTTCGGGTGATGAGCACTTGAGTGAAGAACAAGGATAAAGGAAAAAAATTTTGGGTTTTCTTTTTGGAAGGAGGGTTGCTTTATTGGAAGGTGAGAGAGTTTGAAATTTTCTGCTGGTGTATTGGTTGCAGCAAGGTGATCATGAGCATGGGAATAAGAGGAGGAGCAAGCAGAGGTGCAGGGGGCATAGGGCATGGTTCGACCGACCCCTGCATCCTCTCCATTTGCTATGTGCCAAACAATGGTGTCAATGATGGTCATTTCTTGCCTGGTGGAGCGTCCAACTTTCTCTCCTTTGGATGCTTGCTCATGGAATCCTTTCTTGGAGTGAGCGGTGAATGGAATAAAGAGCAAAAGGAGGGAATAAGACATGACCATGGTTGGTGGATGTTTGCTCATGGGATGCTTCACGGGAAGGATTCCTTAGAGGGGTGATTTGCTTAAGGAGTTAAGCAAGCATCTTGCCCACAATTAGCAAAAGGTGATTTGATTAAGGGTTGCATGAGTGGAATTAGGGAGAGCGGATGAACTTTGTCATGAAGAATTTGCTCTATTCCCTGGGTCCACTTATGGTTGTTGTGTATGCATTCCTCTCATCAAAATTTTGTTTAAGCAAGAGATGAGAGAGAAATTCTAGCTCCTAGAGTGCAAGTCAACAGTTAAATGTCTTGCAGCATTTTATAGGACAGCTCACATGAGGTTAGGACAAAGAATACTGGTACTAGAACAAGTGAATGCACAGAAAAGTGACTGAGAACATTTCAAGGTTGTCATGCTAGATTCATTTAGATGATCAAGATTGACATGCTATTTTTTTAGGTGTTGTCGTGAGTGGAGCATATCATGTCATGGCAGGTATTGCAATGGACAGAAGATGGCAGGTGTGAGGCACCTTGGTGGGGTCGGCCGACCCCCCCATGGGCTCCACCTGGTGTCAACTTTGCTCAGATGGATTGATCATTTGATTAATTAATTTTAGACTTAATTAAATTCGACAGAAAGAGGGGTTGGAGATAAATGCTAAAATAAAAGAAACAAATAAAGTAAACTTTAATTAAGTGTTGGTGTACTTACCTTGATGGAAGAGTTATTTCCTCAGGTCCTTGTAGTAGAACCTCCCTCTTGGGCTGGTGTAGGAATTTTCTTTGGAGGCGTCGCCGGTTGTATTACCTTTCTCTTCCATATCTGCTTACTCTTCACTCGTGGTTGTGATTTGGGCTTCTTCAAATCTCTCACGAGAGCAAAGGCATGTATCTTTCTTAGCATGATTAATGAGTATTGCTCAACCTTCGCTCGGATGTGGAAGGTCTCTAGGGTCCCATTAATAGTGAATTGAATTTCTCCAGCTCCAACATCAATATGTGCATTGGCGGTGCTTAGGAACGGTCTCCCCAAGATGAGTGGAGTCTTATCATCCACCTCCATGTCCAGGACCACAAAGTCCATGGGGACAAAGAATCCGCGTCTCTTGACGGGGATGTTTTCAGCTATCCCCGCCGGATAACGAACTGATTGATCCGCCAGCTGCAAACGTATCGATGTAGGAGACAAGATAGTGTGATCGAGTTTGTCGAACACTACTTTTGGCATGACGCTGACGCTTGCTCCCAAGTCGCACAATGCATGCTCAAAGTACTGTGTCCCAATGGAGCAATCTATAGTGGGACATCCAGGATCCTTCTTGATTGGCAGTTAGTTTAATATAGCCGCGCTGCATTCCTCCGTTAATTTGACAATTTCCGTCGTGAGTAGTGGGCATAAGCTGAGGATGTCTCTTAAATACCTGGCATAGGTTGGGACCTGCATCGCATCAAGTAATAGAATATGCACATAAAGATGACGAATTACCTCCATAAATTTTCCGAATTGCTCGTCGGTGGTTTGCTTCCTTGTCCTTGGGAAAGGTAGTAGCACATTGGTGTCATAATATTCGTGCGGGGCTGTCTTTCCCTAGAATTTGGTGTTGTCCTCAAGTGGTGGCGATTCTTCTTCTTCTTCTTCATCATCATCCTCCTTGTCTTTTCTTGCAGCTTTCCCTGCTATGTTAGGATGTGGCGGATCGCGAGTGGACTTACCTCCCCTTGTGGTTACCGCTTTGACATTTGAAGTATTGCAAGCATTTTTAGGAGATGAAGTAGTAGCAACAAGGTGAGCTAATTGAAATTCTAACATTTTATTAAAGCTCATTTGTTCATTAACAGAAGAAGCGAGAGCATCCATTTTATCATTTAATGTTTCAAGGGTCTTATCATTTGCTATCAGCCTTTTATTCTTGCTTTCATTAATTTTAGCTTCACAAAATAATGTAAGACCCTTCTTCCTACGGTTGTTCCTAATTGATAAGAGTTAAAGTACGCAACCAATCCTGCACTTACCCTATATAACATATTTAAATATAAACAAAACACGGGTAAGTCTGCTAAAGCAAAAGGTTATGGTTATCTCTAAGTATTTATGTCTATAGTTATTTTTATGTTTTTTCTATTATATTATCTATGAAGAACTCTCCTATATGAAATTCTAGAATCAATATCCCGGCGAATAAAATTAACGAACTCAATAAATTATCCTAATGAATACAATTGCCATCCCCGGCAATGGCGCCAGAAATGCTTGTTGATATTTTTAACATCACTTCACGTTAAGTTGTCATCCCTAACATGATGCCAAAAACCAAAGGTAAAATAATCTTCACTTGCCTCCTAAAAATAATACTATAGAATATATCCGCAAGCGCACAGATAATTCTCCTATTTTAGCACTTCACCCGGTAAGTATTCCAAGTATCGTTGATTTATTTTATGCGAAAAGGATAAAGGGGCATTCTACTCATTAGGATAATCTACTATAATGATTGGAATGATAAATGTGCAGACCTATGATAATCCATAACTCTGGTGCTTTAGCGATAAATAAGTCAATGATAAATGGTAAATGATAACTGAGTAAATGAGGTAAATGGTATTCCAGAGATAGAATATAGAGACTCACTAATGTAGTAAGACAATCTCGAGATTCGGCTAAAGTAAAGGAAACCTATGTAATTACTAAATACAAAGTCTACAGCCTACGCCACATTACACATTTTCATCTATAGCATAATCAACTAAGAAAAAATCATAAGGAGCATCATCTAATGAGGATATTAAGACACAAGGGTCACCTCTTTCGCGACCGTGCTCTGCTCGTCCTATGTACGGGGGGTGGACTACAGAGGAACCAACGCAGCTATCACCTACGCGGACTACCACATGACCCGGCATGTCAGGGTGCCTCCGATAGGTACACAATATATCTAGACACCACGTCTACTTAATGTATACCACCTAACTCACTCGAGTACTGAATTAGGCGCTTTACGATCAAATGACAATAATCATTACCAATCAGAACTATATCGAATATGCAACTAGAATAAACTAAGAACTGAATAAATAGAAATATATTAAAATAAAGCAAAATCATAATGAGATACAAGATAAGATTACTGATCTCCAGATGAATGGATCTGGAATCCCGAGCGTAGCACCCAACTCTACTTGAACCTTGCTAGACGCCTAAACTATGAACTTGAAGAACTAGAGCCCTATTTCTAATCTCTGGAAACCCTAACTTCTGTCTACTCTTGACGAATGAAGCAGGAAGAAAGAATTGGTGCTCTGGGAGGGGGGTCTGCCCCTCTATTTATAGCCCGATGGGATGAATGTGTGCCGTGGGATCAAACCGACTTGAGCAAAGGGCCCAGATGACTCCAGAGAGGTGGTGGAAGAAGACTCCAGAAGGTGGGCCGAAACCCTAGGGGGGCCGCCGACCAGCCCCACCCTGGCGCCGGCCGGCCCCACTGTTGGCACTTCTTAGCGTCAGCAGAAAAGTCCGCAAGCGCACGGAAGTACCGTTGTAGCCTTCACCCGGAAGTATTCAGGGTATCATAATTTCACAGAGGAACGGTCTTTGTACTTAGTCTCTTAAACTAGTTTACTCAGAAGAGATGGAAAGGATAGCTTGGGTAGAGAGGTTCTTCTAAGGTCAAACGCATATAAGCGATGGTAACTTCCCCACTACTTGTCTGCTTCAGGCCCACTGACGCAGCTGGTCTGCCAGCCGATACCAGTATCAGCGCTACTCCGCGACCGAACATGGGGGAATTCAGATATGAGTGGACAGGGCTGTCACCACCTGCCACCTACCCCTCTGCCCGTGGGCACGCGCAACATACGAAGGTAGACCCCGATTTAGACACCACGTCTACGACGGCGACTACTACTCTAGCGGCGTATAGGAACATCTGTCTCTATTAGGAGTCCTCTTACTAGAGCATCCATCCAAAGGATGAATGACGATCCCACAAACAAGTAGCTTTATGGAAGTAACATGCTTAATGAATCAAACCAAAGTTGAACACGAACTTCTTACTTCAAGTAGCAAGACGATCGTAGAGGTACAAGTTGGATCGAGAGCCGACAAGCCCGGCACTTCGTCCACCCGGAGGCAGAACTGCTTCGACTCCGCTCTTTCTCCAGCTCTTGTCCCTCTCTCACTCCCTATACTAAATTAGCTATAAGCTAATGGAATGGAGCTTGCTCTTCCTCTCTACATTGCGACCTCTTGTATTGGTGAATCAATTGATCCCTTTTTTCTCAATAGGTGTAGAGAGGAGGCCTCCTTTTATAGCTTGAGAGGAGGGGGTTCTATGCAAAAGGTTCATCCCCACATGGAAAGACCCGAACCAACCTCCAAAGGGTGGTTTCCACTTTCCATCTGTGTTGATCGTAGGTGCGACCGTCCTTGAGGCACCGCCCTATAACCGCCAGAAGAAAACTGGGCCCAAGAGGCCCCACCAGGGGGGCGGCCACCCCCGGGACCGATCGGTCCCCTGGTGGGCCTGTTTAGCCACCGCCTTCGCGTGGTTGGTTCTCCTCTGGGCCTAGACCCCTCCTATGGGTACGAATGGGCCCAGATTTGTAATAAAGGTGGGTTTCTTTGTTATTCTTGGTTGCGCATTCTCTGAATTCACATTTCTCCTTTACGCTTTCCAATTGGTGTTGTGCACTTCCACTTGTTTCACCATAAATCCTGCAAAAACATAAACACTAGGGGTACAAGTGGAACTCTGTTAATAGCATATGTCTATGTGTTAAAGTATGATAGTTTCTCTCCCTTTAGGAATAAGTTGGCGGTTAAAAATGATCTATAAGGACCGCCAACAAAACCCCCAAGCTTAACCTTTGCTCGTCCCGAGCAAATAGCTAAGTATGGTTGTTGATCAGGAGTTGCTACAATGTCGATCATATTTCAAATGTAGCAAGTTTATAACAAAGTTTTTCATCGTAATTTGAATAAATCAGCATGCTATCCACCCTGCTATTATCGTGAAACAAATGGGGCCTTTTAGCCATCTCAAGTCTTGGGTGATTGCAAGACCGAACAGATTCATAGACATTGCTTATCATTCATCCCAAGATGAACCATCTTTCCGGAGGTTTTTGAAAATTTTTGCAAAGAAATGTAAGTTCCTCAAATGATTTTCTCGATCGCTCAAAGTCTATGAATACCTCACCAAAGGCATTGTAATGTTGCCTTTCATATCCTACCACTAAAGCTTATGAGTGGAGTTTTGGGCAGGTATAAAGGTGGGCATACTTGCATCACATATATTGCTAAGTCGAAAACCGAACCACAAGGAGATACAAGTCATATACTTTGATTGAGATGTGCAAGTGTGTGGAGTATGAAGATGGTGGAATCCTAATTTCTAAATATTTTGGCACTCCATGCATCATGAATTTCTCCTTTATTGGATGGAATGAAACTTTTTTGAGGGATATGGGCTATAAGATCATATATCCATATTATTATTATTTTTCTTCTTCTTTTTTTTTTGGACGGGTATCTTTTTTCTGTTTGTTTATTGCATGCCCCTTGGCATGTTTTTTTAAGCATAACCCATATCTCTTGTTAGTATTTAAAGAACTTTGGCTGGAGAGATGTCATGATGGAATGCGGGGAGTAATTATATGGTGAAAAATGAATGCGCGGCTTCTCAGGGTAAAAGTCGGCATTTTTATTTGGTTGAAGAGTGCGCAACTCTCTGGGTAAGAGTTGGCATATTATTTGGTGGATGGATGGGTGCATGTTGTGTGCAATTCTCGGGGTGAGAGTTGGCTTTATTTGGTGGGTGCATGTGAATCTCAATCATGGGTGCATGACCATAATCTCACTTAGGTCACAACAATTTGACCTAACTCAATATTCCACAAGCAGCATATGACTAAAAGGTTTGCATAATTGAAACATGTCATATGGCCTTGGTAGGTATTTCATAATCATTGAGGAACTTTTGTTTTTGAAAGTTTTCAAAAATAAAACTCCGGATGTCAAGTTTCTCTCAGAACAAAGTCATAGCGCAGCCCATGTCACCATATCATATCAGGCAATAACTTAGACAAGATTAAGCATGTGCAACCCATTAGCCCAAGTTTTTAGGATGAGACATTTTTAGCTGATAAACCCAAACCTTAGAGAAAGCTCAATTATAAAAGGGATACAGGTGAAACATAAGACAGAGCAACTGTTCATCATTTCAATAAGGGTAGAAACTAACACATCTTAACACATATGAGAGAGGAGAACATATCTCACCATTTTTTTAAGTTGGAGAATTTTAAAAATAAATATGAGATACAAGTTACCTTTGTGGGAGCCCTCCCCCAAGCTTGCTTTTGACTTACCAATGTGGTTCAGCTGGGGGTGCCGCTAATGGTGCTGCCTCAGCTTGATGTGCAGTTCGTGGCCTCTCTTAAGCATGCTAGGAAGCTCCCCCCAAGCTTGTTTTTATGGTGGTATTGAGATAACAAGACAACAAAACTTGGGGTTGAAAGATAAATTACTGTTTTTCAGGATTTTATTTATCAATATATTCTTTTTCTTTTCAAGGTTCACCTAAGAAATTCTTGTCTCTGCTGTCATCTCAAAGACTTACCCTCATGGAGTTGATAAATTTCTGCAAGGGGTTAGTCCATAAGATTAACCAAAATCTATACTAGCAGCTTTGGTTTCAAGATCAAACTAGACACCACGTCTAATTTGTCAAGGTAGGCTTAAAAATCTAAGCACCATGCTTACATTAAAAATCCTATAGAGGCATGATCTCACATCCCAGCTTCAAACTAAACACCGTGCTTAGTTAAAAATATGTAGGACCAACACTTCCAAACCAAAACTTACTAGCATAGAGAAAAGAAATATGACAAGATAACCAAGAATCATTCAACAGAGACAGATTTTTGAACAAAGGAACCTAGTCAGAAGTTTGCTCAGCCAATCTATTCAAACTCAAACAAGGCTAAGATAAGAGAGCAAAGAAAGACATGCCTTGCTTCATCTCCAATATGAATTTCTTCCATTATTCATGATAACAACTCAAAGTTCATTAATCAAAATGCAACACCATGTCACAATTTTGATTAAAGAAGGCTAGTTTAACCTAAGCACCATGCTTAAATTAAAAAGCCTATGGATGTACCACAAGTGTACTCATGTGAATACACCCAAACTCAGAGCATATGGCATGAACAGAGGAAGAGCATGATATTATATTTTCATGGAGACAAATATGAGTGAATGAGTTGGTCAACATTACCTTGACATACCTGAATGTGTGTACCAACAGCATGTATGGATGAAGCATCAGAGTTGTCGCTGGGGTGGCTCAGTTTCCATCTCAGGTGACTACCAAGGCGTGGGTTGGAGTCCATCACTTTTAGTAGCATGTCGTCGTGTAGCAAGTCGTTTATTGGTAACTCTTGCATATTAGTGACTCACATACACGACAAAAGTAGGAGGAACACTTCATGCAAGCTTCTAACTAAAAGGAATATTGCGACCATGACTCCCCTTTGTTGTGTGTTTTTTTAGAATCTTTAAACAAAGTGTGATCCAAGATATGCATGGAGTCATGGTTGGTCAAAGGAGTGAGAGAGGTGTTGCACAAACCATCGGTGTAGAAGAAGGAGTTCATGGAAGTCATGTGGCTTGTCCCTCTATATGATGGCCTGCTTGATGTTTGTGCAACATCCAGGGGAGATCTTGAAGGGCGTGTTCGTTGTACTTAAGAGATCGCCCTCAAAAATTTTTTTACCTATTTTTAATTTTAACAGTGAACAAGCAAGGGCTCTACTAGGTTGAACCCTAGAGAGCCTAAAGCTTATTATGATTTTTTTTACTTATTAACTATTTTTTTATTATATAAATTTTTATTTGTTCATCCAACTCGCATAACTCAAACAAGGCCAAACTTAAGATGCAATGTAAAAAAAACCTTGGCTTGTCTCCATATCAGATTATCTTCATTGTTTATGATGCCATAAAGAAGCGTGAATGATCAAGCTATGGAGACAAGTATGAGCAAAAGAGTTGGGGATCATTACCTTTGCATACCTGAGTGTAGTTACCGGCAGCATGGATGGATGAAACATCAGAGTTGTTACTGCGGTTCACATGATGACTTTTCTCAGGTGAATCACCAGGCCAGGCCATTCTCATGGCTTAGTGTGTGTGGGCCATGGCCCTGATGATAGTAGCAAAGGCTTTGGGTAAGCTCTTCTTGCTTATGCAAAATAATGATAGGCAGAGTCAGGCAACCCATAAGTGTTCCTCTTCTAACATGTGGGGCCAGCCTGCTCCTTCTCTCTCCTTCAATATTATATATATATTTTTACTATTCCCTTTTTTAACAATCTCTTCTCTTGTTTTTTTTTCTTTTCACTTCCCTTTTTTTTAAGCAAGGTAGAGCCAACATCTGTTTTTCTTTTGAACCAAGGTGATCTTGAGGTGAGACTCGCACCGTCCTCCCCCACATTTGGATTTTGTTGAAAGTCAAGTGTGCAAGGTCAGGGTCTCCTTTTGAGTTTGTTCCATCACCAAAGATCATCAATGTGTGTTGTTGATGTTGCTCTCATGTTCTCAAGCTTCGTATGTCCTTTCTTTGTTAACCTGAAATGGTTAGTGACAAGAATACCCGAAGGTGCATACTAACTTGACAACATGTGCTTACATTTATTAAAAAAGGAATTTTTTTGTTATTATTATATTTTTTTTCATTTCTTTTTTTTTGCAAGGTAACAAAAGGATATGAGAGGGATAGAGATACATGTTACCTTGTTATGGTCCTCCCCCAAGCTAACTCAAAGCCAAAGGATCAGGGTTGCACCTAGCATTTCTGGTTTTCCTGCATGGTTATGGTTTGGTAGATCGCAAGGGCTCTTACCTTTCCCTTGTGATCACCGAATTGGAAAAGATATGCAGGAAGCAAATTGAGCTAGTTGGTTTTTTTCAAAAATTTATCGAAACTTTATTATGTAAGGAAGGACGTTATTAACAAATTTCTTTTAATGAAGATTCATTTTTATTCTGTAAGAAAAAAAGAACTTATTTTAAAGATAAGTTTTAAAATTTTAGATTTTCAAAATATCTCTTTATTTTTTTAACCATTTTATAGAATATTTTCATTGATAAATAAAATAACTCAATTTTTTTTATTTAAAGCCTACACCCAACAGTTTTAGAACAATGATTAGACATGTCGTTTAATCAAGGTAGGCAATTTTAACCTAAACTCCATGCTTAAATTAAAATGCTTATGAAGATATGATGATCAATCATACTTCAAACCAAAACATGCTGTATGTAAAACTTTGAAAGCAAACTAGTATTTATTAAAAACATTTTAACAAAAATTTATTTATATTTAAGAGGACAACAACTTATAAATAATTTTAATATATATATTTTTAAAAATCCGGAGTATCTCCCGGTAGTGCTTTCTTTATGGTCATAAGCTTGACCGCCAAAAGCTAGGGCAAAGATTGAAGCCAGAAGCTATGGTTGGCTTCGATGGTGGCTACAAGAACTCGTCTTTAGGAGAAATATTTTGATTTTGAATTTTGAAAGGGCATTACTGTAGAAAGAGAGAACAAGAATAATAAAAACTATTTATTTTTTTAAATGCGTTTTGAAAATATGAGAAGATGATACGAGAGTGAATAGAAATCTTTTTGTCCATGTGCAAAAATTTGAACGTGCAATTTTAAAAATAATAATGCCCTTTTTCTTTTTGAAAGACAGGCTTCATGAAGGAGGGTCATGAACATAGAAGAAATAATTTTTTTTATAAGACACAAGGACACACGAGTGAACTAGGTTCGGAGATAAATACGACAACCGTTCCCCGGCAACGGAGCCAGAAAGCTTGTTGGCGCTTCTTAGCGTCAGCAGAAAAGTCCACAAGTGCATACCATTTTTTTCTCCTCAGGCGGGTGTCTTTGCACCTATTATTTTACTCTCTTTTTTTGGCACATACCCTTTTGATCTGGCATCTTTCAGGCTCATACTTCTTTGATATGGTATCTTTTAATTTTATAACCCACACTCTCTGTTGGACTTCTAAGAGAGAGATTTGTGCATAGAGTGAAAACTTTTTGTGCATGTGAATTCAATCATGAATGTATAACAGAATAGTCTACTTAAATCATATTAGCAGAACAAATTATTATATTTGTTTTGATTTTGATTTTTGAAATGTCTGGAGCTTAGAGGTCACTCAGAATGAAATAAATAGTAACTCAAACCTTCTTATATCATATCCATCAATTACTTAGAAAAGCTTATGCTAACCACTGATATCAATTTTCAGAATAAATTTTCATGGTAGATAAACTTCATGCAATTCGTAGGAGAATTTAAATTTAAACACTAAACAATCACAGGAAATTATATTTAAACAATTTAAATATCTTTTTGATTTTTCTCTAGCTTCAAGTTCTAATTATTTTAAAGACAAGTTGAATGCAGAATTTAAAGCAAACTTAATTATACAATCTATTATTTTTTTGGATTTTTATTTTTAAGCAAGAAATCAATGCAATAACTAAAGAAAGCAGTAAATAAATTTTTATTTGGTTTTCTTGTTGTTTTTAGCAACATTAAAACTGACAGATTTGAAGACTGAATTAAATACTGAAATAAAAAGCATATATAAAGGTGAGAGATACTCACCTAGCGGAGATCTCCCCCAAGCTAGATGTTGCTCAGTAATGTGGTGGAGGTGGCGGCGGGTATCCTATCTGATGTATCAAATATTCCAATCCGCTCTGCGTCTGCTGCTGTCCCTGATATATCTAATCAAGTCGTTGGTCTATACTGTGCTACCATTGTTCATGCTGGTAGGACCTGTCGTCGACCTGCTGCTGCCACTGCTCGTGCTGGTGTAGTGTGTCGCTTATTGCATTCTATCCCTGTTTAATGTTAGTGAGACGCATAGATAAAGCTGAAAAATCATTAGCGATAGCTAAAAAGTGCTGCTCAGGCAGCCGATAGTAATCATCTTCTGGTGATGCATGGAATGGATACGGTCCATCAGTTATGAAATCCGTGTTCCTATGTGTTGAAAAAGATGCTCATCCTCTCTGAAAATCAGTTGCTCCCTAACCCGCTGCTGCTGCTGCCAATGAAGATTCTTCCTTGCTGAAATGTGGCCTGTTCCTCCCATCCTACATGTGCAGTCCACTACTGGCATGGCTCCAGCGTCGATACCTGTTCACCAAAATCAACATAGTGGGAATAAGTGGCTCCTGCGTCGATACCTGTTCACCAAAATCAATATAGTGAGAATAAGCTGGCCCAGATGGTGCTGGGTCAGCTCCAGTGAAATTAGTTCTCGGCACCCTGCTGATGTGCGCGGACGGACACCTGCCAACATTAGCTCTAACAGTTAAAAAAACAAAATTTTGAACATAATAAATTCCTAACTCACTGTCTGGCAGTTTGTACTCATTGTCGTAATTTTTATAAATCATAACTATTTTATTATTTCGCCGTTTGAGCATGTGAGCACGAAAGAAAAAATCATAACCAAAAATTCTGTGGGCATCAGAAATATAAACAAGTGAAGCATTGGATAATAATCCTAACCCTGCAGCTAAACGTGTAATCCAGGAAGTAAAAAAAAATACTGCACTTTCTTAAGGAAGGGATAGTTCTCCAATAATTCAACATCATTTTTACAGGTGACGCCTTCCTCTTTTTAATCGTGATATATAACAAATGTAGCTCATCTTGTTTAATAGTATTTAACTCCTCTCTAGGAAAGAATGTAAAAGCTAGCTATTTAAGCATAAACCTCAGTGTGGGGTGATGAACTTCTTCAGTAGTATATTTTTGTTTTCTCTCAGACTTCCTTGCAGTGATACTCTCCCAAAAATCATCTTTATCAAAGTCTTGGAGAGTTTCAGAAATATTGACTACACACTGATTATTGAATCCTAATGCTAAACTAAGAGTTTTCCATGAGAGGGTGAAAGATTTATTAAACATTCTAAAATTAACCTCATCATCATCAAAGTCTAGGGTGCTAATAAATTCTATAGTGAGTAACTTGCTACCCTGCTCCTTAATTTGCCATGCATTTTTCCATCCAACATTTCTAAAAATAAGCTCAAACTCGGAATCCATTCCGGTTTCATGGAGCAAAGTGGCATCAAAAATTAGAGTATGCGTAAATTCCTTGTTTTTAACCACATTTAATATCTCCCTCTGCGGTCTAGTTGATAATGAAATTTGAGTTATGCTTGTGAGCTCATACCTCTCTTCCGGTTGGGAAGAGGATGACGGATTATCATACGTGAAGGGTGACGGAGGATCGATATTCATGTCGGAGCCGACGAACGATGGCACTTGTGATGATGATTGACTTCTTGTTGTGCGGCGTGAGAAGGTTCTTCCAAGGGATCGAATGGCACCTTTCATTCTATTGCTCATCTTGCCTGAAAATGAAGAACACGAAAAACACGGCAAGAACGAACAAGAACACAAGAACAAAACAAGAACAAGCAAGAACGAGTGAAGAGAAGGAATTAAAGTGATGATCTCTATTCTAGGTCTTCTTGCTAATCTTCTTCTCTACTCCTTCTCTTGCTTAAACTTGAATCAAATGATAGGATTATGGGAGTTTAAAGTTACGAGCTGCAAAGCAACTGGCTATGTGCTCTCTAGAGTGTGTGTTAGTGAATGAGCAAATGGGAAAAGTGGGAGGCAGAGAAGAGGCAGAGGGGCACCGGCCGGCCCCACCTAGTGTGCTCTGGCTCTCAGCTTTGGCTAGTGTCGACACCACCTTGATGCCCTTCCAAATGCATGTGGTTGCATGCTTTCTCTGATGAATGAATGAGTGATGGAGGGTAGTACATGGATGAATGGTGGAGTTTGGATGGTAGTGAAAGGTGGTGGTTGATGATAACGCATGATGTGACTTGATGTGATGATGGTGGGTCCCATATGTTTCCCGTATTTATACCGTATAATGACACAAGAATGAAAAACTAAATTACTTTTATGAACCTATGAAAAATTAGAATTCTAATGATAGTTTTTTTATAATTTTCTGCCACCACAGTAAATTTCATTGACGGGGGTTTAATACTCCGTTAGTAATGATCACATGGGGCTCAAATTTTAATCATGCTATGCTTATTTTTATTTCTTTTTAATAATGCAATTTATGAGAAAGTAAATATGCAAATCTTAATGCAAGAATTAAATTACCGATAACTACCGAATTATCTCCCGGCGATGGTTCGGGGTTTTTGAGTCCGCCGATCCGGACTTCTCCAGTTGAATTATTCTTCATGATTCATCTCCAGTGTCAGAGATGTTGTTGCATCTTGTTCTTCATAACACTTCAACGTTTGGCATTGCTCCAATCTTGGCTTGAATGCGAATCGCTCTTCTTGCCCATTGATGGTGAATGTGATCTCTCCAGCTCCGACGTTGATGGTTGCATTTGCAGTGTTTAGGAATGGTCACCCCAGGATGAGGGGTATCTTCCTCTCTTCCTGCATGTCAAGTACTACAAATCTATAGGAATGAAAAAGTTGTGGATTTTTACCAGTATATTTTCTGTGATTCCTGCGGGATATCGGACCGATTGGTCAGCTAATTGCAAACACATCGTGGTTGGTGTGAGCGTAGAATAGTTAAGCTTGTCGAAGACAGTCTTGGGCATGACGCTGACGCTTGCTCCAAGATCACATAAAGCATTCTCGAACATCTGGTCTCCTATTGAACAATCAATAGTGGGACACCATGGATCCTTCTTCTTAGTACGAGAAGAACTCAAAATTGCCTCACTACACTCCTCCGTTAGCTTGACAACTTCAGTAGAAGGTAATGGTCCTTTGTTGTTGTGGATGGTTCGAAGATACTTTGCGTATGTAGGTACCTGCATGGCATCTAACAATAAGATATTGACATATAACTTCTGAATTACCTCTACAAACTTACCAAATTGATCATCTGTTTTAGCTCTTCTTCTTCTGCGTGGAAACGGTAGGAGGGTTGTGTCATGAAAATCTTGAGTTAATTCTTGATCTTGTAGTTCAACTAGAGGTGAAGGTGGTATAACCTCTTCTTCTTCTATGTTGTCCTTCTCAATCTCTTCTTCTACCTGCACTAAATGTGATGGTCTACGTGCCCCTTTTGGGTAAGGTGGATCACGTGTAGACTTACCTCCTCTAGTAGATATTCCTTTTATTTGTTCATAGTTAGCGGTAAACAAAGTAGAAGATAATTGTGCAATTTGTAATTCTATATTTTTATTAAATAATATTTGATCTTTAACAGCAGAAGAGAAATTATCCA
Organism: Eremochloa ophiuroides; assembly: GCA_038502445.1. Taxonomy (NCBI): domain Eukaryota; kingdom Viridiplantae; phylum Streptophyta; class Magnoliopsida; order Poales; family Poaceae; genus Eremochloa; species Eremochloa ophiuroides. Next base: position 68,180,956 of record JAHLJS010000002.1, read on the forward strand.
ACTTGGAATTAATTCCTTCTAAAACTTTATCATTAAAAGCAAGCTTCTTATAAATACTTTCATTAATCCTAGCTTGTTCTAATATTAATTCTATCAATGGTGGTTGTCTATGATTTGAAAAATTAGTATTGCCTTGGTACTTACCTTGACTGGTTGACCGAGGTTGATTCCATCCTTGTTTCTGAGAAGTGGACTTGAAGATTGTACTAATATCTTTTGAGGGATTTGCAAACTTAATTTCTAAAGATCCTTCATATTGATTCTGGGAATTGAATATATCTTGAATAGCTCGACGATCTCTTTTATGATTGGCTCTTTGCTCTAACCAGTTCAACAGTACATCCATCTTGGTTGACAGTGCATCCTCTAGAACTTCTTCACACTTATGGCATGTCTGAGTGTTGTTTGTCCAATTCTGATTTTCTGCTATCCTTGCCATAATATCTTCAGCTCTTCCAGGAGTGAGTGACATAAATGATCCTTCAGCAGTGGCATCTAGTTGCTCACGTGACCTTTGAGTTAGTCCGTGATAAAATGTTTGCATGAGCAACCACTTTTTCATTCCATGATGGGGACAATCTGATCTGTAATCTTAAAAACGTTCCCAGGCTTCTGAAATAGATTAACCTTTCTGCTGACAAAATTCTGAAATCTTTCCTCGTAGAGCATTGGTTTTGCCTACAGGGAAAAACTTTTCTAGGAAAACTCTTGAACATTCTACCCATGTCTTGACTCGATCTTTATTCTGATAAAACCACTGATTCGCCTTTCCCTCCAATGAGAACGGAAACAAACGAAGTAGCACGACGTCTTGAGGAATGCCTTTGATGTTGATGGTGTTGCCAATCTCTAGGAAATTCTGCAGATGGACACTTGCATCTTCATCTTTCTTTCCAGTAAATGTGATAGTTTGCACTATTTTGATGAGGCTTGGCTTGATCTCGTAATCATGATCTCTAATGTTAAAAGTTGGCCCAGCGCGAATATTCTCAATGCTTGGAGCAGAGAATTCACGTAGAGTCTTCTCAGCTATGGCTTCACAAAATAATGTAAGACCCTTCTTCCTATGGTTATTCCTGATTGATAAGAGTTAAAGTACACAACCAATCCTGCACTTACCCTATATAAGATATTTAAATATAAACAAAACACGGATAAGTCTGGCTAAAGCAAAAGGTTATGGTTATCTCTAAGTATTTATGTCTATAGTTATTTTTATGTTTTTTCTATTATATTATCTATGAAGAACTCTCCTATATGAAATTCTAGAATAAATATCCCGGCGAATAAAATCAACGAACTCAATAAATTATCCTAATGAATACAATTCCCATCCCCGGCAACGGCGCCAGAAATGCTTGTTGGTATTTTTAACATCACTTCACGTTAAGTTGTCATCCCTAACATGATGCCAAAAACCAAGGGTAAAATAATCTTCACTTGCCTCCTAAAAATAATACTATAGAATATATCCGCAAGCGCACAGATAATTCTCCTATTGTAGCACTTCACCCGGTAAGTATTCCGAGTATCGTTGATATATTATATGCCAAAAGGATAAAGGGGCATTCTACTCATTAGGATAATCTACTATAATGATTGGAATGATAAATGTGCAGACCTATGATAATCCATAACTCTAGTGCTTTAGCGATAAATAAGTCAATGATAAATGATAAATGATAACTGAGTAAATGAGGTAAATGGTATTCCAGAGATAGAATATAGAGACTAACTAATGTAGTAAGACAATCTCGAGATTCGGCTAAAGTAAAGGAAACCTATGTAATTACTAAATACAAAGTCTACAGCCTACGCCACATTACACATTTTCATCTATAGCATAATCAACTCAGAAAACATCATAAGAAGCATCATCTAATGAGGATATTAAGACACAAGGGTCACCTCCTTCGCGACCGCGCTCTGCTCGTCCTACGTACAGGGGGAGGACTACAGAGGAACCAACGCAGCTGTCACCTACGCGGACTACCACACGACCCGCCATGTCAGGGTGCCTCCGTAGGTACACAATATATCTAGACACCACGTCTACATAATGTATACCATCTAACTCACTCGAGTACTGAATTAGGCGCTTTACTATCAAATGACAATAATCATTACCAATCACAACTATATCGAATATGCAATTAGAATAAACTAAGAACTGAATAAGTAGTAATATATTAAAATAAAGCAAAGTCATAATGAGATACAAGATAAGATTACTGATCTCTAGACGAACGGATTTGGAATCCCGAGCGTAGCGCCCAACTCTACTTGAACCTTGCTAGATGCCTAAACTATGAACTTGAAGAACTAGAGCCCTATTTCTAATCTCTGGAAACCCTAACTTTTGTCTACTCTTGACGAATGAAGCAGGAGGAATAAATTGGTGCTCTGGGAGGGGGTCTGCCCCTCTATTTATAGCACGGTGGGATGAACGTGTGTCGTGGGATCAAACCGACTTGAACAAAGGGCCCAGATGACTCCAGAGAGGCGGTGGAAGAAGACTCCAGAAGGTGGGCCGAAACCCTAGGGCGGCGCCGGCCGGCCCCACCCTTTGGGAGTTCGGTCCCCGGTTGCTTCGGGTGTGTTCTGGACTCTTCCAGGGTCTTCGTGATGATGTTTACTTGGCGGTTAAGTTTCATGGTAATTAAGCACTTTAATCCTTCTTTTAATCCTTTCTAGAATAATCCCTAGAAAATACACAATTCACCAAAACTCGTGGAATTTGTCAGTAATAACCCCTATGCTTCTATTATTGATCTTCCCTAGGCATTAGTTGACGGTATAAAATTGGTACTTAACAACCGTCAACAGTTGGCTTGCACCATATTGACAAGAGATGGCTTGATCTCAAAAGTGGCATCCCTGAAGCTTAAACTACGGACCGGTGGCGACGTTGTCGGTCCGACGGTGACAGAATGCTCGAAGATGGTCTTTTGGGCCATAGCTTCCTTAGGTGACAGTGCAGAGCCTCCTTCCTTGAGTGGTTCTAAAACCGAATCAGACTTCCAATCGGAGGCTAGATGATGTCGAGAACTCCTGGTGGATGTCTCTGGATTTTCTATTGTTGTGGCTCGAAACAGAAATCCACTCATGTATGACCCTGCTTCACGATAAAGAGAAGCAAAGGCAAGGGTAAGCCCTACTACAACTAATTGGTACTAAATTGATGATAGGTTCCAGATTCGATCTTATTAAAATTTCTAGTCTATGCTTTCCCCGGCAACGGCGCCAAAAATACTTGTTGACACTTCTTAGCGCAATCACCAGAGATAGGGTGTTACGCTATCTCTGATAACGGCGCCAGAAGTGACTGGGGGTATTTCTTATGTCTATTAGATAATTCCGCAAGCACATAGAATATACCGATGTAGCACTTCACCCGGGAGTGTTCCAAGGTATCATTATTTATTTTATCCCAAGGGAAAGCGATTGCTAGAAATGTTAATAGAAAGAAATCCTTAAATCTATCTCAACTTAGCACAACTAGTGCAGAGGGGGTAATCGAAATATGATAGAAAGGTGATGATTCAAAGATAACAAATGAAATACTAAAAGATAACAAGTGTAGTAAAGCTAGGTGGGAGGACAACGAGTGAGGAAGGTTCCTGTGAATCAAACTCTACTCCTGCGATCTAACCTTACCAAATAGATGAAACTACTAGGATTGCTACCTTACTTCATGTATTACCGGGGATAGTCCGAGACAATAGAGGATATAACCTCTACCCAAAGCGGCTATGCTCTTATGGGAGCCTTTTAATAACTTGCCTAAAACATGTGGAGGGATACTAAGACTTGACAGGGCTGTCACCACCTGCTAGCACCCAAAAACAATCCGTGCGACAAGCGGCATTCAAAGGTAAGATCTAGTCTAAGCACCACGCTTACACTAATTCTTATGACTCTAGCTGTGATCAAGGCAACTAGAGAACCCTATGATAGGCGATGAACAGCAAACAAGAGTTGGTTACAGGATCACAATCTAGTGAGTAACAACTAAGAGATAAGATAGAACACAACAATACTATTGCAAGAATAATATTGCACTAAGTGAATACTCAGTAAAGTAAAGAGGGAATATTATATTGAAGTAAACAAGTCTTACAGAAAGAGAAAGATACAAGAGCTATACCAGACTCTCCAGCAGATGACTCTGGAGACCCCGAGCGCAGGCTCGACTCAACTCTAACTCCCACACTAGACTACAACTACTACTAGAAGTGGAACTACACTAAACTTCACTTGTATCTTGATTGAATCTTGTCTTGAGAGGGTGGAGGCAGCCTCTATTTATAGGGGAGTTGGGGAGGTGCCACATCAGTGATCCAAACTGCATTCTCCTCCCTTGGATAAACCATCATTGAAATCGCCTCAGATGAACGGCAGTGGTGAAAACAACACGTGGGAAACATGCAGGAGGTCCGTGAACCGTGGCGGTGGGCTGGACCCACCAAGGGGGTCATCCGACGTCCCTATGATAGGGTGGGCCCACCACTATGGTCCCCACTGGTCATAGAGCATGGCTGTATACTAGGTTTGCTTTGGTCTTGTCGGTTCACGCTTTGATCTATGTGCTTTGATCTTCCACCGTTGAATGGAAACACAACTTTGATCCGATGGCGGAATTGAGCTGGGTGTAATGTCACACGGATTGTGCCATGTCAGCAGAGCATGTGGTGGGCCCCACATGTGGGTCGGGTGACCCCTATGTGGGCCCTCCAGGTGCTCCACTCTCTTCTATCTGCTTCCTTGAGTCATGTGTTGTCGTGTGATGGCTTGGTGCCCAATTAGGGGGGTCGGACAACCCACATAATTGGCCTCCAAGTGCTCATCTCTGCCCTGTTTGATCTTCCCCGCATTCACAACCTAAGAGTACAAGTGGAACTAGTTATTGGATAAAATGTATTCATGTTATGTTGATCTTTCATCGAAACCGAGTCTGTTGATGGTATTTAGAGTATGGAATTTTATAGCTTAATCACCGTCAACAACACACACCATACAATTTTTGAAAAAAAAAACCTATATGCCTCTCTTTTACCCCTCTAAATCTACATATCAATCTCTGCTCACACTTTCCCAATATTTCCCCCCCCTTTGGCATTAATCTCCAAAAAGGATCTCTCCACCAAGAGAAAGAAATGATGGTAGACAAGTGAGGACAAAAGGTTGGTAAAATTTTAGCATATAGGATCTTTCTCCTAAGTTTTCTACCAATCAATGTATGCAACCTTTTAAGTCAAGATTCTTGACAGGTTAGCATATTTGGCTCATACTTCACTTAGGTGACATTTTAAGGAAATCAGGTATCTTGGATCGATGTTCCTCCACCACATGTATCCGTATGAGAGATTTATGGGTACTCTGAATAGGTATGCCAAGAATCAGGTTCACCCTGAGGAAAGAATGGTGCAATGCTATTCTACTGAGGAGGTGGTAGAGCTGGTGCCTCAAATACTATGAACCCACTCATCAAATTGTAATCTCCATGTCTCACCATGAGGGAAGGCTAGTGGGGAGAGGGTGTCTTGGGGAGAAGAAAATTACTCCAGACACAAGAGCATTCAAATGAGCCTACTTTCTAGTGCTGGAACACAATAGAGGTGGATCCTTATATCAAAGAGCATATGGAGATATTGAGGTAATAAAATTCTAGTCCGGCAAAGCTTGGTTAAAGAAGGCCCATATGAGTTTGTTCAACATCTGGTTTAGATATCGACTTCTCAGTTCAAGCTCTTGCACAAAAGGACCCTTTCTTCAACGTCACAATTATCAACGTTATGACATAAATTCTACACCTTTTACACCATTGACCAAGACAAGAAAAGCGTGTACCAGAACTTGTTGTTTTGTAGATGCATTTGACAACAATATGCACAATACAACATACTATGGTTAGATTGAAGAGATATGGGAACTCAGCTATATAGGCTTCAAGGTGCTGATTTTCCGGTGTTGATAGGTTCAGGGAATACAGGGTGTGATGAAAGACAATATGGGTTCACTACCATTAACCTTGAAAAGGTTGGGTACATGCCAGAGCCATTTGTACTCGCAAGTCTGGTCGTCCCAAGTCATCTGTGTGCATGACACTAGAAACAAGAAATGAGAAGTGATTCTCTTAGGGGAAAAGCGGGTGGTCAGACTTGAAAATCCAGTCGAAGAGGAAAGAGTACAATCGCACCAATGAAGTCTCTCCTTTTGATGCTTTGATCCTCCCTGTGATTTTGGCAAGCGAGGTAAGTCCATACCTAAGAGATGGCCATCAAGAGGATGAACTCGTGACAAAAAGACGTCGAAAACGGCAAGCACACAAAAAAGGATGGTCATGTGAGTTTTTCAACGATGTGCATAGTGCCATTTTTATTTATCATCATATATATTTTCAAGCGTCTATAGTGCCATAAAGAGTTACTACAGACACGTGTTAGTATGTCATAGACTCTTGTGTGCTAAGCGTGTCTCCAATAAGGAGTCGCTACAGAAACGTGTTTAAGAACGCCAGTTTGTCTTAAACCAAAGCATAGACACATGTTCAGGTTATCACAGTCACGTTTATGAGACATGCGTCTGCAGTAATTCACAAGGCCTTTATTACAGACGTGTTATAGCGCGTCTGTGATATCTTTGAATGCTCGTATATGATGTGATTTTTTTACATGCACTAGTAGAGAACGGACCTTTGATCCGAGGCCGGGAATGGGCTTTAGTCCTGGCAAATCTTGTGTTCGGGAGTAAAGGGACCTTTAGTCCCGGTTCCAGCCACCAACCGGGACTAAAGGTCCATGCCCAACGGCTAGTGGCTCAGGCTAGATGTGTCAGGGGACCTTTACTCCTGGTTGGTATGGTGGCCCTAACCGGGAGTAAAGGTCTAATCCCGGCTGGGGGTCACCAGCCTGGGGCTAAAAACAGGCATTTATTCCCGATTTGGTATTACCAACCGGGAGTAAAAGTCCCCAGCTATATAAGCTCAAATTTTCCTTATTCCACCTCTAGCCCGAGCACACTTTGTTCTTGCTCTTGCTTCTGTGTTCTTCCTGTGTTCTTCGGCCACCACACGATTTCTTCCACTTCTACATCGATTCTTTGGTTTCAGAGGTAACTAACTTCATTCTCACACCTTCATTACTTGTATATCTCATTTCATGGTCATTTATGCTTGATTTTAGAGGTTATCTAGCTAATTTCACACCTTTGACTGATTTTCTTGATTTGTGAACATTTACACTTGTATTCACTTGATTGTTTGTAATTTTACATGGTGAAAGCTTGTAGTTGTTTGTTCTAACTTGTATGCACCATTTATTTGTTTTCATATATGTAGCTTATAGTTGTTTTCATATATAGCTTAATAGTCATATTATTAGTGAATAATATTCATAGCAATCTACAAAAATGAATATATATTTTTATTGGTTTTTTGAATATATCACTTTAGAAAATGTAGTTTATTTTTTAATTTTTGGGCATTTAAGCTTAATTTGTAGCAATTTTAAAAATGAATATAGAGAGTAGATGGCGACTCCTTTTGGGTCCTCAAACTCTCATCGGGTCTCTAAGCGACTTTGGTCGCACCGTCCCTCTCATTGCGTGCGGCGAGTGTAAGCAGAAGATTGTCATGGAGTTCCGAGTGAGGAAGGAGTGTCCCAACAAAGGTCGTATCTTCTACAAGTGCCCAGATCGCAATGTGAGTTATTGGATCTCATTTGACGTACTATGGTTATTTTTTTAACATTCTCTTGATGGTTTTGGTTAAAGTTCTTAATTTGTGGTTCTAATTTCAGTGGGACGGCACCGGATGTAAAGGATGATACTGCGAGGAAGAGTATATTCAACACGTGCAAAACAATCAGAAGGGTGAGGCAGTGAGCCAGCACAAGCACCCCACCGAGGCAGAGGAAGCGAATGATCTGTCTATTCTAGTTGGGATTGGTCACCAGATCCTTATGTTGCTGAAGTGCATTTTAGTTTTAGTCTATTTAGTGCTAGTTGGGATTGTGTACATTGTAGTGAGCTTAACATAAAGTGATTAGTTTGTGTCTGGAGGCTAGCATTTTAATCAAACATGATGACTGGTGTTGTGCAATTAAGTAATTATCTTCAAGATTTTCATACAGGTATGTCTTGTATTGCAGATGAGCCGACACTGGATGTACAACGCAGATCTCCGCTCTGGAGAATTCATTACAGGCGTGCATTATTTCTTGAGTGTGGCCAAGGAAAACAAGCGTGATGGTTTCATGTGTTGTCCATGTGCTGTATGTACGAATTTGAAGGAGTATGCTTGCTTAAGGACTCTCCATTCACACTTGTTTAAGTCAGGTTTCATGCCAAACTATATATGTTGGACCAAGCATGGAGAAAACGGGATTGTAATGGAAGAGTGCGAAGATGAAGAAGAAGGGGATGATGATATATTTGCCCAATACAGTCCCTTACATGACATTGCAATGGGGGAAGCCGAACAAGACGTACCTAAAGAAGATGAGCCCAGCTGATGATCTTGGTCAGGCCATCTGTGATGCACAAAGAGAATGCGATAGTGAAAAAGAGAAGTGTCGGTGCTAGAATTAGCGGGAGCTAACACCGGCTAGTAAACTTATGCTTTGCGGTTGAGATCACGGATGGTGTGCAAGGGGGAACACAGGAATTATACTGTTTCAGGCTAAGAATGCCCTACGTCCAGTGCGGGTCGAGTCGTGTTGTCTTGCACCGGGGTGCTTGTGGTAGGGGTTACAAGCCTAGGCGAGAGAGGGAGGAGCTCCCAAGTCTCTTGTGAGTATGTGTATGTGTGTGCTCTTATGATAGTAGGGTGTTATGAGCGACGCGAGGTCTTCTGCCTGAGATCGGCCTCTGCCTTCCCTTTTATAGTTACAAGGGAGAGGCTAGAGTTTACACGTGTTTTGCTGTGGTTACAGTACTCGGCATGGTGGAGGCAGTGGTGACCGATGACTATCAGTCAGCCACGCCCTCGTCTTGGCGCCTCGAAGGTATGGCCTTAGTCATTCGGTTGATCTTCCGCTATTCCATTGGTGAGTTCCAAGGTGGCGCACTGTGCGGGGCGTCGTTTGCTTGCGTGGCGCTACATCATGACTGTCGCATCCAACCCTGCACAGTGCAACGAGAAGATGGGTTGACCTTTGAGTATTAGCTCCCGATGGTCAGGAGTCCTTGATGCTGTCGGGGGCGTGACGGGATGGAGCGGTGGGAGTGTCCTCCCTCAGGGCGCCTCCCCTCCCACGTGCAATACTTTCCAGGGGGTAGGCAAGCCTGGTCGTCAGGCTTGCCCTATTCCCCCGGGTTGGCCGGACGGTTGTCTCTCCCCTTTTCCTGGTGCCACACCTGCGGCCAGGGTATGGCAGTCGCTGTTGTAGTTGGAGAATCTCCTCGTCAGCCCAGGGGTTTGTACGGTTGACTATCCCTGTAGCGGCGTGGGAGGAGTGGGGCCATCTGACCGGTTGTCGGAGGAGAAGTGGCAGTTGGTATGGCGGACGTGCGCGTGCGGGGCGTCGTCGCGTCGAGGGATCCTCTCGATTAGACCGCGCTTGTAAAGTGGTCAAGGAAGTCCCTTGGCCGGCAAGTCTGCTCTGCTGACATCAGGCAGGGCTCGGGCAAACCAGAGAAGCGCGCCCGAGGGGGTCGCATATAGCGGGGAGCTCGGGCGAATCGGAAGCCGGTTACCCGAGCTCGTGGCATTTGGTGGCAGGCTCGAGCGAATCGGATGTTATCGCCCGAGGGTCCTGCTTTCCCGAGCCCTATCGTGGAGGCTCGGGCGAATCGAAAGATTTCTCCCGAGGGGTCCGCGCGCCTGGGGGAGATAATGTGCTTCCGCGCAGCTCTGTCTTAGGCCGCGCGGGCCGTTCCCGCATAGGCCTTGGTTGGCGCCCTCTTGGGCTGGGTTTTATTTGGGAAGTATGTTTTTGCGTTGAAGTTGGGTACCCCATACTTGGCATACCCGACAGTAGCCCCCGAGCCTGTGGTGGAGTGGAGGCACTCCTCCAGAGGCTCAAGTTAGTTTCTCCTGTCATGCTAGTAAGGTTTGGTTATTTTATCCGGTGGGTGCGCGCGAGCGCACCCACCGGGTGTAGCCCCCGAGGCCTTGGAGGGATGGTGTATCCCTTCAAGGGCTTGAAATCGTGCTTGCAGAATCTCGGGTGCCTTCTTGCTCGCTGGCGATCCGTCCCTTGGTAGGAGTTTTCTGGTGCTAGAGCCCCCGAGCCTCTACCGCGGGTAGACAGCCGATCCGAGAGCGTCTTTCATCCTGCCAAGGATACAAGGAGAGTCCCCGAGCCTCTGTTTTCATATCGAGGGTCGATCGGGTTCTCTTTCGTTAATTCGACCTTCATGCTCTTCTTCGAGAAGAGGAAGGTTTGGTCATGCTCGACTTCCCACGGTGTGCGCGAGTCGGCATTTCTGGTGAGCTACAAGCGGGTTTGTCCAAGTGAAGGTCCTGTGCCCCGTTCGTTGGGGGTCGGCTAGTGGCCTAAGCACACTCCAAATGTTTCCCGATGGTCGATTCGTGCGTCTTGGGTCCCTTCGACCGGATTCCGAGGGCCTCATGCCTCCCCCGAGGGGATCCCACATCATCGACTCGCTGCTAGGACTTGGACACAGCGTGGGGTGTCACTTTTGACGCTTGTGCTTCGGGATACTGACCGTTTGGTGATCCACCCACTTGCTGTCCATAACTTGGTATCCCTGGGGCGACTGTTCGAGCCTCAGCGGGCGAGTCTTCGATCCCCTAGGGAACATAACGGGCACCCGAGCCTAGGGTTCCTTCATGGAGAAGGAGAGTATCATCGAAATCGAGGAGGTTAGCGTAATGATTCGATGCACCTTTTGAGGAGAAAAGCCTGACGGACGCGACAGTTCGGGGACAGACAGGACGGTTGCGTGCGCGAAGTCGACGGCGATGTGGAGAGTCATGGCGGGGCCCTGCGCAGTTAATGCAGCGGATTCACCACATCTGCTTCGGTTCGCTGATCAAGGTATATAAGGAAGATCACCGCATCTGCTTCCCCTTTTTTCTTTTTACCTTAGCCATTCGCCGCATTCGCTTGCCTTTGCCTCCTCGTCTCCGTCGTCCAGAGCCCTTTGCTAGTTCCTCGCCCTCGCCGCCGGCGTCCTTTCCTTCTTTTCGCGCCCTTCTCCTCTCGCCATGGCCGCTCCAGCGCCCTCCGACGCCAGCCGCTGCTGCCGCCGCCCCACTCGAGGTGGAGCCTTGGCTCCCATTTTCGGTGACGGAGGAGCAGCTTGAGGACCTCGTAACACTAGGGCTCCTACGCCGCCGTACCGACCCATAGCGCCCGGAGTGGATCGCGCTGCCGTGCGACCACCAGGAGCCACGGCCCCTCGCGGGGTACGTCGTCAGCTTCATCGCCTTCCATGAGCGGGGGCTCGGGTCGCCGCCGAGCCGGTTCTGTCGGGCGCTCCTCTTCTCCAACGAGTTGGAGCTGCACAACCTCACCCCCAACTCCGTCTCGCAGGCGGCAATCTTCACCGCCGTCTGTGAGGGCTACCTCAGGGTGATGCCGCACTGGGACCTTTGGTGGTACCTCTTCTGCGTTGACTCGTACACCAAGTCATTTGGCGCGAAGAACCCGTGGAAGGTCGTGAGCACCGGGGGCAGTAACTTCTCACTGCGCTCCACCGACTACATCCCCTGCAAGGCCCAATCCTCCAACAAGGGGTGGCACGACGGTTGGTTCTACCTGCGCAACGACGACGGTGCCTTTCTCGAGTACACGGGAAAGGTGATCTCAGCCCCATTCTGAGGTGGAAGTGGGGGTGTCCGTCATGGGACGCCAAGCACCTGTATCCCTATCTCGTCAGTGTTGCGAGCGCTGTGGGACCGGGGCTTGATGGTGGCCGGGGTGGTGGCGCACTTCCACGCGCAGACGGTGCTGCCCCTGATGGAGCGCCGGCTCGCCCTGTACGAGATGGTGGAGGGAGCGTCGAGGGCACGGCGATGTTGACTCAGGGGCTCAGCTCCGACGAGATCATGCGCCGTGTAAAATACATGGTAGGCGGTCATCCCACCTGGGATGAGCTAAAGAGGGTGGCCATGCGCCCTCGCTCGGGATACATCTCACTGGTGAGCATTTCTCTTTCCGTCAGTTGTCCGTCTTTCTCTTCTTTTTCTGATCCTTCTTCCCCTCTGCCCCCATCCCAGAGGGTGCCGCCCTACGGGCTCAGAACTGTCTCCGGGGCGAGCGGCAGAAGGCAGAGAAGGACAAGAGGACCACAGAGAGGAGGAGGCAGGCTCGTGAGACCCAGAGGCTCGCCCAGCTTTGCCGCCGCCAGCGGGAGGCTAGGGAGCCGGAGGAGGAGTCCCCCTCCGAGGAGGACGAAGAAGAAGATGATGACTGATGATGATGACAACACCCGGTATGTGGTGGCCACAAAGCCCGCGGTGAGCGCCGACGAGCCAGGGAATGCTCTCATGCCGGCGTCCACCGGTGGAAGTGCCAGGGGCCATATCCTGAGCCCCCGATGTCGGAGGCCACGTCCGGAGGCGCGGTCTTGGGTGGTGAGGTCATCGGGGCCAGGTGCTCCGCCGACCGGTGGCCGCGAGGGCCCGTCAGAGGGGCTGGGAACGGGCTCAGACCCGGCACCCGAGGCAGCCAAGGTCGCTCCTTCGACCACGGCTGATGGTGGGGCCCAAGGGCCCTTATTCGAGCGGACCCTCCCTCCGGACGTGTCATTGGTCACCGCGACGGCCGAGGTCAGAGGGAGCGGGGAGAGGACGCCGCCCGCGACGGAAGCTGGGCGACGCCAGGACGCCCGAACCAGGGCGTCCCCGCCGAGGGACGGCGACGCCGAGACGACCCCCGGTGGCCAGACGGGGCCCCGCCATTAGGGGTATCTCGAGGCGGGGTAGACCGCGACGTCGAGGTGCTGCCGACCCCTCTGCCCGCAACGCGGCCCACGTCGTCCGCTGGACCTGTCGCTCCTCCGAGTGCCTGGGGCAGCGAAGAAGACGGCGATCCCCAAAACCAGGTAGGTCGTTTTTCCAATCACTCCCATACCAATTTTCGTTCTTCGTGTTCGCAAATTCCCATTTCTCCCTATCTTGTTCCAGGAAGCGCCCGGGGTCGGCCCTCCAGGTTTCACACCTGAAGGTCCTGAAGGTGCAGGCCAGGAGCACTGCTGGAGAGGAGGGCCGCCTAGCGACTGAGGAGGCTCTCTCAGCGGAGACCCTGTCCGTCCGAGGGCTTGATGGCACCGGAGGCGGTTCCTTCTCCTGTGGTTGTCGTGGCCACGGCCACCGCCGAGGGGACGGCTTCGGCCCCGGCTCCCGAGATGCCCATTGTCGCTCTCGGGAGTAGTTCGGGGGCGGCGAACTACCGCTCTTGCACCAGGGCCAGCTGACACCAGCTCCGTGGCCATGGACATCGATGTTCCTGCCATCATCCAAAGCCATGACCCCGCCCACCGTGGACTCCATGGCGCTGGTCGTTCGGGGGCCCTCCCCGGATGCTGACTGGGCTCCCGCATCGAGTGGACCAACCGGGCTAACCGCGAAGCCCCGTCGGTCTTCACGTTGCGGGATGACGTCGAGGCTACTCACTGGGACGCTGTCCTGGACCTCAAGTCCAAGTGGTCAGAGAGCCTGCGCCTTCACCCAGACTCCATCGACAAGGTGATCCAGGAGCGACTCCAGGTGAGTGCACGTGCTTTGCCTTTTTCGTTGCCTCGGTGTTTCCGGCCGACGCTTCCATTTGGCCCGCCTATTTGCTTCTGCTTCTGGTCCTTTCTTAGGAGCTCGTGATGACCTCCTACGAGAAGTCCTGCTTTCTCCACCAGGGTCTTGGCCTCTGGAAGGCAGCTGGAGCTCAAGAGCCGGGCCCTCGCTCATTCCCAGGAGGAACTCGCCTGCACGACGGCTCGGCTGGCCGACCTGACCCTCGACCGTGACTCCTTGAAGGTCAAGCTCATGGAGGCTTGGGGCCAAGTCACTCCCCTGGAGGAGCGTGTCCAGCAGCTGGAGGTTGCCCATGGCCGAGGCCGCTCGGGAAGCGGGACGCCGCGCGGACGCTCGCCGCCGAGAAGGAGGCCGCTGTTGGTGTCCTGTCGTCGGATTTGGACCGCTCCTAGGTTGCTCTGAACCAGGCGGTCGGCGAGGTCGACGCTATCCAGGAGGAGGCGAGAAAAGCATGGGAGGATGCTGAAGGTAAGCCTTACCTTTTTACCTTTCGTTCGTTCTGGTCGTCCTTCATTTTTCGTCTCCTTTGTTTAATCAACTTGTCGCCGCAGCATTGAAGGTCGAGGCTGTCAGTGCACAAGGGACCATCACCACCCTCAACGCCGCCCACGATGCCGAGGTCGCTGATCACCAAGACCTGCAGAAGGTCGCGCGTGTTGTGTGACGCCCTCAGCACCGGCGGAGAGCCTTCGGGGAGCTCGCTCAGGAGCCGCCTGGAAGCCCTCCACTGGGAGGGTGGGCGATCAGCTCAAAGAAGCCCTCCTGGCGGGCAGTTCAGAAGACGCTAGCGGTGGCGAAGTCTCATTATGAGAACTTCGACACTGACACCATCAGTGAGGGTTTCCTTGAGGCCTTTGACGATGAGCTTCTCGCACTGATCAGCTCGATGGCGGTCCCTGGGACGGCGCTAGCGGCCCTTTTCGAAGAAGATGTGAAGCTCCCCCTGGACCTAGAATAGAAAGGCTGGGCCATCATGCCCAAGATTTGTCAGAAACAAACATGTGGCCCTTCGCGGCCTTGATATTTATGTGTATATTTGTTGCATGCTCGTTTTTTAGTTCGGCGTTTTTTCTTAAGCATTTTCCATCACCGACCCTGAGCCCGGGCCATCGAGCCTCGGAGGACTTTTCTGGGTGTCGTAGCTTTAGTGGCATAGACACGGCCATAGTCCTAGGGGTTTCGGTAGGGCGAGAGCTTAGAAAAAAGGTTTGATCGATTCTACCCGAGCCTTCTCCCCTTACCAACGTTATTTTTATAAGTTCCCTTCTGAGCACAAGTTATCTTTAGGCGTAGAGTGGCGAGTGGAGGTGCTGTATCCCGGAGGCGTAGGCGACCTCGTGGCTCGGCCAGCTCTGCCCTCTGGGACTTTTTTTGCTCATCTAAGACTTATAAGCTTGCGTTTGGTTTAGATAAGAAGCGAACTCGGGAGGTAAAAATTTCAATAGGTTTTGAAATTTTGGGTTTCGAATTTGTTGAGGCTCAAATGAATCCAGGGGTTCCCCCATCCTAGACCCCGAGAGAGGGTCGGCCCTATTGGAGATAAGGCCGAGCCTCACTTTTAGTTGCACGGTTTACCCGTTCCCGAGGGTGGGCTCGGGTGAAAATCTTAAAATCATACGAGAAAAAGAAGTCGAATCTTTTATTGATTTCAAGATTTATAGAATGTACAATGCTTGGAATTTTAAGGATAGAAGTGACGTAGCTGTTCAATGTTCCAAGCATTGTCGTAGATTTTGCCTTTCTCGTTCGCCAGCTTGTACATTCCAGGGCGCAGCACCTCGGCGATGACGAATGGCCCTTCCCATGGTGGTGTGAGCTTATGGCGTCCTCTGTTGTCCTGCCTAAGCCATAGCATCAGATCGCCTACGTTGAAGGCTCGACCTCTAATGCGCTGAGCATGGTACCTGCGTAGGGTTTGCTGGTACTTGGCCGAGTGCAGCAAGGCGATGTCTCAGGCCTTGCTCGTCGTAGGCTCGGACCCTCGGGGCGCCGTATTCCAAGTCCGTGGTGAGGACAGCCTCGACGCCATAGACCAATAAGAAAGGCGTGAAGCCCGTGGCTCGGCTCGGCGTGGTTCTTAGGCTCTATATCACCGCGAGGAGCTCGGTCAGCCACCTCTTGCCGAACTTGTTCAACCTGTTGAAAATTCTTCGGCTTGAGGACCTGGAGGATCATGCCGTTGGCACGCTCCTGTTGGCGCAAAAAGTGGTTCCCTAAGCCCAACACACCAGTGAAGCCGGAAACGACCCTTGAAAGTAGTAGAGCTCTCGCAGATCCATCTAGCTTCGGACCCTGGTCTGAGAGTGTCGGTAACACCCAAGCGTGCCAATCAATTTGACTTGCAATTGACAAGGAAACAGAGATAATCAGTAACACAAGACGGAACTAACTGGTGAGTCCAGATAGTTCCAACTGTACGGCTCAAAGAGCCAGTATAATCGGAGATCGACTAGAAAGCTGATTTCGTCATGTTATGAACTGATAGTATAATAATGAAGTAAAACTGGCTATCAGGATATTCATGTACGGATAATAACGTGCTAGCCGATCTAATTCGGTTAATGTGTACATAAGAAAATAGATCACGTGTACAGATCTGATCTGTACGTCAGACAAGCAGAGATCTACTAAAGCTGGTCTATAAGGCCGGCAGCTTTAGTAAACCCTCTTCGCTAAGTTCACCAAGTCTGCGTTCACCTGGTCTAACGGCCAGCGGGCTTTAACAAACCCAGCAAATAAAGCTAGATCGTTTGATATCCAAATAAGTCTATATGCACGATCTATTCGTGAAAGCACAACTGAATCGGCTTTTTAGCCGATGCAAGGTCCATGAAGCACGAACGAATGCTAGCGTAGTCATAAACAGACCTCAAATTAAAGCAAGTCTAATCTAGCAAATCTTGTTCAGGTTAAACCTGTTCCACCGGATGACACTCAGTTTAACTTAATACATAACATCCACCGGACGATATTATGCTTAAACAAGGACACGAAAATAAGATTTATGATAACCTCAGAACCACTTATGTCTCAACTAGAACCGAACGCACAACATGTAACGAACAAGATTATTAGGGAATTAGCCGATGTAAGCATGGAATCGATCATCATGGTAAGATAAGCATAAAAAAGCATAAACGACGATCAGATTCAAGTAAATCTAAGGCCAAATCTATCAATCTTGATCGAGCAGAGATATTGTTATAATAAGGTAAATCAATTTAAACAAACAATACTGATAACTTAATGAATCTAACTAAATTGCCATATTTAGCTAGAGCCGATAACTAATCCATGCATGCAAATTATCTCAATCTATAGCCTGTCTACCGGATGACATTAACTAATAGATTAATCAAGCAAACAAACACGAATCGATAACTAATCCGTGCGTGAAAACCGTCCTAATCTGCATCTCGTCCACCGGATGACGGTTAACGTAGATTGATCGAGTAAACCAGCGTGAATCATCCTTGGCTCACTATGCTTCCCACGTCCACCGGATGATGCCAAAGAAACAGAGCTTAGCAACGACCCTGGTCCGCCATGCTTCCGCGTCCACCGGATGACGCTAGAAAGACATAGTTTAACAGGGGGTTGACGATACTTACAAGCAAGCCTGCGTCCACTGGATGACACCCAGCCTGGATGAAGTAACTCACCGGACTCGACTGACTCTATGGTTTGTTGGCCGGAGCCGAAAGTTAGTGTTGTATTGATGTTGTGTTGTTGACATCAATGGCTGAGGGCTTACATTTATACCCTGAGCGTAAGAAGATAGAGTCCTAGTCGAATTACAACTTATCAATAAATAAAGAAACTAACAAACTATCCTATATCTTAGGTAACTTGGAGTCCAACCTTCCCTTTCCATAATGGACTCCGATCGTGATCGCACCCTGGCGGCGCGGACTCTGGATGATGTCATCAATACTGACGCTGCGTGCCTCCTGTCACCTTGGCCCGATAACCGATTAACCGTGCAATCGGCTGTTTCCTTCCATCCACTGGACGGAATCTGCTTCCGAGATCGACTATCTTCCTCTGGTATCGGCTATCGGCTCCCAGTCCAAAATTTGGTGTTAACACATGCCCCCCAATTTTGGTATAAACTGGTTTATTCCGAAATTAGCGCTTGAGCCTTTCAAATAGTCAAACTCTCAGCGCTTCAAACTTTCGCACCAAAACGAAACCCTAAACCGTCGTAATTTCCGCCACGGGCTTCAATCCGCCGCCGTCAGCTTCGATTCGCCGCCGTCAAGCCATCCCTGAGCTAATGGCGACTCCATCCGAGGTCCCTGAGGTATCAATTTCATCGATCCACCTCCTGATTTGTGAATCCCTCTTCAACCTTACTGAATACGAGTTTCAAATCCAGGCACTGAGGAACAATATTCTGATTCCGCTGATGGACATCCCCAACACCTACTACCTAGGTCCGATGGGCGACCCGGTCCCCAAAGATTTCATCGTTCAAGAAACTAACCAGTTCCCATTCCGAAGCTCCATGATGGGTGCCTCTTCCTGGGCAGTCCTTCAGAAACTGGCCGAAGCGTACCTGCTGGATGGAGGAACTGGTTCCGCCGCGTCACGACGAAGAAACGCGTAGACTGGGAGAAGCGCCATCTGAGCCAATGTCTTGATCTATCATTATCAGAGATGGCAAAGAATGAGCCCCTCCTGATAGCCGCCAGTCACTTTTGGTCCAACTCCCTGAACACTTTTGTATTCGGAGACGGTCCAAAAACCATTACCCTGGGCGATATCCACATGCTCACCGGGCTTCAAATCACTGGATCATATGACTTCTGGGACCTCTGCACCAGTGGCAAGAAGGACCCGTACTTCCCGAAGCTGGACACATATAAAGGGTGGAGTGGCTATGTTCAACACCACCAGAAAACCTCTTCTTCCATCAGCGAGAAAGAACACGTCACTGTTTTTGACCATGTGGCTTGAGAGATTCGTGTTCTATGGCGCCACTACCTGGACCAGCATACCCTTATCGGGTCTTGGCAGAGAAACTGGCTCAAGGGCACTCCATCCCCCTGGGCAAACTCCTGTTGGGTGAAGCATACAGGCTTATAAACCGGGTGTTCAGCTCCTTGATCATAGGTGAAGAAGTACAATGCATAACAGGCCCTTGGTGGCTAGTACAGCTGTGGCTCAACCTGTATCTGCACAAGCTGGTAAGAACACAACTCCAGGGCCTCAGCTTTCCATCCACCGAGTACTCAGAGGAAGAGGATCCAAAAACCAGAGGCTGTCAAAGCTATGGTGAAGCTGCTTCTGCCAAAACCATCCCAACTACAAAGGGCAACATGCTGGAAACATTATACAGGGGCTTGGGACCAAAGGTTACTACCTAGTTCCCCTATGAGGATGAAGATGAATTTCCAGCACCCTCCAGCTTCAAGTTCAACAACGGGTGCTCTGATGATGAGGCTACCAGAATCCTGAATGCAATCATAAAACCTTGTGCCTTGCCAGTAGACTTCAAACACCTTCGGAGCGCAAGCGGCAAGCCAACTAGCTATCCCTCTTATGAATTTAATCACCCAAACATAGCGGCAAGACAGCTAGGCTTTGGCCAATTGCCTCCTCAGCTCCCTTTCTTGAGTACCTTGAAACCCTAGGGAGAACGTTACAGAGCTCCTTCAGGCTGGAAGAATTTTTCAACTTGGAGCAAACCTGCCCACATTCTCGCCGAAGCCGTGGAATCAAGTCTGCATCATCTATCAGAGTTTTGATGACTGGTGGCAGCGATGGCACGCTCACCTGTTCTGCCAGACTGTCCATGACAAGTGCAGAGCCCTGGACTCAAACTTCAAATCTTCCTGAGCAGTAAGTGTTCTCAGCCAATTCCAGTAAAAACGGCTTTAGTCAAACATGTTACCTGACAGATGTTTCTCGCAGGACTCATCATCCAATCCAACAGAGCAAGTGGAATACTATCCCCCTTGTCCGACAGCGAGGCTAGGTTCTCGAGCACCGACGCTGCGACAACTAATATCAGGCTGTGTTATACTGACACCCCCTTCTGCCTCAAAACGACCAGCTGCATCTCAGCTTCAAAAGCAAATACCCAAGAAACGCCGTTCGACAAGAAAAGTTCAGGTATCCAGAACTGGCATCGACCTTCCTTTACTGCAGTATGCTCCGATCCCTAAATTGGCTCTTGTAACAGAATCCGCCTTAATCACGTGGCCCACAGGCACCTAACATCGTCACTAATGACATCTGACAGCCTGGGCCTGTGTTCCAGATGACCTAGGCGGGCTCTGCCGGGCTACATAAGCACCTGTTATCTCCGACAAGATCCCATTGCGAAGCCATTACAGAGTTACAATATTTCATAATAAAATACATCAGAGTAAATTTGCGGAAGAGTAAATGATACTTAATATTACAAATTAGAGTTTCAACAGAAATTAGGTGCAGTTATTACAGACCAGAAATTAAAAGTGTAGCAGTAGCGGTAGAATCAATAGTACGACAGATAGATAAATATTACACGAACCCTGCCCACGGGTTCAACCTTAATCTTCTTCACTCTCCTGGACGATGGTGACGCAGCACTGGAGCGAGACAAACTTCGGTCTCCTGCTGCCCTCCTGCAACGGGGTTAACAAACCCTGAGTACATGGGGTACTCCGCAAGACTTACCCGACTAAGGGTGTAAAATTAGACTCAGGAATGCAGGCTGAGGGGAGTCAAGGTAAGGCTTTAGCAAGAGTTTAAAGGTTTTGCGGAAAAGCATTACTAATCCTATCTCAATATTTTATTTTAATAATACTATTCATCATTAACCATATCTCCAAGTTCTTTCTCAGATATCAACATTTCTTTCATTTGCTTTATCCATTCAAAAACAATTCTGGTTCTGAACCACTATTCACTGTAGGTGTGAGCATCAAGTCTCCATAACCGAGGAGCAACGACGATTCGAATCGATTAATACCCAGCTAGGGATCCCTATCCACACTGCGTATGTAGCACTTAAGCTTGCATACGCCAACCCCGCCTACCACGGCTTTTCATACCCAGGAACCGATCCAGCGCCACCCGAGAGCACAGTACTCCTCTCGTCTCTAGGCACGACGGCCACGAGGGTACACGCTACTCTCGCCATCTCTCCACTCCCAGTGCGTGGTTGTCGGTTCCAGCAGTAGAGCCACCGGAGTCAGAGGCTTCCCGTAGTATGTGGCTAGTTGCAAAGTCTCGATCCAGCAGGCCTGACAACGAACGGTCCCTAATATTTTTCCGTTAGAAACCATGTATTGGGACTCTAACCCAAGTACACTGGTAACTACTCGGTTTTCACATCCCTTTCCCGATGGCGACGAAAGTTGGGACTCTAACCCAAACAGTTGGCCAACCAAACAGGAAAAACCCATCCCCAGTTGATGACAATGAACTAGCTAGAAACACTATCAACCAACAAGGACAAAACCAGTCCCATGAAGTGATTCATTCATTTTGTATCCTCACAGTTGAAAATAGCATTTTTGCAAATATAATCATTTAGCATGACTAAGCATTTTTCAATACTTTTTAATAAATCAGGTTCTCAAGTATTGTCAGGTATTCAGGGATGGTAATGCATCAATTGGTTGTCACCCAACATCTATTAACCTAATGCAATTAACTAACTCAAGTGATAAACATTTTTAAAACAAGGAGAGGGGCAAATGCACCGGGGCTTGCATTGGATTGTGTAGAGTGTCGGATCCTGGTCGGTGCCACAAATATCAAATCCTTGCATAATTTCCTGAGCAGTCTCCTCAGATCGACCCTCAGACTTTATCTCCGGATTCTCGGTCACTACACGTTTGCAATAATGAATGTATGAATACGATGCACATGAAATGACAGATGAAAATTAAATAATAAATAATGCATACACGTGATCAAGACCCTACCATAGGCTAGCCATGATTACTCTAATTCATAATGCCCTAGGTCATAAAGGTGATTGACCTAGAATCTCAATCAATCCAAAAATCACACCATGCAATAATTATTCCTATTTCCTATTCCTATTATTAATTATTTAAACCAACATATAATTTAATAAATATTTAACTATTTCCTATTTGATGCCAAATTCCACCAACAGATAGATTTTAGTACCAAACATTGGCACAATAAATTTTATGATTTTTGGAACAACACAGAAATTATTAAAAATCACCAAAGTTTCATTTATCAATTAAAGTGTTGATTTTTATCTACTACAGAATCTACCCAAAAATCAAGTTTAGTATTTTTATTAAATACTACATGTTACAGAGAGCATCCTCCAAAATTTTGGTGATTTTAGGAGCATTAAATAAATTTACACAAAAAATGTGAAACAATAGTACTATTCATTGGAAATTAATAAAGAAAAACCTTTAGAAACTCTACCGGAAATTGGAAAACCAATTCACACCGGGCCGGCCCATTAACACGTGCAGGCCCAGCACGCGGCCGCGCGCTTACGCATCCGAGCCGGGCAGCTGACAGGCCAGCCCCAGCCGTCAGCCCCGCGCGCACGCGCGCTCTCCCTCACCCGGGCGCTGACAGGCGGGCCACCCCTGTCAGAATCGTCTCCTACCTCCGGCCGTCGCTCCCGCGCGCGCGCGTGCCGCATGGCACGGCGCGGACCTCGCCGCCGGCGGCCCTAACAGCGAGTGCAATCGGCCGAACACCTACCCCAAGACCCTAGCCGACTCCCTAAGAATCTAGCCCTAGCTCTAATCGCCTCCGACGAGTGGGAGCTCGCCCATGGCGGATCTTGGCGGCACGGCAAGGCCGTTCCGACCGAGGGGACACGGTAAGGTCACTGGGAAAAACATCAGGGAGAATCAGGGGCTCACCACGAAGCTAACGGGCGAGTTAGTTGACGAAGAGGCGGTGCGGTGAGGAAGGTTTGACGACGACGGCGGCAGACACAGGCTCGGCCGTCGGCGACAAAGATCTGTTCCGACGAACCTGGTGCACCACATCACAATCCACCGTACGCATCAGAAACTACACCACCACGGGAGTTTAGAACGCTATCCCGAGAAGAAAGACGCTCACTCTAACAGACTGGACGAGGAGAGGATGACCGCGGCGGAGCTCCGGTGACAACCCGAAGAAGAAGATACTCACCGCGAGCTACACAGGGTATCGCGGCTCACGCGACGGGCACCAATCGATGCGCCACGAGCTTGGCTACCTATCTGGGAGATGGAGAGGGTGGAGATGGCTCGGTGGTGGTGAATTTGGCCATGAACGACGAGGTGGTTGCCGGCGGCCGCTCGGGAAGAACTGGGAAAACGGAGGGGCTCGTTGTCTTTAAAGGGCAGGGAAGCGGTGGGATAAGATCGGGGCGTCCGGGGCCCCCTCCTCGGCCGCTCGACAACAGCTGCGGCGTGCCCACGCCGGCCGGACGGCGCTCGGCGCCGGACGCGGCACGCGCGCGTACGGCCGAGACGATGAACAGGGGGACCCCCCTAGCTACAGTAGTAGGCTGAGTAGGTCAAACGCTATTTGATTCAATTCGATCTGATCCAGCCAGAATCCGAGGAAGTGATGAATACAAAAGTTGTAGAGAGTTTTGTGTAGATCATTTTTATTTTTGACATAAAATTCAAATTCGGCCAAATTTTCAAAGTACAGCATAGGGGGTAAAAGTAGGGTTTGAATTTCAAACTGAAATTTTAAAATTACTTTTGATTTTTCTCAACAACTTGAAAAATGGTCAACATGAAAGTTGTTCTACTCAGTGAGCTTGACAACTTCTATTTAAGGGAGTTTTGGAAGATTCTCAATATTTTTGAAATTGAAGTTTCAAATTTAAATATCAACATACTAATTTGAGTTTAATTTGAATTTCTATACTATAACTTCAAAATCTACAAAAATAAAAGTTGTCCCATTATAAAAGCTCTACAACTTTCATTAAGACACTTTCATCAGATTCATTATAGATTTTGAATTAGGGTTTTAGGTCAATTCTAGGGCTTAATTTGATTTCTATTTAATTTTTATTTTTGAATTTGATTAAAGACTTAATTACACAATCAATCACTAGCTGAAAATAAATCACTCTAGGCCCTAAG
The DNA here is from genome assembly GCA_038502445.1 of Eremochloa ophiuroides. Lineage (NCBI taxonomy): Eukaryota > Viridiplantae > Streptophyta > Magnoliopsida > Poales > Poaceae > Eremochloa > Eremochloa ophiuroides. The sequence goes on from JAHLJS010000002.1 coordinate 68,204,767, forward strand.
CACAATCATATGCAGATGCTTAAACTTAAATATGATGACATGGCAGATTAATTAAGTTGCAATACCAGAGGTATTACAGCCTTCCCCCCTAAAAGAAATCTCGTCCCGAGATTTAATATAGAAATATTATTCGAAACAAAGTAATGGAGAAGAAAATATCTCGACTAACTCTAGTTCTAAACTATCCATAAAATCAGGGAATGTTTACATATGTTGCGATTAGGAAGTTTACATCTACAAGGTAGTAAAGAACTCAGGGAAATTTTCTGCGAGGTAGTCTTCCGATTCCCAAGTGGCTTCTTCCTCGGAATGTGCACTCCACTGGATCTTGTACCATCTGGTTGTATTCCTTCGCGTGACACGATCTTTTATGTCCAAGACTCGAATAGGATACTCCGAGTATGTCAAGCTCAGGTTCAAGTTCCACTCCTTCCACATCGATGACCTGATCAGGTACTCGCAGACATTTCTTGAGTTGTGACACATGGAATACATTGTGTACCTCCGAAAGATGCTCTGGCAACTGCAGCTTATAAGCTACTTTTCCCACGCGTTCTATGATTAAGAAGGGTCCAACATAACGCGGGGCCAACTTGCCCTTGACGCCAAATCGACTGACTCCGCGATACTTTCAAATACACATAGTCTCCTATCTTGAATGTCAAAGGTCGATGCCTTTTATCGGCATAACTTTTCTGTCGAGACTGTGCTACTTTCAAATTTTCTTGGATCTGCCTAACCTTTTCTTCAGCCTCATTGACCAAATCCACACCATAAAACCATCTTTCTCTAGGTTCAGACCAATTCAATGAGGTTCGGCACCTACGACCATAGACTTGCCTCAAATGGAGCCATCTTGATGCTTTCTTGATAGCTGTTGTTGCACGAGAATTCTGCCAATGCCAGATAGTCATCCCACTTGTCAGGGTAATTGAGCGCACAAGCCCTCAACATATCCTCCAATACTTGATTGACTCTTTCCGTCTGCCCGTCCGTCTGCGGATGGTATGCAGTGCTATGTAGAAGCTTTGTACCTAAGGACTTAGTGAAAAGCCCGCCAAAACTTGGAGACGAACTGGGTACCTCGATCAGAAACGATGGTCCTCGGTACACCATACAACTTCACTAAGTTCTCAATATAAAGCTTCGCGTATGTCGGTGCCCTGAAATCTTTCTTGACTGGTAGAAAATGAGCTTGCTTCGTGAGGCGGTCCACAATAACCCAGATGGAACCAAAACCTCTAGTTGTCCTGGGTAATCCCACGATGAAATCTATACTGATGTCTTCCCACTTCCATGCAGGAACAGGCAATGGTTGCAACTCTCCTCTAGGCTTCATATGGACAGCTTTCACTTTCTGGCAAGTGTCACATCTCGCGACATACCGAGCAACCTCTATCTTCATCTTTGTCCACCAGAATTTTTGCCTCAAATCCTGATACATCTTGTTGCTGCCAGGATGGATGGAAAACCTTGTCAAATGTGCTTCGTCAAGGATCTTTTGTCGCAACTCCGGCACCTTTGGAACTACCAGACGATCCTTGAACCACACGACACCATCATCATCAATCCGGAAGCAATCTGCCTTGCCAGCTTGAACATTTTCCTTGATGTGCTTGATTCCTTTACTTTCCCGCTGAGCGGCAATAACCTCATCTCGGATGGGTGTTTTAATACTAATATTGGTCAGACTGCCTTGTGGAATTATCTCTATTCTTAATTTTTCCAACTCATAGCATAAGGATAGATCATACGGCTTGACTGTCAAACAATTGCAGTGCACCTTCCGACTGAGTGTATCGGCGACCACATTCGCCTTGCCAGGGTGATAATGCACTTCAATATCATAATCCTTGATTAGCTCTAGCCATCTTCGCTGTCTCATGTTCAACTCTTCTTGAGTGAAAATGTATTTCAGACTCTTGTGATCTGTATATACATTGTAGGTACTGCCCAGCAAATAGTGACACCATATCTTCAAGGCATGTACCACAGCTGCTAACTCCAAATCATGAGTGGGATAGTTCTCCTCATGATGCTTGAGTTGCCGTGAAGCATAAGCAATGACTCTTCCTTCTTGCATCAAGACATAACCAAGTCCGGTACTAGAAGCATCACAGTACACATCAAAGGGCTTTTCTATGTCTGGTTGAGCTAGTACTGGTGCAGTGGTCAACAACCTTTTCAAGGTTTAAAATGCCTTCTCACATTCTGGTGACCAGACGAATTTGACTTGATTCTTCAACAGGTTGGTAATGGGCTTGGCTATTCTTGAGAAGTCTGGAATAAACCGACAGGTAATACCCCGCCATCCCCATAAAACTACGGACTTGATGAACTGTGGTTGGTGGCTTCCAATTCAAGATTTCTTCCACCTTGCTCGGGTCCACAGGATACACCTTCAGCTGATAAAATATGACTGAGAAAAGGAACTCGATCTAGCCAAAACTCACATTTGCTAAACTTGGCATATAGTTGGTGTTCTCTCAAACGGGTCAGGACAATACGAAGGTGGTTGGCATGTTCATCAGGGGTTTTGGAATAAACAAGGATGTCATCGATGAACACGATTACAATCTTGTCAAGCTCGGGCATGAAAACAGAGTTCATGAGATACATGAAATAGGCAGGTGCGTTGGTTAGGGCAAAAGACATGACCAGATACTCATAAAGGCCGTATCTGGTGGTGAATGTTGTTTTAGGAATATCCTCGGGACGGATCATTATTTGGTGGTAACCAGACCTAAGGTCAATTTTGGAAAAGACCTTGGCTCCAGCTAACTGGTCAAAGAGTAGGTCAATGCGAGGTAAAGGATATTTATTTTTAATGGTGACCTCGTTGAGTGGGCGATAATCGACACAGAGTCGGAGTGACTTGTCCTTCTTTTTCACAAATATAGCAGGACAACCCCAAGGAGATGAACTAGGTCTGATGAAACCCTTATCAAGCAGATCTTGCAGTTGAATTTTAAGCTCAGCCAATTCCTTGGGAGGCATCCTATAGGCTCTACGGGATATAGGTGCAGTTCCTGGCTTCAACTCAATAGCGAACTCCACGTCACGGTCAGGTGGCAGACCGAGTAGATCATCAGGAAATACATCTGGAAATTCACAGACTACCGGAATATTTTGGATTTCTTGGACTGAGGTGGCACACAATCTCTGCACTGTCTTCTCAATCATTCTCACTGGTAGTGGTAATTGGATAAGAAGTTGAGATTGACTACCAGGTATGCTGACCTTTATGGTCCTATTCAGCACATCTATCAGTGCCTTGTGCTGATACATCCAATTCATACCTAATATGACATCTATGTCCTGATCCTTGAGTACTATCATGGTGGTTGGGAATATATGCCCGCCTAACTCGATAGGTACTCGATGCACTACCTCCTTAGTATTTATACGCCCTCCGGGCGAATGTGTAAGGAAGTTTTCCTTTATTTCTCCAATTGGAATCTCATGCTTTACCACAAATGTACGATTGATGAATGAATGTGATGCACCAGAATCAAAAAGTGTAATAGCAGGGTGACTGGCGACAGGAAACCTATCCCATCATGACGGGTTCTCCTGCAGGGATGTCATCCACATGAGTATAATAGACATGTCCTGCCTTCTTGACAAGTTTGATCTTCCTGAGCCTGGTGCTGCTGGCCACGGTGCTGATTCTGATGCTGCTGCTGTTGTCCAGGGCCTTTCTGGGCATTTTGATTGTACTTCTTGGGATATGGACAGTCACGAGCCCAATGTCCCATTTTGCCACAATTGTAGCAAGGATGATTGTAGATGGTCTGAGGTGTATTGATACTGAACGCCTGGGGCATTCGGCTGAGTGATGTTCTAGTTGGTTTGAGGTATGAGAGGTAGCCGCGATGCGTACCATGACTTGCTGCTGGGGGTAAGCTGGACGGTTGTGGTGTGTAGGATGATAGATGATCTTCTGGCATTTTTGACCGCCAGAAAAACCTGATTTCTTTTTCTTCTTCTCATCCTGATACTTACGATCACTTTCCTCGTAAGCAATGGCGCTGTTTACAGCTTCGTGGTAAGAGCAGTTGAGGTTGTTAGATAAGCTACGCTGGATCTTGAAGTTTAGGCCCCTGACAAAGCAATCTTTCTTCTTTTGGTCAGTATTGGTGTGTTCAGGAGCATACTTGGCAAGATGGTTGAATTGGTTCACATATTGCATCACAGAAGAATCCTTCTGCTGCAGAGCTAAGAACTGGTCCAGTTTCATTTTCATTACACCTGCTGGGATGTAATGTGCTCGGAAGGCTTCACGGAACTCTGCCCAAGTAAGCTGATGCCCCTCGGGCTGTGCAGACAACAGGTTGGCGTACCAGGCACTGGCCGGACCACACAGCTGCTGAGCCGCGAATAGTGGCTTTTGGATTTCCGTGCAGTAGATCAAACTGAATTTCTGCTTCATAGTACGAAGCCAGTCATCGGCCTCCAAGGGTTCTTCGGCTTTTGTGAATACTAGGTGGGCGGATTTCAGTGAAGTCCACATAGGTGGTTTATGTTTCCTCATCTTCGCGGCGACCTCGACGCCCGCCACTGATTTTCTCGGTTTTGGGCCATAGTGTTGGCTGCATTAGCCAGGGCCGCGATGGCATCTGCTAAGCTTGGTGGAATGGGTGGTGGGTAGGGAGCAGCTCCTTCGTCAGAAGTACCAGCAGCCAGTCGAGCGAGTGTTGACCATCTGTTTTGAAGACAATCACTAAGGACTCACATTGCATAATTAAAAACATAGTAGCATTACAACTTAAAACATCAAATATAACAAGGTTCAATACACATAAATCACAACAAGTTCCACCTAGACTACGGTTCTTGGCCCTACGATTACAACATTCGGATAACAGAAGACTAAAAATCACTAGTCCTAAGACTAGCTTAGTCGATGACGACAACCTCCTCCTCGTCGTCCTCCTCGACGACTACATCCTCCATTGGGTTGACTGCCACAAAGTAACCGTCCTCTGTAGCCTCACTGTCATAATACTCCTCATCGGGTCCTATGACCACACCCGCCTCAGGCTCCTCCTCTCATGGAATCAGAATCGGATTAAGCTGATCGTTCAGCCTATGCACCTCCTCATGCAGCATGCTGTTGTTCCACTCAAGGTTCTCAACGTACCCCTCCAGCTCCTCAACCCTATCACTGTGCCAAGCCCTCCTGCTCCAAAGCCTGATCCCTCTCTTGAGTCAGACGGTCGATCTCCCGCCGAAGGTCTCTGTTGGTCCTCACATCCCGGTAATGATCAGCCCGGGCCACTTGGAAGTCCTCCCTCATGAGGCTTATCTCTCGGTGCAGCTCCTTGATTTCTTTCTTCAATTCCTTGCGGCTGCGGCGGGGTGGACGGCTGCCGGATGCCTCTTCACTGCCGCGGGGTGCCAACTGGTGGCTCGGGACTCCACGAGGGCCAGTCATCTTGCGCGCCGTCAACTTAGATCATGCCAGCTGGAAAGGTAAGTTTGAATTAGTGAAGGATATAATAGGCTAGCAAGAATAGGTGTGATAATTCCTAACCCATATACCCACTTTTAAGGAGGAAGTTATTAACATGGGTGATTATCATGATGCATGCACATACTTACGAATTTTAAATCATGCAATACAAATCAAAAGATAATTAGTTTGAACATAGGGCTAGTGTTAATAATGTTGTTCCACCTGCTACCATAACTATAATAAGATAAATTACAGAATAAGATAAGAACTACTGAGTAAGGTAAGATTGTAAGAAGTTTGGACTCAAAATTACTAGTTTAAGTTTTTATGATCCAAAACATTTTGAAATTTTCGAAAGATAACCTGCAATGATTTAGCAATGGAATGCTCTGATACTAGCTATAACAGAACCGCCTTAATCACGTGGCCCACAGGCACCTGTCATCGTCACTAATGACATCTGACAGCCGAGCCTGTGTTCTAGATGACCTAGGCGGGCTCTGCCACGCTACATAAGCACCCGTTATCTCCGACAGGATCCCATTGCGAAGCCATTACAGAGTTACAATATTTCATAATAAAATACATCAGAGTAAATTTGCGGAAGAGTAATTGATACTTAATATTACAAACCAGAGTTTCAACAGAAATTAGGTGCAGTTATTACAGACCAGAAATTAAAAGTGTAGCAGTAGCGGTAGAATCAACAGTACGACAGATAGATAAATATTACACGAATCCTGCCCACGGGTTCAACCTTAATCTTCTTCACTCTCCTGGACGATGGTGACGCAGCACGGAGCGAGACAAACTTCGGTCTCCTGCTGCCCTCCTGCAACGGGGTTAACAAACCCTGAGTACATGGGGTACTCCGCAAGACTTACCCGACTAAGGGTGTAAAATTAGACTCAGGAATGCAGGCTGAGGGGAGTCAAGGTAAGGCTTTAGAAAGAGTTCAAAGGTTTTGCGGAAAAGCATTACTAATCCTATCTCAATATTTTATTTTAATAATACTATTCATCATTAACCATATCTCCAAGTTCTTTCTCATATATCAACATTTCTTTCATTTGCTTTATCCATTCAAAAACAATTCTGGTTCCAGAACCACTATTCACTGTAGGTGTGAGCATCAAGTCTCCATAACCGAGGAGCAACGACGATTCGAATCGATTAATACCCAGCTAGGGATCCCTATCCACACTGCGTATGTAGCACTTAAGCTTGCATACGCCAACCCCGCCTACCACGGCTTTTCATACCCCGGAACCGGTCCTGCGCCACCCGAGAGCACAGTACTCCTCTCGTCTACAGGCACGACGGCCACGAGGGTACACGCTACTCTCGCCATCTCTCCACTCCCAGTGCGTGGTTGTCGGTTCCAAGCAGTAGAGCCACCGGAGTCAGAGGCTTCCCATAGTATGTGGCTAGTTGCAAAGTCTCGATCCAGCAGGCCTGACAACGAACGGTCCCTAATATTTTTCCGTTAGAAACCATGCATTGGGACTCTAACCCAAGTACACTGGTAATTACCCGGTTTTCACATCCCTTTCCCGATGTCGACGAAAGTTGGGACTCTAACCCAAACAGTTGGCCAACCAAACGGGAAAAACCCATCCCCGTTGATGACAATGAACTAGCTAAGAAACACTGTCAACCAACAAGGACAAAACCAGTCCCATGAAGTGATTCAGTCATTTTGTATCCTCACAGTTGAAAATAGCATTTTTGCAAATCTAATCATTTAGCATGACTAAGAATTTTTCAATACTTTTTAATAAATCAGGTTCTCAAGTATTGTCAGGTATTCAAGGATGGTAATGCATCAATTGGTTGTCACCCAACTCCTATTAACCTAATGCAATTAACTAACTCAAGTGATAAACATTTTTCAAACAACAAGGAGAGGGGCAAATGCACCGGGCTTGCCTTGCATTGCGTAGAGTGTCGGATCCGGGTCGGTACCACAAATATCAAATCCTTGCACAATTTCCTGAGCAAGTCTCCTCAGATGGACCCTCAGAATTTATCTCTGGATTCTCGGTGACTACACGTTTGCAATAATGAATGTATGAATGCGATGCACATGAAATGACAGATGAAAATTAAATAATAAATAATGCATACACGTGATCAAGACCCTACCATAGGCTAGCCATGAATTACTCTAATTCATAATGCCCTAGGTCATAAAGGTGATTGACCTAGAATCTCAATCGATCCAAAAATCACACCATTCAATAATTATTCCATTTCCTATTCCTATTATTAATTATTTAAACCAACATATAATTTAATAAATATTTAACTATTTCCATTTGATGCCAAATTCCACCAACAGATAGATTTCAGTACCAAACATTGGCACAATAAATTTCATGATTTTTGGAACAACTCAGAAATTATTAAAAATCACCAAAGTTTCATTTATCAATTAAAGTGCTGATTTTTATCTACTATAGAATCTACCCAAAAATCAAGTTTAGTATGTTTATTAAATACTACATGTTACAGAGAGCATCCTCCAAAATATTGGTGATTTTAGGAGCATTAAATAAATTCACACAAAAATGTGAAACAACAGTACTATTCATTAGAAATTAATAAAGAAAACCTTTAGAAATTCTACCGGAAATTGGAAAACCAATTCACACCTGGGCCGGCCCATTAACACGCGCAGGCCCAGCACTGCGCCCGCGCGCGCACGCCTCCGAGCCGGGCCGCTGAGAGGCCGGCCCCAGCCGTCAGCCCCCGCGCGCACGCGCGCTCTCCCTCACCCGGCGCTGACAGGCGGGCCACCCCTGTCAGAATCGTCTGCTACCTCCGGCCGTCGCTCCCGCGCACGCGCGTGCGCATGGCACGGAGCGGACCTTGCCGCCGGTGGCCCTAACAGCGAGTGCAATCGGCCGAACACCTACCCCAAGACCCTAGCCGACTCCCTAAGAACCTAGCCCTAGCTCTAATCGCCTCCTGACGAGCGGGAGCTCGCCCATGGCGGATCTCGGCGGCACGGCAAGGCCGTTCCGGCCGAGGGGACACTGGTAAGGTCATGGGAAAACATCAGGGAGAATCAGGGGCTCACCACGAAGCTAACGGGCGAGTTAGTTGACGAAGAGGCGGTGCGGTGAGGATGGTTTGACGACGACGGCGGTGGACACGGCTCGGCCGTCGGCGATGAAGATCTGTTCCGACGAACCTGGTGCGCCACATCACAATCCACCGTGCGCATCAGAAACTACACCACCACGGGAGTTTAGAACGCTACCCCGAGAAGAAAGACGCTCACTCTAACAGACCGGACGAGGAGAGGATGACCGCGGCGGAGCTCCGGTGACAACCTGAAGAAGAAGATACTCACCGCGAGCTACACAGGGTACCACGGCTCACGCGACGGGCACCAATCGATGCGCCACGAGCTTGGCTACCTATCTGGGAGATGGAGAGGGTGGAGATGGCTCGGTGGCGGTGAATTTGGCCACGAACGACGAGGTGGTTGCCGGGGGCCGCTTGGGAAGAACTAGGGAAAACGGAGGGGTTCGTCATCTTTAAAGGGCAGGGAAGCGGTGGGATATGATCGGGGCGTCCGGGGCCCCCTCCTCGGCCGCTCGACAACACCACGGCGTGCCCACGCCGGCCGGACAGCGCTCGGCGCCGGACGCGGCACGCGCGCGTACGGCCGAGACGATGAACAGGGGGACCCCCCCCAGCTACAGTAGTAGGCTGAGTAGGTCAAATGCTATTTGATTCAATTCGATCTGATCTAGCCAGAATCGAGGAAGTGATGAGTACAAAAGTTGTAGAGAATTTTGTGTAGATCATTTTGGTTTTTGACATGAAATTCAAATTCGGCCAAATTTTCAAACTACAGCAAAGGGGGTAAAAGTAGGGTTTGAATTTCAAACTGAAATTTGAAAATTACTTTTGATTTTTCTCAACAACTTGAAAAATGGTCAACATGAAAGTTGTTCTACTTAGTGAGCTTGACAACTTCTATTAAGGGAGTTTTAGAAGATTCTCAATATTTTTGAAATTGAAGTTTCAAATTTAAATATCAACATACTAATTTGAGTTTAATTTGAATTTCTATACTATAACTTCAAAATCTCCAAAAATAAAAGTTGTCCCATTTTAAAAGCTCTACAACTTTCATTAAGACCCTTTCATCAGATTCATTATAGATTTTGAATTAGGGTTTTAGGTCAATTCTAGGGCTTAATTTGATTTCTATTTAATTTTTATTTTTGAATTTGATTAAAGACTTAATTACACAATCAATCACTAGCTGAAAATAAATCACTCTAGGCCCTAAGCACAATCATATGCAGATGCTTAAACTTAAATATGATGACATGGCAGATTAATTAAGTTGCAATACCAAGGGTATTACAGCTCTTTACCAGGTGAAACCCCAGCCGATTCAAGATATCTCAGGAGAGAAACAGGGCCGAAGAATCACCAGAATCCACCGGCCATGAAGAGTCAGCTGCTCAAGAAGAAGAGATCCAGGAAGAAGGAGCCAAAACTCAGGTACTACTCGTTGGGCTTTTCTCTTCTCGACGCAGATACCCTGGTTGACCAAATCTTCTTTTCAAAAATACAGCCGAACAGCCCTTCCGACGAAGTCTGGGTGAACCTTGAAGAAGAGGAGTCTTCTCCTGAGAGGAATCTAGGTAACTCCTATTCAGCTGTTAGTAATTATCCTTGCCTCCATACTGCTCTTACTCCTGGTTTGCAGAAACCCATCTGCCCGAGACAATGACAGCTGAGGATCCGCATGCCGCAGGAGACAAAACTGTCTTAGTCGAACAAGCAACATCGGCATCAACCCTACAGACCTCAGGCCTCATTCAGGTATCCTGTCTCTGCCAGAAAATAATTAATCTATATTGTACCCTTTCTGATGACAGAATGTATGTATTGCAGGTACCGAAGCCTTCGTCTCCCGGCTATTCATTTGACATAGAAAAATTCTACGATAGAGACTGAACTTGTCTCTTCCTCCGAGAGGCTTTCAGAGCCAGATTTTAGCAATCGGCTGAGTGCACTTCTACCCCACCTAGAGGGTGATCTAGTTGCTCTGGCCTCCAATCCTGGACTGGTTGATCAAATAGTCGAACTTGTCCAGCAGCAAACCAATCTGACAGCCTTAAAATCACTGCAGAGACTCGGTGATCTTAAAGTTACAGCATCAGGGATTATCACTGCTCATGGGAACCTGACAGAGCTTGAACAGCTGAGGAGCAATAAATCGGCCAACAGACAAGAGGCCACTGGATTAGCCGATCGAGCCAGGCTGCTCAAATCTTCAATCGGCACAGCTAAAATAGAACTGGACACACTGAAAACTAAATGAGACCAACTGAGAAAAGAACTGGAAGCAGTTGAGTCGGCTATCAGCGAGCACGAAATCACCATTTTCACCAGCACGATCGAGCTCTCCTAGAAAAAGAAGGAAATCAGCAGCTTGGTCGTTGCAGGCAGGAAGACATGCCAACGCCTGGATCTGTTGCAGTCCACTGAAAACCGAGATCAACAATTGTTGCAGGCTGGCCATGCGCTCTGTGCTAAATTAGTGGAACTGATCCAATCTTTATTGACTTTGTAACGTGATGGATATACTACTTGGCATGTTCTTTTCTATTTGCAACTTTGTTCTCGTGCTGTTTCATCCTGAGTTTGAACATTTAGCCTGATCTGCCTTTGGATTCACACCTTAATATCGGCTTCGTCCTGTTTCGAATCGACTTGTTCGGCTTGATACGTTTCTGCATGCGAATCGGCTCTCAGGCTTGCATTGTACCTTAGAATCGATTACTCAGCCTGATCCGTTCTACATACGAATCGGCTTACGGGCCTGTGTCTTAGCATCGGCTTTGTTCTGCTTTCCCTTAGAGTTAACCTCTCAGCCTGATTCACTATGAATCGGCTTGTGGGCACTCACAATAGGATCGGCTAGGCAGCCTGATCCAAAGACCCGATTGGTGTGCGACCACTGACGGCGGCGCTTCGTCTCTCTGATCTGGCAACTGTTCCGGATCCAAGAAACGCGGATTAACCAGCAACCTAAAATCCTGCCGCGTCGTCTCGCCTTCCGAGGAGGAAACCGTCTCGATGCCCTCATCTTTATAAATACACGCTCGGCCTGAGCGAGCAACCGCAACATCAAAGCCTTTGCTCACCCGGCCTTCTCTCCTCAGATCAGAGAAAACAAATCCCCAAAACCAAATCCATGGCTAGCGACGGAAACCACGGCAAGCGGCCGGCCTCGGGTTCCGCCGAAGGTGACAATTTCAACCGGAGCCTGCGAGCCGTGGGTGAACGGAGGCATCACCTGCGAGCCTGGTTAGGGTAAGGCTGCTGCTCACTTCTTGATACATTGATCTAATCTAATCTGACCATCACCGTCTTGCGCAGAGATGCGGAAACTGCCGGCGTCGGAGGTTCGGGAACCGGTGCCGGGCCGTCTCAGGCCGTCCCTGTAGCCGCTGGAGCTACCCCTGGCGCGGATGCCGCTGCTGACCCGTATCACGGCCGTCATCAGCTGGGTGACGCCCCTGGCAGTTAGCCATCTACAGCAGGTAAATCAGTCTGTACCCAAGACATTGGTTTTCTTTCGATTCTGACACATCTGCTTCTTTGTCAACCTTCAATCAGGCCCGCGTGACTCCTTTCCCACCGGGAGCACCGATTGGCATGGACACCCGGCCTCTCCGAACTGCGCCTCCTCAAGAACCTCCTCAAGATCCGGCCCCGAGCACTAGATCAGAATCGGGGTCTTCTAACGGGTCCTACACCGCCGCCGACGGTCGCCGATTCCATCACCAGATGGTGGAGTACCGTAACCTCTACTCAGAGGCTACGAAGGAGAATGGTCGGCTACAGGGTGTCAACGAAGCCCAAGCCGCTGCCCTTAAGGCCGCCGAAACCGAGGTGGCCAGGGTGCAAGCCCAACTCACCGAATCGGACGCTGCAGTGGCCGGTAACATGTTGAATTGTGACGCGCTGACGATCACCTTCATGCTGACACTTCTTTCTTTTGCAGCCCTGACCGCGCAGCTTGAAGAGTTGTGTGTGGCCTGCCGAGACCGCCGCCAATGCCGTCAATGCCTGTGGCAACACGCAGGCGGAGTGGCTCCATGGATGTTCACCACCGCGTCTCCCAGGTGGCCATGGCCGGCGTTCGTCACGACGCCACTGGGGCTCTCACAGCCGCGCGACTCCGCTCCGGCATTGCTCTGGAGGCCGTCGAGCCCGGGTTCCCGGAGGGCCAAAATATGGAGGAGGCCAGCGCCCAACTGGCGAACTTCTTCTCTCATGCCAACGAGGTCGTGGCTGTCACCGACGCCCAGGACGTCATAGACAAAGCCACGCATGATTAGAATGTAATAGGGCTCCTGTAAGCACAATCAGAAATAAAACTTTCTTCAAAAAGCATCAATCTGATTTCCATATGTGTCCTGATACATATATATTTTCCTTTATTATTTTTCTTTTTTGGACTAAAGATGATGCTTATCACATCGGCTGTTACACCCCATCGAGGGTATTTCATTTTTGTGCTAAGGGAGACTCGTTACTATGATGTCAGCCATTTTTGTCCTGAAGGCGACCCGCTTACACGGCATCGGCTCTTAGAGCCAGATTCACATGAATCGGCTATCACCCCCCAACTGGGATGTTAGGGTAGTATTTCTTCAGATGCTTCCCGTTGATGGCCCTGGCGAGTCTCTGTCCTTCTAAATCCTCAAGGATGTAAGCATTACCCGGGGCGCATTCAACCACACGATACGGGCCTTCCCAGTTTGGCGACCACTTACCGAATCGGCTATCTTTCGTACCAATAGGCAGAATGACTTTCCATACTAGCTCTGATTCAGTGAAGCTCTTGCTTCTTACCTTAGTGTTGTAATACTTGGCCACCCGTACCTTGTTCCTTTCAATGTATTCCAAAGCCTTAAGCCGATGACAGTGCAAATCTTCTAGACTGTCCATCATAATGTCTTTGTATTCACCGGCTGTAAGCTTGTTTTGCAACGTGACGCGCCGTGTCTCAGACTGAATCTGCCATGGCAGGACAGCAGCGTGTCCATAGACTAGCTCATAAGGAGAAGCTTTGATCGATCCATGCTATGCCATGCGATATGCCCATAGCGCCTCGCTCATATGCGAATACCATTTTCTGGGGTTCTGCTCAATCTTTTCTTGATGACCTTGATCAAAATTTTATTGGAAGCTTCTGCTTGTCCTGTTGGCCTGGGCATAATACGGCGATGAATTATAAATCTTGATGCCCATGTCGTCGGCAAAGGTCATAAATTCCTCTGAAGTGAACATTGTCCCCTGATCGGTTGTGATCGTCTGAGGTATGCCAAACCAGTAAATAATGTGCTCCTTTACAAATTCGATCACGTCAGCTGAAGTGGCGTTCCTCAAAGGAATGGCTTCTACCCACTTGGTGAAGTAATCAGTCGCCACCAGGATCCATTTGTGACCCTTGCTCGATGGTGGGTAGATTTGGCCGATTAGATCCAATACCCCATCCTCTAAACGGCCATGGCTTGATTATAGGATTCATAGCAGAGGCTGGAGACTTCTGTACATTTCTAAACTTCTGGCATTCTTGACACCCTTTATAATATTTGAAACAATCTTCCAGCATCGTAGGCCAATAGTAACCAGTCCTCCTGATGATCCACTTCATCTTGTGAGCCGATTGATGTGCACCGCAGACTCCATCGTGTACTTCACTCATCAGCTTCACTGATTCCTCTGTCCCCAGGCATTTGAGCAGCACTCCTTCAACAGTCTTGTAATACAACTGACCATCCAGTAACACGTACTTGGTGGCTTTGTACCTTAGCTTTCTGTTGACCCGTTGTGAAGGATTTGCCAGGTAACCTGCTATCTCGCCCCTCCAGTCATCAGCTGATTGCTCGCTGTTGCAAATCTCCTGCATCGGCCGATAACCCGACGCGTTCTGCGCCAGCCGATTAGCCTCCTGGTTCTGGGCCCTAGGGATGTGACAGAGAGATACCGACATAAACTTCTTGATGAGAGCCTGGCACTGATCATAATAGCCTCTGAGTATCTCGTCTTTACACTCATACAGGCCGAGCAATTGGTTGATGACTAGTTGTGAATCGCCAAATACCTCAACTGCATCGGCCTTTGCTTCATGCAGAAGCTGAAAACCTTTCCACGCGGCTTCATATTCAGCCTGATTGTTTGTGACAATCGGCCCGATCTGGAAAGCATACTCAAAGCGCACAACCCATGGTGAGATGAGCACTACTCCGGTGCCACCACCTTGTTTGCATGAAGAGCCATCAAAGAACATAGTCCATGGCGCTATATCTGCTACATTAGCCGATCCTCCGTGATGCTGGGTGATGAAATCGGCTATCGCCTGGCCTTTGACTGCCTTAGCCGATTCGAACCTCAAGTCAAACTCTGAGAGCGCCAGGATCCATTTGCCGATCCGACCATTTAAAATTGGCATCGAAAGCATGTGCTTGATGACATCCTCCTTGGACACCACCACACACTCCGAGGCAAGCAGGTAGTGCCTCAACTTGGTGCATGAATAGAATAGGCACAAGCACAACTTCTCGGTCGGTGTATATCTTATCTCAGGGTCAAGGAGCCTCCTGCTCAGGTAGAAAACTGCTCTCTCCTTCCCTTCAAACTCTTGAAAAAGGGCCGATCCAATAGTATGGTTTTCGGCCGTCACGTACAACTTAAAAGACTTCCCTGTCCGTGGTGGTACTAAGACAGGTGGAGTTTTCATGTATTCTTTGATTTTGTCAAAAGCCTTCTGTTGCACGTCACCCCATTTGAACTCTTGATCATTCTTGAGCTTCAACAATGGCGAGAACGGCAGCACCTTCTCTGATAAGTTGGCAATGAACCATCTGATAAAGTTAATCTTACCGAGCAAGGATTGCAATTCCTTCTTGTTGGTTGGAGGTATAAGTTCATCGATCGCCTTCTTGCTCTTGCTGCCGATCTCTATCCCTTTGCGGTGGACCATGAATCCTAGAAATTCGCCAACCGACACGCCGAATGCACACTTGTTAGGATTCATCTTCAAGCCATGTCTCCTTGTGCACTCCAGAGTGGCCCTCAGATCGGCCAGGTGATCCTTATAGCTCTTGGATTTCACCACCACGTCATCTATACAGATTTCAACGATTTTGCCAATCAACTTATGAAATATGTAATTCATAGCTCTCTGATAAGTTGTACCTGGCATTCTTCAAACCAAACGTCATGACCACCTATTCAAACAAACCAAGCGCACCACGGGCACCTGAAGGCAGTCTTCAGGATGTCTTCATCAGCCATAAAAATTTGATTATAACCAGCATTGCCATCCATGAAGCTAATGACCTTGGTGCCTAGCAGCTGAGTCTACCAGCATATCGACTATTGGCATAGGGTAGCCATCCATCGGTGTAGCTCTATTTAAATCCCTGAAGTCGATGCAGACTCGCAATTTACCATTTTTCTTGTACACAGGGACGATGTTCGATATCCATTCGGCATATCAGTCAAGCTCGAATGAACTTGGCTTCTAACAGCCTCGTAATTTCGGCCTTAATGTCGGGTAGAGCGTCCTCTCTAAACCGACGTGGAGGCTGCTTGTGTGGCCGAAACCCTGGCTTGATAGGTAGCCTATGCTCAACAATAGATTTGTCCAATCCAGGCATCTCATAATATTCTCAGGCGAAGCAATCTTTGTACTCCTTTAGTAGTTGAATCAGCTCCTGCCTGAACTCCGGGTCTAGGTTGGAGGCAATAAACGTCGGCCTTGGCCTATCAGCCAGGTCCAACATCTACTTCTTCGAGCTTGTCGGCCGACGTGAATCCTTGCCCCAACTTACCCTCTGTGCCGTCGATCAGATTCTCCATTTAATAAAAAGACTCAGAGCTGATTGCCCTGATCGGCTGTTGACTCTCATCGCTGACCCTGATGGAGCCTTCTTCCCAAACCTTGTCGGAGAAACAGTCATGATCCCCAGCTTCCCACTACGCGGCATCTGCCGTCGCCACGCTGACCGAGTCATCGGCCGGGACCACTTCGACCTCATCGCCATGCCACTGAATGAGGCACTGATGCAAGGTGGATGGCATGTAGCAGTTGGCATGGATCCAGTCGTGTCCGAGCAGCAAGCTGTAGGCGCCCTTACTGTCGATCACGAAAAAGGTGGTGAGCAGTGTCTTCTTCCCCACTGTCAGCTCGACGTTGATTGCCCCTCGAGTGTTGGAAGAATTGCCCCCGAAATCCTTGAGCATCAGATCAGTCTCTATCAGATCATCGGGAGCCCTTGCCTAGCTTGTGGAATGTGGTGTAGGGCATGAGATTGACAGTGGCGCCACCGTCCACCAGCATCTTCGTCATGGGCATGCCGTCGACGTAACTTTTGAGGTAGAGAGGCCTTCAGATAGTCGATTCTTGGCGGGCTTGTCAAAAGTAGCTTGCTGTGCGAGCACTAACTTGGCCACTCTTTCTTCTGATCCCGAGTCGTCTGAGTCGGAATCGGTATCGTACCTCTTGGCTCTGAACTCTGCAGGTGGCACAAACACCATCTGCGCGTCGGCCACAGGTTTCCCATTACTTTGTGAAGGCTTTTCGCGCCACACCCGCTTGGCACGCCCCTCAGCCTAGAGCTCCCTGTTTCTGAGCCGCTGCACCCGGCCCCTTTAGCTTCTAGTTAGATCTCCCGGGCACCACTGGTTCCCCTACTAAACCGGCTGTTGGCGTTCAACCACCGCCTCATCAAGCCGATCGCGCAGGTCCCTTTTTTCACGCCGATCCCGCGGGCTACGGGGGCTTCCTACGCACAGACCGGTGGTTGACCTGGGACTGCCTGTACTCTCAGGTACTGATCGCTACACTCTGGACAGTTGCACAGCAGTTGGCAGTCTCAAACCTTCGTTCTAGCAATGTCAGAAGAACGGGCAATGCCAGTGATCCTCCTCACCTTCCTGGCAGCGAGCCAGTTCTTCATGATAGCGCGCCTCTTCTTCCTCGCTGGAGCCACCTGCGGTATTCCTCCTCTTCGTGCTGCAGCTGCCTCTGATGGTCCTTCTCTTTCTGACGCCGCCACTTATTCAGGAGATGCTGGTGTGTGGGCCTCCTGCTCTTGGTGCCGCTGGACTCTCCCTTCTCCAGCTGCTTCTGGTTCTGCTCCCTCCTTTCTTTGATCAATGCCAGCTCCTCAGCTGTGATCTGCGCATCGATATCAACCGAGGAGTTCTTCTTGGCCCGATCGGAGGTCAGCACCTTCACCTTGGCTGGGGGGTTTACGATCTGGACCATGTTCTGCTCCTTCGGGAATAGGAATTTGTCAATTTTCATCTTCCCCTTGGGAGGGGCCTCAAATTTCAACAGGCCGCGCCTAATGGCCTTCTGGATTGCTGCCTTGAAATTGCGGACAGCCGTTTGTGGAGTGTGAGGTGAGGCCGTGGTACTGGCAGAACGGTTTCCCCTGCAAGTCTTCAGGAGATGGCTTACCGTAGTCAGCCGGGAAGGTGATGTGTCCCGCGCTGACTAACAGGTCGAAGAGCTTGTCCAGCTTGCACGTGTCAAAGTCGTATTGATCCTCCTGCGCTCCAACCTTTTGGCACGGCCAGTGGGCTTTGTACCCCATTTGAGCTCAACAGCGGCCACTTCTTCGTCCTCCCCATCCTCTGAGTCAGAATTATAGACGTAAGCCGACTCGGAATTACAGACGTAAGCCGACTGCTTGTATTTCGATTCCTTCTTAAAGCTCTGGGCCTGCTGCTCTAATGTGGCCACCCTCTGCATCACCTCGCCGATGCTGTTGAAGTTGGTGCCCACCAGCTTCTCTTGGACGTGTGGGAGCAGCCCACTGACCACTATCTTGGCGAGCTGCTTGTCGTTCAGGTTCAAGGAGTAGCACATGTTCCTGGTTTCCCTGAATCACCTGACGAAGGCTGATCCAACTTCATTCGGCCTTTGGCGCATGTTGGTGAGATCTGTGATGTTCCTTCTCCCCGGTGCCAGAGAAGAAGTAATTATGGAACTTGGTCTCCAGATCTTTCCAACCTTGAATCGAGCCAGGCTCCATGGACGCAAACCAGCTAAACGCCGGCCCTGTCAGTGATAGCGGAAAGAACCAGACCCTGTGAGCTACCTCATATGAGGCCTTGCCGACCTGGGTCAGGTAGCGGCTGATGTGCTCCATGGTGGTGACGTCGTCCTGCCCACTGAACTTGGAGAAGTCGGGCAAGCGATACCTGGGCGGCAACGTCACTCGGTCGTACCACTCGAGGATAAGGACGCATGTACTTGATTCCAGTCCCGGTCTTCGGCTACAAACCGAACGTATCACGGAGCATGGCACTCATCTACTCCAACAGCTGATTGTTAGGCATCTGGGAATATCCCAGATGCGATGCTGCCTGAAGGTCCTGATATGTAATCCCCTCGTGGTATCCAGGGGTAGGGTTGGCCATGTCTGCCGCCAGCATACTTCTAGCCGCCGGGTTCACCACTGGTGAGTTCATCGAGTTCACCGTCTGCACAGTGGCCTGCATGAAAGTGGCGATCTCCTCTGGAGTGTGATCTTTGTATAATCTGGGAGAAGCTGCTATTTTTTGAGCCGAACCGGCCACCGTGGCACCTTGCACTGGCGCTTTCGGCTGGCTCGGCTGTTGCGGTGAGGAATTGGAGGTCCCTGCCGCTGCTTTTGGATCCGCGTCTTCTGCGGGTATGTTGAAGTAAACCGGACCCAAAGACTCCCAATCCTGCCGCTTGAGGACAGTCTTCATGATGTTATAGAACGTCTAAAGGAAGGATTTGTGGTGGTGGCCGACTGCTGAATAGGCAGCCTCCCAGGTCTCTTCTTCCAGCATCTATTTGAGGTCGGCCCTGCACTCCTCTTCAGATTTATCAGAATGGCCGTCCATGATCCACATCAGGAATGCATTCTTCTTCACTATGGAGCCATCGCGCTGCTTGCTGAATGAAAGCAGGCAGGCATCAGCGAATTCTTCGACGATCTTGTTTAGCACTGCCGCGTCCTCCTCGTTGAGGTCTTCAATCCTGACCCTGAGGACACCATCATCTCTGGGGCCTCCAGCCTCCTTGGAGGAGCCGTCTACCGCGGTCTTCCCTTTTGCCATGGTCTTCAGTGATCTGTCCCACCAGGCGTGCCAAAAAGTGTGTTGGCGCAAAAAGTGGTTCCCTAAGCCCAACACACCAGCGAAGCCGGAAACGACCCTTGAAAGCAGTAGAGCTCTCGCAGATCCAGCTAGCTTCGGACCCGGTCTGAGAGTGTCGGTAACACCCAAGCATGCCAGTCAATTTGACCTGCAATTGACAAGAAAACAGAGATAATCAGTAACACAAGGCGGAACTAACTGGTGAGTCCAGAGAGTTCCAACTGTACGGCTCAAAGAGCCAGTATAATCGGAGATCGACTAGAAAGGCGATTTCGTCATGTTATGAACTGATAGTATAATAATGAAGTAAAACGGCTATCAGGATATTCATGTAAGGATAATAACGTGCTAGCCGATCTAATTCGGTTAATGTGTACAAAAGAAAATAGATCACGTGTACAGATCTGATCTGTACGTCAAACAAGCAGAGATCTACTAAAGCTGGTCTAGAAGGCCGGCGGCTTTAGTAAACCCTCTTCGCTAAGTTCACCAAGTCTGCGTTCACCTGGTCTAACGGCCAGCGGGCTTCAACAAACCCAGCAAACAAAGCTAGATCGTTTGATATCCAAATAAGTCTATATGCACGATCTATTCATGAAAGCACAACTGAATCGGCTTTTTAGCCGATGCAAGGGTCCATGAAGCACGAACGAATGCTAGCGTAGTCATAAACAGACCTCAAATTAAAACAAGTCTAATCTAGCGAATCTTGTTCAGGTTAAACTTGTTCCACCGGATGACACTCAGTTTAACTTAATACATAACATCCACCGGACAACATTATGCCTAAACAAGGACATGAAAATAAGACTTATGATAACATCAGAACCACTTATGTCTCAACTAGAACCGAACGCACAACATGTAACGAACAAGATTAATAGGGAATTAGCCGATGTAAGCATGAAATCGATCATCATGGTAAGATAAGCATAAAAAAGCATAAATGACGATCAGATTCAAGTAAATCTAAGGCCAAATCTATCAATCTTGATCAGGCAGAGATATTGTTATAATAAGGTAAATCAATTTAAACAAACAATACTGATAACTTAATGAATCTAACCAAATTGCCATATTTAGCTAGAGCCGATAACTAATCCATGCATGCAAACTATCTCAATCTATAGCCTGTCTACCGGATGACATTAACTAATAGATTAATCAAGCAAACAAACACGAATCGATAACTAATCCACGCGTGAAAACCGTCCTAATCTGCATCTCGTCCACCGGATGACAGTTAACACAGATTGATCGAGTAAACCAGCGTGAATCATCCTTGACTCACTATGCTTCCCACGTCCACCGGATGACGCCAAAGAAACAGAGCTTAGCAAGGACCCTGGTCCACCATGCTTCCGCGTCCACCGGATGACTGCTAAAAAGACATAGTTTAACAGGGGCTTGACGGATACTTACAAGCAAGCCTGCGTCCACCGGATAACACCCAGCCTGGATGAAGTAACTCGCCGGACTCGACTGACTCTAGGGTTTAGTTGGCCGGAGCCGAAAGTTGTGTTGTATTGATGTTGTGTTGTTGACATCAATGGCTGAGGGACTTATATTTATACCCTGAGCGTAAGAAGATAGAGTCCTAGTCGAATTACAACTTATCAATAAATAAGAAAACTAACAAACTATCCTATATCTAAGGTTTGGAGTCCAACCTTCCCTTTCCATAATGGACTCCGATCGTGATCGCACCCTGGCGGCGTGGACTCTGGATGATGTCATCAATACTGACGCGGCGCGCCTCCTGTCACCTTGGCCCGATAACCGATTCACCGTGCAATCGGCTGTTTCCTTCCTTCCGCTGGACGGAATCTGCTTCCGAGATCGGCTATCTTCCTCTGGTATCGGCTATCGGCTCCCAGTCCAAAATTTGGTGTTAACTAGCTCCACTTGGCCGTTCATCCTTGGGTGAGCCACCACTAACCAATCCACTCGTATGTGGTGCTCGTCGCAGAATGCCAGGAATTTCTTCCCGGTAAACTGCGTTCCGTTGTCGGTGATGATGGAGTTCGGGACGCCGAACCGATGAACGATGTTGGTGAAGAACAACGCTGCTTGGGTTGAGCTGATCTGGGCAACCAGCCGAGCTTCGATCAACTTCGAGAACATGTCGATGGCGACAAGCAGGTGGATGAAGCCCCCGGGTGCCTTCATGAGGGGCCCGACAAGATCCAGTCCCCACACGGTGAAAGGCCAAGTGATGGGAATCATCTGGAGAGCTTGGGTCAGGGAGATGAGTTTGCCGAGCGTAGTACTGGCACCCTTCGCACGAGCGTACTACCTCGGTAGCGTCAGCCACGGCGGTTGGCCAGTAGAAGCCTTGTCGAAAGGTGTTGCCGACGAGCGTCCTTGGCGCGGCGTGGTGACCTGCAGGCCCCGGCGTGTATCTCCTCAACCAGGCGCTTGCCTTGACTGAAAGAGATGCAGTGCTGCAAGACCCCAGAAGGACTATGCCAGTAGAGTTCCCTGTCGATCATCGTGAAGGTCTTAGCTCCGCGTGCCAGCCGCCGAGCCTTGGTCTTGTCCAAGGGAAAAATCCCTCAGACGAGCCAACTGACCAGTGGCTCGCGCTAATCTGGCTCGTCATCAGCCATCTCGACTTCGATCTCCATCGCCTCGGCTTCGTCATCAGTTTCAGCCTCGGTCCCGGGCAGCTCCTCTTTGTCAGAGGGGTCGGCTAGCCCCCGAGGGACTTCTATGGCTTGAAGATGCTCCGAGCTCTCCCAGGGGCTCGGGGATCCCTTTCCCCTTGCCTCCCGAGGGATCGATGTTGACCGAAGGCTTGTAGAGATCATTGGCGGAATACGCCTGTCGGGACCGAAGTCCTTTCAGATGCGATTTTTGCCAACTCGTCGGCTTCTTCGTTGTACCTGCGCGCGACATAGGTTGAGCTCGAGGCCATCGAACTTTTCCTCGAGCAGTCCGCACCGACTTGCAGTAGGCAGGCCATCTTGGGGTTATGGCACATTGACTCCTTCATCACCAGGTCCACGATGAGCCGGGAGTCTCCTCGAACCTCGAGGCGCCTAATTCCCAGTTCAATGGCAATGTGGAGTCCATTGACGAGAGTTTCGTACTCAACCACGTTGTTGGAAGCCATGACGTGCAGCCGCAGGAGATTGAGCCGGACCCCGAGGGGTGAGACGAAGACTATGCCCTCGCCGGCACCGATCTTCATCATCGACCCATTGAAGTACATGATCCAATACTCCTCTTGGGTGGGGAGCGGTGGTAGTTGTGTTTCAGTCCACTCCGCCACGAAGTCCACCAGCACTTGGGACTTGATGGCCTTGCTTGGCACATAGGTGATGCCATCACCCATGAGCTCGATAGCCCACTTAGCTATCCTCCCAGTCGTCTCCCGATTCTGGATCACCTCCCCGGTCACGGGGTGGGATTTGAAGTAGTGCCGCAACTTGCGTCGAGCGAGGACGATCGCATACACCAGCTTCTGGATCTAGGGGTAGCGCGTCTTGGTCTCGGATAAGACTTCGTTAATGAAGTAGACTGGTGGCTGGACTGGCAGTTGAAAGGTCCTAGTATGGCTAGAGGGGGTGAATAGTCTAATAAAATTTTTACAAAGAACTTAAGCCAAGAGGTTAGTAACAAATATGGCTAAATGTGCAATGCTAGTGCAACTACTAACCTAGGCAAGCCACCTACACAATTCTATTGAATCCTTAGTTCTAAGCCACACAAGCAAGCTAGCAAAAACTAAAGACTACACAACTACTCAAGATAAGAAAATAAGCTACTTTGCACAAGAATAAGAAAGGAATAATCGTCGATTAAACCTTTGCCTTGTAATGGAAGCCAATCACCGGGACAATTAATAAGTCACTCACTCGAAGGTGAGGAAATCAATAGAGACACCAAGATTTATCCCCGAGGTTCACGTGCTTGCCGGCACGCTACGTCCTCGTTGTGTCGACTTCAACCGGTGGTTCGGTGGCTAATCGGTATCACACACCGAGCCTACACTATGCGCCACAAGAACCTACCACGGAGGAAGTAACTCAAAGACACGAGCAATCCACTAGAGTTACCTTTGAGCACTCCACTCGGAGAAGGCACAAGAACCCCTCACAATTGCCGGGTGTGGGCAAGCACAATCACCAAGCTTCTCCACACCTTCTTCTCCTCCAAGCCGTCTAGGGACATGGCAATGTCCCAAGAGAATCAGAATTGAACCAAGGCTTGCTCTCAAGTGCTCTAGAATGCAAATCACAAGCAATGATGCACTTGAGGTTCACTCAATCTCACTAAGGATGATCAAGATGATGAACTAGTGAGAGAGTGGGAGGCTAGAATGCAACAAAGTGTATGACAATGATCCAAATGTGCAAGAGTGTCACCAAGTGACCAGGGATGGAGTATAAATGCCCCCAAATGCATATCTAGCCGTTACCCACTCCAAAACAGCCGTTAACCATGATTTTCGGGGCGTCGGACCGACTGTCGGACTGACAGCGTTGGACCAAGCGATAGCGTCCTGATGCTCTAGATCTTGCCACGTGTCAACAGGTTTGAACATCGTTCGTCCGATCTCAACGGTCGTCTTCGTGCCAGTTCTTACACCGTCAGACTGGGGGCGTCGGACTAAACAACAGAGTCCTGACGCCCTCTCACAGTTCACTGTGCGTGTACCGTCGGACCAAGCAAGTCAGTGCGTCGGACTAAAGATTCCTAGCGTCTGACGCCTCCAGAGAGGTTCAGAAAGGCTAAAACACCGTCAGACTTAGTCCGACGCTGTCCGTCGGACGATTCACCAACGTCCGACGCTCTCAGAAAGTGCCACGCGTCATGCCTTGCTGCTCTCCACCGTCGGACTGAAGAAGGTAATGGTCCGACGCTCGGTGAACGAGCGTCTGACGCTCGGCAACTGTCAGAGCTAGAGTTAGGCGTCGTACACTACCCAATGGTCCGACGCTACGTTGGCAAACAGTCCGACGCTCCTTTTTCAGCGTTTTTCAAGTCTATTTCTCACCCCTTGCTTCTATGTGCTAACACTCAAGGTCTCCAACACTTGTGCACAGTGTGTTAGCATTTTGCAAATATTTTTCAAGGGTTTTCAAAGAGATTCTCTTGGTTGGTTAGATCAATGCACATGAGATGCAACCTAAAGCACTTGAAAGTAATCCAATAGCTTAGTTCTCCCCTTGATAGTCGGCTATCTATCCTAAATGTGATCACTCCCACTTGGAGTCTTGATCACTAAAAGTAAAGCCCTATTTGAATATACCTTAGCCTCTAGTTTTTTTTCTTTAAGTCATTTTCTTTCTCCTTGATCATTCCATCTTGATCTTTACTTGAGCTCATGTCATCTTCCTCCTTATCACTAATCTACTCTTGGCTACACACACTTAGCACTTAGATTAGTAACTAGGTTTCATCAATTACCAAAACCAAACTAGGGTCTTTCAGCAGTGCGTGTCCTTCCTCCCGCCGCTCGACGACAATTGCTGCACTCACAACTTGGTTAGTGGCAGCGACGTATAGCAGGAGGTCCTCCCCTTCGGTGGGTGGCATGAGCATCGAAGCTTCCGAAAGCAGAGCCTGAAGCCTATCAAGGGCTTCCTGGGCCTCGATGGTCCAGGTGAAGTGCTTGGTTTTCTTTAGCAGCCGATACAGAGGCAACCCCTTTTTGCCGAGTCGCGAAATGAACCGGCTTAGGGCTGCAAGACACCCCATCAGCTTTTGTACGCCTTTGAGGTTGCGGATCGGTCCCATCCGTGTGATGGCCGATATCTTTTCTGGATTGGTCTCGATGCCATGCTCGGAAACAATAAACCCGAGCAGCATGCCCCGGGGGACCCCAAAAACGCATTTCTCGGGGTTGAGTTTTATGTTTCTCATTTTGAGGCATTCGAATGCCTCTTCTAGGTCGGCAACCAAGTCGTCTGCCTTCCTAGACTTTATCACGATATCGTCTACGTAAGCCTCAACGGTTCACCTCGGTTCACCCGATGAGGTCCCCAAAAACTTTGAGCATGCAACGTTGGTAAGTTGCGCCCGCGTTTTTGAGGCCGAATGGCATGGTTACAGTAGCAATACGTGCCAAAGGGAGTGATGAAAAAGTCGCTAGTTCATCGAACTCTTTCACATGAATTTGGTGGTAATCGGAATATGCATCAAGAAAGCTAAGTCGTTCGCAACCAGCAGTGGAATCTATTTGATCAATACGAGGTAATGGAAATGGATATTTAGGACAAGCTTTATTTAAACTAGTGTAACCTACACACATTGTACATTTTCCATTCTTTCTCTTAACTAAGACAGGATTAGCTAACCACTCTGGATGGAAGACCTCCTTGATGAATCCAGGCCGCCAAAAGCTTCTGCACCTCCTCCCCGATGGCCCGGTGCTTCTCCTCGTCGAATCGGCACAGGCGCTGCTTCACCGGCTTGGACCCGGCCTGGATGTCCAAGGAGTGCTTGGCGACCTCCCTCGGGATGCCTGGCATGTCCGAGGGACTCCAAGCAAACACGTCGGCGTGCTTGCGGAGGAAGTCCACGAGCATGGTTTCCTATTTCGGGTCGAGGGTGGCGCTGACCTTCAGCACCTTGCCATCGGTCGAGCCGGGGTTGAGGGGCACCTCCTTCACCCCTTTGATGAGCTCGAAAGTGCCCATGGCCTTCTTGGGGTCGAGAACCTCCTCGGATAGCTCCTCGAGGTCAGCGATGAGGGCCTTGGACTCCACTAGTGCATTGGCATATTCGCAGCTCTCAATGTCGCACTGGTAGGCGTGCCGGTAGGAATCGCCGACGGTGATGACCCCCTTGGGCCCCGGCATCTTGAGATTGAGGTAGGTGTAGTGCGGGACTACCATGAACTTGGCGTAGCATGGCCCCCAAGGATGGCGTGGTAGGTGCCATGGAAGCCTACCACCTCGAACGTGAGGGATCTCCTTCCGTGAAGTTGTCAGGAGTCCCGAAGTAGACGGGCAGGTGGATCTGCCCAAGGGGTTGTACGCCGGTACTATCCCGTGGAACGGGGATATCGCTGCCCGAAGAAGAGAACGGCTGATCCCCATCGAGTCGAGGGTCTCAGCGTACAGGATGTTGAGGCCGCTGCTTCCGTCCATCAGGACCTTGGTGAGCCATGTGTTGCCAACAACGGGGTCCGATGACAAGTGGGTAACGCCCCGGCGATGGGACGTGGTCCGGGTGATCGTCCCGGCTGAAGGTGATGGCGTCGAGGGACTAGTCGAGGAAGCGTGGGGTCGCTGGCTGTTGACACTTCTTAGCGCAACC
Source organism: Eremochloa ophiuroides (assembly GCA_038502445.1). Classification (NCBI taxonomy): domain Eukaryota; kingdom Viridiplantae; phylum Streptophyta; class Magnoliopsida; order Poales; family Poaceae; genus Eremochloa; species Eremochloa ophiuroides. The sequence goes on from JAHLJS010000002.1 coordinate 68,231,684, forward strand.
ACCAGAGACAGAGTGTTAGGCTATCTCTGATAACAGGCGCCAGAAGTGCCTGAGGGTATTTCTTATGTCTATTGGATAATTCCGCAAGCGCACAGAATATACCTGCTATAGCACTTCACCAGGGAGTATTCCAAGATATCGTTATTTCTTTTTATACCAAGGGAAAGCAATTGCTAGGAATAATTAATAAAAAGAGAGAGAGATCCTTAAGTCTATACCAACTTAGTACCAGCTAGTGGTAGGGGGATAAATCGATAGGTAGAGGAAAGGGTAATGACACCAACACACAACAAGTATTAAGATAACTAAAAGATAACTAGTAGAGTATAGCTAGGTGGGAGGACAACGAGTGAGTATAAGACTCCTATGATACTTACTTTACTCTTGTGACTTACCCTATCAAATAGATGACTTATACTAAGATAGTTACCTTACTACCAGTGTGCAGGGGGTAGTGCGAGACAATAGAGGACAAAACCTCTACCCGAAGCGCCTACACTCTTATGGGAGCCTACCTTTTAAGAACTTACCTAAAACTCAGTAGAGGGATACTAAGACTAGACAAGGCTGTCACCACCTGCTAGCACCCACAAACAATCCGTGCGACAAGCGATAATCAAAGGCAAGATCTAGTCTAAGCACCACGCTTACACTAAGTCTCACTATTCTAGTTGCGTACCAACAACTAGAACACCCTATGACAGGCGATGAACTAACACACGTTGAGTTGGGACAAGATCACTATCAAGTATAAAACAACTATAAAATAAGATAAGACACAACAATACTATAAAGAATAGTAAAGACTAAGTAAGAACTTAGTGAAGTAAAGTAAAGATAATATATTGGTAAAGATAAAGTTTTACAGAAGGAAAGGTACAAGTGCTATACCAGACTCTCCAGTAGACGACTTCGGAGACTCCGAGCATAGCTCGACTCGACTCTAACTCCCACACTAAACTAATACTACTACTAAAGAGTAGAACTTTACTCTAGCTTGCTTCTTGTGTTGTACTGGTGTGTCTTCAAGAGGAGTGGGCAGCCTCTATTTATAGTGGAGGATGAGGGGGTACCACGTCAGCGATCCACGTGCTCCTTGCCTCTCCACCCTTGGATCCACCGCCTTGTAACCGCCTCAAGATGGACAGCTTTGTTGATTTGAGCACATGGGAAACATGCTTGGAGTCGGTGGAGGCCAACCGACCTGGCTAGGGCACCAGGGGGGTTCGGCCGACCCCCCTATGACTGGTGGGCCTAGTCCAGGGTCTTCTAGAAGGAGTTCCCACTTGTCACTAAGTGTGTAGGTGGCTTGGTTCCACTTTTGGCAGTTCGGCCGACCCACCCCTGGTGGATGGGGCCCACCACCGTGGCCCCCATCTGTCATAGACTCTTCCTATGTGTTGGTTCTGTCTTGATTGCTTCGTTTCATGCCTCAATCCGTGTGCCTTTGATCTCCATTGTTAAATGGAAGCACAAGTTGATTCGATGGATGAAATGACTTGGTTGGAGTATCACACGGATCCTGCCATGTCACCAGAGCTAGGTGGGCCCCATGGGCTGTTCGGCCGACCCATGGGTGGGCCCTACCCTTGGCTCTGATCTCTTCCATTTGATGTTGTATGCACTGTGTTGGAAGGTGGTGGCCTGGGGCAACATGACATGGTTCGGCCGAACCATGTAGTTGGCCCCTAGCTACTCACTTTTGCACTGTTTTGGTGTTCCCTACAATCACAAGCTTAAGAGTACATGTGGAACTAGTTATTGATAAAATATGCTCATGATATGTTTATCTTCCCTCGAATCCGAGGCCTGTTGACGGTGTTTGAATGTGGAATTTTAGGGTATATCCACCATCAACAAGATCCCTCAAGCTTAACCTTTGCTCGTCCCGAGCAAATAATTAAACTTAGCCTCGGTGGATCAGGAGTTGCTACTATGTTCATATTTCAATAATACCATGTATACAACTAAATACTTCTCTTTCGAATGGAAAATTTGGCTATAGATATTCACCCATTTTACCTTAGTCCGTTATGGGGCTAATGACTTTCCCTTTGCCTTAGGTGGTTGAGAGACAGAACAATTTAACTTGAGCACTACTTTTCTCATTCTTTGCAAGTTTCATACTGGAGGTTTTAGCAATGTTTTGCAAAAGAAAACTTAATGTTTCTCATATGGTTTTCTCATGTCGCTCGGATGGTGTATGATTCCTTACCAAGGCATAAAGTAAAAGTTGCCTTCTCTTTATCATCCTGCTTCTAAAAAATAGCTTATGTGGAGCTTAAGGTAGGAATGAAAGAATATAGCATACTTACTTTGCATATGTTGTAGAGTCAAAGCTTGGATCCAAAGAGAGAAGTGTCATGCCCTTAGATCAAGATGTGCAAGTGTGTGGATGATGATGGAATATAATGCTCCTCTATTTGAATTGTATCTCTCTCTAATAAATTTTAGAGACATGGCTATCATTTTTCTCTTTTATTTATGAGCCTAGATTTGCTCAAATATTTTTCTTTTCTTTTCTATGGACTTTCTTGTGTACATCTTTCTTTCTTTTTATTTTTATTTTGCATAGCCTTTTGTCTCTACTATCATAATGACTAAGAGAGATTTTTTTATGACTTTAACACATGGAGCATTTATTTGGTGGAAATAGAAGTCATGTGGTTGCGTACTTCCAGTGTAGAAGCAGCATGTATATATGGTGTGTATGTGATCTTGATCTTGGGAGCATAATAAGACTCTCAATAAGGGTCAACAAGACTTGACAACACTCAACACAAAACAAATAGCTTATGTGAAAGGTTTTAGACATGTATAGCATATATGGCTGTGGTAGGAATTTATCACCATTAAGAAACAATAAGGTTTTGATTGTTAAGAAATAAATCTCTAGTAATCATGCATGCTTAGAACAATATTATAGTAGCTCTTGTTTCACTATATCATATCTCACAACAACTTAGACTTAGTTCTAGCACTTAGCATCCATAAAGTTTTCAGGTTCATGATGATTTAAATGAGCCAAGTGATCCATACTCAAAGAAATACTAAGTTGTAAACTTGGCATTAAAGAAATATTAACAGAGCAACCATTCATCATTTCCATGAGGAAGTTAAATATTGATGAGACATATGGAAATAAGGGAAATATTTTTGGTTTTATCTTATGCATTTTTTTAAAGTAATAAATAATGTAAAGAACTAGAATAGAATACTTACCTTGATGGGGGAGAGGATCTCCCCCAAGCTTGTCCTTTTGCTCATTGTGGTGGTGGGTAGTATTGGAACCATCCCACCCAGCGTTGTGCTTCTTCATTTTGGATAGCTTGCAGTAGTTGAGCATTTTGTTGTGCCATATTCAAAGTTGCATCTTGCTCAACTTGCATTGCGCCCATGTCATTGATAAGTTGGTTCATTTCCGATCCTTGGTTTCGACGGCCCCTCGCCCATGCGGACGGATGGGGAGTGCGCACTCTTGGAGTGTGCTGTTGAGGCCGTTCCGTGGACCTTGAAATGTCCATGGAACTTGCCTCATCGCCTTCTTCTTCATATCTCCCTGCAGCTCGTGATGTGCCGCCTTGCTCAAATTGGGCGACTTGTGACATGCTCATTGTCACCCTTCTTGGTCCTGCAACATTTTAGCTTCTTGCCTCTCGGTCCCAATTTATGGTTAGCGTGCGCAGCACATACAACCGACGCCTCTCATAAGGGAGAGAGATTTCGGCTGTATGGCCGGGATAAATCATTTTTATATCACAATTTTCATCTCTTTTTAGGACTTGAGTGCTTATGAAGAAATCTTCGGTTACAATATCTCTAGGAGAGGCAATGTATTCAAAGTAATGTTTTCCATCTAGCAAGTCCATTGTTTCAGCAATGCACGTGATAAAAGAAGTGAAGAATATGGGCTCGCTTCTATGGAAAATACCAAGCCAAAAGTGGACTAACAACTTAGCAAGTGAAACTTTTATTTTCTTAGTCATGGCATAGAGCAGTCTTAATTCATCATTGTAAAGAACTTGCACATTAGAGCCAGGAAGAAAAGTTATAGCCATCCAATAACGGATTAAACGCAAAGTAGGATTATGAATTTCATCGGTTTTAGGGTCAGAGCAATCATTAGATCCTGTTATAGCTTTCCAAAATTCAGCTTTATCAAATCTTCTTGTTGCATTAACAAAATCTAGATGACAGTCATTATCAAAACCAAGCGCCATGCTAAAAACTCCCCATGTTAAATTATACTCTTGGTTAAACATGCGGAAGTAGACATTATTTTCAGTGGCTTGTAAAGAGCATAGAAATTCAATGGTGAGCTTTTCTATTCCAAGTTCTTGCACTTCCCAAAAACTTCCCCAACCGATTGTATTGAAAATAGTATTGAATTCCACGGTCATACCTGTGCTGTCTAAGAGGACAGGGTCGATGATGCCGGTATGTTCATACCCTCGGTGTCAGATGGTGGTGTACCTTTGGTACTCTTCTTGATTTAGCATGAGGCCGCTCTCGGGGTCAAACGTCCTCTCGGAAGGCACTCCGAAGCTTCTTCTTGGTGGAGCTTCTCTTCCTTCATCTTCATCATGGCGGGGTCGTCTGGAGGAACTCCCTACGACACTCTTGGCCTTCTTGAGTACGGAGGAGAACTTCTTCATCCTGCAACAATGAGCTAATACAAGAACACACTACAACAACAGGGATTAGCGTTAGCGTTAGCGTTAGCGTTAGCTATCACACTGTTAGTATTTCTTGCGGGGTATGGTTACCTCCACAAACAAGATTTTGGGAGCAAAGATGAGAGTGAGACAAGCTTCTACTACTACAATATTTTTGGGTTTTTGGTTTGAGTGGCTAAACTTAAACTAAACTTGAGAAAGATCTTGCTCAAATGGAGAGAAAAAGGGAGATTGTGTGCTCGAGAGGATTCAGCTGGATTGGGTGTGGAAATGAGCACACATTGGAAGGGTATTTATAGGGGGAGAAGGGCTGGTGGCCAGGCCACTAGGCCTAGTTCGGCCGACCCCCCATGGCTAGGTTTTTGTTGTTTTCACCTTTGGACATGGAATCTAGGTGATCTCAAATTCAAATTTGCCGACAGGGCTTTATTGATGGGTCGGCCGAACCCATTATGACATGATCAGAGTTGCTTTTACCTTGGGACAGGGAATCTATTTGAATTCAAACTCCACTTTCTTGAAAGGAGCCAAAATATGGTTCGGCCGAACCAGGGTGTGTCCCCTTTCAGCTTTAAACAGTGTGTCCAGAAAAGTAGAGACTAGTGGTGGACCAAAAGTTTTGAAATTTTCAGAGATTCTCTTGTCTAGTGTTTTGTGAAGGTAAAAGGTGTATGACAAAAGTGGGGACATGTTTAAAGTGATTCCCATGGACCATGGGAGAACTCATGCATGCCAAAGTGTCCCACTTTTCAAAATTTGGATGGATGTGGGTGTTGGATTCTCCTTGAAGCATATGAGAATGGTCATGTCAAAAGAATGATTGACCAAAATTCAAAAGGAGCTCGTGTTCAAATTTTTGGAGCATGGTCAGGACACCAGGCCAACACCACCAGAGGTGGGTGGGTCCCATGGTGGGGTCGGCCGAACCCCACCTAGGTGGTCCCACCACCTCAGGTGTGAGCAGAGATAATCTTTTTCAAGTTTTATTCACCTACTTATTTTATTTTGTCAAAATAAAATATTGCCAAAATTAAACATGAAATGCAATGAAGAAAATTCAAAATTGAAATGCAAGAATTAAATATGGGATAAATACTGATTTACCTTACCAGCAAGGGCTCCATGTTTTAGGTCTGTAGAGCAGGACCTCTCCCGTTCGGGTTCATTCTTCGGGTGCTTCGATCGGTCTCGGAGATGGGGACCATGATGATCGCACCTCTTTCTTCTGCCATTCCTTCTTGGTTGATGCTTGTGATTTAGCGGAGTCAACCTTGTTTACCACCTCAGCCTTACTTACCAGTTTGGCCTTTTTGGAACTTGGTGGTTGGTTCTTTCGGTGGGGTGCATATTGTGGCTTGTTTCTCCATAGATTCTTCCTTGCCTGTTGCATCGATTTATAACCATTGAAAGGACATTTAATTCTCTTACCTAGGAGTTGGAAGTGGACTTGGCCGGATCCCACATAGATGATGGCATTCATGGTGTTGAGGAATGGCCTTCCCAGGATGACGGGGACTTCGTCATCGGCCTCCATGTCAAGAATGATGAAGTCGGTGGGGATGTACTCATCTTGAACTTTGACAAGGATGTCCCTTGCCAATCCCTCAGGGAACCGGATTGATTGGTCGTCCATCCTGCAATTTGACAAAAGTGGGGTACAAAGGTCCCCCAAGCAAGTTCTCGTACATTACCTTGGACATGATGTTCACTCCAGTCGCGTCTCCCGTAGCAGTTGGGCTAGTGGTGAGCATAGAGGCGGTGTCCCGCGGAGGGCACCGGTCTAGTCGCGTCTCCCGTAGCGAGGCTCGGGTTGACGTAGCTGTGCCTCTCCCCGCCTAGCTCAGGCAGGGAGCGGCGCGTGGCGTTCCCTCCGTCCCCCGAAACGGGTGGAGGCGTCGCCAGGGTCCTTTCCCCAGCCACCTGCTGGGCCAGGGTCAGGACGACGATGACACGGGGCTCGGTCGAGCGGAGGTTCATCAAGAGACCGCGGCCAGTGGCCACGAACTCGAGGCTCCCGAACCGGAGACCCGCACCAGCAGGAAGCTGCAAGGATGTTAGCTGTCACCCGTGATCCTGGATCAACACACAAAAGGCCCCTACCTGGCGCGCCAACTGTCGGTGCTAGAATTAGCAGGAGCTAATACCGGCTAGTAAACTTATGCTTTGCGGTTGAGATCACAGATGGTGTGCAAGGGGGAACAAAGGAATTATACTGGTTCGGGCTGAGAATGCCCTACATCCAGTGCGGGTCGAGTCGTGTTGCCTTGCACTAGGGTGCTTGTGGTAGGGGTTACAAGCCTAGGCGAAGAGAGGGAGGAGCTCCTAAGTCTCTTGTGAGTATGTGTATATGTGTGCTCTTATGATAGTAGGGTGTTATGAGCGACGCGAGGTCTTCTACCTGAGATCGCCCTCTGCCTTCCCATTTATAGTTACAAGGGAGAGGCTAGAGTTTACACAGTGTTTTGCTGTGGTTACAGTACTCGGCATGGTGGAGGCAGTGGTGACCGATGACTATCGTCAGCCACGCCCTCATCTTGGCACCTCGAAGGTATGGCCTTAGTCATTCAGGTTGATCTTCCACTGTTCCATTGGTGAGTTCCAAGGTGGCACACTGTGCGGGGCGTGGTTTGCTGCGTGGCGCTACGTCATGACGTCGCATCTGACCCTGCACAGTGCAACGAGAAGATGGGTTGACCTTTGAGTATTTTCTCCCGAGGGTCAGGAGTCCTTGATGCCGTCAGGGGGCGTGACGGGACGGAGCGATGGGAGTGTCCTCCCTCGGGCGTGTCCCCTCCCATGTGCGGTACTTTCTAGGGGGTAGGTGAGCCTGGTCGTAAGCCTTGCCCATTCCCCCGGGTTGGCCGGACAGTTGTCGTTCCCCTTTTCCTGGTGCTACACGTGCAGGCCAGGGTATGGGCAGTCGCTGTTGTAGTTGGAGAATCTCCTCATCAGCCCAGGGGGTCATACGGTTGACTGTCCCTGTAGCGGCGTGGGAGGAGTGGGGCCATCTGACCGGTTGTTGGAGGAGATGTGGCAGTTGGTACGGCGGACGTGCGCGTGCGGGGCGTAGTCGCGTCGAGGGATCCTCTCGATTAGACGCGCTTGTAAAGTAGCCAGGAAGGTCCCTTGGCTGGCAAGTTTGCTCTACTGACGTCGGCAGGGCTCGGGCAAACCAGAGAAGTGCACCCGAGTGGGGTCGCATATAGCGGGGAGCTCGGGCGAATCGGAAGCCGGTTGCCCGAGCTCGTGGCATTTGGTGGCAGGCTCGGGCGAATCGGATGGTATCGCCCGAGGGTCCTTCTTTCCCGAGCCCTATCGTGGAGGCTCAGGCGAATCGGAAGATTTCTCCCGAGGGGTCCGCCGCCTGGGGGAGATAATGTGCTTCCACGCGGCTCTGTCTTCGGCCACGCAGGCCGTTCACGCATGGGCCTTGGTTGGCGCCCTCTTGGACCAAGCTTTATTTGGGAAGTATGTTTTTGCGTTGAAGTTGGGTACCCCATACTTGGGTACCCGACAAGAAGATCAAGTTCGATCGCATGCTAGAGGATCACAAGAAATTGCTTTACCCAACCTGCACTGCGGGCCAGAAAAAGCTAGGTACCATACTAGAGTTGTTGCAATGGAAGGCAAAGAATGGTTTATCCGATAAGGGATTTGGGCAGTTACTGCAGATCCAAAAGAGGATGCTTTCGAAGGATAATGAATTGCCCTCCACTACATATGAAGCAAAGCAGGTTGTATGTCCTTTGGGGTTAGAAATCCAGAAGATACATGCATGTCCTAATGACTGCATCCTGTACCGTGGCAAGGACTATGAGAATCTAGAAGCATGCCTCGTATGTCATGCATCATGCTATAAGATCCGAAGAGATGACCCTGGTGATGCCGAGGGCGATGGAGAACGTCCCAGGAAGAAAATCCCTGCGAAGGTTATGTGGTATGCTCCTATAATGCCACGCTTGAAACAGTTGTTCAGAAACAGAGACCATGCAAAGTTACTGCGATGGCACAAAGAAGACCGTAAGGTAGACAATATGTCAAGACACCCTGCGGATGGGTCTCAGTGGAGAGCAATTGACAGAGAATTCCCTGATTTCGCAGCTGATGCAAGAAACTTAAGGTTTGCTTTAAGTACAGATGGCATGAACCCTTTCGGAGAGCAGAGCAGCAGTTGTAGCACTTGGGCTGTTAAGCTATGTATCTACAAGTCTTCCTCCATGGTTGTGCATGAAGCCAAAGTTCATGATGATGCCTGTGCTCATCCAAGATCCAAAGTAACCCGGCAATGACATCGATGTCTACCTGAGGCCTCTAGTTGACGAACTTCTAATTCTATGGAGTAAACCTGGTGTACGTGTGCAGGACCTTGCAGTGTTTGAAAGAACGAGATAACCTGCATCTAGAGAAGACAAATGATGGATGCCGTTACTTAAGACCCGCTAGCTACACTCTTAGCAAAGAAGAGAAGGAAAGCATGTTCGAATGTCTAGATAGCATCAAGGTCCCATCTGGATTCTCCTCGAATATAAAGGGTATAATCAACGTGGCAAAGAAGAAATTTCTAAACTTGAAGTCCCATGACTGCCACGTGCTTATGACACAATTGCTTCCAGTTGCTTTGAGAGGAATTCTACCTCCAAATGTACGTTTAGCCACCGTGAAGCTATGTGCATTCCTCAATGCAATTTCTCAGAAGGCAATCAATCCACTAGGATCTAGCAAAGCTACAGAATGATGTGGTTCAGTGCCTTGTCAGCTTTGAGTTGGTGTTCCCCCATCCTTCTTTAATATCATGATTCACCTGCTAGTTCACCTGGATCAAGGAGATTAGTATTATCGGTCCAGTGTTCCTACACAACATGTTCCCCTTTGAAAGTTTCATGGGAGTCCTGAAGAAATATGTAGACAATCATGCTCAACCAGAAGGAAGCATAGCAAAGGGATATGGAATAGAGGAGGTCATTGAGTTCTGTGTTGACTTCATTCCCGACCTTGAACCGATTAGTGTGCCTGAATCACGATACGAGGGCAGACTAAGTGGTAAGGGAACACTAGGGAAGAAAACATATATTGGTAAGGAGGATGATTGTTTCAATAAAGCATACTACACGTGTTCTGCAAAACTCTTCCTTGGTGGCTCCGTATATCGAGACGCATATGGAACTCCTCAGAAACGAGTTTGCAGGGAAAACCTGAAGCTTGGATCACAAGTCACCACATGAAAACTTTCAGCAGTTGGCTGCGTAAAAAATGTCAAGGTGATGAGAGTCTTGATGAGCAACTGTATTTGTTGGCCAGGGAACCATCGTGCCATATTCTCACTTACAAAGGGTAGGAGATAAATGGAAATACATTTTACACAGTGGCCCAACATAAAAGGAGCACCAACCAAAATAGTGGTGTCCGCGTACATGCCATAGATCCAAATGGGAACAAGAAAACATATGATGGCCATATAGAGGACATATGAGAACTGGACTATGGACCTAATTTTAAGGTACCTTTGTTTTGGTGTCAATGGTTGGAAGGGATCTGCGGCGGAGTAACAGTCGACAATGAGTATGGAATGATGTCTGTGGATCTCAACAATATTGGGTACAAGGACGAACCATTTGTCCTTGTCAAGGATGTCACTCAGGTGTTCTATGTCAAGGATATGTCTACGAAACCAAAGAGAGCAAGAAACGACAACTCAATCAACGAGCCAAAGCATCACATTGTTCTTTCAGGAAAAAGAAACATGGTGTGAATCGAGGATCAGTCAGACCTATCAGAGGATTATGAAAAGGATGACCGAATTCCATCGTTCACAGTGAATAAGGACCCAAGCATCACGCTAAATAATGAAGACAATCCATGGTTATGGCGCGATCATGATCAAGGCACATACCTCAAGAAGGTCTTCACTACTGTTGCGGCTTGATGTAGTGATGTGTAATAATGTGTAATGTATATTATGTAAAAACTATGAATGCAAGATTTTCTATATATGTTGAAATTTAATTTATATGTTTGATGTATGTCTGACTAATTTGGACAACAAGCACTCAAAAACAAATTAAGAATGTTGAAACTATGCAAAAACAAATATCCTACCGAAATCCAATAGTTTCAAAATATTAAAATGAAAAATACATTTTTGCATTAATGAAACAGTGATTATTTACTAATAAAAATGGGCATCTATAAGAAAAAATAAAATACTTTTACATTTAAGATTTATCATAGGTATAGAAAAGGAAAAGAAAAATAAAGATCATTTTTATGAAAAAATATTCTAAGTAATTAATTTATTATGCAATTATTACATTAAATCCCATTTATGACAAATTAAAACAAATAGTAAAGGCTAAATTGGCAACTGCCGGAAACTGGAAAAAAATTCACCTTTAATCCCGGTTGGTAACACCAACCGGGAATAAAGGTCCCAAAACAGTAGCCCAGGCGAGCGGGAAGGGACCTTACCAACCAGGAGTAAAGGGTGGAACTTTACTCCCAGTGGATGTTACCAACCGAGAGTAAAGGTCCCCCACCTATAAAAGACACAGTCCTTCCTCCTCCTCGGCATCGTCAGTTTCCACACTTAGCAGCAGCAGGGAGATCGTCACCACCGATCCACGCGTCCGCCCCCGCCGTGCGCCTCCGCCACCGCCATGCGCCTCCACCACCGCCGTGCTACGCCGCCACAGCCGTGCCCCTCTGCCACCGCCGTTATCCGTACCGTGTGGAGCCCCCCACACGCAAGGCCCCGGCCACACGCCTGCCGCCGCGCCTCTGCTCGCCTGGCCGCCGCCTACGCATACATGCACCGGCCCCTCGCCACTGCCCTCGATCGACGTTCCCGGCCCCGCTCCGCCACCAGGCCTCGACGCCCCAGGCCCAGACCTCGACCCCGCGCGGCTGACCACGGCCGCCTGCACCGCCACTCTCTCACCCTGGCCCGGCCGCCACCGCTTGCGCGTGCAGCTAGCCCACACCGACCCCGCCGGCCTCGACACGGTCCCTACCCCGACACCACCGGCCCCACACTCGACCCCTTGCGGCCACCGCCGAGGTGAGGCGCGCCGCCAGCCATGCGCGCGTGCGGCAGCTCAGTGTGCATGTGTGTGCTCTGTTTTGCCAGCCGAGAGAGAGAAAAAAAACAAATAAAATGTGAAATTTAATGTGAAATTGGTATATTGATATGTTAATTTGTGAATTTGATATATGTATATGTTAATTTGAATTAAAAAATGAGAAATAATGTGAAATTTGATATATATTGTTGACATCTACTGACGTCGTCCAAATATAACTATATACCTTTTAATACTAGAGACGAGATTAGAAGATGTATGGTAATTAATTAACTGGTCATTAGCAACTAGTCACCTATCTATTACCAACATTCTTATGCATGAACTAGGTTGTCATCCCTAATTATATATGGTAAGAATAAATAAAGGTCCATATACTATTCAATGTGACTAGTCAGAAATCTATAAATATAAACTAAGATCAATTCTGCAAGCGGACAGATAATTATACCATTGTAGCATTTTACCTAGAGTCTACCAGGTTGTCGATTTATATTTATACCACTGAGAATGACTGTATAAACTTTAATCTATTAGATTGATAGTAATTATATACAATGGATAAGTGATATTACCGATGTCATTTACTCTACTCATAACAGGTAGAGGTCACAAGATAATAAAGATAAATAAAGGTGATAAGTATGATCAAGCATCATAAATAATGAATAAACATCAGAGCACTTTCTAGTCATAGTAATAGCTAGCCAATGGATAAACTAAGGAATTAATATCTAAGATAATTCTATAACTACATCAATGAATAACTCTAATTAGTGCAATTACATCTAGCAATCATTGTTAGATTAATCATATATCATGATCACATGTAAAGGGACATCATTTAGGAAGGATGTGAAACAGAGTCATCACCCAACTTCGCGATCGTGCCTACTTGCCTACATACGGGGGTTGGATTACAGAGGACTAAATGCAACTGTCACCTATGCGATTTACCACACGACCCGGCACATCAGGGTGCACTAGCAGATAAACAGAATACCTAAACACTACGTCTACATATCGTTCATCATCTACCCATTGATCGTATGGATAAACGCTATACGAGCAATTACATGAATTCAATAAGATCAAACCAACTATACTAGACATATAATCAAAGTAGACAAAGACTATTGTAATCAAGAACATATAAACTATTAAGAACAATGTTTTCCTAATCATAATGAAGAATAATAGAGAAAGAACTAGAACTATACCAAACTCTGCACTCCAGACGGATGCCGATGCTCCAGATTTCGCCGAAGAACTAGGAACTCCTCTACTTCTAATCTAACTAGGCTAGAACTATGAATCTAGATGGCTCTTGATGAACTAGGAGGCTCTTGATGGCTTGACCGAAGACTTGATGCCTTGGACTGAATGATTCCCTTCCTCCAGGATGGTCTGCCCCTTTATTTATAGCCCAGTGGGATGCACGTGCACCGTAGGATCAAATTGACTTAACCAAGGGCCGAGATGACTCCTCAAAGGACAGCGGCGAAACCCTAGGGGGCGCCGCTCGACCCCCCTTGGCGCCGGCCGGCCCCACCTATCAGGTGGTGGGGCCCCGGTTGCTTCGGGTGTTCTCTAGATCCTTTCCACGTCCTGATGACGATGTTTCCTTCACGGTTAAGTTTCGGGTCTTTTATCCTCTTTAATCCTTCTTTTATGCTTTTCTGGAATAGCCCTTGGAAAATATAGAACATGCAAAACTCGTGGAAATTGTTAGTTAAAACCCTAGACTAGTGTGTATTCATATATCCTTTGGTGTCTAAAGTTCTAATAAAAGTTGACGTTATCCACCGTCAACAACACGCCCAAGCTTACCTATTTGCCAGTCCCTTGACAAACAAATTAAGCCTAATTTACCAAAGTATTTGGATCAGAAGTTGCTACAATGCTTTCATATTTTTCAAGTACACATGCTTTCAAACAGAGATTCTCCTCTGGTTTAGACAATAACTGCTCTAATCTTCAGACTTACCCATTTTACCTTTAACTATAGAGCTTTACAGCTTTTGCGTAAGTCTTGAGCAATTGAAAGATAGAACAATTAAGTCAAGTACTATGTAGCAAATTCTTCACAGCACCAATATTCCGGAGCTTTTATAAGTTTTTAAAATAAAACTCAGAGCTTAATTGTATGACACCCTCAAGTCCCTCAATATATGTGGTATTTATGGATCTCACTTAGGCATTAACAATGTCATGCCTCCCTATAGCTAAGAATATATAGTGGAGCTCATAGTAGTGGCAATAACAAGGATGAGCATACTTGCAATTCATATGTTGTAAAGTTAAACAATGTATCCACAGAGAATCGAGGCATACAATCAAAGCAAGATGTGCATGTGTATGGAATATGGTGGATAGGTGTATATGTGGTATTTAGTGGCCAATTCTAATTCTACTTTTGCTCTTTGAAAATAACTCCCTCCTTTAAGACTTACAACTTTTCGTGGAAAAACAAGGGCTATCTTTATTCTTTATTTTTTCTTTCCTTCTTTCTTTCTTTTTTTTCATCAGTGTTGACGGTGGATAACGTCAACTTTTATTAGAACTTTAGACATGAAAGGACACATGAATACACACAAATCTAGGGTTTTAACTGAAAATTTCCACGAGTTTTGCATGTTCTGTATTTTCCAGGGACTATTCCAGAAAAGCATAAAAGAAGGGTTAAAGAGCATAAAAGACACGAAACTTAACTGTCCAAGGAAACATCATCACGAAGACCCTGGAAGAGTCTGGAACACACCCGAGCAATCGGGGCACGAAAGCCCACAGTGTGGCGCCGGGCGGCGCCACCATGGGGCTGGCCGGCCCCACCCTATTAGGGTTCGCACCCCGCTTCTGGAGTCTTCTTCCGCCGCCTCTTAGGAGTCATCTCTGATTTCGCCTCTTATTCATGTCGCTGTCCAATTAGAATGATAGTATTCAAAGTTTACCGGTAGTTGAAACTAGAAATCATTAGCTATTTCCTCTTTCTTGATATTATCTAGCCCAATTGTAGGATTAGGTTCATCGGCTTGGTCATTATCACCTACTGTTCCTTGTGGATACAATATTTAAAACCTCCAGGGTGAAATGTAACTAGCGGTATTATATCTGTGCGCTTACGGATAATCTGAATACAATCTTATTTAAGTAGAGTGCAGTTAATTTATACCAACAAGCATTTCTGGCGCCGTTGCCGGGGAACGGTTTGCTGATTTTGACTGAGTTTAGCTTAATCTTGTATTATACTTTTATCTTTTCAATTTAACCCGACCTTTTCATCATTTTATGTTCATCCTTATGGATGCTTTAAATTCCACGCCTATCTATCTATTTGGCATGCGCAAAAGCTTCGAGCCACAAAAATCTGTAGAGCCTATCATAACACCTGGCTATGAGTTGTGTCCATGTCTAATTAATATGATTCGGGATAAACCTGTCTCTAGAGAAGGTAACGAAAACCCATACTTACACCTACGAGAATTCGAGCAGACCTGTGCATGCTTGCACATTGCTGGCATGTCTGATAAGACTTTAAGGTGGAAGCTTTTTCCATTCTCTTTGACCGGAAGAGCTAAACGTTGGTATAATCGAGCCATAGGAAGTATGCAAGGGGATTGCGAAACTTTATGCTCTGAATTTTGTTTATATTTCTTTCCCATCCATAGAGTAAGTTAACCTTCGAAAAGAGGTTCTAACCTTTAGGCAACTAGAACAAGAATCTCTTAGTATATCATGGGATCGTTTTAATGAACTTGTTACATCTGGCCCTGACCTTGGTTTTTCAGACCCTGTGCTTATTCAATATTTTTATTTGGGTCTTACCAAGAATTCTAGGGAATCCCTTGATTTATCCTCTGGAGGAGCCTTTCCTTATTTGCCTATAAGTAAAGCAAGAGCTATGATCAACAAGGTTGCTCAAGAGAATTCTGAGCTCCCCGAGGAAGAGAAGCAATCACACCCCAAACAAGAAGAGGAAGTTTTGGTAGCTAAAACACAACCACTCCAATCCCAAGATTTAGCTGTCAATCCTAAACCATTGAAACCCCACTTTGATTTAGACTTCTAATTAGCTAAGATGCTCGTAAATCAATGTACATCAGATCTTCTCAGAAGAGCATTTTGAAAAAAATGTCGTCAACTTCCTTTCCCCCCTGAAAGACATTGGAAAGAATGCAAGGATGTCATGTCTAGTGATGCCATAGAAGGAGAGCCAAGCCACTGAGGAATCAACTCTATCTTCTCCCCTTCTATGCCCACGTTAAATGTCTCATCTGAACCCATCTCTAAACCCATCCTTGACTCCGATGATCCTTCTTCTGTTTTCTCTCCTAAGTCTCATAATGGCCCTAGGATCCCATTAAGACATCCCAAGAATAGGAGTCATGAAGATTTTTGGAATGACCAAGAAGAGCAACGACAATGGCAGGAATGCATAGAATATACTAGAAACACATATGCTATTGTCAAAGAATGGATGGAAGAGGATGAAGCCTTAGTGCTAGCATCTAAACTTGGCTTAGATTCAAATGGTAAGCTTAAATCAATTTCTGTAATAAACATAACTCACCCAAGTTTAGAGAAAGCCTTAGACGAGACCAAACTTAGAGACACCAATCCATAGGGAAATCCTAGAAAATAAAACATCCAATGATGTCGTAGACATGAAATAATAGAGACAAACTTGTTGCCTATAGACATCCATGAAGAAACACCCTTGGAGTTTGAAAACAGGAGATCATATCGATGAGCATGGGAATTACTTTATTAACACCTCATCGAATCCATATGAGAAATCTACTGAATCAATTGGTCTCTCTAACATTATCACACACGAGATCTTCAACCCCCTCATTCTACCTGTTCATAAATTTTTTAAAAGGGTGGTTGTAGATGCATATGTTTATCATAAATACTGTAGATCTTGTTATAATCTTGATATAGGTGCACAAAGACTGGTGTTCTAGAGGAAACCACCCCATGAACTTAAAGTACAATAATTAGCAGGTTTTCCAAGAATAACTTTGTGTCCTAAAATAACCACTCTTGAACAATGAATTGAGCTTGCACCTTTAATTTTACTATAATGCCTTTGTGAATTGAGCATAGAATTATAATTATGAAAATATTCCCTTGGGTATTTTTGTCACTAACCATTTCAGGTATGAAGTAGAAGAGTAACAACGCAAGGTATGTCCAACCAATCATCATGCAATATTGAATTATATCCATCCAAGCTTAACTTTGCTTTGCAAAATTCCAGCTTGGGGGAATGGGCTCAATTAGAAAATCTTATATTGCTAATATTGGTTGTCTCTACCTTTCTTATCTATGTTCAATTGTTCACCTTTTCGTCTCTAAATGAATAAATCTCTATAAGTGCTTTCATTTCACCTTTGTCTGCCATAGTGAGTTTTGGTTTAGAGGTACTAATCCTACTTCTATAGGCATTTAAATTAAGCATGGTGCTTAGGTTAACTAGCCTTCCTTAACAAAAATTAAACATGGAGTTTGGTTTGGTTATTGAACTAGAAAATTAATGTAGTAGACATTGGATATTTTGTTGGACTAACCCCTGCAGGAAACTTTCACAATTAATCTGGTTAAGTCATGAGGTGAATTCAAATCGGCGATAAGACAGGGCGCATGCTGAACTTCAATAACTTTGTAGAGGAAGCCACAGCTCATTCATCATGGATGGAAGAACTATGAGTATTAATGATTCATTCACTTTATCTTCTACTGCAAGTTACTTGGACTCAAGCCATGCCGGTATAGAACATAATCTACTGCTAACATAATATCAATCCTATCTTCTTAATAGCATAGATGGAACATGATAAAATTCTGGACAAACAATCTATGTTCTAAAATTGTACATTCCTTCCGGTATGTGTTGTCCACTAATCTGTTGCAGGTATAATAATGAATGGAAGTAACAAAGTGTCATAAGATCAAAGGAGCAAAAGATGGCAAAGAGGATAAGAAACAAAGGAGACAAGATACTCATGAACAACTCAAGATGCAAGAGAAGGAATGGACCACCAGTCATCTACCCTTCATTACTTAGTGCCATCACACTCTTATAATGAATGGTAATATTTTATGGACAACACTTCGACCAAAGTTTACTGATTCCCAAAATTCTACAATTGAAAGTTCTGTGAACATGCACACTGAGCAAGATGCTGCCAGGTCCAACTATAATGCTCTACTCCAACCTGCTGGCCAAACAAAGGATAAAAGTGACATCACCATCACTAGGGGTGCAACCATCAAGACATCCATCTCTAAGACGGAGAGATACATAAGAGTGGAAGAAAAAGTCCTAACGGTAGACTTTAAATCCCGCACCTTTGCCATAAGGTAACATGGTAGTTATCTAATTAATTAGTATTTCTATCTACATTAGTAATTTCACTTTAGCATATTCATCTTTATGCAGGTCAAAAATAATAAAATAATAATAATAATAATCTTTATTGTCTTATTTACTGCATCATAAAATATTAAAGCCCCGCGCGAATAAACTTATAGGTAACCCTGTAGGAGTATTTACTGTGGTGGCATAAAAAATATATATATATGATAATAGCATCTGTATTTACTTTCTTGCATTATGAAAATCTTAAGCCCCATGAGAATAAATATTCTCAGTGGTGGCATAAAAATAAAATATACATCATGCATACATATTTACTTTTCTGCATAAGAAAGTTAGAAAACCCTAAAACGAGAATCCTGCTAGAATCTGTCAAATGAAATCAACTCAAAAGAATAATCAATTACTTATTGGCTAATCGCTAACCTCTTATTAAATCCGAGCCTCGAGTTTTGGTTTTCTTGTTGGAGTATAATTCTGTAGGGATAACACTATGTGTGAGAAGTGAGTTCATCAGTGGAGCCCACTAGGACTACTGCTGACAAGCTTGCTCTAAAGATCATTAGCACCAAGTATTGCAAACATCTAGCTTGGGGGAGGAGCATCCCCTAGTTATCAGGTAACTATACCTATGCGATTATTGAGTGTGTTTTATAAAGTCATAAAATACCAAAAATATGTGAACACATGAAGGTTCACCATAGTACCATAAGAAAATCTAAAAATACCAAAAATATGTGGGCACATGAAGGTCCACACTTTTTAGAAAAACCCAAAAATATGTGGGCACATGAAGGTCCACACTCTTAGAGAAGTTTCCTAATTGGGTAAAGAAGCTTAAACTTCTGCTGAAAATATAAAATCAATCACTTACCATTGAGTGGTACTAAACCTAACCCCTCTCCATGAGATTTGGTATTTTTGTTGGCAATTGAGTTTCACAGGAAAATACAAGATTAAAGAGCTAGTCAATCTGACGCCCTTATATTGCCAATACACTTGCTCCCAGAAGGATCACTCAATCTGCAACATCAAAAACCCTGTCAAACATCCAGCTTGGGGAGGGCACCCTCCATTTAAAATCCAGCTAAGTATAAGTTTCCCACCTTATTATTATTGTACCATATCATTTTTTCGCTGTGAGTTAGCTAGTAAGATAAAATTTGAAAACCAAATAAAAACTTAGCTATATATTAGAGTGGTCTTAGAGTGTGTCTATAGTCAGCCTAGGTTAGAGTCAAATAAAAACTGGAGAACATTAAAATTTTATCTTGGAGATGATGAATAGTTGCTCTGCCTGTAATTCCATTCAAGTGCCTAGTTTTCAACCTTAAATTCTCCCGAGTTTTGGATACTACTGTTTTGACATAAGAATTTACTCTGAACCTGAAACTTGTGGAGGCATATGCTTGAGCTAAGTGTTGGCGGTCCTTAAAGCCTAATTCTTACCGCCAATATGTTACTAAAATAAATAGTAGGTAGGGCTTTAAACTAACATTTTCACAAGTTTTGGTGAGTACTTGACTTGCAGGTGTGACATGTGGAAATGCAGAAAAACCATAAAGAAAGCGCACATCCAGGAAACATATTCAAAGAAGGCGCAATCCAAGAAAATAAGAAAGCCCATCTCAAACACTAAACTTGATCCCTCCGTAACCGTGGGGGAGGTCCAGGCTCAGGGAGCAACCGACCACCTGAAGGCGGTGGCCAGATGGTGCATCCCAGGGACCGACCACCCCCGGGGGCGGCCACCCCCTGGTGGGGCCTCCCGGGCCCATCCTTCTCAGGCGATGCGTAGGTCGGCTCCCTCAAGGCGGTTCCACCTGCTTCCATATTTGTTGGCCCCCGAACCGTCCTTGTTAGACTATAAAAGAGAGGGAGAGCTCCCCTTCAACATACACCATCATTTGGAGCCATTTACCTTATCTCTCACTTGTATTCTTTAGATTAGTTTTAGTATTAGAGCAAGGCAAGAGCTATCAAGGAGAGCTTGTCTCCTTGGACGAAAAGGATCATCTTGGTATGAATACAACTCGGTCTTCTTCCATGAGCAAGTTCTTATCTTATTTATATGATCATGCATATGAACTAGAGTCTAGTCATGGTCTTGTTATGAGCATAGTATATGAGCTAGAACATAGTTTATGTATCATGTTCTTGACTTGTTCATCGTTGTTCTTCATCGTTCATCGACTTAGTATGAATAGAAGAAGAACTAGGGATGAGGTGACTGGTTCATCGTGCTAGTCATGGTTGCTCTTAACCTAGCCTATCACTCCGAAGGGGTGGGGTCCTAGGGGGTTAGGAGTTGTTTCCAATTACACGGGCGTGGTGCCCGGGTATGCGGAGATCGGCGGATATGTGCGTACCCCACGGGCAGAGGGGTAGGTGGGCAGGTGGTGACAGCCCTGTCCATCCCTTGTATTCCCCCACGTTCGGGTATTCAGTAGGAGTTCGTAAAGTCTCTATCGGCTGGCAGACTAGCTGCGGGGATCTCCCTGTCATCCCAGACCTAGTCCTGATACTAGACATGCTAGTTAGATGTTTACTAACAGTTCTTTGCATAGTTATATATGACCAATGCCTGCTCAATTAGATATATTCTTTTATTCTTTATTTCTCTTTTATCCTTGAGGTCGGCTCAGATGTGTGTCCACTATCTTTGAACTATGATTTACCCTGCCTATGCTATGTCTACCTATGCATTCAATAAATGATCATGTTTATGCCAAAGCTAGATGCATTCGTCCTGCCCTCCTACGGGAAATTATAAATACGACACCCCACGGGTTGAAATGCTACAATGATAGTTCTGTGCGCTTGCGGATTTATCTATACTAAGCTATCATAATTGGCACACATAAGTACCATTACCTAAGGATTGTAATTCTTGTTGCACCCCAAGGCGCCGTACCACAGTTTTGCATATCGTAAGTAATGACGGTTTGGAAGGCCAATCCGACACTTTTAACTGCTATTACCAGACTGCTTTACCTAGGTTGGCACCATTAAGGGCCAAGGGTTACCTTTCTGAAGTAATGGTGGTTGGGAATGTCAACTTACGTTTCTAGTATCGTTACTAGGAATGGTCTTATAGTCTATCTTTAGTAGTGATGCTAAGAAACGCCAACAAGCATTTCTGACGCCGTTGCCGGGGAGGGCAAAAGGAAATAAGCAAAAGGTGGCATAGGCATTGATTGCACAATAAGCAAAAGGTGGCCATAGTTTAGGCAGGATAACTTCTCTTGTTTTCTTCCTCTTTTTATTGGAAAGAAAACAGGATAGTGTATGAGTGGTTTTGACCTATCGAACAACTTCACCGACAATCCGGAGGCACTCCTAAGGAAGAACAGGTCCCGTACCACTTCTTCTTCTACTACTCCATCGGCAGACGAACCATTCACTCCCGCACCATCCGCTACTATCATCATGGCCAAGACACTCTGCGACTACTCCACCCCTACTATTGCCAACGTGCCCGTTGGGCCCGTTGTCAATATCGGGAATGGAAACTTCGAGCTCCGTATTGGCCTAATCAAGATGGTGCAGGCAAGCCAGTTCTGTGGCTTGACAACCGAGGACGCAAATGCTCATCTTCAACACTTCCTTGAATTGTGCGACACCATCGTCATCAAAGACGTCGCACCAATTAGCATCAAGCTCCACCTGTTTCCTTTTTCCCTTGCGGGGAAGGCGAAACAGTGGTTCTACCAAAACAAGGAAGCTGTCAACACGTGGGACAAATGTTCCATGGCGTTCCTCGCCAAGTTCTTCCCCATAAGCAAAACCATTGCTCTAAGGGGGGAGATATCCAACTTCCAGCAAACATCACTCGAGTCCATCCCTCAGGCATGGGACAGGCTGCAGGACTATGTCCAAGCCTGTCCCCACCATGGAATGGAAGATTGGCTAGTGCTCCAGAACTTTTATGAGGGCCTGACGGCCATGTCAAAAGGGCACCTTGACGCCGCAGCTGGAGGGGCATTCCTCTCCCTCACCATCGAGAATGCCACTGCACTCATCGAAAAGATGGTAGCAAACCAAAGCTGGGGAGAAGGAAGAGAAACACAAGAAGGCATGCATACTGTGAAGGAGACGGATTTGCTTGCCGCAAAAATAGACCTCCTAATAAAGAGGCTGGACGACTGTGCCACCAAACCCACCACAGGCACCGTCCAAGCCACGAACTCACACATGACATGTGAAGTCTGTGGAAATGTTGGCCATTCAGGGAACAGCTTGTCCCAAAACCCAGGAAGAAGCGACCTACGTCAACAACAGGTTTCGCCAACATCAACAACCAGGTAATAATGGGTGGAACAACCATAACCACCCACAAGGTAATTCTTCTAATTTCAATTCAAATTTCAAATTGAATTTCAATCAACCTTCCTCGAGAGATTTTGTTTTAAGGCAAGCTAAGTTTAATGCAGATCTTGCTAGAAAGCTTTCCTTTAATGATAAAACGTTTGAATCTATAAATGCTAAACTTGAAACTCTATCTTCTTTTGTTAAACATCAATTGAATTTCAATAAAATGATAGAAAAACAGTTTGCTCAAATTGCTGCTTCTATTCCGGTCAACAATACGGGAAAAATCTCGGGGCAACCCGAGAATTCTCCCAAGTTTGTTCATGCAGCTGTAGAGCAATGAAGAGGGGGAAGTCTTGCCAACAGACTATAAATGTTGAGCCCTTGCCGAAGGTCATCGGTAGTTATCTTTCAAAAAAAAGAGAAAAAAAGGAGAGAGAGAGAGAAAAGAAAAGCTCTACTCCTTTACACCTTTGCTACCAATAAGGCCAAGGTCCATATACACTAGTTGTGTGTGTGATCCGGCCTGATGGTTCAGCTGAGTTGGAGCCTGTATGTCCACGCCACCGGTGCAGGATCTTCAAAGAAATCCACATATGTTGCCAATATGAACACTCAGGTATGCAAAAGGTAATAAATGTTCACCAACCCCTTCGCTCATACTTGTCTCCTTATGATCATTCAAATTCATGCTTCCCTGTTTATGTCAAATGCCCTTGTTTGGATGTATTCTCGCGAGTAACATCCATAGGCTGTTTTTAAATTAAGCATGGTGCTTAGGTTGAAATAGTCTTCTTTAATCATGTTTTGACATGGTGTTGAAATTTGATTAATGAACCTTGAGTTGTTTTCATAAACAATGGCAGTAATCTGATATGGGGATAAGTCTTGGCTATGTTTTTGTTGCATCTTTTATATCAGCCTTGTTTGAGCTCTAATAAAAGTTGGTTGAACAAGTTCCTAATAAAATAAAAATAACTAAATAATAAAATTTTGTTTCCTTGATCTTTTAGCCAATAAGACCATTGCCTGTTGTAGTCCCTCTTGTTTTGTTTTCTTTGTTATAATAAAAGCAGGTACAAAAAAAATAAGTGTGGGGGAGATATCTCAAGCATAACTACAACAAATTCGAGATCTCCCTAACACATTGCACAAACATCGAGCAACCCATCAAACAAAAGGACAAGACAAACAACTTCCATTAGTTCCTTCATCTTTAACGATGGTTTGTGCAACTCTACCCCCGCTCTTTTCAAAAGTTTTGAAATTTAACTTTGAACACTTTTGAAAAGACAGAACTTTTGATGCGCCATCTCCCTGGCATCCTGTGATTAAAATTTGCATACTCTTTATTCCTTGCCAATATTCCTATTACTTGTGAACACTTATCATAGGGACCCTATTTTATCTAAGTGATTGATGAATGAGATATAGTAGGATGACATGACGCTTGCTCATTTCTTGCAAAGAACTTGGGATTTATTTTTACAAAACAAAAATCAATATAGCATGTTCCTTGAATGATTGCAAATACCCACCAAGGCCATACATGATCTTTCATGACAAAACCTCCCACATATGCCTCTTACTTTGTATTGAGTTTGGTCAAGTTTTGTGACCCCTGTTGAGAGAAATTTCATGCTCCCAAGATCAGATTTCACGCACCCACAAATAAAGTTGCCAACTCTTACACTGAGAGTTGTGCACAACATTCATTTATCCATCCACCAAATAATTGCACTACTCCTACCTTGGGAGTAGGTGCAAAATATACCTTCCACTTTGATCCACCCAAAATGTTCTACTCCTACACTGGGGGTGAACCAAAAATATACTTATTAGGTCCCATCCAAATAAATGCTCTGAATCTTTGTTCACATCTCCCTTAAAGTTTTTGTTGCAAATAAAAGCATGAGGCTATTTTCCAAAAGGTGAAAAAAAAGAGAAAAAAAATGGAGAAGAAAAAAAAGAAGAAGAGAAATATATATATATATATATAAAGAAGAAGAGAGAATAAGGATAGCTCATGCCCTCATAAAGATTTTTTCTAAGTCCTAATAAGGAGGGAGATGTGTTTCAAAGAGCATAGTGGAATTAGGTTAGACACCAATAATACCCACCATATTCTTTCCACACACATACACATTCTGATCTAAGAGTATGACGCTTCCCTCCGGTGCGGTCTAGGGTTTGACTTGACAATACATGCAAGGTAAGTGTACCTTAGTATTTTCCTCCCTACCTAAAGCTCCAGATAAACTTTTTAGAGGCAGGGTGATCAAGTGAAGGCAATCCCTATATATGCCTTGGTGAGGAACCACATACAAATAAGTGACTTGAGAGAATCATTCAAGGAACAAGTGCTATCTTTTTGTTTTCAAAAACTTCACAAAAACCCAAGTTTCTGAGCAGGGATACAAGTAAGAAGATTTGAATCCAGGCTATTCCATTTTTCAATTGCCCAAGATGACTTGGTAGACACTTGGAAGTTCACAGGTTTAGGTGAAGCTTGGAATAACTTGTATGCAGATTTCAAATCAAAGAGATAAACCCGCTTAGTCCTTCAAACCTTTACTCGAGGACGAGCAAAGGACTAAGTGTGGGGGAGTTGTTGGCGGTCCTTAAAGCCTAATTCTTACCGCCAATATGTTACTAAAATAAATAGTAGGTAGGGCTTTAAACTAACATTTCCACAAGTTTTGGTGTGTACTTGACTTGCAGGTGTGACATGTGGAAATGCACAAAAATCATAAAGAAAGCGCACATCCAGGAAACGTATTCAGAGAAGGCGCAATCCAAGAAAATAAGAAAGCCCACCTCAAACACTAAACTGGATCCATTCGTAACCGCGGGGGAGGTCCAGGCCCAGGGGGCAACCGACCACCCGAAGGCGGTGGCCAGATGGTGCATCCCAGGGACCGACCGCCCCCAGGGGCGGCCGCCCCCTGGTGGGGCCTCCCGGGCCCATCCTTCTCAGGCAGTGCGTAGGTCGGCTCCCTCAAGGCGGTTCCACCTGCTTCCATATTTGTTGGCCCCCGAACCGTCCTTGTTTGACTATAAAAGAGAGGGAGCCATTTACCTCATCTCTCACTTGTATTCTTTAGATTAGTTTTAGTATTAGAGCAAGGCAAGAGCTATCAAGGAGAGCTTGTCTCCTTGGACGAAAAGGATCATCTTGGTATGAATACAACTCGGTCTTCTTCCATGAGCAAGTTCTTATCTTATTTATATGATCATGCATATGAACTAGAGTCTAGTCATGGTCTTGTTATGAGCATAGTATATGAGCTAGAACATAGTTTATGTATCATGTTCTTGACTTGTTCATCGTTGTTCTTCATCGTTCATCGACTTAGTATGAATAGAAGAAGAACTAGGGATGAGGTGACGGTTTATCGTGCTGTCATGGTTGCTCTTAACCTAGCCTATCACTCCGAAGGGGTGGGGTCCTAGGGGGTTAGGAGTTGTTTCCAATTACACGGGCGTGGTGCCCGGGTATGCGGAGATCGGCGGATATGTGCGTACCCCACGGGCAGAGGGGTAGGTGGGCAGGTGGTGACAGCCCTGTCCATCCCTAGTATTCCCCCACGTTCGGGTATTCAGTAGGAGTTCGTAAAGTCTCTATCGGCTGGCAGACTAGCTGCGGGGATCTCCCTGTCATCCCAGACCTAGTCCTGATACTAGACATGCTGGTTAGATGTTTACTAACAGTTCTTTGCATAGTTATATATGACCAATGCCTGCTCAATTAGATATATTCTTTTATTCTTTATTTCTCTTTTATCCTTGAGGTCGGCTCAGATGTGTGTCCACTATCTTTGAACTATGATTTACCCCTGCCTATGCTATGTCTACCTATGCATTCAATAAATGATCATGTTTATGCCAAAGCTAGATGCATTCGTCCTACCCTCCTACGGGAAATTATAAATACGACACCCCACGGGTTGAAATGCTACAATGATAGTTCCGTGCGCTTGCGGATTTATCTATACTAAGCTATCATAATTGGCACACCTAAGTACCATTACCTAAGATTGTAATTCTTGTTGCACCCCAAGGCAGTCGTGCCACAGTTTTGCATATCGTAAGTAAGTGACGGTTAGGAAGGCCAATCCGGCACTTCTAACTGCTATTACCAGACTGCTTTACCTAGGCTGGCGCCATTAAGGGCCAAGGGTTACCTTTCTGAAGTAATGGTGGTTGGGAATGTCAACTTACGTTTCTAGTATCGTTACTAGGAATGGGCTTATAGTCTATCTTTAGTAGTGATGCTAAGAAACGCCAACACTATGTCTAGGTTATTGATTGATATGATACATGAAGGTTGAGCTAGCTATTTATCTTATTCCTAGCAACACTAAGTTCTAGAGATTTATTTTAAATTTAAAATCTTACATGATGAGCTCTTGTATGACAAAGTGTGAATTCCTACCAAAGCCATATATAATACATTTAGAGATAGGAAAACCTTGGCACATTTATGCTGCTTGCTATGCATTGAGTTTAGTCAACCTTTGTTGTATACCTTATGAGAGTCTTGTCATGCTTTTAAAATCAAGATCACTTACACACTCCACCCACATATGCACTACTCCTACTCTGGGAGTAAGCGCAATCATTTTCCACTTCCAACCAGATCCACCTTAAAAATGTTTTTCTCCTACACTGGGAGTAAACACCCAAAAATATACCCTATAGGACAGCCCCTGTTTAATTGCTCTAAGTTATTATGATTGTCTCTCCTAATTATTTATATTCAAAAGATGCATGTGGCTATGCAAAAGTATTGAAAAAAAGAAAAGGGAGTAAAAGATGGACAAGTGTCCCAATAATTAAAACAATGGGCACTTAGATGCCCGCCTCCCTATGAAAAAAAGAGAGAGAGAAAGAAAATAAAGATAGCCCACGTTTTCCCGTGAAAGTTCTAAGTTCCAAGAGAGAGATCTATTTTTAAAGAGCAAAAGTAGAATTAGGATTAGCCACCTTATATACACCTATCCACCATATTCCATACACATGCACATCTTGATTTGATTGTATGACTTGACTCTCTGTGAATCCATTGTTTGACTTTACAATATATGAATTGCAAGTATGCTCATCCTTGTTATTGCCACTCCTATGAGCTCCACTACATAATCCTTAGCTGTAGGAGGCATAACATTATTAATGCCTTAAGTGAGATCAATAAATACCACATATATTAAGAGACTTGAGGGTGTCATACAATTAAGCTCTGAGTTCTATTTTGAAAACTTGCAAAACTCCAGAATATTGGTACTGTGAAGAATTTGAGACATAGTGCTTGACTTGATTGTTCTATGTTTTGATTGCTCAAGATTTATGCGAAAGCTGTAAAGACCCATAGTTAAAAGTAAAATGGGTAAGTTTGAAAGTTAGAGCAGTTTTGTCTAATCCAGAGGAGAATTTCTATTTGAAAGCATGTGTACTTAAAAGGAATAAAAGTATTGTAGCAACTCCTGATCCAAAAATACTAGTGATTAGGCTTAGGTTGTTTGCCAAGGGACTGGCAAAAGGTAAGCTTGGGGGAGTTGTTGACGGTGGATAACGTCAACTTTTATTAGAACTTTAGACATGAAAGGACACATGAATACACACTAGTCTAGGGTTTTAACTGACAATTTCATGAGTTTTGCATGTTCTATATTTTCCAGGGACTATTCCAGAAAAGCATAAAAGAAGGGTTAAAGAGCATAAAAGACACGAAACTTAACCGCCAAGGAAACATCATCACGAAGACCCTGGAAGAGTCTGGAACACACCCAAGCAACCGGGGCCCAAAAGCCCACAGTGGGGCGTCGGGCGGCGCCACCATGGGGCTGGCCGGCCCCACCCTATTAGGGTTCGGCCCCCGCTTCTGGAGTCTTCTTCCGCCGCCTCTTAGGAGTTCATCTCGGCCCTTTGTTGAAGTGGTTTGATCCTACCGCGCACGTTCATCCCACCAGGCTATAAATAAAGGGGCAGACCCCCCTGGAGGCAATCCCTATTCCTGAGCTTCAATTCAATATCTCCAGTTAGGGTTAGATGTAGCAATTAGGAGAGACTAGTTCTTCTAGATCTCGTCTCGTCTAGAGAAGTAGAGAGATAGAGGAGTTCTGGAGGACTTCCGGCCTGTCGGTGCTTCTTCGTAGCTGTATTCTTCCAGATTCAGCTTCCTCGCCCGGAGCTACGTTCTGAGGTACTTTTGTATTCAACTTCTAATTCAAGTAAGAATTTGTTCTTATTCGTTCTTAAGTTTGCAACTCATATTGAGTACTTTGGTCTTGGTAATTGCTTGATTGAAGTAGTATTTCATAGGCATGGTGCCTAGGTTAGGTTTACTTGTGAATGTCCCCTGATTGGCTGGATAGTGGTAGATCACGTAGGTGACAGCTGCAGTTGAGTCCTCTGTAGTCCACTTCCCGTTGATAGGATCGATAGGTGTATAAGTGTCTGGTAGGAGGGGACTCTGATTTCGCCTCTTATTCATGTCACTGCCCAGTTAGAACGATATTAGTCAAAGTTTACCGGTAGTTGGAACTAAAAATCATTAGCTATTTCCTCTTTCTTGATATTATCTAACCTAATTATAGGGTTCGGTTCATCAGCTTGGTCATTATCACCTATTGTTCCTTGTGGATACGATATTTAAAACCTCCGGGTGAAATGTGACAGCGGTATTATATCTGTGCGCTTGCGGATAATCTAAATACAATCTTATTTAAGTAGAGTGCAGTTAATTTACACCAACAATCAGGGAGGCGGGCATCTAAGTACCCATTGTTTTAATTGCTGGGACACTTGTCTATCTTTTACTCCCTTCTTTTCATACTTTTGCATAACCACATCTATCATTTGAATATAAATAATTGGAGAGATAATAATAAGAACTTAGAGCAATTAAACTGGGCTATCCTATGGGGTATATTTTTGGTGTTTACTCCCAGTGTAGGAGAAAACATTTTTATGATGAACATAGATGAAAGGTTAAATGGTTGCGATTACTCTCAGGGTAGGAATAATGCATATATGGCTGGAGTGTGTAAGTGATCTTGGTTTTAAAAGCATGACAACACTCTTATGAGGTATACAACAAAGGTTGACTGAACTCAATGCAAAGCAAGTAGCATAAATTTGCAAAGGTTTCCTATCTAAATGTATCATATATGGCTTTGGTAGGAATTTACACTTTGTCATACAAGAGCTCATCATGTAGATTTTAAGTTTTCAAATAAATCTCCAGAACTTAGTAATGCTAGGAATAAGATAAATAGCAGCTCAAACCTTCTTGTATCATATCAATCAATCACCTAAACTTAGCTCAAGCATATGCCTCCATAAATTTCAGGTTCAGAGTAAATTCTTAAGTTAAAACAGTAATATCCAAAACTCAGGAGAATTTAAGTTTAAAACTAGGTACTTGAAAGGAATGACAACAGAGCAACTATTCATCATCTCCAAGATAAAATTTTAGTGTTCATCAATTTTAATTAATTCTAGCCTAAACTGACTCCAAACATATTCTAATTATAAAGCTAAGTGTTTATTTGGTTTTAATTATTTTTTATTGCACTCAAAAAGACTCTATGATTTGTGGACCTTCATGTGCCCACATATTTTTTGGTATTTTTAGATTTTCTTATGATACTATGGTGAACCTTCATGTGCTCACATATTTTTGGTATTTTATGACTATATAAAGGCAGACTAAATAATCGCATAGGTACAATTACCTAGTAATTAGGGGATGCTCCTCCTCCAAGCTTAATGTTTGCAATACTTGGTGTTGAATGATCTTTAGAGTGAGTTAGCTAGTGGTGGTCCTGGTGGGTGCCACTGATAAACTCTCTCCTTAGTCATAATATTGTTCCTGCATAATTATACTCCAACAAGAAAACTAAAACTCGAGGCTTGAATTTAACAAGGGGATTAGCGGTCAGCCAATGAGTAATTGATTATTCTTTTAAGTTGATTTTTAATTGACAGATTCTAGCAGGATTCTAACAGGATTTTCTTTTTAGGTTTTTCTGATTTTCTTATGCAGCAATCAAATATGTATGCATGCTATATATTTTTTTAGTAAATATTTCTACAGGGTTTACCATAAGTGCATTCACATGGGGCTTAGTTTTTTATGATGCAGTAAATAAAGCAGTAAATATTTTTGTTGTTTTATATTTAATGTGCAAAAGTGATTGTAGTAATAAATGTGTTAAAGAAAAATTATTAATGAATGCTAACTTAGATAACTACCATTCTAACCTTATGGCTAGGGTACGGAATTTAAAGTCTACCGACAGGACTTAGATAGAGGAGAATTCTTACTCAACAGGTTCATCGTCTGAGGGTACCTCAGCCAATTCCCCATTTTGTGGTGATGTAGTAGGTGCTTCTTCTTTCTCCTTCCATCTCATTTCTGTCTCTTCTGCTTCTCTCTTTTCTAGCTCCAGCTCTTCCTTGTTACACTCCCTCAGGTGTGCTTCTCTTGATTCTTCATCTCTCTTCATCCATTCTTCTAATTGTGCATGGATCTCTTCCTTCTCTGCCTTAGCAATCTGATCCATCCTTTCAGCTTCCGCTTTCCACTCACTCCAGCGTGGTGCTTGTACGGCTTCCTCATGCTCCTTGTAGCAGTCTTCATACTTCACAATCTTGCCAGGGAATTCCTCCCATCCACAGTGAGGCTGGGCAGCCTGACGGCGGGCTTGGCATCTTCTCTTGTTGCGTTGCTTCTTGTTTTGCTCATGGTTAACAAGTGTTCTAAATTGATAGCGTACCTTTCCTGTGGTTAGGTTGAAGTGGATCTGTCCAGACCCGATGTAGATAATAGCATTGGCAGTGTAGAGGAACGGTCTTCCCAAAAGAATAGGTGATTCATCGTCTCCCTGCATGTCAAGAATCTAGAAAATCTGCGAGTATATATTTATCTTGAATTCTTACCATAACGTCCTTAACCACGCCTTCAGGAAATCTTAGTGATTGGTCTGCCATCTGCAACTAAATATATGTTGGCTATAGAGGTAAATCATTAAATAAATCATCATATACCTGTTTGGACATTACATTAACTCCTGATCTACTATCGCAGATGGTGTCGGAAAAAGTGGTGTCTCTGATTATGCATTCATTGATTGGTACACCTGGGTCACCTTTCTTCGTTGGGAATGGTTAGGGGAGCATATGATCATTTTCTGTGTTGAGAACAGTGATTAGTTGAGCAGTTTCTTCAGGTACATGTTGGGGCTTGTTCTACCTCCATCTTCTATTGTTCTTCTTCTTGGGTGCTGGTTGTGTTGCTCTTCTTGTTGATGGAATTGCTTCGGAACTGTAGGAGTCTTCAAGATGCGGTTCTTGAACGAGAATCTCTCTTTCTTGTCCTTGATGGAGAGGACAATCTTGGCATGTTCCGCATAGATGATGGCTTTGGTTGTGCACAAGAATGGTCGTCCCAAAGTAATGGGTGCCTTCTCATCTCCTCCTGTCTCCATGATCACGAAGTCAACTGGGACATACGATTGCCCCACTCTGATGACAGCTTCTTCTAACACTCCCTTGGGGTAGCAAATGGACTGATCTGCAAGCTGCAAACGCATATCTATGTACAACAAGGGATCACCTAATATTTTCTCATAAATTACCTTGGGCATTATGTTGACACTTGCGCCGAAATCGCAGATAGCCTATGAAAAACTATGACATCCTATAGAGATAGGAATGACCGGTCTCCCAGGCTCTCCCATCTTCTCAGGTAGTGAGTGATCAATCCACTGTATATCTGCAGGCCTCAATATGGTATTGGGTTGCATTGTGAATATCAACAAGGTTAGCAGTTTCCAAATCTTCTGGCTGGTCCAGAATCTTACCTTTCTCAAATGGAGGGACAACAGTAGCTAGCTGAGCTAATTGTGATTCTAACATTTTATTAAAGCAGTGCTGATTCTTTATAGCAGAAGCAAATGTATCCATTCTAGTATTAATATTTTCTAAAGCTTTATCATTAGAGGCTACCTTTTTAGACATGTTATCTAACAATTTAGATTGACCAGCAACTAAATCTCTTAAAGGTCGAAGATTGTAATTATTGTAATTATTACCTTGGTTGTTACCTTGATAATTACCTTGTCGAGGTTGCTGATTCCATCCTTGGTTTGGCTGGTTCCATCCTTGACCTTGCTGAGGACGATAATAGGTGTTATTGTTGATGAAGTTCACATCCTCTTGCAACGTAGGGCAGTTGACAGCTGAATGCTCGAAATCACCACATTCTTTATAGGTCATGCGAGAATCATTAATATGCATGACTACCTTCTTCTCTATAACTAGCTTCTTCATGATGAGGTCTAGCTTGGCAGTGACCATGTCAGTTTCCTTGAGATGATGGATGCCTCCTCCTCTTTTGCGAGGTTGAATACGTTCTTCCTTATAGCTTGTATTTGAGACCATCTTCTCAATAAGTGCTTTAGCTTCTGGAAGCTTAAGTGACAGGAAAGCTCCTCCTGCTGCAGCATCTATGGACTCACGGGTGCTAGAGATAAGCCCGTGGTAGAAGGTCTATATTAATAGCCAATCCTCTATCCCATGATGAGGACAGTCTTGAATATAATCTTAAAATCTTTTCCATGTTTCAGTGAATGATTCGTCATGTTGCTGTTGAAAGCTTGAAATTTTCCCTCGCAGAGCATTCGTCTTGCCTATAGGAAAGAACTTTGCCAAGAAAATAGTTGAGCATCGGTCCCATGTAGTGTTCTTCTCTTTGTTGGTGTAGAACCACTGCTTAGCTTTCCCCAAAAGTGAAAATAGGAACAGAGGGAGTAAAATAGCATCTCTTGGTACTCCTCTGATTGTGAAGGTGCTGCAGATCTCTAGAAAGTGTTGCAAGTGTGCCCTTGCATCTTCATGAGCTTTTCCTACAAAATTGACTGGCTTGAACCATGGTGATAAGAGCAGGTTTGAGCTCGAATCCATTCTCCCCAGTGTTGACTGTTGGTTCAGTCCGGATGTTTTCTGTTGTTGGGGCAGAGAACTCAGCGCAGTGTCTTCTCAGCTATGTCTTCAAACATAGGAGTTAAATCTTCTCCTAAATGTTCTTCTTCCAATGTTAGAGCTAGGCTCCTCTGATGGACGAGCTTGAGTGGCGATGGGCATTATTGATAGTGACTCAAAATTGTTCCTCGTCCTCTACAACCTTCTTCCTTCTAAGAAGTTTCTCTGGAGCGTCAGTGAAGTTGTTTGGAAAAGAAAAACCATTCATTCATTACCCTGCATAAGATAAGCAAATGATAAAAATAAGGGTGTGCATGTTTGAGTTAGAGATCAATCGGTAACACAATCTTATCCATTATGTATATATGTTATCAATATTTCCTAGTTTAATGTGCCTTCCCCGGCAACGGCGCCAAAAATGCTTGTTGACATCTACTAACGTCAGTCAAATATAACTATATAACTTTTAACACTAGAGACGAGATTAGAAGATGTATGTTAATTAATTAACTGGTCATTAGCAACTAGTCACTTATCTATTACCAACATTCTTATGCATGAACTTGGTTGTCATCCCTAATTATATATGCTAAGAATAAATAAAGGTTCATATACTATTCAATGTGACTAGGCAGAAATATATAAATATAAACTAAGATCAATTCTAGCAAGTAGGACAAATAATTATACCATTGTAGCATTTTACCTAGAGTCTACAAGGTTGTCAATTTATATTTATACCACTAGGAAGGACTGTATAAACTTTAATATATTATATTGATAGTAATTATATACAATGGATAAGTGACATTACCGATGTCATTTACTCTACTCATAACAGGTAGAGGTCACAAGATAATAAAGATAAATAAAGGTGATAAGTATGATTAAGCATCATAAATAATGAATAAACATCATAGCACTTTCTAGTCATAGTAATAGCTAGCCAATGGATAAAATAAGGAATTAATATCTAAGGTAATTCTATAACTACGTCAATGAATAACTCTAATTAGTGCAATTACATCTAGCAATCATTGTTAGATTAGTCCTATATCATGATCACATGTAAAGGGCATCATCTAGGAAGGATGTGAAATAGAGTCATCACCCAACTTCACGACTGTGCCTGCTTGCCTACATACGGGGGTGGACTACAGAGGACTCAACGCAGCTGTCACCTACGCGATCTACCACATGACCCTGGCATATCAGGGTGCACTCGCGGATAAACAGAATACCTAGACACCACGTCTACATATCGTTCATCATCTACCCATCGACCGTATGGATAAACGCTATACGAGCAATTACATGAATTCAATAAGATCAAACCAACTATAATAGACATATAATCAAAGTAGACAAAGACTATTGTAATCAAGAACATATAAACTATTAAGAATAATGTTTCCCTAATCATAATGAAGAATACAATAATAGAGAAAGAACTAGAACTATACCGAACTCTGCGCTCTAGAAGGATGCCGGTGCTCCAGATCCCGCCGAAGAACTAGAACCCCTCTACTTCTAATCTAACTAGGCTAGAACTATGAACTAGATGGCTCTTGATGAACTAGAAGGCCTCTTGATGGCTTGACCGAAGACTTGATGCCTTGGATGAATGATTCCCTTCCTCCATGGGGTCTACCCCTTTATTTATAACCCGGTGGGATGCACGTGCGCCGTAGGATCAAACCGACTTAAGCAAGGGCCAAGATGACTCCTCAAAAGCGGTGGAAGAAGACTCCAGAAGACGGCGACGAAACACTACGGGGGCGCCAGCCGGCCCCACCTGTCCGGTGGTGGGGCTGTAACAGAACCGCCTAAATCACATGGCCCATAGGCACCTTTCATTGCCACTAATGACCTCTGACAGCCGGTCCCGTGTTCCAAATGACCTAGGCAGCTCTGCCGGGCTACATAAGTAACCGTTATCTCTGACAGGATCCCATTGCGAAGCCATTACAGGATTACAATATTTCATAACAAATTACATCAGAGTAGAAGTGCGGAAGATTAAATAGTACTTAATATTACAAACCGGTGTTCAAATAGAAATTTAGGTGCAGTTATTACAGACCTTAATTAAAGAGGTAGCAGTAACGGTAGAACAATAGTACAACAAGATAGATAGATAATACACGAACCCTGCCCACGGGTTCAACCTTACTCTTCTTCGCTTTTCTGGATAATAGTGACACAACACGGAGCAAGACAGACTTCAGGCTCCTGCTGACTACCTGCCACAGGGGTTAACAAACCCTGAGTACATGGGGTACTCCGCAAGACTTTCCCGACTAAAAGTGTAAAATTAGACTCAGGAATGCAGGCTGAGGGGAGTCAAGGTAAGGCTCGAGCAAGAGTTCAAGAATTTTTGCAGAAAAGCAATACTAGTCCTATTTCAATATTTTATTTCCATAATATTACTAATCATTGACCATATTTCCAAATCTTTCCAAATATCCACATTATTCTTTCAAATTCATTCCAAAAACATACTAGTTTTGAACCACTATTCACTATAGGTGTGAGGATCAAGTCTCCATAACCGAGGAGCAACGACGATTCGAGTCGATTAATACCCAGCTGGGGATCCCTATCCACACTGCGTATGTAGCACTTAAGCTTGCATACGCCAACCCCGCTTGCCACGGCTTTTCATACCCCGGAACCGATCCTGCGCCACCCGAGAGCACAGTACTCCTCTCGTCTACAGGCACGACGGCCACGAGGGTACACGCTACCTCTCGCCATCTCTCCACTCCCAGTGCGTGGTTGTTGGTTCCAGCAGTAGAGCCACCGGAGTCAGAGGCTTCCCGTAGTATGTGGCTAGTTGCAAAGTCTTGATCACAGCACGCGCGCGTACGGGGGGAAGATGAACAGGGACCCCCTAGCTACAGTGCTTATAAGTCTAGAGTTTAAACCCTATTTGATTTGATTCCGGTTGATCCAATCCGAATCTAAGGAAGTGGTAAAAACAAAAGTTGTAGGAAATTTCCAGTAGAACTACTTTTGCTTTTGACACCAAATTCAAATTCGGCTTAATTTGAAAAATACCAAAAAGGGGGTAAAAGTTGGATTTAAATTTCAAACTGTATTTTTGAAATTACTTTTATCTGAGCAAAGTAGAGCTGTGCCAGCTGATGAGGACGATCCGTAGTTCGAACTGGTAAGAAATGTGCAATCTTAGTTAGTCGATCTACAATCACCCAAATAGAATCATGGCCTTTTTGCGTTAAGGGTAAGCCCATTATGAAGTCCATGGTTATCTCATCCCACTTCCAGCCAGGAACTGGCAAAGGTTGTAATAAACCGGCTGGCTTAAGGTGAATAGCTTTCACACGACAGCAGGTATCACACCTAGCCACATAAGCCGCAATCTCTTTCTTCATTTTTGTCCACCAAAATCTAGGCTTCAAGTCTTGATACATTTTACTGCTACCAGGATGAATAGATAACTTGGAAAGATGAGCCTCATCCATAATCTGATTCCTCAGCTCATGATCTTTTGGTACTACTAATCAGTCTTTAAACCATAATATAACTTTTTCATCTACCCGGAAATGAAGTGTTTCTTGCTCTTGCATCTTTCTCTTGATGTGATATATACCCGGATCTGTTTTCTGGCCTTCAATGATTTTGCTTTCCAAAGTACAACTGAGAGTAATATTATTCAATACCACTGGATGCATAAGATTAAACCCGTCCGCTAGCAACGGCTGCAATGCATTGCAATGAGACTTTCGACTCAAAGCATCGGCAACTACATTAGCCTTGCCCAGATGGTGATGTACCTCCAAATTATAATCTTTGATCAACTCCAACCACCTTCTTTGCCTCATGTTCAACTCAGGTTGAGTACAAATGTACTTAAGACTCTTGTGATCAGAATAGATATGACATTTATGGCCCATCAAGTAGTGACGCCAAATCTTCAGTGCGTGTACCACTGCAGCAAGCTCCAAATCATGGGTAGGATAATTCTGCTTGTGTTTTCTCAATTGACGCGAGGTATAAGCAATGACTCGGCCTTCTTGCATGAGCACACAACCTAACCCAGTGCCACAGGCATCACAGTACATATCAAAAGGCTTCTCAATATCAGGTTGTGCATGAACTGGAGCAGTGGTCAGCAACGTTCGCAAGGTGCAAAAAGCTGCTTCACACTCCTCACTCCAAACAAACTTGGTATCTTTATGCAACAATTTGGTCATAGGTTGAGCTATCTTGGAGAAATCCTGAATGAAACGACGATAATACCCAGCTAACCCCAAGAAACTACGAACCTCTGACACATTGGTGGGCGATTTCCAATCCAACACCTGCTGAACCTTTGAGGGATCTACAGAAATACCCTCAGCAGACAAGATATGACCCAGAAAAGGTACTTTGGTTAGCCAAAACTCACACTTGCTAAACTTAGCATATAGTTTATGCTCTCTGAGTCTAGTCAAAACTATCCTCAAATGTTCAGCATGATCCTCCATGTTTTCAGAATAAATCAGAAAGTCATCAATAAAGACTACCACAAAGTTATCCAACTCCGGCATGAAAACTGAATTCATTAAGTACATGAAATGTGCAGGAGCATTGGTTAACCCAAAAGACATAACCAAATACTCGTACAGTCCATACCGAGTGGAGAAAGCCGTCTTGGGAATATCTTGTGGCCTAATCTTAATTTGATGATACCCAGATCTCATATCAATCTTGGAGAAAACCTTAGCCTTGGACAATTGATCAAACAAGATATCAATACGAGGTAAAGGATACTTGTTCTTAATCGTCACAGCATTAAGTGGCCTGTAGTCCACACACATACGCAAAGTTTCATCTTTCTTCTTCACAAAGATAGCAGGACAGCCCCACGGAGAAGAACTAGGGCGAATGAACCCCTTGTCCAATAACTCCTGGAGTTGTTTCTTAAGCTCAGCTAACTCATGTGGTGGCATTTTGTATGGCCTCCGAGAGATAGGTGCTGTTCCGGAAATAAGTTCTATCGCAAACTCCACATCCCGGTCAGGAGGAAGTCCAGAAAGATCGTCCGGAAAGACATCAGGAAATTCACACACTACAGGGATATCATGAAGGGTTGTAGCCCCAACCGCAAAACAGAGACTAAAAAGATCTTCCCTACGGGGCAAATAAACCTAAAAGGTGCCTCCACCCTGTGGTTCCCTTAATGTCAACATCCAGTTGGGAATATTTATAACCACATCCCACTGTTTCATCCAACACACCCCCAGAATAACATCCAGCCCTAACCCAGGCAACACAATGAGACTGCTGACAAATACACTGCCACCAATCTCAATGGCCACACTTTCGACACACTGACGAGTACAAATTTCAGCCCCAGCTGAAGTTATCCGGAAACTACAGTTCAATTCAACAATTGGAAATGCATGCTTTTGTGCAAATGCTTGACTCACAAAAGAATGTGATGATCCTGAGTCGAACAATACAATAGCAGGATGTTGATTTATAGAAAACATACCCGCAGTGACTGGTTGACCTTCAGGAATTTCTTCAGCTGCAGTGTGGTGTACACGGCCCTGCCTTGGTTGAGGACAATAGCGAGCGAGATGCCCCTGTTGACCACAATTAAAACACGGCCCCAAACCTTGGTTGGTTTTTACTTGAACAGTATTGCCTGGAGGAGCATTGTTCTTGTTCAAAGTACAGTGAAACCCTTCTTGTAGCGTTGTGGTGCTGGCTGCTGCTTCTTTGGAGGAGGTCTGAACTTTGCTCCAGGAATAGCCGGACGATAAGTAGGGCGATTTGCCACAGCACGACCTGCTGCTGGAGCCATTGGCTGAGAAGAGCCTCCTTCCAAAGGCCTCTTGCCTCCCTTGAAAGCAGTGTGCAGATTGTTCTGTTTCTCTTGAATGAAAGCATCACTGAGAAACTCGTTGAAAGTTGTACGAGTGTTGGTAGCCAAAGTCTTCATGAGCTTGGTGCTAAGGCCTCTCTTGAAAGTTTCAATCTTCTTTTCATCGGTGTCCACCATCCAAGGAGCATACCTTGACAGATTGTTGAAAGCATGATGGTACTGAGTAAGGGTCTTGGTACCCTGGGTAAGCTGCATGAACTCATTAACTTTCATCTTGATAAACCCAGCTGGAATAAAATGACCCCTGAAATCCTTAGTAAACTGCTCCCAGGTGATATCAGCAACCACATGATAGGCGGTCTTGTGATTTGCCCACCATATCCCTGCGGGTCCTTGCAGCAAGAGAGCAGCAAAGCTAGCCTTCATGGTCTCGGTCAACCTCAGCACTGAGAATGACTGCTCGATTGTGTTCAACCACTCATCTGCCTCCAATGGTTCAACAGCCTGCTTGAACACTGGTGGCTTGATGTCCAAGAAGTCCACTTCATCATTTCCACGACGCCCACCTCGGTTGCGATTGTTGTTATTGTTGTTGTTGGCAACCATCTGCTGCAGAATAGCCTGCTGAGTATCCAGGAACTGAGCAAACATCTGCTCTTGCGTGCGTGGTGGAGGCGGCGGTAACTCCTCATCCTCGCGCTCATTTCCACCACCATTACCCGACCCATGACGGCAGGTTTGAGGCGCCATCTGCAGTAAACACCACAACCATTGTTGAGTGTTAGTCATGCAAACGATAACCGAAAAATCATGTCAAGAGGATATCAATGATTATTTTTGATAACATACAAACGGCACAATAATTCAATAACCATCTCACAACCACACAATAACAAGGCGCAACAAAGAAAAAATTTTCGCGAACCGCATGACGATCATTACTTAATTAAAAGTCTGATGGTTCAAGCCTTGAACATACAAGGTTTAAACATTACAAGTCCAACCCAACCATTTAGGGTACATCAAAGTATTTCATTACAAAAGAGTGCCAACATGGCAAGTGCACTAGAAAGAGCTACTCATCGTGGTCACTGTCCATACCGGACATGTTCCCACCAAAGTCATCACTCTCGTCGATAGGCACTATCTCCTCAGGGTCTTCTTCTTCTTCTTCTTCCGAACTTGCCTCACCATCATCAGCTGCTACGAAGATCTCAGGACCGATCTCTGCTGCACCTAGATGGTGAAACGGATCAATACGGTTGTTCAGACGATGAACATCCTGCTGCAGCTCCCAGACCTGCTGCTGACTCGCACGCAACTCGCGCAAAAAGTCATCTCGCTGACGTGCCAGGTTCATATTGTGATTACCAAGCTGATGACGAAGGTCCGCATTCTGCCTCTCAAGCTCAATAACACGGTGATCAGCTGCCATCAAAGCGCCAGTGCATGGTAGCAACTCATTGCGACAGGCGGTAAGAGCTGCCATCTGATCGTCTGCACTGCGACGAGCAATGCGTGCAAACTCTTCCGCTTCCAGCCTCTTCTCAACAGCATCATGCAGGGCGTTAATACACTGCATCCAACCATCCCTAGTGGCAAAGTGCATCTTCAGAATAGCAAACATAGCACTCATAGGAGCCCCAATGCTATGAGCACCCTCATTTCTGCCTCGCACCAAAGGAGCTTGGCTAGACTGAGCCCACTCATCCTGTGAAGCATCTGCCCTTGGGAACACATTGGCTGGCCCCAAATCAGCACTCTTGTTGAACCTGGTGCAAATCTCCATCAACATCTCGAAGGCTGCAAACTGGGCACCACCCCACGGCGTCTTCATGTCTACCTCGACTTTGAGCTCAGGCAAAGACCAATCCCCTTCAAGAGCAGGAATTGCCACCCAAACATCAAACCAAGGGCTGCA
Source organism: Eremochloa ophiuroides (assembly GCA_038502445.1). Taxonomy (NCBI): domain Eukaryota; kingdom Viridiplantae; phylum Streptophyta; class Magnoliopsida; order Poales; family Poaceae; genus Eremochloa; species Eremochloa ophiuroides. The sequence goes on from JAHLJS010000002.1 coordinate 68,272,872, forward strand.
CCATGGTCTCTGCTGGCTTCCAGAAATACAGTGGCGGCTCTGGATACCCCACTGACTCCAATAACCTCCACAGCACAGTGGGTGTGCCAAACTGCTCCAGAAACTGACCACTCTGCGGTGCACCCTTCAGCTGCCATCTGGTACAATGCAATATCTTGCAGCATTAGAATAAGACAGGATAGCACCAATTTATTACAGGGAAGGGAACAATACAGAAATTTTTAAATTAATTTCATGATCGTGATGCATGCACGTGCCAATGACCTCACACATTATCATTTAATTAACTAACGTTATAGTCGGTGGCATACCACGTGCTCTCATATACGTAACTGGTCGTACTACACTTTTGCGTGGTTAGTGTACCTGCAGAAAATTCATTTCAGCCCATTCCCCAATGTATGCATGGCAATAAGAAGCACTTTTTGCCGAAAATGCTCCCGTGAGCACTTGCGACCCCGAAAGTAATTATTCCCCAATACTTCCATAAGTACACATATGAACCACATGTACTCACTTCAGTAACCATAAGCACTCCCCATAGATCGACGGTTCTTCGATCGTACACTCACATCTCACCTTACCTCATGCGAAGTGGCCAGTATAAATCATCAGCCCAAGAAGCAATAAGAAGCCACAATGTCACATATATTCGTGCAATAAAACCAAATGAACCGCAAATAGAAATATGATGTAATTCCCCAGTTAGTACTTACATAAGCCACCTAATTACCACATATACATATATAGGGCTATAGGACTTGGTCATTAGTACTCATAATTTTTTTGCAAACACTTGGTTTAAATCATCTACATCCAACTAATAATTGTCAAATAATTTTCAAAACTCCAAAACCATTTTTGTTTTCAAATAGTGAAGTGTGGATGTATGCTGAATTATGATCTGGTACCAGCTGTCACATAACCGACCAATTTATACGAGCACAAGTACGACGATCGCCAATTTAGTAGCAATCAAGTCACACTTGAGCCAATATAAACCCGGTAGTCAGAAATCTCGAAGGATTTCTAACATTTTAAACAGAACATACCCCAAGGATCTTACAAATTCAGTAACAACCCATCAAATGATACATAAGTATACAACCGAATTAAAACATCAGAGTACAACATAGTCTTTTACATAAATGTAATAGTAGCGGAAGTCAACATAGTTTTGAAACAACATAGTTCACATACGAGTACCACCAGCTGACCATGTCACAGCATCTTACAAAAGCTAAAGATGGATAACGACCTTGCCCCAGGTCTAATCTTCTTCGCCCGCAGGGGTGAAGCAGTTCTCGCAATAAGCATAGGAGACTACTCCTTCTGTAACAATGGGAATAAAACCCTGAGTACTCAATTGTACTCAGCTAGACTTACCCGACAGGAAGTAAATAAAAGACTCTCAAGGATATGCATGCTTATTTGGTGGAGCTCAGAGGATAGCAACATTTTGCATAAAAAGCATTACTGCAGTAGTTCCTCAACTTATAAATTCTAGATATGGTTTAGCTTCGATTTCAGTTAAGCTATTAAGCTAAGGTTTGCAACTATACTAAACAATCACTTGATATTATAGCAAACAATACAACCATATGATTTCCGATATCCACAGATATCAACCTCATCTCACCATAATCAATATGTTCAAGTTGTTAACCTCTACCTCACCAGAAGATCAGTTTAGTTTCTCACTAACTAGGAGAGATGGCAATTCGAATCGATTGTACCAGCTGGCAAACATGCCAATCACAAACCCTGTCAGCCTGATCAGTGGCTTCTTGGGTCATCGTTAGATCTTTCTGAGACATAATATGTATCGCGGGTTTGGAGGGGGCCCATATTCTCAGAGACAAACCCACTTCCAGGATGCATCAAGTCCCTGACCTGCCCTTGGTAAGATGATGTCTCTGCACATCCTTCCTGCCTCTAGAATATGTCTACCTTATTAACCCCAATTCCCGGCTCAGAAAGAAATACTCGGTTTCGCGGTCAGAACGACTTATCTGGCCAGTTAAGTGACGACGTCTTTCAATCTCAACTGATGTCTGGTGGCCTCAGTCCTAGTCGGCAGCACGCAGCACCGAAGACGGCATGACCTCAACCATGTCATGCGGCTCCCTGCTACCTACCCTTGATTCTCTCATTATCATTGTGGCATGGTGGCACATATAGTCAACCATGTGGAATCCATCCCCATCATCATTAGTCACCACCTATGCTCGCGAAGGACAGAAAATCCCTCAACTTCTACCGGTCTAAGCATGGCTAAGCATAAGATCGAACCCATCCTTTGTCTAGTAATAGTACCAGGATAGTAGACAAGTGGACAAAGTATAAATGCAGCAACGGTATCAATTCAACTCCTATACTTAAGTGCACAATCATACGATTTAATAAGACCAGTGCATTTATATAAAAAGAGATAGGTGGAGGCTTAGGGATGCTCCGAGGCTTGCCTTTCACAAAGTTAGATGGCTGATGGTCAGTGCACTCCTGGCAGTTCAGTTTCCTCCTCGGCCTCGGGAGCTTCCGGCACCTCGATCTCCGGGGGCACTCCTTCCTCCTGGCGGATCAAATTGCAGCAGTGTAACTCCTCCCGGCGATCCTGTATGCATGATATGCATATATGAGAACTAAGAATGCACATGGAATGCAATATAGAGATGCACAACTTGAGTCATGAGATGCATTAGACAACATGTGAGCATCCAAATAATTTATCAAACATTTACTGAGTATGTGCATATTTCTTCTCTAAACAACAACACATACTCACCCTTCTTAAGCAAGCTATAGAACAATTTCTCGTCTTGCGTAAGAGGTCTACAACCTGCACTAACAATTAATTTGAATCAAACTTCCCTACCACACCCACCTTTTAACTAATACCATGAATAAAGCATATAAGCAAAGACATTTGACCTAACTGACCTACACATGAACAAGGTCAACCCCAAAGTGTCTAGCACAGTTACCAAGCTGGAGCATCACAGAAATGCATGAAAAACATCTTCTAACCAATTATTACTCAATTAAAACAATTAAACAAGCACTAGCTTATAACTGGACCCTTTATTTGCTCTGCCTAGAAACTTCTAGAAAAATTACAGTAGATAACACACTCCCACATTAGGCTACTGGCAAAATTTTAAGTCATTTGGACAGATATAACATGCTACACAAAAATGACAAGCATACAGCCATTTAAGCAATAGAAAATACTTACTACAGTGAAAAGTATCAAACAATATATTTCCCATTTTTCTTAGCTTCTTTATCACAAAAAAAGTCTTGGAAAAAATATTCATAACCATAATTTATCTACACTAAGCATGGTGAATTTATCAAAAAGATAGCATGAAAGGCATGTTACACATGACATCATATAAATAACAGTAACCAACTAGCAAACATATTTTTCTCAGATCTTACTACTCTAAACAAGATTAATGCAAGTGGAATCACATTTTTAGCATATTCCTATAATTAGTTATGCATTTATCAAGTTTACAATCATATAACAAATTAATTATAACTACACAGAAAAGTTACCACAAAGTCATATTTCATATTTTTTCTATATAGAGCTTAGACATACAAACCCAACAAAATTTGGTTCATCTCATTTGGACACTTCTAGCCTCCAGGATATGATTTTTGGAAGATTTACCAACATTTCTGGAAATTCATTTTCATAATTCCTTTAAAACGAACTCGGTTAAAAACGCTACACACACCCGGCCCAGTGCACCAGAAGCGCACCAGAGCGACTGACTGGTGGGCACCCCGGTCAAATGGGTCCCACGCGTCAGAGAGAGCAGAGCTGCCGGCGCTGACCGGCCCTATCTCGCCGGCGGCGAGGTCACCGGCAGGCACCGAGGGCACCTACGTGTTCCTGGGAACGAGACGAACTCGATGAGCTAACTCCCGAGACCTAACTACCACCGGACCAAGCTCAACAGTGGCAATGGCGGACGGCGGAGACGAAAAAGGAGAGCAGAGAGGCGAGAGCGAGAGAGAGAGCGGGTAGAGCGCGCAGGGGACAGAACGGCGTGTTGCCTTCGGTTATGCTGGCCGGCCGAGGGGCAACGACGGCGTACGGCGCCACCTGGCAACGTTTTGCTGCGGCGGCCACGTCGGCCCCTCGCCGGTTCACTGAATCGGTTGATTCAATTCAAACCGACTGAAACTCGATTTTGATCGAGTCATAACTCGCGATCTAGGGCGTTTCAGCAAAAACTTCACTAATATGGGTCAAAGAGCTACATGAGTAGATCATTTGGTATTAGAACACTTTGAACTGGTGCGGCTTCGTTTGAGAGATATGGATCGAAGCACAGGTACAATGAAACTAGAAATAGCTAACACTTAGCAAAATTTCAGCAACTCCAAAACAGCCCCAAATCTGCACAATTTCACAATTTTGACCACCTTACACCCATTTTCATGAGTTGACCCAAAAATAAAGTTTGTTGGTTATAAAATTCTACACAACTTTGATTAAGGGTGCTCTGACATGAAAAGTCTCTAACTTAACTTTCTTGTTTGGTCAAACAAAATAGGTTTAGGAGGGCTTTCTAGTCAACTATGAGCTAGAGGGGTATTTTGGGGATTTCACCAACATGAACATTGTTCCAAATGTTAACCCAAACATGTTTAAGTCATCTAGAATAGTAAACAAGCATCACATTTGTATGCTAACACATCTATGGCATTATAAGCATATAAAGGAATGTAATTTAATTCAAATGGTGATGATGCATGAAATGACATGATCAATGCTTGATGTCATGAAAATGTAAGTGTAAAAATAGTAACTAACACTAGGGTGTTACAGCAATCTCCTCCTCGTCATCCTCCTCAATGACCACTTCCTCCATCAGGTCAACTGCCTAAAAGTAACCGTCCTCGGTAGCCTCACTGTAATACTCCTCCTCCTCTGGTCCCACGATAACACCTTCCTCAGGCTCATCCTCACGTGGAACCAGAATCGGATTAAGCTGATCATTCAGCCAAAGCACCTCCTCGTGCAGCATACCATTGTTCCACTCAAGGTTCTCCACATACCCTTCCAGCTCCTCGACCCTCTCACGGGCCATGCCCTCACGCTCCAAAGCCTGGTCTCTCTGCTGAGTTAGACGGTCAATCTCCTGATGCAGATCCCGGTTGGTCGTCACATCCCGGTAGTGGTCAGCCCAGGCCACGCGGAAGTCCTCCCGCATGAGACTCATCTCCCTGTGCTGCTCCTTGATCTCCTTCTTCAACTCCTTACGACTGCGGCAGGGAGGGCGGCTACAAAACGCCTCCTCACCGTCGCGCGGTGCCAACTGGTGGCGCGGAACTCCACGGAGACCAGTCATCTTGCGAGCAGTCAACTTACAACGTGCCAGCTGGAAAGGTAAGTTTGAATTAGTGAGGATATAAAAGGCTTGCAAGAATAGGGGTGATAGATCCTAACCCATATACCCACTTTTAAGGAGGAAGTTATTAACATGAGTGATTATCATGATGCATGCACGTAATTACGAATTTAAATCATGCAATATAAATGAAAGAATAAATAATTTGAACATAGGGCTAATATTAATAATAATGTTGTTCCACCTGCTACCATAAGTATAGTAATGGGTATAACAAAATACAGATCAAGGCAGGAACTATTGATAAGATAAGAATGTAAGTTTTTTGGACTCAAAATAGTAGTTTAAATTTCTATGATCCAAAACATTTTGAAGTTTTCGAAAAGTAACCCGCAATGATTTAGCAATGGAATGCTCTGATACCAGCTGTAACAGAACCGCCTAAATCACATGGCCCACAGGCACCTATCATTGCCACTAATGACCTCTGATAGCCGGGCCCGTGTTCCAAATGACCTAGGCAGCTCTGCCGAGCTAAATAAGTACCCGTTATCTCCGATAGGATCCCATTGCGAAGCCATTACAGGATTACAATATTTCATAACAAATTACATCAGAGTAGAAGTGCGGAAGATTAAATAGTACTTAATATTACAAACCGGTGTTCAAATAGAAATTTAGGTGCAGTTATTACAGACCTTAAAAAGGTAGCAGTAGCGGTAGAACAATAGTACAACAAGATAGATAGATAATACACGAACCCTGCCCACGGGTTCAACCTTACTCTTCTTCGCTTTCCTGGATAATAGTGACACAGCACGGAGCAAGACAGACTTCAGGCTCCTGCTGACTACCTGCCACGGGGTTAACAAACCCTGAGTACACGGGGTACTCCGCAAGACTTACCCGACTAAAAGTGTAAAATTAGACTCAGGAATGCAGGCTGAGGGGAGTCAAGGTAAGGCTTGAGCAAGAGTTCAAGAATTTTTGCAGAAAAGCAATACTAGTCCTATTTAAATATTTTATTTCCATAATATTACTAATCATGACCATATTTCCAAATCTTTCCAAATATCCACATTATTCTTTCAAATTCATTCCAAAAACATCCTAGTTCTGAACCACTATTCACTGTAGGTGTGAGGATCAAGTCTTCATAACCGAGGAGTAACGACGATTCGAATCGATTAATACCCAGCTGGGGATCCCTATCCACACTGTGTATGTAGCACTTAAGCTTGCATATGCCAACCCCGCCTACCATGGCTTTTCATACCCCGGAACCGGTCCTGCGCCACCCGAGAGCACAGTACTCCTCTCGTCTCCAGGCACGACGGCCATGAGGGTACACGCTACTCTCGCCATCTCTCCACTCCTAGTGTGTGGTTGTCGGTTCTAGCAGTAGAGCCACCGGAGTCAGAGGCTTCCCGTAGTATGTGGCTAGTTGCAAAGTCTTGATCACAGCAGGCCTGACAACGAACGGTCCCTAATATTTTTTCGTTAGAAACCATGCATTGGGACTCTAACCCAAGTACACTGGTAACTACCCGGTTTTCACATCTCTTTCACAATGGCGACGAAAGTTGGGACTCTAACCCAAACAGTTGGCCAACCAACCGAGAAAACCTAGCCCCATTGATGACAATGAACTAGCTAGGAACACTGCCAACTAACAAGGACATAACCAGTCCCATAAAGTGATTCATTTGATTTGTATCATCATAGTTCAAAATAGCATTTTTGCAAATCTAATCATTAAGCATGACTTAACATTTTTCAATACTTTAATTAAATCAGGTTCTCAGGTATTGATAAGTGGTCAAGGATGGTAATGCATCAATTGGTTGTCAATCAACTCCTATTAACCTAATGCAATAGATTAACTCAAGTGATAAACATTTTAAAATAGCAAGGATGGGCAAATGCACCGGGGCTTGCCTTAGATTGCAAAAAGAGTCGGGTCGGGGTCGGTGCCGCAAATATCAAACCCTGGCACAAACTCAGCAATGGGCTCCTCAACTGTCACCTCGGGCTTCACCTCAGTATTCTCGGTCACTACACGTGTGCAATAATGAATGCATGATTACGATGCAACATGAAATGATAGATCAGATTCAATAATAAATGATACAGACTTGATCATAACCCTACCACAGACTAATCATGATCATTCTAATCCATTGAGCCCTAGATCATATAGGTGTTTGACCTAAGTTCACAATCAACCATAAAATCACAGAAACCTTAAGTTATTAATGTTTTCTAATTACTTTTATTAATCATTTAATCAAACATTTATTTAATAAATAATTAAACTATTTTCATTTGATGCCAAACTTCATCAACAGTTAGCTCTGGACCTAAAACAGTACCAAATAAATTTTCAAGATTTTTGGTCTTACAGAGAATTAATTAAAATTACTTAAAGTTGCATTTATCATTTAATTTACAGATTTATAGTTCATACAGAAAGCACTTAAATCCTACATTTCATATTTTTGTTAAATTCTACACATCATAGAGAGCATCCACAAATATTTTCATAATTTTTTGTGAAGCAGATTAATTCACACAAAAAGATTAAAACGCAGTACTATTCATTTCAAATATAAATAGAAAAGGTATTCATATTCACCCGGGAAAAGGAAAAACGAAACGAGCCTAACACGGCCCAGCTCGGCACTGGCCGAACCAGCCCAGCCCGCGCGAGCGCCAGCGCGCTCCTACTCTCTCTTTGGGCCGCTGACGGGTCGACCCCACCCGTCAGCCTCTCTCTCACTCCCTCTTCTTCTTTCCCCGGCTCCCGCGCGTGTGCGAGCACGGCGGCTCGCCGCTGGCGGCCTCTTCGGCGAGGGAGGCATCTCTGACCGGCAAACGAGACCCCAGTACCCTACTCTAGAGACACCAAAGGACCAAACCCGGCCGGCGACGAACTCGTTACCGACCACGGCGGCTCGGCGGCGGCGGCATGCCACACACCGGCGAGCACAAGACGGTAGAGATGAAACCAAAGACGTCGAGCGGTTCAACGACTCACCACGACCCTAAACCAACAGCTGGTTGGGACGGACGCGAAACGTAGCGGTGGGTTTAGCGGCGAGCCGACCCACGACGGTGCGCTCCGGCGACGACTTAGACGTTCCCGCAAACCTGGGGCACCAAAAGGTAAAACAACCCAAGCCTCAACCTCATGACGTCGATTGGAGAATCAAACGCAAGTTGATTCGAGAGAAAGCTCACCAGAGCAAGCTAATCCCGTCGAGTCGACCCACGGCGGCGCTCTGACCGGACGCCGGGAAGATGCACGCGGTTTGGACCTTCCAGAGCACCAAAGCGCTCACGAGATGATGCAACCGGTGCGCAAGTGAGTGGATTCGATGGCTGGGAGATGGTGAGGACAGAGGTGGAATGGTGACGACGAATTTTGCCGGCGACCGAGATGAGCTCGTCGGTGGCCGAACGGGGAGAAATGGGGAGAGAGGCGGTGCTCGTCGTTTTAACGATGGGGAAAGAAGAGGATAAGCTCGAGCAGGTCCGGCCTCCCCCTAGGAAGCTCGACACAGTGATGCCCAGGCCCTTGGCCGGCCGTACGAGCCCGGCGCCGGCCGTGGCACGCGCGCGTACGGGGGGAAGATGAAGAGGGGACCCCCTAGCTACAGTGCTATAAGTCTAGAGGTCAAATTCTATTTGATTTGATTCCGGTTGATCCAATCTGAATCTGAGGAAGTGGTAAAAACAGAAGTTGTAGAAAATTTCTAGTAGAACACTTTTGCTTTTGACATCAAATTCAAATTCGGCTTAATTTGAAAAATACCAAAAGGGGGGTAAAAGTTGGATTTAAATTTCAAACTGTATTTTTTGAAATTACTTTTATATTTTCTCAACAACTTGAAAAGTGGCCAAAATAAAAATTATTCCTCTCAGTGAGCCCTTCAACCATTATTAAGGAAGTTTTATTAGATTCTCAATATTTGTAAAATTGGAGTTTCAAATTTAAATTTTAACATAATAATTTGAGTTTAATATGAATTTCTGTGACACAACTTCAAAATCTACAAAAATAAAAGTTGTCCCATTTTAAAAACTCTACAACTTTTATTAAGACACTTTTATCAGATTCATTATAGATTTTGAATTAAGGTTTTAGGTCAACTCTAGGGCTTAATTTGATCTCTTATTTAATTAAATGTTTAACTTTTAACTAAAGGCTTAATTACTCAATCCACAACACACGAAATCAAAGCACTCTAGTGACCTCTAAGCACAATCATATGCAGATGCTTAAATTTAAACATGATGACATGGCAGGTTAATTACTTTGTAATACCAGAGGTATTACACAGGCCCCGGTTGTTTCGGGTGTTCTCTAGATCCTTCCCACGTCCTAATGACGATGTTTTCTTCGCGGTTAAGTTTTATGTCTTTTATGCTCTTTAATCCTTATTTTACGCTTTTCTGGAATGACCCTTGGAAAATACAGAACATACAAAACTCGTGAAAATTGACAGTTAAAACCCTACACTAGTGTATATTCATATATCTTTTGATGTCTAAAGTTCTCATAAAAGTTGACGTTATCCACCGTCAACGCGCGCGCGCGTGCACACACACACACACACATATATGGTAATTTGAATTATATATGTTAAGTGTGATATATATTTTCATATCTCAATTTAGTATATGTATCTATCTCAATTTCATATATATATATATATATATGCATGATTTATATATAAATGATGATATAGTCTAGGGTTTGAGGGTTTATTTATATATTTCAATTTATATAAATGATGTATATGTATAAATTTAGGGTTAGGGTTTTAGACCGGGTTTTCTTGTAATAATTTCATATATATATATATATATATATATATATATATATATATATATATATATATATATATATATATATATATATATACTCCCAGTGAGTAGTTACTTCTATGTCTATATCTCTAAATTCAGATCATCCATGGTCCCAAAAAATATATGTAGATGACGTATATGGTCATACTAAACTATGTAGAGTAGTATCTGATTATAATTTTTTGTTATTCATAATAGTATATGGTTATACTTTTTAATATACTACTGTAGTGGTATTTTAGTAATATATTTAAAAATATGGGCTCTGATGAAAAAATTTCACATATTAAGATTTGAAGTATCTTAAATTAAGTATCTAAACATACTCAAACTGATAAATTAGTATGCACGCATACGCAATGTGATTTATTGAAGGTGTGAGTAACTACTCCCGGAAGCTATTGGGAGCTTAGGGCTTCCAATTAAGGTAGTGGAAGCCCAACCAATCAGTACCTAGCTGGTTCAATCAAACCACGTCCACCAAAATGTCCTGGTCGACGTAGCACCCCAGCCCAAACCCAAACCTCCCCGTCTGGTTCAGCCAGACCACGCCAGGCGTTTCAAATTCATTTGAATCTCATTTTTCTCTCTCCTCTCTTCTCTCACCAATTCCTCCCCATGTCAGCCTACCCGCCGCTCCGGTGTGTGCTGCCGTCGCGGCTCCGCCGGCCCTTATGCCTCGACCCCTTCCCTCGGAGGGTTCCAGACGCTGCCGCACCCCGTCCTCCGCACACCGTCCGGCGCCGGGGCTGGCGCCTCCCGGCAGCAGCGTCAGATCCCGCCATCCTCGGAAGCCAGGGGACGACGAGACCAACGGCGGCGGCGGCGACACCACCCTGGTTTTCATCTGGGGCACCAACATCAGCGTGCAGGACGTCAACCGCCGCCATCCTCCGTTTCCTGCGCCACTTCCAGGACCTGCTCGACGCCGGCCGCACCGACCCGGTCATGGACGAGGAAGCCAGGCGGCGGATCTACCACGGCCTCCTGATTTGTGCTGTCCGCTGCTGTTCTTGGCTGCTGGACAGTCCCCAATCATCCACGCCGGGGAGCTGTATGCTCGTGTCTCGACTGGCTGCTGGGAACCTTCCTGCTCGTCTGTAACCTGCACATCCCCGTCAGGCCAGCAGCGACAGGCTACGGAGGTCATTTATCTTATCCATGTGTGTTTGTTAATGTCAATGTGAGTTTCTGTTCAACCATCAGTGAGTTTCTATGCATATAAGTTGGTAAATGAAGACGTCTAAAATTACCCGTTGTTTGTGTATGATATGGAGCTGCACTGGATGGCAAACCTAGTTGCTTCGTGCTGGAGGTAATGAGTTAAGTTTTTACACGTTCATTCATGTGTGTGACATGTGATTTAGCTGGAGCTGCTGTTGACCCAAATTTCTAATGTTTTTTATTTTCTATGCATTGTTCCAATGTTAAGTTTCTATGTAAATTGTTCCAGTTGAGAATATTGAAGCGTCCATTCAGAGACAATTTTTTTGTGCCTGCATACATAAGTTTCTACGCATAAGCTATTATATTTTGACAATCTACTAAGTGGATGATTACTACTGAGAGATGATCTTTATGCGATTAAGTAACACTTCTTATGCATTTTGAAGTGGATGTTTTAAGCTTTTCCTTGATATATGAATGAAATTGGAATCCTAATTATTGATACATAGAATCGAAATTCTAATTTTTAATTTTGATTATTAAAAATATTTTAAATAAATTGTTTCAACTCGGAATATTGATGTGTCCAGAAATTGTCTATGAATTGCTTGTGATTCAAATCTTTTGCCGTGTGTACACTGGATTCAAACATGTTTCTATGCCGGTAAGGTTTCTATGCGCCTGAATGAGTAGGATGTTAATTATATATTAACTCCTATGCATTGTTAAGAAAATTTTTATGCTTGATTAAATTAATTATAATGCTTCATGTGCTAAGAAAATTGCAGGGATTCAATGAATCCATTTAGAGACGAATTTGGTTTCTCTACCTGCATACACAAGTTTCTATGCATAGGCAATTATGATTTGTCAATCTGACAAAATAAAATATGGCAAGGTGTCCCATGGCTTGATTTTTGAATTATTGTAGCTAACATCAATTTTCAGTAATAGGTTTTCTGTGCATGCTAAAACATGTTTCTATGCATTGCCCACTGCAGGTGATGCATAAGCAGCAACAGCGGCACCGCCCCAATCTGCTCCAGAACTGTGACCTGCCCCCACCCGCGAAGCTCTTTGGCCCTCTGCAAAGGTATGTCCTAATCGCTTCTTGGTGCTCTGCTCTTAGTTTTCATTTCTCTGGCTGCCAGATGTAGAAAAATTTGCTTTGCTCCGCTGGAGATGAATCGGGTCTGCTGAAGATACAAGATGTGATTTTCTTAATGATATAGTGTTACAACAAGCGTCTTTTTTTTGGATGCATAGAAATTTTTTGACGCATAGAAATTGTTTATATGCGCCTTCTAAACTATCCTTTTGATTTTCTATGCACTGTTTTTATGCAAATTGTTTCGGTTCAGAATATTAATGTGTCCACCCAGAGACAAGTTTCTATACATAGGTGATTATAATTTGAAAATCTGACTAAGTAAAAATGGTCTTCTATGAATAAGTAACTACCTGTAACTGTCCCAACTGCCCATGTGTACTAACCCCCCGAAATCACTTTTCCCTACTGCTACGTTGAAATAAAAATGCCCGCCTCTAATCCGCTTAGTTAGAGTTCTATGCATTGTTAAGAAAGTTGTTATGGTTGACTAAATTAATTATAACGCTTCATGTGCTAGGAGCTCGTTATTGCGCGACAAATGGCGCACTGGAGCTCGGTCGTGCGACGAACGGCGATGGGATTTTGGCGGGCGAGGAGCAGCAAGGTGTCTCTAGCAACCCCCCCCCCCCCCCACCACGGCCTGCGATGGCACCTCCGACATCCTGGCGCCCCCTCTCTCGACCATGACCTGCAATGACAGTTTCGGCAGCCCAGCGCCCTTCTCCACCACGGTCAGTGGCGGCAACCACTGTCTCGGTCAGCAGAGGCGTGGGTCCTCTCAAGCTAATCTTGTGGGCGTCGACATGAGTCTTGGCCAAGGGCGGCGTGGGCGACTACATAGGCTTTCGCTTCAGCTCCCTAGTTTTCGACGCTTTTTTCTATGATTTGAATGTGTTGGGTGATTTCTATGCTTAGTAGCATAGGATTTAACACCGGTTCATATGCTCATATGCATAATAGAGTTCTATGCTTGTAGAAGTAGAGTTTTATGCAAGACTAAATTGTGATGTTTAAGATATATGCAAGTGTTATGTGCTTTTTTTGCTTGCATGCATATTTGTATCAAAGAAAGATTCAAATTTCAATTTTTGTAGCGTTAGAATGGTTTCTATGCTCGAGTCTTTAAGATTCTATACGTTAAAAAATGTGACAAATCACTATATTTTATGCATCAAACTACTAATTTCTATTCAATGTATCTGCCAAAAACTTTTCAATGCATCCAATCGGCCATTACATGTCACGATTCAAATTTTAAATTTTAAAAAACACGAGGTTGTCTCCATGTTTCTATGCTCTCGCTTGCAAGATCTATTCATTGTCGGATGCTTAAAATTCTATCTCAAAATGCGTAAAATTATGAATTTTAAGCTCTATACAATGTCAGCGCCAAAAGCTTTTCTGCGCATCTTGGCATTATTCAATCAGTCATCACATGCCATGATTCAAAATTCAAAGTTTGGAGAAAACGAGATAATCTTCATGTTTTATGTTTGTGGTCTCCATATTATATGTATTGTTCTCATGTCAGTTATATACCCTATAAATAGGAAGCATGATGTTGGAGTCGATCGAGAAGTTTTTACTCAGTAACATAAGTTAATTTTTATTCATCCAAGTACTAATTTATAGGCAAAGTTGATGCAAAAATGTTTTTATACATCTCGAACGTTGATTTTATGCTTCCAATCAGCCATCGCCTGCCATGATTCAAATTTTAAATTTGTAAATTTTTATTTCTTGAAAAATATTCACAATGGATCTTGAATCGTGCACAAAAATATCAGGAGTTCAATGGTGAAAACCGTTTTTGAATCGGATGCTTCGTTTATAAATTATCGTGAAAAAAGGGAGGGGATTGGATTGGATTTATATGCATGCATGCACGCATCAGGTGTGTCACCACGCGTCAGTGTGCGTCAGATCCTGTCAAGTGGAGATTCCAACTTGTGGAGAGGTTTTTATGTGGTGATAAATTGACTTTAATTTATCCGACCACTAGTTTTTATGCATCGTTGTGACAGAAATCGTTCTGCGTAGTTTGACATGGGTTTTTATGTATTCGATCGGTGGGCTGGCTGGGGGTCACAGTATTTGAATTGGATGGGGTTGCACGTGGTCTGCCTGGCTAGGTGGGTGGGTGCTGGCTGGCTGAGGCTTCCCATAAGCTAATAGAAGCCATGGGCTCCCAATAATCACATTATATATATATATATCAATTTCGTGTAATTTCAGGTACATATATATGAATTTGAGACCAGGTTTTCTTGTAATTTAATGTATGTATCTCAATTTCATAAATAGGGTTTAAAACACACACACACTTAAATGTCTATCTATATAATGTATAAGTTTATATGTATAAGTGTTTATAATGTATAAGTTTATATGTATATATATATGTATATATATATATATATGTATGTATGTATGTATGTATGTATGTATGTATCGATTTAGTGTAATTTCAATACGACGAAGTTGATAGCCAACAGACGGTAGATGATGGGTCACAATACTTAAACCTTCACGATGAGCAAGAGATTATCGGTGAGGTATAAATAAATAAAATATATATGTGTATACATGTATACAAACATATGAAATTATCGGTGATGAGATGTATACTTATTGAACTGTTTTTTTTCTAAATCCATAGCTCTCTGGATCGACAACGACGACGAAGAGTCAAAATGTACGAGGCCCGGCAAAGCCGTTGGAGGGCCGCTTCGTAATCTCTGATTTCAACAGAGAGACAAGAGAACCACTTAGACCAAACGCCAAGAAGTTTGCTTATCATTGTAGATACCTTGTAAGGGACAGGCTCCCCATCAGTGCTCGAGAGTGGAAACAGAAGAAAGACGCTCCTTATATCAGTTATGTCTCGGATCTTGACAAGAATTTGATTTGGAATGATATCATTACGCATTTCACACTTGAAGGAGCCGATGATGATTTGAAAGAGCTAGTGAGGAGTAGGGCTATGAAGAAGATGGCAACACATGTCACACCCAATTTTAAGGATAAAATGGGATGCATAATCTTATGTGCGCCCAGAGATCAGTCACACACATAAGCCAACAAATTGCATAAATTGTATCATAACCAATGTTTAATACATAGCGAATAATATCAAAGTCATTACACAGCGGAAAATAAAGATAACTCTCGCGGTAGCTCCATAGCACAGGGACGTCGACTGGTGAAGCACAAGTCTAGTAGTCCTCTGGGTAGTCCTCATCACTATCACCATCTGTTACCCATCCGGGATTTTTAACCAAGTAATGAAAAATAAACAAGCGTAAGTACATGTCGTACTCAACAAGATTAGCATGGGTTCATGAGGCTCAAAAGGGTTGACACGGTTTAACAGCAGGTTGCTTTTAATTAATCATATTTTATGCAGTTGGGTAGCAACAAGTTAATAATCCCATTCTCATGATCATAGTAAACACAATTAATGAGTAGCAACAAATAGACTAGCAACAAGTAACATCACCCCGAAAAATAACTACTCCGTGAGTTTTCCGGGCCACTCGTGACCGTGAGCGCGGCTAGTATACCAGTTTTACACTCTGCAGAGGTTGTGCATTTTCACTATGAGCCGTGATTCCCATTTGCTCGGGTTAATTACTCCCATAACACTACCAAGGTGAGAGAGCAGGGTTTCACTATGAAGTCTTTCAAAATACTTCGTCTAACAAGTTAGGGCCGCTAGGGACCCGGCAAGCAGATGTAGAGCCCCCTTCGTCGTGGCACAAGGTCACGCAGGTTATACACACTCGGACAGGAGCCGCACTATACCCGAGTCGTCAGGCCCCATCATGCCTTTCGGTAACCTCTAACAAGCTAGAAAAAGGACCTATACTTGACTAAAACCAGAGCCATGTAGCCCTCATAGTTGCACTGTAAGTCCCAGCTTTTGCTGACAGATCATTACCAAGGGGGAAGGATATGGTGCATCACAAAACTATGCTCCAATCCCCTAGTTCCATGTTGCTAAAAAGGGCATCTTTTAATCCTTATTGCATATTCAATTAATCAGTTTACATGATCATGATAGCAATAACGCACTAGCCTCAATTACCATATGCATAATCCCATAGGTTGCAAGGAACAGGATAACAAAACTAGGAAGTAACTATGGTTAACAAGGAAGACACATGCAAATACAATTATTTATTTGGTGAATAGGACAACAAGGATGATCCATACTAATACTTGCCTTGATCAGCAAACTCCTGGTGATCCGGGTTGTCGAAGTACTGATCTTGATCACCCACGTAAAGCTCACCGTCTATACTCGATCACCAAATCAACATACACACATCCAGTGCAATCATGCAAAGCAAACAAAGCTATTGATTAGAATAGTATACCAACAAAGATAAAACAAAATAAAAAGTTTATAAAACTAATCTATACGTTGCTACGATCACATCGATATAAAGTTTGCGCAAATCGGATTTAAAACGAGGAACATATGAATTTTACAAGATTTATAATAGAATAATAATAGATTAAATATAATCTCGAATTTTAAAAGTTGAAAATATATGAAACAGTGGTACCATCAGATAGATTATGAAATTACGAATCTAACGCAATTTGAATCGTTCAAATCGGAGCTAAAACGTGGAAATTATAAATGAAACAATTTTGGTTTCAAATCTGAAAACACATTTTCATCTACACCGAATTGAAATGCGCCTTTTAAACTGGAAAACGTATTTTACCGAATACCGAGAGGAAATACGCTTTTGAAAGGACAAAACGTAACCGGCTGGAGGCGCTAAGGAGTGCGGGTTTCAACATTAAAAACGTCGGGGTCTCTTTTGCAAAAAGGCGACCGAAGGGGTATCTTCTATTTTGGGCCCTCCGATTTAAAACCGACGGCCGAGAATAGATCGGGGGTATGGGCGGCGGCCAGCCGGAAAACAGAGAGGCCACGGCGGCGCCATGGCCGGCGCATTGCCGGAGAAGGTGAACTCGGCCTTCGGTGCATGAAATAGGTCGGGAAGGGTACCAGGAGAAAGAGCAGAGCATCGCAAGCTCACCTAGGGTGATGGGAAGGTCAGAAATCGACTCGGAGATAGCTCGCGGCGTGACCCGGCGGACGGTGGCTCTCTGCAACGGCGGCGGGGGCGTGTCAGTGCACAAATCGAAGGGGGAAAGTGCTCGGGAACTTCACAAGATCACAGCGAAGCTCCTCAAAGGCTTACCGGGAGGAAATTGGTGGCGAATCGAGCTAATTGCTCGCGGCGGCGGCGGCTGCTCGGTTCTCGCGGGAGCTCGGCAGTGGCGGCGAGAAGAGGCGGCTAGGGTTGGGTGACGGCTACGAGGGGGTGTGGCGCTGCTTAAGTACTCCCGAGGTGTGACGACAATCTCGGAGATTGAATCAAACACGGCGAGCGGTGAAATCGGCTTCGGCCGTTTCTTCTCTGCTTCGGACTTCTCGGCGTGGCGTAGAGGGAAGGGGAGGGGCTGTCCTGTGGGTCCTACAGGTCGGTAGCACCGAGCGCTGGGGTCGGGCTGGCAGTCACGGCAGAGGGACGCTTCGCGCGCGCGTGCTCGGCCGCGGCGGATGAACACGGCAGCGGCGTCTCTGTTCGCGCGGCGAGGGAGGTGGAGAAGGAAGGGGCTGACCCGTGGGTCCCGCTCGTCAGCTGCAAAGGAGGAAGGAGGGTGCGCTGCTGTGGTTGGCTTCAGCTCTGGCTGGCTAGCTGGGCCTCGGCCCAGTCAGGTTGGAGAGAAGAGGAGGGAGCAGGCCGAGGGGGAAGGCAGGCCGGCTTGCTAGCTGGGCCAGAAAGGAGAGGGGAAGGGCTCTTCTCTATTTCCTTTTCCATTTTCCAATTTCATTTTCCAAAAGGATTTTCAAATTGGGTTTTGAAATATTTGAAAAATATTCAAATAAGCTACAACAGTACAAAGAAGAAATGCTCCAGCATGAATGCTTCATACATGTGTATGACCTAGGTTTGATTTTATATTTGTGAAAAATTATTATTTCCCTATATTGGAATGATCAACTAATTGCATAATTAAATAAATTCCCACTATTTAAAAGAATGCAATTTTTCGGGTGTTATAACACAATTCCAGACTGGGAAGAAAAATTTATATATTGATTATGTGAAGAAGAACTTGACGCCGGATTTCAACGCTCCTGGCCCTGTTTCAAGTTGAGGCCATTTTGGGATAAGTTCGTACAGTACAAGACCTTAGAAGAAGGTGAACAACGGGTGATGAGGAACTAAGAGAATGCCCGGCAGAAGGCATACCACCATCGCATGGGCTCCGGTGGCTACAAGAGTGCCGTCCCCAAGTGGGAGAAGATGGAAGCAGACGTAACTGCCAAGGGGCTTGTGCCGGCTTCACTCGATTGGCCCGAACATGCCAAGAATTGGTTTTTCGCGCATGGTAGCAGGTTGGACCTGGAGACTGACAGGTAGTGTATGGCGATAGAATCCAAAGGGCAGCACAAAGATTACTTTTTGCGGTAGAAGCTTCCGCCAGCGGTTCGTTCAAGCCCGACAGAGACAAAGATGAATTGACGTATGCCCTAGAAAGTGCTGAGCACGGTGGGCGAACAAGAGGTAAAGGTGCTATCCCATGGTCACATGGTTTTCCTCAGGACAGAGGAACGTACAGAAGCCACCAGAGAAAGAATGACGAGGAGAACGAGAGACTTCGCATACTAGAGGAGTTTGTGTTGCAGGCGCGAGAACGGAAAAAGAAACTGCAACAAGAAATGCAGGAGAAAATCAAACGGCAAGTGCAGATAAAATTGAGCACCCAGAGGCAGTCTACATCAGCGATGGGACCCGGGGTCAACATTAGCCCCCCTGATCAGATGAAAAGCAGTTGTGCATCCACGGACATGCCAGTTCAAGGAGATGCAGGGCTTCGCTTTCCCGTGGATGATGTCACACAGCATATGACAGCATGTGAGTTGCACATTCCAAAGGACAATGCCACAGTCCTGGTGGCTACAGCTGTTGTTTCCCTCGTCGCCACTGCGCCGTTAATCCATGGGCAACCAATCCCACCTGGATATGCTAAGGTGTCGGTGGATAGGGTATGATCTGGATTTAGCGATCTACCTCTTGACATTCCCGGAGGTGATGGGGAGAAGACTCTAGGAGAGGCAAAGCATGCATTCATTCTTTGGCGCAAGCGCTACATCGTCATTCCTGGGGCGTTGCCTTCGCCGCTCCCTCACCGGAGGTACGTACATGAGAAACAATCACACACTAATCACACATTAATTAATCTTGTCAGATTCTCAGATTCATTTATTTGCTATACTGATCACCCAGGTTGGAGGGGGACCTAAGTCCAATTGTTCGTTCACCAGACCACCACAGTGCTCCAAGGAGGTCTCCAGCGTCTCAGCCCCCTCCACCAAGGTCTCCGACGCCTCAGGAACCACCGCCACCCCCAAGGAGGTCTTCAAGGCCTCAGGCACCCCCGCCACCCCCAAGGAGGTCTCCAACGCCTCCGCCCCCTCCGCCACAGCCGGCTCCGCCCCCTCCAATGTCCAAAACAAAATCTACTAAGAGGGTGCAAACGAAGTCCTCGTCCCCATCGAAGAAGAAGGCAAAAACTTCCAGCAATCCTATCCCTCAGAAATTGCCTTCTACCATGACTGAAGAGCAAAAAAGTGTGGAGGCAAAAAAAGAAGTGGCTAGTTACTTTGAGAAATTGAAACAACAAAAACTAGCATTGAAGGCAAACCCTTCCAAGCCGTACTTTTACGTACATCCAAATGCACTGGGCAAAAGGTGGATGACCATCATAGAAAGTTGCGTGAAGCTCGTAAGCCCTCGCCACCATCATACTATGACCGTAGTCTCATCAAAACTATTGAGAAGTCGAAGAAGAAGAAGAAGAATACAGCAGGGAAAGATGTTCCACAACTCAGGGAACAATCGAAGGAGATTGAAGCCCTAGTTGTAAGGATCAATATGGTTCAAACGCATCGTACATGGAGACCGTACCATCAAATGTCAATTTGGATGAACTTGGTGACTTCATCCTATCTACCGGTCT
This sequence comes from Eremochloa ophiuroides, assembly GCA_038502445.1. Taxonomy (NCBI): domain Eukaryota; kingdom Viridiplantae; phylum Streptophyta; class Magnoliopsida; order Poales; family Poaceae; genus Eremochloa; species Eremochloa ophiuroides. The sequence continues at coordinate 68,293,443 of JAHLJS010000002.1, forward strand.
CAACTTTCAGCAAATCTTCCAAAGTGGACACATCGACAGAGCGCCAGTTGTTGATACGTGGAGGAAATATGAATATGGCAAGGCACTCTACAACCCTGTGAAATACTCAGAACTGGGCACGCAAATGTACATGTTAAACAAGTGGTTCCTAGAGGAGTGTGCCAGGAAAGAGAATTTCATAGCGGTCAAAATTCGCAACGAGCACTTCTTCCGTGGCGATGATACCATGTACATTGAATTCAGTGAATTACACCAGCTATGCCACCAGGACTCGCTCGACAAGTCAATCTTGAGCTGCTATTGTCTGTAAGTCATTATAACACTGGGCCTATTATTATTTATATAATTATATATCCTAGCTCACACTACATATATGTTCTTCGATATATATTTCCAGATATGAGATGGGGGTCATGAAAAAAAGTAAGGATGATACCATTGGTTTCATTGATCCGTATATCGTATTCAAAGATCCAGTTACTCCTTATTGGGAAGTTCAAGCGGAGGTGAATCTCAAGACGATGATAGAGAAACAAAGCAAGAAACAACGATTCTCTTCCCGTACGGCTGTGAGTGAGTGTTATTAATTAAAGTGTCATTTTTTATATGTGCCCCGTATAGTTTATTGAGTTATGATTATTATATTCTTCCTATGCAGCAATCACTGGATCTTGATCGTCATCAAGCTATCCACCAGTCAGTTATTTATCTTTGACTTGATGAAAAAGGAGCTGGGACGATACCAACCAATGATCGATATGATCCAGCGGTAATCTAGCTAATTTCACTCTTACACAACTCACTATATGTTTATACATACCTGCTCTCTCTTTAACTCTGAAATGATTCTTTTAACTGGATATGTTGGGCAGTGTTTGGACAGAATTCATTTTAAAACATCGTCCCGAGTGCAAAGCGCCGCTACAAATAGTCACACCCCTAGTAAGTAGCACTTTGCTATATGTAGTATCCAACATCTTCATTTGCCATAGTTCAAATCACTGGATGACGAGAGGATTCTTTTCTCGTATAGTGGTGTCTGCAGCAGGAGCCGGGGAACAACCTCTGTGGATACTACGTGTGCGAGTTCATTAGGGTGCACTCTAACAGAACTCCTGAAGAGAGGATCAAAGTAAGTTGGAAAATATATTTGGGGTGTATAATTAATCATATATATGCATACTAATATTTTTGTCTCAATTTGAAGACTAATTGGTTGAGGCAGAGGACCCTACAACAACACAATGTCAAAGCCATCTAAGAGACAATAGCAGGCTTTCTTAATGAAAAAGTCTTGAATCCCGATGGAGAGCACCACTGCGGCAGGAATTAATTTTCTTGGCTTGTAATTCTAGGTTAAGGACACGGACAAACACGTGTGTATATTTTATGTACAATATGTGTATATTCAATCATACATGTGATATATGTAGTTTTCTAACTATACTTGAGTTAATTATTTACATATGCTTGATACTCGTATGCATATAACATTAGCGTAGAATGCGTATTCAAATACTTATATTAAACCCTAAACCCTAAATATGAATTAATAAACTGAAATGAGCCAAAAAAAGAAAATAACCTTTACTCCCGGTTCTTAATACGAACCGGGATTAAAGGTTACCGCCAGTGTGGCTAGGCTAGAGGGACCTTTACTCCCGATCCGTGTTACGAAGCAGGAGTAAAGCCCCCCCTTTACTTCCGGTTCCTGAGCCGGGAGTAAGGGGGGAGGGGCCTTTACTCCCGGAAACGTACTCCCGGCTGGGAAACCGGGAGCAAAGCCCCTTCCCAACCGGGAGTAAAAACTGATCCTGTACTAATGATGGTGTTTGCAAATTGGGCAGTAGTTCACATGCACAACCTGTCCTTTACATATGCTCCAAATATCATGCACTCATTGCCCCATAATTAGCTTTTGAGCAAGCTAAGAATGTTGGGTGCGTTTAAATCATTCAAAAGAGACCAATGATGCCATGGAACCTGTTAGTATTTGCAAATGAGGAAAACAGTATGTAGAAACATACGCATCGTTTTCAATCGCATGGCATGGAACCAAACACCGAGCTAGACTACTATTGTTGCTCCCTATTGACGAAAACTAGCCACTGCTGCCCAGGCTTCACTGCAGGTGATGTGTTTGTATTACGTCGCTAGAAAAGGTTGGTCTGTTTCTTATGTGAAACGCTGGAGTAATATGGCAAGAAAAGACAAAATATTTTTTTGTTACAGTGTTGTGAAGGAACCTCTGTGTTGGTCGTCGCTACATGGTATCACCTGCCACGTTAGCGAAGAAATGGTTGGTGGAGTTTATTGGGTCAAGCAACAAACACAATTCCTCTCAGATCTTAATCTTGGTGCAAAATAAGCTCGATTAAAAAGAATCTCATCCCGAGATTCGAGGCAAGAGTTAAGAAGAGGGAAACACGATTAAATTTCACGGATTTGAATTTTATTCCACTCTTCCTGATTTCAAGTTAACTCAGGGTTTATAGTAAGGTAGCGGGCGCATTACAAGGATGTACAATATTATTGATCCCACGAGAAAAGGGATTAGAGTAGCAAATATGGTGATCATGAGCTCTTCTTCATATAAGCAAATTTTGGGGTATCCACTTCTTGCTTCTGACGGTGTATGCCTAGCTTCCACTTGCCACTTTCTTCAGCAATCGTTAGCTTGTAGTATTCCCTCCTTGCTTCTTGAATTTTGGAAGTCAATCGGCACTTGAATATGGGCTTAGGTGGGTGATTAGCATCGAATGCGGGGTGTCTTGAGGCAGCAAGAGGCGTATTTATAGCTGATCGTTGGCGGGGTCAGGGGATCGAGTGCGTGCCGCTGTTGGCAGCATTGAGTGGGAATCCGGGGCAGGCACTGTGCGGCGCCGTGGAGGAACGGCAGCACCAGCTTTCGGCATTGGAGATGACAGCACAAGCAGTGGTGGTGCGTGGTGTCGGGCATGCGATGGTGGTGCGCTAATGGGACAACGGCGCAATGGAGAGGACTGCATCGAGGTACGAAAGAAGCACGAGTACGTGACCAAGGACCACATAACGTATCATTGCCTCCCGTGCTTCCGAGATCGAGGAATCCCTATGTAGAGTGATGTAACACCGTGTATCTTTTGCTTTTCTCTCTCACCCACTATGCGGTCTATGTTGTTCCCTCCCATCGCTCCCCTTTTCTCGGCTCAAGTAAACCCTGTTGCTAGTCCCTACCTGTCGAATCACTCACATTTATTTGTTATGCTTTGGCTAATGGCTTTTATATGTGGTGTATTTGTTAAGAGATAAGCGTACGGTGGTTTAGGTATATGGCCTTATTAATTTTACCTCATGCACGGCTAAATAGGCAAGGTAAACCTTAGAAACATGAAGTTGGAGGGCCAACATATAAAAGGAGAGGCGCACGGCACTGAAAGGAGAGGCACACTGCCACGGGCACGCGAACGCGATTGCATGTAGGCCCTAGCACTGATGGCATTCACTGAGGACACATTGACACAGATGTGGCGTGCATAGAAGGGTCAACCTAATCACAGACATCAAGCCAGGAGTTCAATCAATCCAGACTTCGAGGGTTAACATTTTCTTTTCATCTTACTCTTGCTTCGAAAACCATATACTCAGTCACTTTTGAAAGAGCACTAAAGTAGTACGACGATGAAACTTTTCCACATAGCCAACACAACGGATACAAAATACACATTCCAAATACCCATCTACGGGTACCAACATGCAGGCACCCGCTCCTCACACTTCTCGCCACATCACTTAGCTACTACAACTATGTGATCTCAACTACAGACAGAATAAAACGGAAGGATTACAACATTGGAGAAAAACAAAGAAAAGCACTACTAGGCCACGAATGCTGCTCCCATGGAGCAACTAATCCACCTCGTTGGACCAGACGGCTTCATTCCTAGATTCTTGTGGTTCTTCTGCTACACTGGACTGTGGATCTGCTTCTTCATTTGGCGGTGGCTGGGTAAGAGGAAGCAAGGGCTCTTCTTCTGATACCCACTGCAGCTATGTGATCTCAACTACAGACAGAATAAAATGGAAGGATTATAACATTGGAAAAAAACAAAGAAAGGCACTACTTGGCCACGAATATAGCTCCCCTGGAGCAACTAATCCACATCGTTGCACCAGACAGTTTCATTCCTAGACTGTTGTGGTTCATCTGCTACACTGGGCCATGGATCTGCTTCTTTATTTGGCGGTGGCTGTGTAAGAGGAAGTAAGGGATCTTCTTCTGATACCTCCGAAGGTGGAGGTGCTGGTGGCACTACCACATAGATTCTCCTCCTTTCAGACGGGTGGGTAGGAACTCCCTCCAAGATCCAGGGTTTCTGCCTTCCCACGGCAGAAGTCCTACGCTTAGCCCATGTGATAAGATAGGCATCCTGCAGCTCTTCAGTATGCCTATCTTCAGCCCTCTTTAGGGCTTCCGCCATGGTAGTCTCACGACTGTCTACAGCTGCAACAGCAACTTCCGCTTCACCAAGCTGCACCTGGAGCATCCTAGCGAAGATTTCAGCCTCCTCGGCCCTATGGAGTCACGCTCGTAGCTCTGTGGCTTGCCGATCATATTGCTCGTCCAGAGCAAGCAAATATGTAGTTAAATGCACCACAGTTGGGCTGTCCTCCTGTAGACCTTCCCCATGCAAAGCCTCCATGCAATCCCTCCATACTTGTCGATTCTTGTCCAAAGGTGGAAAGAACCGCATGGGAGTGCGAGCAATGGGCTCTTCATAGATCCGGCAAAGGTGCTGCAGGGCTTTGCGAGCCACAACTTGGTAGGTATCAACGAAGAGAAACCCAATTGCAGTCACACTCCAGCCTTCAGTGGCGTCCGAGAACTCCTCACTCTTCCCAATGTAGACGGTGACCTCACATCGCTTAGTACCATGCTTCATATACTCACGACCCTCATACTCGGGATGCTCTTTAACTCCAAGCTTTAGCAAGGTGGGATACAAAACCTTGGGAAAGCCCTCGATATTCAGGCAATAGCTGCTAACCCAGGCTCCTGCCATCTTTGATGGATAGTGGATACAAGGCGAAGCGAGCGGGAAATTTGCTCAAGAGCGAATGCTATGTGAGCCAGAATGCATTGAGTTGTGGTATGAAGTGGCTACGTTTGCCCCTTTTAATGGCAGAATGGTCAATGGTTCTGGCGCAGTCTACCAGCAATGCAACTTGCTTGGGGAAACAATAAAAGAATACAGCAATATTCTTCAGGTGCACGAGGTGAACGACATCCGAGGCCATAAATACTAGTACGGCTGTAGGGCATACACCCGACAAAAACACAGGTGCAAGGCACGACATGGGTAAATCACAGGGAACGTGATGCACATTTCCACATTATGACAATTCCACGGCATTGGATTCAACTGTTTATGCATGTATAGTTAGAGATATCCAAGTATGCCAAACACATTAATGGCGAGTGACCCTAAACAACATGTGCGCTTATGCACGCACGAATGACTACATGTAAAGGTGTGCATGGAAAGGAAGAGGACATTATGTGTGTGTGCTCCTACACCTAATTTCGACAGACTTGTGCATACCAACAATTAAAAAAATTAAAAATATGTAGTACCATGTAGAATCTAAAATAAAACTGTTGTTTGATTAGTCGTGGAATACATGCCTGGTAAATTTATCTAGAGGGATGAGTATTAGCACGATGACCTTGAAAGTAATGATTTGTCTTGGATTTACTACTAATATATTTTTATCAATTTGACTTATTGATAGTAAATGTGTATTTGTACTATGATCACCTCCTTACAACAAAGTGGTGAACGGTGGCTTAGAAATTAGTGACATGACTGTTTGCAGTCTAGGTGGCTTGTACTACACACTGCTGATGTGCTTACATGCTACCCATTTAGAGCATATATAATGCTGACATGAAGGAGAGAAGGCAGGGGAGAGAGGAGAAGTGGGCTGTAAGCTTACAGCCGGCTTGGACACAAGAATCAAGAAACTCTGTGAGAGAGACAAGTGGGCCATGCATTGACTATAAAACACTGACTACTATACAAGTAGGCCGAGAGAAGTCTGCAAGAAACCTTACAGCCGGCTTGCTGGCTGTATTATTAGCTTTGCTCTTATCTATCCACCTGCTCCACTCAATGCTCTTGATTGAGTTGGTTCATCTACCGAGGCTAGTGGATGGTAATTTATCTAGGCCACAAAATTTCTATCCAACCAACCACTCAAATGAAACTTACGTGCATATGCTAGGAGGCCGGATGCATTAGCACAAGATCTATGTGAAATATAGGGACACACATACATATATGCTATCGTGTGTGCTCCATACATGTGTATATAATCTCATCCGTAAACATGTATTTGCAGTTAATAGTGGGACAGAAGGGCACATAACAGTATATATATTATATGCAACCTCCTTAGTGGATAGGTGCACGTCGGGCACACATTAAAGGTACATTACAGGACACGGATAATTTTGAATGCCATAATATATAGTACCAGTTGCCAAACTCAACATCTTAGTAGGACTAAAATGTCCCCTTGTAAGGGGAGCCATATGCACAGTCGGCTCACTAGGCGGTACACGGGGCATGGTAGATGCTACAAGCGAAATTGAAGGAGACTAATAGAATAGCATAAGGAGTCATAAGCACTGAACCAAACTGGTAGCAACCTCATTTGTTTGAATTCCTTGAAAGAGAGTACACAAAAATATGTAAATGGGTTGCCAAATAAGGAGAGCTCTATTTGACAATAAACTATGATTCAATGGTAATTAGGCAGCATGCGTACCATTCAATTAACGTTGTCCAGATTAGCACCAAGGGTGGTCTCATGCATGACGTTACTAAGCTCACGAGCAAGCTCTTCATATCGTGTCCCTGGTGCCTGTGTACTTGGGCATGCAACCGGTTGACTCCTCTCATCTGTGGCTGCAGCACACGATGCCAGTGGAAGGATATCACTATATCTTCCACAGATAGAGCTCAGACGCTCCAAAAGAGCCATGTGGGCATTGAATATTACATCCCACTCTACACTCAACTCTAGATATGAGGCCTGAAGGAACCGGGACCAACACATATAATGGTGCAATTGCCTGCTTGTTTCTATAAGTGCATCGTAACTTATATCCATGACACATATGTTCAAACGTGACATGAGGTGGTAAATTGCTAATTCAGAAACATTTTCTTCTGCCTCATAATTTGTCGTGCAAGGAAGCCCTCGGAAGTTCTCAAGGCCTACGCCTTTTGTGCCATTTTTAGAAGGGATTTCAACGCTAAGTTTGGAGTTCTCCATCACTACCACCCCTGTAGTACGAATAGTAGCACCTATGCTGGTAATCATCTGGCGTAGGATGTCCTTACGCGAAACAACAACTTTGAGTGGTTCCTAAAAAAAGAATAAAAAAGTATAAAAATGAGCAACATACACGAGAATGGGTGGTTGTTCAATCATGCATGGACCAACTACCATCTACTACATTTACAGATAGCCATAAACACGCGCTAGGTAACCAGTAACAAGACATACTCCATGCATGAAATATTAGCCACCAATGTGGGCATACAAAACGTTGCGGGGTGTGCCTAACAAAGTTAAAGTATACCTGGGTTACGGAGTCACTAGGTTGCACTCCTTGGAAGACTCGCGCCATTGGCTCCGCGTTGGTGCTCTTCCCCTTGTCCATGTTACTGCAACTCATTCTGTCATTTGTTACAACTTAGATATACGTAATAATAAATTATTCTGATCGCAATATTTCCTAAGAAAAAGGTGTACGCGATTAGTGGCATATGTTCAACTCACTATCATCCAAAAGGAACCAAAACATGATCACATTTCACTGGAATCACTTATTTATTAAATTAAATTAAGTAACCAGTTCATGTGTTCATATGAACGAACATATGTAGCATGGAGGGAAACCGAAGCATAAAAAAATGCATAAAGATGCCGTTAGAGGAACCCATGCCTAGCTTGGCCTATACATGTGGGCACGAGGACCAAGCAGTGCACTTCCGTTGGTGGGAACCAATGTGAAATTGTTGGAATGCTGCTTTACCTATGTGTTGGTTTTTGCATGCCTGCGAGCAGCTCCTGGATGCGTGGCCTTGCATTGCTCTGCTGGGGGTATAAATAGACACACACATATAACCGCATGTGGATGGAGGCATGCAGTAGGTGACCACGACTGGGAACCCAAGTAATGGCGAAGATGACAACTACAGCAGAGGCCGTTGCAGAAATATTAATTGTACCGTCACCTGCCACAATGCTGGGTAAAATCAAACCTCTCGTTCCATCAACAAAGGAAAACAAATGCAGGAACTGTTTGATCAAATCAGTCCAAGCCAAACAAACGCTATAGCAAATAACAACAACATTTATGGTGACAAATAAATTAAATCCAAACATTATATAACTACTCTGGATTTATTACGTGTCACATAAATTATTGTTTGTATTTTAATTATATTAAAAGATAGATGTTTAACTACTCAAGAAACCAAGAATTTTGCTTTTTTGCAAACGAGATATTTATAACCAGAATAAATCAAGCTATCAACAACATGCATGGTGGAAGCACACGTTTCTGGCGACCTGCACTGCTAGGACTTTATTTTATTTTATACAATCAGTGCACATATCCAAGCGACGCCATGGCAGGAAACTGTCGCCGTGCATGGGTGATTGTGATATGATATGACTCAGCCTATGCATTTAATATTTTCTTTTAGTACTATAGGACATGTTTGTCACATGTGGCTGACTGTCCAATGAGTCAAATCAAGCCACTTCATATAATGAAACACAAAGACAGGGATGATCGATAGAGATGAAAAATCCAAATGCCAAATATTCAATTATGTACTCCCTCCATTCCAAAATAGATGTCGCTGGTCAAACTTTCTAACTTTGACTGAATTTATAGAAAATGCAGTAATATTTATATCTCCAAATAAATATATTATTAAGTATATTTAAACATCTATCTAATGATATTAATTATGTATTGTAAATATTAGTATTTTTGTATATATATCTGGTAGAAGGTAAAAATATTGACTTCTTAGGAAGTGAGAATGACATCTATTTTGGGACGGAGCGGGTATAAGTTTGCAACAAGCATTTATTTTATTTTAGAAGAAACATCAGGAAATCGTCATTGTTCACTGTGATGTCCTTGCTGTGATACGCTGTGACTAAGCAGCCTAAGCATTTAATAGTCCCTCCGTCCCAAAAAAGATGGTATTCAAGTGGAAACGTTTAGGTTTTGACCAAATATATATATGAAAATATTTATTTGTAGGTATAATGTTAAGGTTGAGAAAGTGTATGTGAAACATGTTGTTTCGTCACATTACGTCTGGCTCACTGTCCCATGGGTCAAATCAAGTCACTTCATACGATGGAACATGCAGATAGAGATAATTAATAAGTAGTACAGACAGAAAATCCAAACGAAAAGTTCAGTTCCATGTTTGCCACATGCGAGCTTTTTTAGAAATAGTAATCCGAAAGAGATTATACAAGTACTGTAAGCATTTGTGCCTCCATTAACTCTAATAATCTCTATTTGGGTACAAACTCCATTAACAATTATCTTATATATTATTTTAAATGCGTCAACTAACGATATCCTCTGTCGGCTCTAACAAGTAACTTCAAAATAGGTCTCGCATAAAATGCCAAACAGGGCGGCAATACAGCAACATACACTTAAAAAGCAGTAATGAACCCATGGCTTGTTCGACTGCCCCCCTCCCCCAACCCCCCGCCGTTCATCTGTACCCGTGGGACCCACAGTTCATGGAAAGTTCTCTATAAGAGGACACAAAGCTGGTGCTATCATAGGCATCCTACGCGCAAGAAGGAAGCCATAGGGGGATGAGGTATGGCTGATGAAAAAATATGTCTGTCTCAGTTCCTACTTGGCATGCACTAAGCCAACGATAATAGGGTATCTCTGGGTCAGTCTAGGGAAGGATCTATAATTTGTATTTGATATGATATCTACATAGAACACCTATTAGTATTCACTTCTTGTATAACCTGAGCGAATTATTCGTAGGATTCTGGCATGCATAACCTGTTTAAATTTCTTCTAGTCACCTTCCAAGTGAGCTACATGGCAAAATTAACCGTCAACTGCTTGAGGAGCCTCGCATGGATTGTGCATCAGCTTGGGCTGGAAGAACCAAGAATAGCATGCAAGCAGAGGGAGGATATGAAGTTCTATGCTATCATAGAAGTCGACCTTCTTAATTGGGTCTCCATGGGATACCGGGGTCCATGAGAGTTTGCAGCCACTTCATCGATTTCTGCAAGGAGAGCCATTAGAAAGGCTGCTCATAGTGTCATCACCATGGTAGAGAAATGTGGCCTCGTAAGAATAAACGATTTTAGCAGGAGGAAGCTAGATGTCTGGAAGAAGAGGGTGATGGTCGTTGCAAAAATATGTAAGGAAGTTGTCGAAGAAAGGGACGACCTTGAAAGGGCCTGCTCGCTACTACAAAGTAAACAAGGCAAGTTACTCGCAGAGAATGCTAGGCTAAAAGCTAAAATATCAAAGCTTGAGAGGAAGATGGGCCGCTACGAGGAAGGCAAATAGCCTAGCATGGATCTGTCCAGTGGAGGAGAAGCAGCTAAACTCAATAATGATGGAGCAGGAGACATGGAAGATTAATCAGGGCATCAAAAGATGGACAGACCATGTAGGACCATCTATTTAGTTACTGAATTTTGAATAGAGACAGCTCATACAATGTAGTGTCTCTAAGTTGTTTAATGTTTTGTATCTAGTCACGGTGAATCGTGAATTATGTTCTGTATCGGTGTGTTGCTATTTAGTAAAGAAATACCCATTATCACCTTCGATCATGAAGGCTTTTTTTTCTCATCTGCAGGACCACGGTAGTATTATTTCGACCAACAAACAAACAAAAACCAACAGATCATATGCCAGATTGAAATAACAGAACCATGGGAGCCACGTGACCAAAAAAAATGACGAAAACATCCAAATCTCAGCCTCAAATCAACAAACCACAAGGGCAATTGGGCAAGTTTCTCTCTTTTCTCTTATAATTGCCCAAAAACAGAGAGCACCATTGGGTTAGCCTTAGCAGTAAAACGAACCACGCTAGGCCAGCCATGCCGGATCAGCACGACTCGCACACGGCATCCTCACACATCAGCTTGCGAGTGGCGGATCAGCGCGGCATACATGAAGCGTCTCACATAGGGCGTCCTGGCCGGCGGCGGTTCCTGTAGGGCGGACCGGCGACGACGCGAGCCGGGCATTGTGACGGTGACTCAGGGAGCAGGTGTTTGCAAAAATCCACGTTCCACAGACCACACTTTGCAAAGATTGTGCGTACATCTTGTATACTAAATTGGGTCTACCCAATAATAAAAGCGACATCTGATTGCGAACGATATGTTGCTGTCTACCTTCCTCTGTATATATTGTCCTAACTGATTTGTGAGCGCATGTGAGATGGTGCTAGAATTGTTGAGAGCAACGCGAGTTAATCTTTTTTTTTACATTACCTATATCTCATGTGTTCCATCAAATTCCGTCCTCACAAAAACAGAAAACAAGGTTATGTGCATATCAAGCCTACCTGGGTCGAATTATGTTTACAAATCATATTAGCAATAACAACGGCTCTGTTCAGTAAACTGAAAACTGATTTTCACTTACGTTGATTTTTGCTGATTTCCTGTGAGACACTACAAGAAACTGGAATTGCCTTGGCGGTCAAGAATTTTCTTGGAGGCTAAAATCAAACCGCCAAGTAAATGACAGTTTCCTTAGCTGTGCTATCGAACACTCAAGGAAACATATATTCTTAGAGATGGAAGTAAACCGCCAAGGATATAGGTGTTTCCTTGGCGGTTTCTAGTAACCTACAAGGAAATGACTCATTTCCTTGAGTGTTATTTTAAACCGTCAAGGTAATTGACATTTCCTTGGGTGTAAATGAAAACCGCCAAGGTAATTATCAGAGTTTTGAATTTCAAATTTTTTGAATCTTTCAAATGACCTTAGATTGAGGTACAATCTAAACTAAAGTTGTAGTACTCGACGATATATAGAACTTTTTAGTTGAAACTTTTTTCATTTGAAATTGTCTAGGCTCTCTAATATCCATTATAAGAACCACTAAACTAAGACAAAAAGAAACAAACATTCACTTGAACACAAAAGACTTCCTGGTGTAGTGGTAAGTGAGTTTCACACAAAAGCTCAGATCTCGAGTTCAATTCCCAGCTACAACAATCGTGAGATTATTTCGCTTTTTTTAATACATTTCCTTGACGGTCTACGCTATTTTCCTTGACGGTTATCGACCCTCAAGGAAACTATTTTTCTTGGCGGTTGTAACATTTTTTTTGGCTCTTTGGCAAACTTAGTCTGGTCGTAGTTTTCTTGGTGGTCAACCTCCAAGGAAATCATCCTTGAGTGCCAAAACCGTCAAGAAAACTAATTTCCCTTATCTTTTATCCTTGAGTGTGTTTGCTTGGCGGTTTGTAGCCAAGGACAATTTTCTTGGCGGTTTAGCCCCTTTTCTTGGCGGTTTTTGGCACTCAAGACAATTCAGGATTGTGGTAGTGAGAGAAGCGACAGCGCCGACATATCCATGCATTGAATAAATTGCTATGGAAATGTACTCCCTTCATCACAAAATAGATGTCATTATTATTTTTCGAGAAGTCAAAGTCTCCTGGTTTCTGACTAAATATATATACAAAAATATTAATATCTATAGTATATAATTAGTATCATCAAGTAGATAGTTAAATATACTTTCTAATAAATTTACTTGGAGGTATAAATAGTACACACATTTTCTACAAACTTAGTCAAAGTTAAAAAACGTGATCACATTTCACACATCTGAAGTCACATGGAATATCACATGATGTCGAATACCAAACACTTGGGACATAGAGATAACACACCTAAGAGCAACCCCAGAACATGAAACATCCTATGCCAGATACCGGTTAAGACGAGGACAATGGAGGAGCAACAAGAAAATGATTATCCAAAACATGGCGAATGACCAAAAGACCCAGAAACAAGTGGGGTCAAACTCGAACAATGGGGGTTCCATGGCAGAATCTGGCCAAGGAGATTTTGAACTTCCCTGATAGCAACCAGGTCTACATGCAACAGGGAGATATCTAGCTCTGACTCTAACTGCTACTTGCCTCTGCCTTGATTGCTCTTCGGGCTCCTCAGAGTTAGGGATGGGATGGAGAAGAGGTGGTAGAGCGACATCTTATAGCTAGGTGGGCGGGGGTGATGTAGCACACCAGGAAGTAGGGATGGAGGAGAAGAACATCATCGACCGGTATGACACAGGAGGCATGGCCATAGCACGCTTCTTGTGCGAGCTTAGAAGAGAAGAACAGAAAAAAAGGAAATAGGATTCACTTAGTGAGGAGGCGTGCGTAGAGCCACGCTCAAAAGAAAAAATAAAGGGACATATTACTGGGACGAGAATCGAGACCCGACACGGCACGAGGAAAGGGAGGGGTGCACGATACCTACGACAAGGAGTGTGCGGCACACCACCGTGTCATGCGAGGGCGGGCATGGGGGCCCAACACAGACAATGGTCACTAGGCACACAGTGACCTGGACTCAGCATGCGGCGGAAAGTAAGTCAGACGTGCACTCCTGCGGACTTCGAGGACTAATTTGTTCCGTGTCATCTCTCTCTTCCTTCAAAAAGCATGCTGGCCGGTCACTTTTGAAAAAGCACTACTCCATCTACATGTTGTGGGACGAGAAACAAGAGCCGACATAGCACGAGAGGAAAAGGAGGGGCGCACGATGCCAAAGGACAAGGTGAGTGCGACACATCGCTGCGGCACGCGAGAGTGGGCACAGAGGCCTAGCACAGATGGCGTTCACTGGGCACACAAGACCGGAGCTCAGCGTGCGCAGAGGAGTCAAATTGGGCACAGGAACAACATCAAGTCAGCGTGCACTCCTACGGAATTCGAGGACTAATTTTTTTCTTTGTCATCTCTCTCTTCCTTCAAGTACCATGCTGGTCAGTTACTTTTGAAAGAGCACTACTCCATCTACCTGTTGTGGGACAAGAATCGACAGCCAACATAGCACGAGAGAAAAAAAGAGGTGCGCACGATGCCAAAGAACAAGGTGAATGCAGCACACGGCTGCGGCACGCCAAAGCGGGCACGGGGGCCTGGCATAGACGGCGTTCACTGGGCACACTGTGACTGGGGCTCAGCGTGCGCAGAGGAGTCAGATTGATCACAGGAACAACATCAAGTCACGTGTGCACTCTTGAGGAATTCGAGGACTAATTTTTCCTTTTCATCTCTCTCTTCATTGAAAAACGTTGTTGGTCCGCCACTTTCAAAAGAGCACTAGTGCATCTAACCCTTGCAGAAAGGGAATCGAGAGCTGACACAATGTAGGGAAAAAGGAGGGGCGCAAGATGCCGATGGACAAGTGGAGCGCGGGACGCCACCACGACACATGAGAGCTGGCACAGGGACCCGGCACAGATGGCGTTCACTGGGCACAGAGTGAAGGGATTCATCAGCGTGAGCAGAGAAGTCAAATTTGTAAGAGGAACAACATCAAGTCAGACGTGCACCCCTGTGGACTTCGAGGACTATTTTTCCCTCGTCATCTCTCCGTTCCTTCAAAAGCCATGTTGCTCGTCACTTCTGAAAGAGCACTACTCCATCTACCCGTGGTGGATTTCCCGTCTCAACACAGGATTTTTTTTACAATGATGATACAGTGATGTAACTTGGGAAGGGTGTTTGAGCAAAAACCTCGGTACCCGCACGTGGCGAGCAGCGTCAACATGTGGCATTTGTTCCATGAGAGCCCTTGGTATTGCGGCGGCATCATAAGCTAATAGACCGCAAAATCAGAGGATCATTGCAAGGAAAGGTTCAGGCAGGAAAGGCGCATTACACAACAAGGAACAAGGAGGCCAAATCCAACAACGGTCTTAGTTTAAGGAGATTCAAGTGTTTAGCTAGGACATCCACAATTAGTCAAGGCAACTCTCTCGTATTAGTAGGTGCTTGGTAGTTATCATTGGTATGCAGATGCATTTACCATCCCAATAGATGGGTATTAGTTTTTCCAAATGGTAGCATCGGTAGCAGCCCTAATAACGGCCTAAGGGACCACATAAATCGAATGGACTTAACACCCATGGATTTAGTTCTGATAATATCAATACATACTGAATAGTCATTAGTTACCTGTGGTCTATTGCATTTTTTATATTAAATAGAACGTAACACCAGGAGTGTTTCATCCAACTCCCTTAAAAAGGATATTGTCCCGGGATTTGAGGGTACAACTAGAAAGGGGGAACGCTGTAAAAGTAATAAACAGGTCCGGAGGTCCATAGAATCGACAGATGGCCATGGCATCCTGGTAGTTCTGGACCATGTATCTTTTACTTCCCGTAAAGCTAGTAGGCAAAATAACCCTTTTCCCAATACTATTTCCATCAACATCACCCTTATGTAGTGCATCTTCAATTCCCTTGTACACCTCAGACCGCAGGTTTTTATTGTTCTTTACTATAAACCTGAGTCTGTTTTGCTCTATTGAGGCAAAGGCATCGACAATGTACTGCTGAAACAACCTATCGCCACGTATCAGTGTTGTTGCCTCGCATCTACGCTGCTGTAACCGGAAAGCATAGTACTCAAGCATGGTAACCTCATCTCTAGTCCTAACTGGCAAGACTCATGACCGGCTATATTTAATTCCTAGCTTGAATCCTTGCTCCCCATGAGGAAACAAAATTGGGTATTGCAGCGCCATATAATTGGCATGTAGGTTGCTAATTCTTCTAAGCCCACCTCCTCTATCCTGAATGATTACATCAGGGGTCTTCTTCTCTTCCGAGAAATCGCCCACTATTAAAGCAGCTATCTCTGATGCTGTTGGTGCACTATACTAGGGTGCCACCCTAGATCTATCATGCAACAGCCTAAGACGCAAAGGTGGGCACTGCCCATGTCCCAAAAGGTCTCTAGCCGCCCTAAATGACTTGACCAGCCCATTGAACTCTTCAAACATTCTTACTAGGCCCTCCACAATTGTTTTGTCAACTTTGCTATCGCTATCACAGTCTCTATCTCTATCAAAAATTGATATTCGATTCTGGACTTCAGTTTTCAGTATCATAAATATACAACTGCGCCTAAACCGGAGGTCTACCCTCATCTGGCAGCAAAGACCCAATACGATGGTGAACCTGGCCATTAATTTTGAATAAATATGGCCCAGGACCCCTGTTTATGCCTTATCAATTTTGGCTCCCAGTGATGTAAAAGCAAACATGGAATTATAAGAACGAATAGATCTAATAAAGTATTTAGATAAAACATCACCCCCTGGGTTCAGTAGCTTATCCAGAAACGGGGGCGTACTTTGTTGGAGCGGCAAGCTGACCTTACCTCCCCTGCAGCAAAGATGAAACCGAACACAACCCGCTTCACCTGGATACGTCCTTTTGACATGTTCTTGATACCAGAACTGTGCTCCACAGTATTGGCACTCGTGCGCAGGAGGACCGTAGTATGAAGTTTGTTCTACAGATGACCCTGCAGGAGGGACAAGTAACCAGATTAATCACCTAGAATACCACTTGCTTACACCACCCCTCTAGCCCTAACATTACACTGACCTGGACTGCTTTGCTGCCCAACGCAGGGTCCTACGCAAGGAATAAATGTCAGATGTGAGCGACAGGTACATACTTAGACCCCTGGCTAAAGCGGGCTATTATTCTGAGTAAAGGGAAACAAACAGGGCACCTTTCTTCTTTGCCTCCCTTATGGTTCTACGAAGTGCCTGTCGCTCACGTATCGTTAGTCCACCTACAGGCAGGCCTAGGAAAACAAAGAACAACACCCATTATATGCAGTTATATGGTACCTAAATACGATATATATTTTTTCATATAATATGAGAGAGGCGGCATGACTCGCCTAACACTTCATCCAATGAGGACAAAAACAGAGTTATATTTAGACCATCAGAAAATAAACTACATTCATTAATCCCTTATCAGGAAACAAAATACAACACATGAACATACTTCACGCGGCATCCGATCATCTAGTATCAGAAACTAAACCGTTAAGATCAGCTACCACTTGATCGCCAGTCAAGCGAGACCAGGAACTGGGAGCATTTGGATGGCGGCGTCGCGCCTGTATCGGGGGTGGAGTTCGCAGCAAGTATAACACGGAAACCAGACCGACAGGGCAAAGAGGCAATAGGTAGTTGCTGAGCAGAGATGACCTATCCAGAGGAGAGGGGCATACCAACGCATACCAAGAAGAGCAGCGACGGGGAAAACGGGAATATGGGAGGACGCCGCCACTGTAGAGGTGGATCTAGAGCGGCAAGGCGCCGGCCAAGGCCTGCTCGCCGCCATCGTCCGACCATGCCTTGGCCTTGTCGTGTGATGGGCCGCCACAACGGCGTCCGGCGGGCACATCTCACCTGGGATGCCGATGCTGCGACCAATCCCCTCCGAGAGGAATAAAAACATAGTCCGGCACAGACAGACGGATGGATAAACGGCGGTCCAAGGAAGAAGGCGACCACAGTCCATTACCCAACCATAGAACGCGAGAAGGATAGTGCGCAGGCACAGCCAAAGTCCACGTAGAGGTCCGCGGCAGCGAGGCGCTTGGCGGCGACGAGGAAGGGGGCGGGGTCAGGACGGATTTCGCGGAGACGGGGTGGATGAGGAACGGGAGGAGGAGGTGGAAGCTAGGAAGGAAGCGAGCACTGACCGGGGTGTGGCGTGACGAGATGGATACGATGACAGCCCGCCGCGGCGGCTGCGGCGGCCGTCGAATCTGAGGAGAAGCCAGAAGGCGATAATTTTTTCCTCGAACACATGACAAAAAAAATCCAACCATCAGCCAATGTCGGCCCTCTTGGTTCTCTCTCTCTCCTTTTTTAGAGAGAGAGAGGTCCCTCTTCGTCCTGGCCAGAGCACAACACGGCAAGGTAATCATAGATTATCCTCAGAAGCATATACATCTAATATATCTAACGTCAGAGTACAGCTCCAGATATACTAAGCATCAGCTCTTATTAAAATTCGCATACAAGATCATATTAGATTCGTTGTAGTAAGTAGTAACAATAAAAAATTTAAATTGCTATTTTACTATAAGAAACCTGTGTCAGTTGATCCTACCATGACATCATGGTATTTTTTCACCGAGGTGAAAACTAAGTGTGAAAATATTTTGTCAAAGTACTGTTTTTGGCATCAGAAACAATGAACACTAGCTTAGGTAAGGGACCTGGTGGTGACGCTACAGCGGCTCCCTTGCCACGTTGCCTCTTTCGAGACCGGCTAGAAGAAGCCAAGTTTTCCATGGGCCATGCCTAATTGTTTATACCTGGGCATATAAGATCGTAACTGGTATGTAAAGAAATAAATACTTCGTTTAACATTATTTCATATTTGCTAAATCAAAGGTTATCTTTAAGGGTAATTTTTCTCTTCACATCTACTCTTCGCTTCACGTGCTAAAAGTCAAAAGATATGATCTAAAATACATTCTCAACAAAAAAATACCTATCCAGTTAAAATAAAATTATGATCTTATCATTTATACATGCAAACTGCGCATCGTAGTATATCAGAGAGCACAGGCAAAGGCAACAAGGGTACTCACAATAACCATATGTAATATTGTAGCTTGGAGAACAGCCTAGCGCTGGTCGATATTCAATGGCGATTTGGTTGGCCGAGGTGGTGATGAAATATGGCCTAGCAGCCCTCTATAAATAGGAGGCACATGCACCGTAGCACACTTGTCTAAGCGTAGGTAAGGAGGCACATGCACCGTAGCACACTTGTCTGAGCACAGGTACAACAATTGGCTTATAGCCAAGCAAATGCTGATGTGGAGGAGAAAAAGGAGGAGAGAGACGAGAGCTTAGCTCCCATGCAACCACCAAGCTGGGTACGAAAGGATAGGCATAAGTGGACCCAAATAGCAAGAGAAATAGAAGAGAGAAACTTTTTTAAGGTAATTTGGAAGCCAACTATTGTATGACTTGGCTATTACAACCTGGCTTATAGTCAAGCAACTTGGCTCTATTATTGACCTTGCTCTGATAGAGATGTATGAATGCTCTGATTCTGTGACTATGGCTTCTGAAGGGCCTATATCAACATTTATTTGCTGGACCAACATTGTCTCCCTTTCTGCACTCCAGTAGGTGAAGCATGAGCTTGTAATGCATCAAATGGCCCATCAAAACACACGTGCTAGCTGAGTCCCAAAAGAGACAACGCTTATGAACTTTGAAATACCATGTCCCATGTTTTCTTTTATTGAGATTTTATCTCCAAATAAATTATATAAGAGAAACTAATATTTATATCAATTTTAAATAACACACACAACTAAGTATTTTCTCGGAATAGGGAGCATCCACCTATTACCAACATTCGCAGCCTCCCTAGGTTCTTAATTTATGATATATATACTGGCTAGATAGTCTGTAATAAATATATAAAATAAATAGATTACTTGTAAATCCCCTGATTCGATGATCACGGCTTGTGAAGGGCCATATCAATGTGAAGGGTCCATATCAATATTTATTTGCTAAGGGTGATTCCATGATCATGGATTGTGAAGGGTCCATATCAATATTTATTTGCTAAGGGACTTATCTTCAATGCCAATATTTACCAGTAGAGGTGAAGCATGAGCTTCTGATGCATTATATGGGCTATCAAACATTGGTGAGTCTGTGT
Organism: Eremochloa ophiuroides; assembly: GCA_038502445.1. NCBI lineage: Eukaryota > Viridiplantae > Streptophyta > Magnoliopsida > Poales > Poaceae > Eremochloa > Eremochloa ophiuroides. The sequence goes on from JAHLJS010000002.1 coordinate 68,313,293, forward strand.
GGTTGCAAGCTGTGAGTTTTCACTATCACCATGAGACATGCATGCAACGCATTAATGCAGTGAATGACAACTGACCACATGTGGATGCAAGTGGCCTGTCCCACGGCAAAAAAATAGACCTATCATATCTGATATTTAAACACACGGATGGATAGATAGGTAGTAAGGTATACTCCCCCGTCTCAAAATAGATGTCGTTTTCGCTTCTCGAGAAAACTCTTGGACTAAATATGTTTTAAAAAATATTAACATTTATAGTACGTAATTAGTATCATTGAAAAGATCTTTGAACCTAGTTTTTTAACAAATTTATTTGGAGATATAAAGATTGCACGTATTTACTATAAATCGAGTCAAACTCTTGACACAAAAACACAAAACGATATCTAATTTGGGACAGGGGGAGTATCTAATTTTTAAATAATTTACAATAAAAAGTTTGTAAGTAAAAAAGATGGCACATCTGAAAGTGAAGAGCTTGATATATTTTGAGGCAGAGATATTTTTTATGCGTGAGCATAAATGCGGTTTCAAAAGTAAAAACCTTGTTAAATTTTGAGCCTAAAATTAAAGACCGATAAGTACACCGTATATTAATAGATGACGTGCATGATTGGCATGCACACCCATCATTTCGGATATTTAGCCAACCGGATAGATATACAGGCTATCAGTAAGGCATCTCTAATTATTAAATAATTTATAAAAAAAGTATAAAAGTAAAAAAGATGACACATCGGAGAGCATAAGAGGTCTGAAAGTGAAAAGCTTATATTCTGAGGGTGAGATATATTTTGTGTATGAGGGTAAATCCCGGGTTTAAAACTAAAAAGCTTGTTAAATTTTTTGCATGAGATCAAATGCTGATAAGTACACCATAAATTAATATAGCACATGCATGAAATCCATGCACGAGGCTTAGATATATTAGTGCATGAGAGTAAATGACGAGTTTAAAAGTAAAAAGGTTGTTAAAGTTTGAGCCTGAGATTAAATGCTGATAAGTACACTATGAATTCATGGACGACACGGTGATTGGCATGCATGAGCTGAGCAAGTTACAATCTGCATAAGTGCATGGATGTCTAGCGCATAGGTCAATAAGTTACCATGAATTAATAGACGATACACATGATTGGCATGGATGAACTGAGCAACCTGCATGAGTGCATGGATGCCTAGCACATGGATCAGCAAAAGCAGGATGAAACATATGACAGGCTGAGATGTCTGTTCGGAGTTTGGTCTGACAGACAATTAATGAATACACTATTTGATATATCTTCATCGTACGGTCATAAAAATAAAGACTACGTGCACACATTAGAAGGCCGTCTGGACGGCGCGGCCTCATACTTCTAATAGGGAGGACGCCTATTTTATTTTTCATGGCATGAAGGCTCCTTTTGTGCGAGTGGTGGCAGGTGCACTAGCATAAATGGGACTGGTAGGCACATTGAACGCGGCAAAAATGGTGCTCGAGTTCCTTTCTAACCTGAATCAATGCTTATCCACAAAAGCAGCAGCAAGAAGTTGCAAACTCTGCTAGCTTTCGGTAAAGTTGTAAGATCGGGTTCCCCATTTTTATTGACTACTAGTATGGCCGGCTTTCCACTTGATCAGGATGGATATATATGCACCAAAAGCAGCGATATGCATGGTAGATTACCTTTGGGCGTACGTGCATGATCACAATATAAAATATTTTCCACTATCTAATTAGCGTACAGCAGTCACATTAATTAAACTTAACTCTTTCTTTTTCTAAATGATCCAAATGGAAGAACAAATGACACGATCAAACAGGCAGTCGAGATCTATTTAGAAAACTTGACCGTCATGGACTTTCTGAATCTCTTTTTGACAAGAAGTTGAGACTGTATATATACCCGTTCACTGACATTGATGAGCAACATTTAGTGTTAAAAGTTTCAGAAAGGATGTTACGGACATTTCAAAGAGTCTTTCCAAAATTTGATCTTTATAAACCATCGTTTGCAGAGTCATTTGACTAAAAATCGCTCTCTATATTCTTGTACCCTCCAATAACTTTTTGATATCTTTTACGCATTCTAGAGAGCCATCCTCACTCTCCATCTTTCGCTAGCAATAGAATAGATGATTTCTATATTTTGAAATCCAATTTTCCTTTCATTCTTAGTCATTCTCCATGTGTGGCAACTGCAATAAAAACATCAATTACTTTGTGGAATACATCTTTTAAGTACTGGCATATTGCACATCCATGACCTGTCATCTTAAGCGTCAACCATAAAATAAAATCCAAATGTTAATTAGTAACAATGATTTAACTTAGATAAAATAATCATACGTTACATAATGTATAATGAGTTTCTTTTAAGAAAACAAGAGGTATAGATGCAGAGAGCTACAGAATGCTACATCTAGAGAAGGGGTGAAGGAGGAGGGACAAGGAGAGGAAAAGGCAAAGGGAAGAAGAGAGACAATGGGAGAAAGAAATGGAGGGGTGATAGTCTATACATCTTCTCTTTTATGCTCCATAGTCATCTGTCCCTATACTACTCAAAAAACATTATTTTTATACTTAATTACCGTTAACAGCTGCTAACACCTAAAAATACCGTCAACAGAACAAGATAAAAGTGACAAAACCCATGGAAAAAAAGATATATTATGTTTGAATTTTACTTGGTTCCACCTATATTGGAGAATTGTGGTTGCAGCTGCAAAACAGGTAAAAATAAAGAGAAACAAGACACCTATGAGCCACGTAGGAGCCAACTGGTAAGGCGGCCACCCTGTTGGATAGGGCGTCCACCGCCTACTTGGCGCCAAACAAGCTTTACCACATCATGGATCCATGTGACATCCCTCCAAACAGACTTTGGCACATTGATTCGACATCAATGACTTAGAATTGCTTTACTTGGATCCGGGAGCCCATTTGTCATCCTCACAAGAGCTCCACCGACTCTAGAACCGACTTCCAACCGGAAACCAACATGCCAACCGACTTGAAACAGCCTTAGGAGCGTGCTGTCTGTCGGATGCAATGGCGGTGGATCATAGGGCGGCCGCCCTATCCAAGGCGGTGCCTGCCACCTTACTTCCTGCAAACTGACTTGAGGAACCTCTACATGTACCCCAGGGGTCACTACACACTATAAATAGAGGTCATTCGGTCATTTGTAGGCAGGTCATGAAGATATCGGTGAAATAGATACATAGAGAGAGATAGGCTAAAGTAGGATGTGTAGTACTATTGCTACACATTAGAGAGCGTATCACCTCTCTAAAGGGATAAGAGAAGAAGTCCAAGGAGGAGCCGGGCTTGTCGGCAACATCTTCTATGGTCTACCTCTATGTTTCTTTATGGTAATCCAGTTCCCCTGTTTTATTTAATTGTTGTTATACTTAAAGAAGTTGTTTGATTGTTTCACTATTTGGTTAGAGTGGTCTAATTCTAGGATCCTAGTTAGAGTAGTAAGTTTATAGATTTAAGTGTGGTGCTTAGGCAAGTAGTTATACATGTGAATGCGGCTAGACCCACAGGATAGTTGTGGTAGGCTCTAGGTGGTTATAGCCCTAGAATCCTTTGGATTCCACCACGTTGGGCCTAGTTATTAAATCATAAAGCTTGTAGGTGTACGGTACCGAATCAATCATACCCTGGGCAAGTTTAAGACTTTGCACGCTCACAGAAACAAATCTCTTTGCTATATCATACAATTGATCTGGAGTACCATATTAGATTCATCTCTTCATATCTTATCATTAGTTCTAGATTCCTATCACTCATTTTCTCTGTGGATTCGATAAAACATTGGAATACTCCTAGGTGAAAGCTACTCCTGATAACCGTACGCTTGCGCTTAATCCCGTTTGCCACCCCAGGTGTCAACAATTACATAAAAGAATTCAAAAATAGAATATCACATAAAAGATTATACTACTTCCATCATCTCTATACTTCTCAAAACATTATTTTTTAATTATAAATTTACCATTCTACCCTTAGTTACATAAAAATTCGTAAATAGTATTATCAACCTCTTTTTTTGGATGTTGATCCCACTAATTTTGCACCTGGTGCTCTAAATTAGTGCCTATTGGTTCATCTAACTTTCTAACCGTCAGAGGATCGCTTCTCGTGAGCCGCCCATTCCCTCCCAACCATAGCAAAAATTCTCAATCTCTAAACTTACATATTAAACTTCAAAAGAAATGACATAATTTTGATGATCTTACATTAAATAGGCAGCAATTCTATAACTTTATGCCCTCCCCCAAACACACACAAACACCACCACTAATCTATATATACCATTTATTTGGGGGAGCACGAATGAGCCAAGTGTATATTTCTTGGGTGTATATGATGGAGGTGTTTTTCACATGTGGATCCTTAAGAAAATCAGTTATGAAGAAACTGTGTAAACTAGTTTCTACTTTCTAGAGGTGGCTCACATTGCCTTCTAGCAATTTCTAGTAGTTGTGTCGGGAGTTATGTACCATATTTAACCGTCAACTAAACATAAAAATGGCAAAAATCAATCTTTAACATGAATTAGGTGTATTGTTGATTCTAACGAGTTCTACGAGTTTTGGTGTTCACTTGTTTTGTAGGATATTCAAGTTTTCACCATATAAAAGTATCTCAAATAATGATTTGGGGTGCACCATTGCGAAGAGCTAGTTGAGATGATCGAAAACCGACATATCATTTGCCATATTTAGAGTCCCAGTGAGAAAGATATCAAATCTGCGACGAACACCGGCATAGAAAGACTCTAGAAGACTCCAGAAGACGTGCCATCGAAGGTAGGGCCCAATTTCCATAGGCGGAAGTCGGCCAACCCCACCTAGCAGCCGCCTCGTCTCCACTTCGTATGTTGGTTCTCTACCGCATTAGGGTTTGTCTTCTAGCCATTTCTAGTGGCTATCATCGGTAGTATGTATCATATTTAACCGTCAACTAAACATGAAAAAGGGGCATAAATCAATCTCTGACATAGATTAAGATTTGATTCTAATGAGTTCCATGAGTTCTGGTGTTCTCACTTGTTTTGTAAGATTTTCAAGTTTTCACCATATAAAAGTATCTCAAATAATGAATTGGAGTGCACTATTACGAAGAGCTCATCGAGACGATCGAAACGGACATATCATTTGCCATATTTGGAGCCCCGGTGAGAAAGATATCAAATCTGTAATGAACACCGGCATAGGAAGACTCTAGAAGAATCCATAAGACATGCCAACCAAGGTGGGGCCCACTTTTCATAGGGGGAGGCTGAACCCTAGATAGCAGCCGCCTCGTCTCCACTTCGTGGGTTCGTTCTCCACCTCCTTAGGGTTTGCATCTACCCCATTGCTCAAAGTCAGTTTGATCTGAGGGCTTATATTCATCGCTCCTCTCTATTTAAGCAGGCCACTAGGCCAGAGGTAAAGCAATAAAGCATCGAATCCAATCAATCATATTATGTAAAGCCTAATTGAGAGGTATTGCATGAAAGTACGACCTCTCATTAGGATCTAGCCTTTAGATAATAGTGAGATGGATGAGCGTGGAAAGAGTGTGGAGGAGGTGTCAGCCTATAAAAGCTACAACGGTATCTGTGCACTTGCAGATTTATCTGTGTGTTAAAATATACTAACAATGGCAAACCATAATATTAGCCCTTAGTAAAAAAAATTTGGCATGGTAATATTGACAAACCAATCCTATAGTAATGCCAAAATTATATTTTGACTTTTTTCTCATAATAGATTGCCAAATGTTGTAAAAATATAGCATCAAAAGAACTTTTATATATGAATTTACAAGTACAAAATGTTAAAATAAGCATACATGCAATTTGACTATTTGTTGCTAAAACTTATTTCAAAGAGTAACTTTTTCGTATATACAGAAAAAGACTTCTAGATAAAGGGAGTAGCAATTTGTGGTTGGTGATGCATGACTACTCAATTCGATATTTTCTTGAAATAACAATCTAATTAAAATTTATGTGAACTTAGAGTATGTCCAAAAGCTCCTTAAAACAACTCCCTAATTTGGTTTCGTGGTAAAAAGATAGGAAAAAGACAATAGTTCTATAAAACAAAGTTCAAAGAGAGAAAATTGCTATTTTGCCATCATTAAACTTAGGCTTCGCTCGTTGAGAATTGCTATTTTGCCATCATTAAATCTTTGTATTATAAATAATACAAAGATTGATGGCATCAAATAGGTATTACTATAAAAATATAATTAATTAAAAATCTAATAATAGTTATATAAATAATACAAAGATTGATGGCATCAAATAGCTATTTCTAAAACTTCGACTAATAATCATCTTTTGGTCAAGTTATGTTGTCCAATGAGAATTTTTTGAGGTCACATTGTGTCTTTACAAGATTCTACATGACTGTGGTGTTTGTTGGAGGTGGGCTGGTGTAAAACATCCCAGTACACAAGAAACAGGTACTCTGATGATGGTAATAAGAGGGTAAGACAAGTGTCAACGTACTTTGATCATAAGCTCTAAAAGTGGTTTGATGTGGGAGATGAAGATATTAGCTCATAACTGAAAAATATTTACGTATTTCATTGTCATGTAGTCCAATGTGTACAACAAGTTGGTAGTTGATTCTAAATCAGGGTATTGTCATATATTCTAAATTGTATGGATGGATGTGGTTGCCAATTTGGCACCAGTAACTGAGTAATGGAATTACCACTTCAAAAAATCAGAAGTTTAATGTGTTCTTTTCTTGAAATTTTGTCGCTTTGTTGTTTTCAAACACATCCCTAAAAATTCAAAGTAGCGTTAGCACGGACATTATACTAGTTATGTAAATATGATCAAATTTGAGAATGTTTTGACTCACAAATAATTTAGAATGGAGGAGTATTACAGAAAGAAAAATTGGAGCTCCCTATCTATTTTATTTGCTTGTCATAATTCTTGGTCTACCAAAGAAATTCTTTTTGAGACGAGTCATTTTTAATTTGTGTAGTCTGCATGAGTAAGCATTACTGTTCAGAAATTCACGTGCACGCATGATGTCTATTTGCTCGAGCCTCGAGGGCAAGTAGCTAGTGGAGTGTGAGTGTGAGCACTGATGACCCAAAAGACAGACGGTGCCGTCGTCGTAATCAGCATCTCTCTCATCGTCCACACGGTACGGTGTTTCAGGATTTTCGTTGGCGACAAAAGCTGCTGGGTGCTGGCCTTGCAGGGCGAGGCTTCGGACATGCATGTGCAGTAGTGGCAGTGTTCGGCGCAGCGAGCTTTGACATTATTGTCTGAGGGCGATGTGTCATTGAGGTCAACTGTGAGTGTGAAGTAGTAGTAGGAGTAGTAGCGTCTCGCGCTCCCGCATCCTGGCTGAACTGTACCGCAACAAAAATTCAGTTCAATCGCCCACGTCAAAAGGAGATATACAAGTCGCATGCATCCACGGATCGTTATCCATGGTGCTGCTTCACTTGCTTTTGTTGCTTGCTTGGCAATTTGGCATCCAGCATGCATACAATACAAATACACCAGCTTTACTTTTGCTTGCAAATTTGGCGCACCGACTTTACCTTGTACAGATTTTCTAATATTAAAATAGATTTAGGATTTTAAAGAGAATAAATTCGCCAATAAAATTATTTGGATAATTGTTTTCCAAACAATAATTATAAAGTTTGTTTGACCCTGAACTATTTAGGTGGTCTAATTTATCTCTCTTTGTGGCTAAAATGACACCATATATAGGTGCTTGGTATGGGTCACCACATATGCAATATAGGAACCACTCTTTGGTATATGATTGTGGCACTTTTACCTCTCCATACGTGCAACAACATTGCAACACGCACATGCAGCGAGGGTTCATGTTCTAAGTAGTGAATATAACACCTTGTATCCCAAATCTGCTTATGCTCTAGCTCTTCATGTGGAATAGTCCCACGTACACATTGTACTTTTCTGATATTTTGTCCTTGCTAATGACATGCTTGATAGAGGTCTTTCAGAATTTCTTTATTCTGAGATAAGTGATTGAAAGTAATTCCCTATGATGAACATTTGAATTAATTTTTTATACAAACTTGTTTGACAAAATTTTCTTTGGACTTAGTTGGAACCTTAACTAACCCAACACTAAAGTAGTTGTTTCTAGAAAAGGAAAAAGAAAAAGAAAAAGAAAAACAATACCTGAATAATTGTATATCATAGTCGCTTCAACTTCATTTGGAGCTTTTGTTATGTTTACATATGTGCTATTTTCTAGATGCATCGTTAAATTTATGTACGTAGAAGGTAGAACGCTTACAATCTATGATAGAAACATACAATTTAATCTTATTTTCAAATGTTACTATTCAATAATTTTGGATAAACTAAGGAGATAAGTCAATTAATAACTGATAAAAGTCGATGCAACCATTACCAGTGCATTAAAGTGGCTATGGCTGGGAGGGAAAATTATGCCAAAGAAGATTCTTATGCTATTGTATACTTTCAAGCATCCATAAAATACTTGAAGGAATATACTGGTGCATAAAAGGCATAAATTTAATCACTACTATGCTATTTTGTGCCATCGAAGCAATTCCTTTGTGCCCTCATATCTAGCTGCCTCTCCCGCCGCATAATCTATCTCATTCTCTAAGTACACCACAAATTTGCAAGTCAAAAATCCATCTCTCAACGATGCAGAGTTCCTTTCAAACATAATTCTTCCCCTAGAACAGTTATTCTTTGCCAATATTATTGCACATAGTCTATAACAATAGAAAGTTGGGAAATCAGGAACTGAAGCTATCCACAAATTGATTCAGACAGAAACTACCTGTCCTTACATAGTTATATTTGACATAGAAACCTTTTCCCCTACCCCGTACATGTTTGTAAATTTTACAACTTGAAGTAAAGAAACAACTATTCCCACTTGCCTCCAAAGAGGGGTTGTATATTTGTACCATTTCAATTTACTATCTTATTCTATGCAAACATATGTTTCTCAAATGCACCAAAGTATCTATAGTTACAAGAATGTTTGAAGTTTTTTGTTTACAATAAGCTTGTCTTTCAATTTACTATAAAATGGATGAACATGTAATAATATAGGATAAATGAGTTTCATATTATAATACTCTATCCGTTTCAAATTATAAGGGTTTGTTTGGAACGTAGAAGTGGAATCATGCAAGAATTTTTTTTAAAAAATGCAGGAACATGATTTTTTTTCTCATGTTCCAAAATATACCCTAAATGGTTTTGGATTTTTAGATACAATATAGTAATATATATATATATATATATATATATATATATATATATATATATATATATATATATAAAATGCGTATCTAGGCATATAGCAGAAGCTATTTAGGAAAAAGCTAAAATAAATTACTATTTGGTACTAAGGGAGTAATAAGGGGTCTACATGATTCACTACCAAAATTTATCATGCCAAACATTTGGCAAGCCATAATTTTGGCTAGCCTTTGATTTGATATCCAAAACTTGCCAAACTCTCATGATTGGCTTGTCAAATCTTTGGCAAGTTTTTTTTGTCTAAGTTTTGGCTTGGCAAGGCAAATTTTGGACATCAGCGATGACAGTTTTTTTGCTCAGTTAGCTTGAAAGAGCCAAAGGTGGTGCAGCCGTAGAGGATCCGAGCAGCAGCCCCGTGGGCCGTGCTGTTGCTCCCTTCGTCGTCTACAAATACCCCTCGCGTTCTCCTTCCGCTTGCTTCTTCTCTAGTCTCCCCTCCTTCCTTTCGTTCTTCTCTCTCTTCACGCTCGCCTCGCCATTAAACGCAAGGTTCCAAAAAGAAAAAGAAAAGACTTTATGCGAAAAAAAATTCATCATCTTCTCTGCTCCTATCCCCTCCCCTCCTAAAATCCTCCATCTTGAACCGTCCCTGTCTGCGAATTCCTTTCCCCCGATCCCTGCCGATTTTTTCCTGGATTTTCTCCGATTTTTCGAGGTATTTTTTCGTTGGGGGGCGGTTTCATTGCCATTCCTCGACGGGGTTAGGGTTAGGTTTTGCGGGGATGAGGGTGCACGGGGAGGTGTCGGACGATGAGGCGGCCGCGGCCGTGGTCGGGGAGACGGTGCCCTCGCCCCCGCCGCCCGCCTCCGCGGGGCAGCAGCCGCTGGTGGTGGGGTACGCCCTCACCAAGAAGAAGGTCAAGAGCTTCCTGCAGCCCAAGCTGCTCGCGCTCGCCAGGTAAAGAAGAGAGACCTGCTGATCCCCCGCGTCAAAGCTGGAATCTTTTGTGTGGTTCTCCCAGGAGAAGAGGCGTGTGCTGTGGACTGTGGTGGCTGATTTGGTTGACTGAAAGGGATGGGGTTGCTGTTTCATTTAATTTTTTCTGGACCAACGCAAACAAAATCGAAATGGAAATGGTGGTAGGGGATTAAGACATTGGATGGGTGGTGGGGGCGTTTATTAAATGTTCAATCTGCATTCTGACCAGATTATACTGTTATCCTTGTTGGACAAATCCTCTAAAGGGAAGTAAATTTTGTTGATTCAGTAGGGTACAAATTGCGGGAACTGATTTTATTGTTAATTCTTTTGATTTCTGTTGTTTGGATGGAATGGAATGGAATCGACTGCATAGTCTCTGTGGACAAGGAATGGCGATCTGGTGACACTTAAGTGGATGCCTAGTGGCTTCTGCATGAGTTTTCATAGCTATGGACTGGAGGGCATATATTATTTTACTAGTGTTGGAAGCAGTCTGGGAGGCTTCCTTGTCAAACGTTAATTCTAATTGAAACTTTCAGTACCCATCTAATTTTATATGCAAATTACATTTGGATGGCATCTCAGATTCTCATGTTGGTATATTCTTGTGGATAACTGCACCACATGTCTTGGATATGTGTTTAAAAATGACCAGGTGACCAAAATAATCTGCCAGACTGTTTGGCAAAGTCCAATACTTAATTGAATTAATATTCACCTAAAATTATAGTACAATTTTTATATTATGACTTGACCACGACTTGGTACATGCTCACATCGATAAAAGATGGTGCAAAAAGGAAATGAAATAATTGGAACAGGGACATCTTTGTTTTCTCTGTGAGAAGAGAATATTTTCATATTTCTTTTGAAGCATAGTGTGTATAGATTTTGTGTGTTTCAATAAGTCTCTCAAGCATTTGACTTCTAAATCAGCTATATTTATTGTTCTAGATTTGTTTATTACAATTATGATGTCTCATGTACTTAAAAATAGGAAAGGTTGGGTGCTTATGGTGTACCTGTTGGCTTCCAGCAAATTAAATATAGTATTTGTGTGTGTATAATGTGTAGGTGAAGCATGTTAGTCATTTTTACATCAAATAACATATATTCATGATTTAATTAGTGCATCATTCTTTGTATATTGGAAGAACATGAAGTTTCTGAATCAACAAAGCTTATGATGATAATTTGATAATACGTGGGCTTGAGGTTGCTATGGGGATATAGATCATGCAAAAAACAGGACTATATTATTTTGTCAGTACTCACTCAATCTTAAGTTTACTTTGAATAGGTTTATATATTATTTTATGGTTTCCTTGTTCAAAATCAAGTAGAACCTACTTAATTCAGGAAATCTTAAAATTTGTTTCCAAGATGTGATTATCCTTTGTACTTCAGTTTCATAACTATTTGTTTATTATATTGAGGCGTTGAAGCTGCCAGAATATTTTTTTTTTTTTTCATCTGTTGCTTTTAGATGATCCTGCTAGTTCATGCTTGTTAATATGACCATTATACTCTTACCTGCCTTGTTTTAATACCATTTGATGAGCCTTTTGTAATACTGCATTTGTTTAGGAAGAAAGGCATTCATTTCGTATCAATTGATGAAACTTGCCCTCTATCTGAACAAGGTCCATTTGACATCATTTTGCACAAGGTCCGTCCATTGTCTTTCTCTTGAGGTTCATTAAATTAAATAATGGCTATTGTAGTTTTGCTTATCCTTTATTTCTTGCATAGGTTCTTTTGAACATCCAGATACACTGCCTTTGTACTCCTATGCTGATTATGTTTCATTTGACTGAATTTCTTTCTTTCTTTTCGTCAGCTTACTAGTAAGGAGTGGCAGCAAGTTTTGGAGGTAAGCTCTGAGCACCAATGCAGAATCCTTCTTTGTACCATGTAACATGTATAGTTGTGTACACCTCGTAACACTTTTTTTTTTTTTTTTTTTTTTTTTTTTTTTTTTTTTTTTTTTTTTTTTTTGAGCTGCAGCTCCTAACAGGGTGTGCATCCTGTGTAGCTACTATTATGTTTCTCGTGTAGTTGTTTCTATTTGCAACATTCATTTAGGCATTATGTTTCAGTTAAAAGCATGGTTGCAATATTGTGACTTACTGTACTTTCACACTGAACATTCTTAATGTAGATTGTTGTATTTTTCTTTGCAAATCATTTTTTTTTTTCATATTCTTGAAGGATTATCGTGAAGAGCATCCAGAAGTGACTATTCTTGACCCACCAAATGCTATCCAACATTTGCACAATCGCCAATCAATGCTACAAGAAGTTGCTGATTTGAACTTGTCCAATGGTTATGGTAATTTTTCTTACTGTGTTGGCATTCATGTATTAGCAAATAGATTTATGTGATGAGTTAGCTATCTTTGCTCTTGTTATATTCTTTGTGTAAGCTAATTTTGATATGTTGTGATCTAGAGTAGAGTAACATAGTAACAGTGACCCTACTAATCCTAAGAGAGGGAGAGGGGGCGGCATTGCCCATTGCGATGACACATAATAATGATGAAAGGAACAGTGCAATTGTTGATGTGCTCTCTTAAATTTAACTGGTATTAGTTGAATTACTAATTAGACAATTTTAAATTAAATTATTGGTATTCTTTTGGAAACTTTAATTGTATCAGCTTGGGATCAGAGACACTGCTTAGTTGGATAGCTGTACTTTTGAATATTCATAATGGTTCTCTAGCTTGCTTAATATGTAAAATTATAGTTCTAATATTGCCATGCAGCTGGATGAGTTTTATCTACTTTTTATTCTGCAGAAGTAGATCTCGAGCTTTTCTTTTTATTATTTCTTGTGATAAATTATTGTAGGTGAGGTTTGCGCTCCTCGACAACTAGTCATCATGAAAGATCCATCTTCCATACCTGATGCAGTTGCCAAGGCTGGACTAAACTTGCCTTTGGGTGAGTAATTCACACCTTCCAATTATGATCATGTAATCAAAGAAAATTCTTGAAAATTTTATATTAGAAAAAATATGAACTCCGGAAATGTACTATTACACAGAATTATATGCATCGAGCTTATCCTTGAATATTTTTACAGAGGACCGTCTCAACTTTACAATAGGCTCACAAGTTTTTTTTTTAAGTGAGCCGTTGACAGAAATTTATATGTTTTGAGTAAACCTAAACTAATGTTACGATGATCTAGAATTAGTGGCTTTCATATTTTTTGTTATGAATTTATTAGAGTTAGTTTTCCTTTGGTGATTTGCTATTAGATGTATAATTATCTATCTGTTAGATTTTGAATTAGGTCTATTCCTGTAGCTTTCTTTGTATGCTTCATTGCTGTATGCAAAGTGTACCTTTCAAGGAAAAGATGCAATTATCAAACTAATTAAGAGTTAGTTTCAGTCTCTAGGTTTTTTTTTGAGACAGTGACATGTAGAATTATTTCAGATCTTTTGTTGAAATTGGTTTATACACTAGCTTGTTAGTTTACCAGGTGACTAATTACATGATAATGTAGGTGAGGCTTGTCTGGGTATAGTGTAACAGGGATATTCACTGTTTGCTCTCGTTCATTATTCTTTCCAATTCAACTAAGAATGCAACAACATATGGTTTGAAGAATTCTCTTTGAAGCATTTAAGTTTTACCTCCATTTCCATCTTGACTAACTACGAAGGCCGTTTGAAAAATCTTCTTGTCCATGCTGTGGTGTGTGGCGTGTGTTGTACGGGGTCTTTCCCCTTTTTCTTCTATTATAAATGAAGCGCAACTCTCCTGCGTTTTCGAGAAAAAAAAAATCTTCTTGTAATGCCTAAGTTTCACCTCCATTTATTTTTGGTTCTACTTGCCTATGTTTATCTGTTATTGTTCATAAGCTGTATTAATTCAAAACATGACAGGGTCAAACCTGGAAGTTTCTGGTATAAACAGTAGTCCTTGTTTTGTAGTTGCCAAACCATTGGTCGCTGATGGAACATCAAAATCTCATGAGCTATCCCTTGCGTATGTGGAAGCATCGCTGCCTCTGCTTGATCCTCCTTTGGTTCTACAGGAATTTGTCAATCATGGTAAACATTTGTTTCTTCTCCTGTACATATTTGTAAAATACTTGATCTATGCTGAAACTGACATTGTTGTCTGTACAGGAGGGATCCTATTTAAGGTATATATTGTTGGTGAAACCATACAGGTTGTCCGTAGGTTTTCACTTCCTGATGTCAACACATATGACTTGGGGAACAATGACGGTATCTTTCGATTCCCAAGAGTTTCCTGTGCTACAAATAATGCAGAAGATGCAGATGTTGACCCTTGTATTGCAGGTAATGCTTCTGTGCCGGTAAAACATCTGCATTGGTTAAGCTATTGTAACCTGCTTCACCTGATGATTGACCTCTATGATATTTTTTGTCCATTAAAAATATTGCAATGGAGCTGTTCAGTCTCTTAGAAGAGGTGTGTACTTGTTAATTTCCTTGTTAATTATATGTTTTTAACTGATGAAACTAATTTCTCTTATGACAGAACTTCCTCCAAAACCACTTCTAGAGAAACTTGGCAAGGAGCTTCGACGCCGACTGGTACTGAATAATCTCTTTCATGTTAGCCCTATGCAACTCTTGACATTGATTAGCTCACCTGACACTAAAATTTATCAGGGTCTTAGACTGTTTAACATAGATATGATTAGAGAACATGGAAGAAAGGATCGGTACTATGTCATTGACATCAACTATTTTCCTGGTAAGTTATTCTTTTTGGTATTGTTTGTTTCCTCTGTTCTCTCCTGTGTGTTTTTGTGCACACACAGGCGTTATAACGGGTGCAACTTGTAGATTCTCTAGCTTTGTTCTTGACTGCTCTCTTGTTAGCTGGAATTTAACTCCCTTCAATGTATGTCTTGGATGTAAATGTTTTTTTCGATAAGATTTATGGATGTCATATACCTATTATATACTAGTAGCTGAAAATACTGCTGTGGCTGCATTTGTACAAGGCATGTTTGGATGGGTGGCCTAGCCTTTAGCCAGGCTAGGACCCTTGGCCAGGCCAGCCAAGACCTGGCTAATCACATGCAAAATGGGTATATTTGGTTGGGTTATGGCTAGACATCCTAGACTGCATTGCTTGAGGTAGTGTTTGGTGGCTAGTTTTCATGGCTGGCCAGGCATCTGTAAAGGCAGTGGACCAGGGCCAGAGGCCCAAGTTGCACAAGCGGGACCAGGCCCCAGATAAGATGTCAATTTTCTCATTCTGGTAGAGCCAGGCTATCCCAGCTACCCAAACATGCTGGCTTTGCATTGTTTTGGCTTGGGTATTCCCCTGAATACCCAACCGCACAGACCTGCAGTGGCCAGTATGCTATGTTACACACATGTTTAGCTACATATGTGCTTCTAGGTGAAATTTAAAGATACACAGAGCATGACGGTATAGAGGAATTCACATGTTTGGCTTTATTTAAGATAAGATCATCGTCTTTTGGATAGCTTACATTTCGAGATCGGTTTCACAAATCTGTTATTGCGTAAGCTTGTTAACCATTTCGGAATCTCTCAAAGCATGTATGTTGATTTCAGAATCAGTCTAAAGGATATATGTTGTGCAACAAAGTATGATACTGTTAGTCAGTATTGTGTTTTTTTCCCCTAATTGTTACAGCTTACATTCTGCAGGATATGGCAAGATGCCAGGGTATGAGCACATATTTACTGACTTCCTGCTAAGCCTCGTGCAAAGCAAATACAAGAGGCTAAGTGGGAGCTGAAGCGTAGAGAAGATTTACTTGAGATGGAGACTCTTAACAGATGCCAGCCGAGCCATAGAACAGTGGCAGCTAGATAGGTTTTCCAGTTTGTACATAGCAAGGGGGATGGGTCTTAGCATGAATGAAGTGCCGAGGCTTGACTGAAGGCACATACCAGAAATCAGAGAAAAACAAAATGCAGTGTTTGGGCCGGGGTAGTATCTGAAGAAAGGTTTCGGCTCCTTGTGCCCATCCTGTGAATCGTTTAACTGAGTGCCCGACCTGTGTAAATCGTTTTTACTGAGTGCCAACCTTGGCTTCTTTAGTTTCCAAAAAAAATGGCTTCATTAGTTTCCAAAAAAAAAGTCTTTCTTTGCAACAGCAACAAGGTGTTGTAGTTAGTCCTTAAGTTTTTGCATTCCTCGTTTATTTATCATTCGATTGTTTTGATTGAGAGGTAGTGTAGCTAATTTTGCAGACGATTCAAACATCTGATCTCTACTATACTTGCTATATGAAGAACCAAAGTGTCGCCTCGTCTGGCTTCGTCCGACTCCACCTCTTCTCTACTCTACCAATGCAATGCTGCCGAGGTCATCGGCCCCCTTGCAACGGTTTCCAGAACGTATTTCTTCTGCCTGCGCACGATCGTTGCCCAGCTCGCCGGATCCATCTCTCCTTCCCTTCTTTCCTCGCCAGATGCCGTGCCGTCGTCCTTGGTCGAAGTCGCTGCCCAAGGCGAACAAAAAGAGTCTGAAAACCTGTCTGGGTCAGACGGTGGAGTTTGATCGTCTGGGGTTTAGATTGTTGCCTGAATCAAAAGCTGCCTGGCTGGCAGGCAGCAACCAGACAGGTGCGTGCCCAGGAGCCAGTCGAGGAGGAAATGGCCAGGCCAGCAGCCACAGCATAATCCAGGAGAAAAGAGCACCGGCATCGGCGATGACCCTGTCTCCACGTTCGTGACGTGCAGCATGTGGTCCAAAGCGCCACGAGCGCAACACAGCTGCTAAGACTGAGAGGTACATCTTCCTTGCTGAAAATCTACTGACTATGAAAAGCTTTGTCACATCTATTGCCTATTTGCCTCCCTCTTCTCCTTTATATCCTCAAAGGAGTAAGATGGATGGACCATTGGACAATTGATCTGCAGGAGTAAGGCACACTAGACTCAGCATTTTCTTTTTGTAATTGGGGCCGTTGAATAATTCCTGGAAACAAATAGATCTGCAAATATTGGCTGCACACCAAGTGCTTGAGAAAATGCCTTGCTCGAATTAGCGAGCATGAATGTCCAACCTCAGGAGATTCATATATTTTTTATTTCTTCTTATTTCTTTTTACGTGGTGTGGACAAGCACTAGCTGCTGCTGCTCTCGCTTGCACAAGACCAGACCGCGGGCACGAGAGTGGCCACTCCTGGGAGCTGGAAACAGAAGAATGCAGAGTAGATAGATAACACAATCATCTTTCTCATGTAAAGAGCGCAGAAGGGGAGTTCTTGTTGCATGTTGATGGTGCATTAATGATTTTGTGTAATGCAGATCTAGGTAAGGAAATTTCCTCATCTCTATATGCTTACAAGAACTTATTTATATCTCTTTAGAAACTGTGATCAATTAACTACTGTGCTTTTCAGTACATGTTATTTTTGCTTCAGAAGGCCATGCTTTCAATTAGTAATTTTGGATTGTGGGAAATGGATGAAGTCTAGATTCTAACTCTTTGTGCTTCTCTTTCGAACAAAGGTCAACACATAACATAATTTCTTCAATAAAAGGAATGTTTAATCCAGCATGGAAATTATGCATTCTGACAGCAGTAGACTGTCAGATTCAAGCATCATGAAATTCATTTTACGTTGTATGTCGTCCAAACTATGTCTTCATCCTTGGATATCTGGTTCATCTGCAAATGTCTACATGTCTACATGCAAGTTATCGGTTTCCAGTGGTGATGATGTTTGATGGCTTGAGGAAATAATTTCAGGTCATGGGGAGCCTAAAGGAGCTGAGATGATGATTTTGGAGCTGGTGAAGATGAGGAATGAAAACATGGCAGGATATTGTTGTGTTAGTTTCCTCTCTATACTTTTCCATCTCATTGTGTTGTTGGTTAGTTTCATATGATTACAGTCGCATCCACTGGATTGTCAATGTTCACTGTGATCCATTCTTCTTTTTCCCTTCTACATGTAGATCATGCTTTTCCAGACATTATTCCAATAATTTCATTAATCAAATGCACGAATCATGTATTCGTTTTATCTATAAGCATTTCTTCACCACATAAAGCGCTAAGTTTTCCGTTACAATTTGTAGATTCATTTGGTCCCGAGTGGCAACTTTGATTTTCAGAATTACATTTTTTCCTACAGATTAAGTCCAGGAATATATGTTCTCTGTGCACATGCGTCCCATAGTCCCATGTGGGCTTCAACATCGATCTTCCTACTCCTGGCTGTCAGTGTTTTTGCAGTGGCATTAATGAGGGATATGTGTAAGACCTCTCCTGGATGTCCTTCCTTAAATGCCATCATGTCATGTAGTGTTCCTGAAAGTATTCTAGGTGCTATGCTTGTTGAAACGTTGAAAATATGTGGTCCTATTTCTCTTCTGATGTTAAAACTACAAGTCATTCAATTGCAAGTGCAATGAGGAATATTAGGATTTAACTCTGTTTTCTGGTAGCTTGCACTCTGCAATGAGTTAAAACTATACTTTGCAAGTGTTGCGTGGACATGTCCCAAAGAATCTGATATATGTCATTATTTCAGAAATTACATGCTACTCCCAGGGCTGGATGATGAGCAGTTTCTTTGTGCCCAAACAACTTGCATAGAGCAGTGAGGTCCTGGGATCATGCAACGGGGAGGTTGTATATAGTTTGTAGAGGATGGTTGAGGAGCAGAGATTGTTGAAATCGAACATGGAATGATGCTTACATGGCGTTGAAAACTTTAGATATTTAGTGGTTGGCTGGAACTGGATGGTGCTTTGGGGGTAGTAAAACTGACAGCCATCGCACCTCAATGAAGAGTTGATGATTGTATTTGTGAAGCAAATTTAAAAACCTTTTGAGTTGATGATTGTATTTGTGAAGCAAATTTTAAAACCTTTTGTGTTATGGGGGGGGGGGGGGGGGGGGGCTTCAATTTGTAGTTTCCTAACCAAATGATTTCTCCTTGTGAAAGTGTTTATAACTAATTCAGTGTGAACCAATGAATCTACTAAAATTACTTCCTCAATTCCAAATTGTAAATAAGATGTTTTGGCTTTCTGAAATACATAACTTTTGTTATGTGCTTAGGTATACACAATATATATTTAGAAAAATCAAAATATCTTATATTTTGAACAGAAGGAGAATTAGCTTGCCCCCAGAAGTTTACCTTGGACAACACCATCTTAAAAGCTAAAAGAAAACTAGTGTATATACAGTTATTTGTTAGATTTAATATGGGTTAGGCCTAATATTTTATCTAATTAAACCGAATAATTCTGAGACTCATATTAAATATTGTGCATGCAGTACATGAATTGGTTTTATCATTCAAGTGAATTATGGGCGGAAGTTATAGGAGTTTCTACTCTTAATGGCTAGAGTTACGACTCATAAAAAGAGAAGTTTCAGGAGTTATAGGAGTTTCTACTCCTAATGGCTGGAGTTACGACTCATGAAAAGAGGAGTTTTGGGAGGAGTTATGGCTCATGAAAAGAGAAGTTTTGGGAGTTACATGAGTTTCATTCATGAATCATGATGATAGGAGTTTCTCCTGTGAGCGTTTATTTCGTTCATGATGGTGGGAGTTTCTTCTCTAAATGTTTATTCCGTGACGTCCCTTGATTTTCTACGACCGCTCGTCTTCCCTGGCCATGAGATAAATATCCCATCCATCATCCATTCATTGCTATTTTTTGGACATTGCACACACAACCACTTGTTCTGATGCTCCAAAGCTTCTCCGTTCTAGTACTTGCGCACACAAGTCCTGGAAGAGTAGGCTTTCGAAATGCTTCTGTCTTTGAGTTTGCCTGCTCGGGTGAAGGATGACAATCACGTTTTTAGGGAGTGTCATTCTTAGCATGACTACTCGCTGCGACGTCTTCTTGCCGGCGATTCGCTGCAACCTCTGCTTCATCTTCCTCGTGGTGATATGGTGGTTCAGCAGGCGATCGGCACTGCATCCTCTCTGCACGGCATCGAACGGGACGATTACATCAACAACCACTATGTCGACTAGTGCAAACGGCGCAGCTGTTGGGTATATTCTCCTACGTCTCCTATTTTAGTGATAATTATTTTGGCAGCTACAACAGCATGTGCGGTACTATCACTTAGTCCACACAAGCACATATATGAGATCAGAAGCTTGTCTCTAATCTTTTTCTGGATTAAACAATTACTGAATTTACCTAAATTCCTAACATCATTAACACCTATAATTTACTTTCATCCATAGCAACGAACAGGCACGATCGTAGTTGAACTTGAAATGTAAAGGCTAACTGAAGAACTCATGCATCCAGTTACCAACGTCCGCTGACAGTCCTCGAGACATGCAGCATTGCGTTGCTAACACTTTCCAGAGATTTTGGTGAGGTCGCAATCGCAAATCACGCGTAAATTGACTTGTGAACAGAGATACCTCATAAATTCGCTTTCAATCTTTTATTTACATACTGAGGCTGGGGTCGCGCACTAGGCATGTGCATATCCTTGTCCAAATGTCAAATATCTCTCTCTCTCTCTCTCTCTCTTCTCCATACATAACCTGGTCTGAATCCTTCCAGAACTAAATTATTGTTCCGTAGCCAATGTCTGCGAACAGAAATCCTAACATGGATCTTTCCCCGCGCCGCCCCCGCGTCGCCCCCACGCGGGCGACTCGGGCGGCAACCCTAGCCGCCGCACCCCTCCTCTCCCCTCCCCACCCCTCTCCGGTGGCGTGGTGGCGCGGGACGGCGTAGGCCGCCGGGGTGTCGCCTCGCCCGCGGCCGCGTGGGGGCGCGGCGAGGCCACCCGGCTGCGACCGCGGCGCCGTCGGCTAGTGGCCCGGGGCATGGTGGCGACGGTGGGCTTCTTCCCCTCCATCGTCCCCTTGTTTCTCTCATGGTGGCATCGACGGGGCTGCTCTAGGGCATGGCCTGCCGGATCCACGGCCTTAGCGGCCAGATCCGGGGCCCCCATGCCATGGAGCGGCTCCGGCGACGTCGGTCATGGAGGAGCGTCTGCGTTGGCCTAGGGCACCGTTTCTCTGTCCTCGCGGCTAGATCCGGAGCCCTTTGGGCTGGGGGTGGCACCCACGGTGGCGAAGCGCGCGCGTTCAACGGAGGCTGGCGGTGGCCGGCTCCGATGGCTGCAGGTGCCGGGGGTGCAACGACAGCCTATTGCAGCTTCGTTGTGCGTCGGTGTGACGCGCGCGGCAAGGTGAAACCCAGTTCCGTTTGCTCAGCCAGAGGGGGGTGATGACCGACGCAGCTGTGGCTGCTAGAGCAGCCGGCGCGTCGGTGCCCCTTTGGAGGGCTTGGCGGGGCGACGACGATGGTGGTGACAATTGCGACCCGGGGTCTTGGTCAGACGCTGTGCTGGGGGACATCTTGGGTGAAAGCCCTAGCGACGGCTGTTGACACTTTATAGCGCAATCACTAGAGACAGGGTGTTAGGCTATCTCTGATAACAGCGCCAGAAGTGTCTGCAGGTATTTCTTATGCCTATTGGATAATTCCGCAAGCACACAGAATATACCGTCGTAGCACTTCACCCGTATCGTTATTTATTTTATCCCAAGAGAAAGCGGTAGCTAGGAATCTAAAAACAAGAGAATGGCAGGAGCCGGCCCGGTCACACAGTGGCCACGTCATCAAAAAATTATGCACCATTGGATCAGAGATCTGACGGTCCTAGAGTCTTCTCCACGTCATATATATACTGCCTCTAAACCTAGCTGCCGCCGCCCGTGTTCGCATCTCCTCCCTCTCCCTCCTCTCCCAGCGGCGGCCAGGGCGGGCCCCGTCGCGGCGTCTAGGCCAGGGTGCCGCAGCCTCCGGCGAGGGAGGCGCGAGCTCCGGGTATGGCAGCCTCGGCCCCTGTGTGGCGAGAGGGGCGCAGCGCGGCGGAGGCCCAAGCCCCAGCACCGGCACGAGCGGTGGCGTGCGGCGCACCAACGGGTCCGCGAGCGGCGGCGGCCCCTAGTGCGGGTGAGCTCCGGCGATGGGTGGCGCAGGCAGGCCCCGGCGTGGTGGCCCACTGGTGTGGCCACGTGGTGAGGGTGGCTTTGCCGGCGGCGGCAGCGATGGCGACCCCCCTCCTCCATAGCGCCCACAAAGACAAGGTAAGCAGCTAATCCCACCTTCTGCCTTCTCTACCTCCATGCCTCCATCTGGTTATATCTGCTGCCTCCATGACTGGATCCATCCGTTCCTCACTGGATCTGTGCACGGTGGCCATGGCATGGGTGGGCCTCGGTGTTGCCTCCACGCGCGGCGGCCATGGCACGGGCGGGCCCCAGCGAAGCCTCCACGTTCGGCGGTGCGGCGGGGCGCGGTGAGGGAGGTCCCAGCGTGGTGTCATGCCTTTAGATTGTAACACCTCTGGTGTTACAGTTAATTAAAACTTGCCATGTCATCATCATTGCATGTAAATCATCCGGCATAAACTCATTTTTACTATGCATTAACAAAAATGATTTTTCTTTCAACATGTGATTGTGCATAAGTTCTTGAGAGTGTTTTGTTATGTAAATGTTTGTGTTTGTATACTATTATCTAAATTAAATTGGGAAATAAAAAGAAAATCAATTATAAACCCTAAAAGCGGACCTAAAACCCTAAATCAAAAACTAAGCATAATTAGGTGTTTGGCCTTAAACAAAAGTTGTAAATATTTAAAAGTTGAGCAACTTCTATTTTGGGTGATTTTGAAGTTATTAAGAATAAATTCAAAATAAAACCTTAGTTTATAATTTAAAGTTTAAATTTAAAATATAAATTCAAAAACTAGCAAGAATATCGTAATAATCCCTTAATAAAAGTTTTAGCCCTTTCAAAATGGAACAAATTTTATTTTTGGAGATTTTAAAGTTCTGTTGTGGAAATTTTAATTAAGCCCAAAACAATACCTTGAAATTTGAATTTGGAATATCAATTCAAAAATTATTAAGAATTTGATGAAACTTACTTAATAAGAGTTGTAGAACTCACTGAGTAGAACAACTTCTATTTTGACCAATTTTCAACTTGTTGGAAAAAATTAAAAGTAATTTTGAAAATACAGTTTAAATTTAAAATTTGGATTCACCCCCTTTTTCATATTTTCAAATTGGTGCAGAATTTTAATATGGTCCAAAAAGCAAAAATGATCTTCACAAAGTTTGGCATGACTTTTATTTTTAGAATTTTTCCTATTGTTATATAAAATAGGGAGATCTAGTTCAAAATAGAAGTTGACCTTTTGCATCCTAGCTACAGTAGAGGGGGGGGACCGGCTCTATTCCTGCCTAGGTGCATAGGGCCCATCTCCGCATCGTGCATCCGTTTCCTCTATATATATAGCCGGTCGTCACCGTTTTCTTCTCCCTTTCCACCATTCCCGCCGCCAACCGAGCTTCTGTCCATGTCCAAATTGGTGCTGCTCAGGGATTCGTCATCCAATTCCACTAGACACTAAGCTTGTCATGTCCTAGCGCCTCGATTGAGTCTGTTTGTGTTGGTGCTAGTGACCGGGGTAGGTTTCATCGCCCGTTCTCTCCCCTGGCTCCGGTGGAGGTCACCGCCGTGCCGCTCCACCGTGTCGCGGAGGCACTGTGGTGGGTCCTCTGCCACCTTTCTTGGTGTTTTGGGTTCACCTAAGCCCCGTGATGCTCATGCTTGCGTTATTTTCCTCGGTGAAGCACAGGGTCCGCCGGAACGCAGTTGCCGATCTCGTTGTGTGCCACCGCGCCCGCCACCGATGCCACCGGTAAGCTTCGAATCATCCCCATCCCCAACTGGCATGCGCATGAGACTTAGATTCCCTAAATCTTATAACGTTCCCTATTGGAACTTTACCGAGCCGATTTGCCCGGAACTCGTAGCGCCGCCGTGGTCTGAGTCGCCATGGCCGCCAAGGTCGTCGGCAAGCTCGCGCTCGAGTCCTAGGCCATGCTTGGGATTCTTGGTTGGGTTCGAGATGGCGCGGTTATCGTGTCCGTGTCCTCGCCGTCGCCGGAGTGGTCGCCGGTGACGTGCTGCCGCGGCTAGCCTCCGTGCGTGCGCGCATGGGCTGCCTGTGCCCGAGCGGGAGGTAGAAGAAGATGACAGGTTAGGCCTGTTGGGTCGGCCCAGCGACGCGGGGAGGCGACCGAGCGCAGGGCAAGCTCGGGCAGGTCAAGTGGGCTGGCTTGTACCGAGCTGGGCCGACTTGGGCTACTTTGGGATTTGGCATTTTCCCGCGGATTTAATTGTGTTTTCCATTTACTAGGAAAATAAACAGTATTGCATTTTAATATTTTTGTAGGGAATTATTCACTACTCCAAAAATCATGAAAATATTTACATATACTCTCTGCTATGTGCATGATTTAATAAAAATATTAAATAACTAATTTGAGCACTTTCTGGATGTAGTAAAATCTATATTTTTAATTAACAAATGAAGATTCCATGAATTTTGTAGGCTAAAATGATTATCCAAAAATCTTGAGAGCTAGTTTGGTACTGTTTTAGGCTAAAATACATCTGTAGAAAAAGTTTGGATCTATTTTGATAAATTTTACTTAAATAATTAATTTAAAGGGATTTAGAATTTTTAATAGAAGATAATATGAATTAGGAATACGATTAGTTTAGTCTTTGATTACTTTTGGGGATTTGTTTGGAGACCACCAGGCACTTAACCCTTGCTGTCCCATGGCATGAAATGATGGACTTATTATAATTATAGTCACTGTGCATAATTGAATAAAACTCTAAGTAATACACAAGAAAAGCAATATCAATATTTATAACTTGGAGTTGGGTGTGACTTTTGGATGTCCCTGGGTCATTAATTGGAGATGATCCTCGGCAGTTTAATTAGTTGCTTGAGTTCTGAAGTAAATTGTTAATTAAACATATTAGTGATTTATGTTTACACATATGATAGTAGGGTTTCATGAATCGCTTAAGTAAGTACTTTCAGTTTGTCATAGGAAGTAATTTGACTTTCAACGACTTTTAAAAGGGTCAATAAACTAACTTAGTTAATTAGTTTTGTTGACTTACAACTTTATCGTGAAGGAAAGTTATACTCAACTTTCAAATTAAGTTACTTTCTATTGATCAGTGATTTTGTGCATCTCCTATATCATGGCATACATATCATCATGTTAAGTGTTGCATTACTATTTCGTGTAGTGAACGCGCGGTGATTATTATCTGAAGCGTGTCCCGAGTAAGGTCTTCACTCGGTGGACGTGGATCCTTCTCAGGGTTTGACTTCAGGGTTCTGTCTACTTCAAGCAACAGGCAAGCCCCGGTGCATTTGCCCCTCTCCTTGTTGTTTTAAAAATATTTATCAATTGAGTTAATTAATTGCATTAGGTTAATAGGAGTTGGGTGACAACCAATTGATGCATTACCATCCTTGAATACCTGTCAATACCTGAGAACCTGATTTTATGAAAAGTATTGAAAAATGCTTAGTCATGCTTAATGATTACATTTGCAAAAATGCTATTTTAAATTGTGATGATATAAAGCAAAAGAATCACTTTATGGGACTGGTTATGTCCTTGTTGGTTGGCAGTGTTCCTACCTAGTTCATTGTCATCAACAAGGAAGGGTTTTCCTACTCGGTGATCGTGGCATTGGGTTAGAGTCCCAACAATTGTCACCGACGGAAACGGGATTTGAAAACCGAAGGGACGGGGGTATTTGGGTTGGAGTCCCAATGCACTGTCGCCGTCGGAAAAAGGTTTAGGGAGCGTTCGTTGTAGGCCTGCTGAATCGAGACTTTGCAACTAGCCACATACTACGGGAAGCCTCTGACTCTGGTGGCTCTACTGCTGGAACCGACAACCACGCACTGAGAGTGGAGAGATGGCGAGAGTAGCGTGTACCCTCGTGGCCGTCGTGCTTGGAGACGAGAGGAGTACTATGCTCTCGGGTGACGCAAGACCGGTTCCGGGGTATGAAAAGCCGTGGTAGGCGGGGTTGGCGTATGCAAGCTTAAGTGCTACATACAGTGTGGATAGGGATCCCCAGCTGGGTATTAATCGATTCGAATCGCCGTTGCTCCTCGGTTATGGAGACTTGATCCTTCGACAATTTAGCGAATAGTGGTTCAGAACTAGGATGTTTTTGAGAATGAATAAGTAATTAGAATTGAAGGATATATGTGAAAGAATTGAGAACTATTGATGTTGATTATAATAATATTGAGTAAAATATTGAAAGCAGGATTAGTAATGCTATTTCCGCAAAATACTTTGACTCTTACTAAAGCCTTACCTTGACTCCCCACAGCCGGCATTCCTGAGTCTCAATCCCTTTTCTTTAGTCAGGTAAGTCTTGCGGAGTACCCCAGTACTCAGGGTTTGTTAACCCCCTGTTGCAGGTGAGTCGAGTGTACAGTCCTACGTGGGACCGTGCCGGTTGACGGATCGTGCATGGAAGAAGATATGTATAACCCTTAGGCAGGGTGTCTAGTTATGATGCTACTCTACGATGAAACTCTGGTTTGGGATAATGTCATTTATATTTGTAAACCTATGTTTATATAATTCTTCTGCACTCTGTACTCTGATTCATTCTATTTGTGTAAACTATTGTAATACTGTAATGCTTACAATGAGATCCTCGGGAGGTTAGGGTTTCCAAGGGAACCCGGCAGGCCACCTGGGTCAAGGGGAACTCGTGCAGACTAATCGTGGGTCCTTAGTGACGATGACGGTGCACGTGGGCCCTATGATTAAGCCGGTTCTGTCACATAGATCAAGAGGTGTGTCATGCCCTTAGATCAAGATGTGCAAGTGTGTGGAGAATAGTGGACTATAATGCTCCTCTATTTGAAAGTGTATCTCTCTACTAAATTTTTTAGACATGGCTATCATTTTTCTTTTTTTTTATTCATGAGTTTAGACTTGCTCATATTTTCGGATCTTTTCTATGGACTTCCTTATGCCCATCTTTCTTTCTTTTTCTTTCATTTAGCATTGCCTTTTGTCTCTTCTACCATATCAACTAAAAGATATATTCTATGACTTTAACACATGGAGCATTTATTTGGTGAAAGGCATGTTGTTGCGTACTTCCAGTGTAGAAGTAGCATAAATATGTGGTGTGTACGTGGTCTTGATCTTGGGAGCATGATAAGTCTCTCAATAAGGGTCAACAAGACTTGACAAAACTCATTACAAAGCAAATAGCTTATGTGGAAGGGCTAAAACATGTGTAGCATATATGACTGCGGTAGGAATTCATTACCATTGAGGAAGAATAAGGTTTTGATTGTTTTAAGAAATCAATCTCCAGTAATCATGCATGCTTAGAACTATATTATAGCAGCTCTTGTCTCACCATATCATATCTCACAACAACTTAGACTTAGTTCTAGCACTTGCAGCCCACAAAGTTTTCAGGTTCATGATGATTTTAAATAAGCCAAGTAATCCATACTCAAAGAAATACTAGGTTGTGAACTAGGTATTAGAGAAACATTAACAGAGCAACTATTCATCATTTCCACGAGGAAAATAAACATTCATGAGACATGTGGGATAAGGATTTTTTTATTTTTTATTTTTTATCTATGCATTAAATTAAAACAATGCAATAAGCTAGGATAGAATACTTACCTTAGTAGGAGAAAGGATCTCTCCTAAGCTTGGCTTTTGCTCATTGTGGTGGCGGATAGTATTGGAACCATCCCGCCCAACGTTGTGCTTCTTCATCTTGTATGGCTTGCATAAGTTGGGCATTTTGTTGTGCCACATTCAGAGTTGCGTCTTGCTCAATCTGTATTGCGCCCATGTCGTTGATGAATTGATCTACTTCCGTTCTTTGGTTCCGATGTCCCCTCGCCCGTGTGGACGGGCGTGGAGTGCGCACTCTTGGAGGTGCTATGAACGTGGAGGCCTTTCCGTGGACCCTGAAATGTCCATGGAACTTGCCTCATCGCCCTCTTCTTCATTTCCCCCTGCAGCTTGTGAAGTGCCGCCTTGCTCAAATTGAGCGGCCTGTGACATGCTTCTAGTCACCCTGCTTGTTCCTGCAACATGTTGGCTTCTTGCCTCTCGGTCCAGTTTAATGGTTAGTGTGCGAAGCGCATACAACCGACGTCTCTCACTTGGGAGAGGAATCTCAGCTGTATGGCCATGATAAATCATTTTAAGGCCACATTTTGGACCTCTCTTTAAGACTTGAGCATTTATGAAGAAATCTTCAGTTATAATATCTCGAGGAGAAGCAATGTATTCAAAGTAATGTTTTCCATTTAATAGATCCATTGTTTCAGCAATGCAAGTGATAAAAGAAGTAAAGAATATAGGCTCTTCTCTTCTTTGGAACACACCAAGCCAAAAGTTGACTAAAAGCTTAGCTGGTGAAACTTGTATTTTATTGGCTCATGGCATAAAGCAACCTTAGCTCATCATTGTAAAGAATTTGCACATTGGAGCTAGGAAAAAGAGTTATAGCCATCCAATAGCGGAGAAAGCGCAAAGTGGGATTATGAATTTCATCAGAATTAGGATCAGAGCAATCATCGGACTCAGTTATGGCTTTCCAAAAATCATCTTTTCTAAATCCTTTTGTGGCACTAATTAAATCTAGCTGACAGGTGTTATCGAAACCAAGTGCCACACTAAAAACTCCCCAAGTCAAGTTAAAGTCTTGATTAAACATGCGAAAGTAAACGCCATCATTTGTGACTTGTAAAGAGCATAGGAATTCTATGGTGAGCTTTTTAATTCCAAGTTCAAGAACTTCCCAAAAGCTTCCCTAGCCAATTGTATTAAACACAGTGTTGAATTCTGAGGTCATACCTATGCTGTCCAAAAGGACAGGGTCGATTATGCCGATATGCTCAAACCCGCAGTGTCGGATGGAGAAATATCTTTGGTACTCTTGTTGATTCAACATGAGACTACTCTCGGGATCAAGTGCTCTTTCAGGTGATACCTCTAATGCCTCTTGGCCTTCTCTTGGTGGAGCTTCTCTTCTCCCTTCTTCGGCTTGGCGGGAGCGTCAGGAGGAGCTCCCCACTGACATCCTTGGCCTTCTTGAACGCGGAGGAGAACTTCTTCATCTTCCTGCAGCAATGAGACAACACAAGAACACACTAGGACAACAAAAATTAGCGTTAGCGTTAGCGTTAGTTGTCCCATTGTTAGTAGTCCTTATGGGGTATGGCCAACTCCACAAAACTGTTCTTGTGGGTAGGAATACTTCACAAACTTATTTTTGAGAGCAAGAACTAGTCAAGCTTCTCCTATTACTACTATGCAATATTTTTTGGGTTTTTGTTTTGAGTGGCTAACTTGAGAAGAGACTTGCACAACTAGAGAGAAGAAGAGAGATTGTGTGCTCGAGATGATTCTGCTGGTTTAGGTGTGGAGTTGAGCACACATCGCATGGACATTTATAGGGGGAGAAGAGCTGGCGATGGGGCCACCAGGGTCAGGTCGGCCGACCCCCCTATGGAGGGTCCAGTGCTGCTTTCACCTTTGGACAGAGAACCAATTTTAATTCAAACATAGCTTTCTTGGGGGGCTCCCAAACATGGGTCGGCCGACCCCCTCCCTAGGCCTTCCAGCACTTTAAACATGTTGTCATGAAGTGTCTAGTAAAGTAAAGGCTAGGTGCGGACCAAAAGTGATGAAATTTTTAGACATTCCCTTGCCTAGTGCTTGGTGAAAGAGAAAAGATGAATGGTTAAATTGGAGACATGGCTAAAGAGATTCCCATGGACCATGGGAGCACTAGAGCATGGCTAGGTGACCACTTTGTAGATTTTGAGTTGGTTATTTGGTCCCAAGAGCATCCAAGATGAAAAAGAGCATCTTATGCTTAAAGTGATGAACCATGAGACCATTTATTTTCAGACTTTGGCTGGAGTGGCATGCATAGGATTCCTATGTGAGGTGAATGGGAGACAGCAGGCTAGAACAGGGGTCAAGGTGGGGGTCGGCTGACCCCCACTTGAGAGCCCCAAGGGCATCCAAGTGTTGATCAAGGACCAGAGCATCTAGCCAAAGTGAAAGGAGTGGATGTGGGCCCAATGGTGGGGTCGGCCGACCCCACCTTGGGTGCTCCATAGCTCAAAATTGTGTTGCAAGTTATTCTCGAGGTTTTATTTATTCTTACTAAGTGTTTTGTCAAAGAAAGTTTTGCATAATTAAAACTAAGTATGCAATTAAAAAAATAAATGCAAGAATATAATGCGGAAAGTAAATATAAGATAAATACTGATTTACCTTATCAGTAAGGGCTCCTTGTTTTAGGTCCGTAGAGCAGGACCTCTCCGTTCGGGTTCATTCTTTGGATGCTTCAGTTGGTCCCGGAGATGGGGACCATGATGATTGCACCTCTTTCTTCCCCCATTCCTTCTTGGTTGATACTTGTGACTCAGAGGAGTCATCCTTCTTTACCGTCTCGGCTTCACTTACTGGTTCAGTCTTTTTGGCCATTGGCGGTTGATTCTTCCGGCGGGGTGCATGTTGAGGCTTGTTTCTCCATCGGTTCTTCCTTGCATGCTTCACAACTTTATAACCATGGAAAGGACATATGACAGCATTAACGGTGTGGAGGGACGACCTTCTCAGGATGACGGGGACTCATCATCGGCCCCCATGTCAAGGATGATGAAGTCGGTAGGGATGTACTCGTCCTGAACCTTGACAAGGATGTCCCTTGCCAATCCTTCAGGGAACCAGATGGATTGATCGGCCATCTGCAATTTGACAAATGTGGGGTACAAAGGTCCCCCTAACAGATTTTCATACATTACCTTGGACATGATATTGACCCCAGATCCAAGGTCGCAGAAGGTGTCGCTGAAGGTGTGTGGCCCGATCTCGCAGGTGATGGTTGGATGGCCGGGGTCACTCTTTTTGCCATGAATGGTGGGTCAAGAGAATAACCTGGGTTTGTCCTGTAACAGAACCGACCAATTTATACGAGCACAAGTACAGCGACAGCTGTTTCTCCAGCTATTCAAGCCACACTTGAGCCAATATAAACCCGGTAGTCCGTGAAATCTCGAAGGATTTCAAACTTTTACACAGAACATACCCCAAGGATCGCAGAAACTCAGCAGTACACATACACATGATACATAGATTCGCACATATTTCAAATACATCAGAGTACAAGATAACTTTTACATGAAAGTTTAATAGCGGAAACGAAATAGATTTACACATACTTAAGTTCATAATACAGTGCCAAGTACCGACCAGTCACAGCAACAAGGTAAGATAGATAACATGACCTTGCCCAAGGTCTAGTCCTCCTCTTCCGAAGGATAGAAGTAACTCTTTTAGTCAACGAAACATTCCTCCTGCAACATTGGGAATAAAAACCTGAGTACTCAATTGTACTCAGCTAGACTTACCTGACAGGAAGTAAATAAAAAGACTCTCAACGATATGCAAGGCTTATTTGGTGGAGTTCAGGAGATAGCATCATTTTCGCAGAAAAAGCATTACTACAATAATCCCTCAACTTATCAATTTTAGATATTGTTCAGCTTCGATTTCAGTTCAGCTATTATAGCTAAGGTTTGCAGCTATACTAAGCAATCACTTGATATTATAGCAATCAATAAAACCATATGATTTTCGATATCCACAGATATCAACCTCATCTCACCATAATCATTATGTTCAAGTTGTTAACCTCTACCTCACCAGAAGATCAGTTCAGTTTCTCACTAACCAGGAGAGATGGCGATTCGAATCGATTGTACCAGCTGGCAAATATGCCAATCACAAACCCTGTCAGCCGAGCCACTGGCTTCTTGGGTCACCGTTAAATCCTTCTGAGATACAATATGTCGCGAGTTTGGCGGGGACCATATTCTCAGAGACCAACCCACTTCCAGGATGTATCAGGTCCCTGACCTGCCCTTGGTAAAATGGTGTCTCCGCACATACTTCCAACCTCCAGAATATGTCTGTCCTAGTCGCACCAAAGCTCGGCTCAGAATGAAATACTCGGCTTCGCTGGTCAGAACGACTTATCTGGCCAGGTATGTGATGGCGTTCCTTCAATCTCAACTGATGTCTGGTGGCCTCAGTCCTAGTCGGCCGCAAGCAGCACCGAAGTCAACATGACCCATGTCATGCAGCTCCCCACTACCTAGCCTTGATTCTCTCATTATTTCATTGTGGCATGGTGACACATATAGCCAATCATGTGGATCTCGTCAGTCACCACCTACACTCGCGGATGACAGGAAATCACCCGACTTTCTCGCGGATGACAGAAAATCACCCGACTTCTACCGGTCTAAGGAGGGCTAAGCATAAGATCGGTCACCTGTCTAGTAATAGTATCAGGTTCACATATGTAGTAGACAAGGTAGATATGCAGCAACGGTTTCAAACCAACTCCTATACTTAAATGCACAAACATACGATTTAATAAAGACCGGTGCATTTATAAAAAGAGATAGGTGGAGGCTTAGGGATGCTCCCGGGCTTGCCTGGGGTTCAGCACTAAGTTAGTGTTTGTTAGATGACACTTGTTCGACGAGCATTTCTCATCCAAGCACTCGGTTAGTCCTTCCACCTTCGTGATTAGTCCACCACACCATCTTGTGGTTAGTTCCATCATCATGTCCTTCACTCCACGTGTTCATCATCTAGCGTACCTAAATGAGATGCAAAATGCACATGTATGAATAAGAGGAAGTAATACAAGGTAGGTTAATCTACCATCACTGAACCATAAGCTAACAATCACACCAAGCAAAGCAAAATCAAAGCAATCATAATCCCACTGCAAGCAGTTTATGGGCAGCAGGACAGTAAGCACAAGATTTAACCATAACTGAAGCTATGTACATCCAACTAGGGTGATCTAAGCCTTTCTAGAAAGCTATTGAAATTGTCTACAACTTTGGTATTATCCTCTTCAGATGATTTAATTTATATAAAGGTCAAACAACACAAAGAAGACAGCTCTGTCCAGATTTTGACAGATTCTGTCCTTCCACTTCAAACAATCAAAACTAGAGATCTATACCACCAAAAGGGATGATCCTAGACAATTTAGAAAGCCAATTAAATTCACTAAAACTCTTCTATTATCACCAAGAGGTGATTCAAAGCATAACTCAGTCAAATAATACAATCAATCAGATCTAGACAGAAAATTGACAAAACCTGACAGCACTAATTCCAAAAGCCATAACTCCTAAACTATCAGGCCTATGACCATGAAACTTTAGGACAAGCTATACAATGAAGTTAGCTACAACTTTTGTATTGAACACATTCTCATGCAACACCATTTTCCTAGGTAAATCATCGCAACAATAAGGACTATGCCTGCAGTCCATTTTCAGCATATAAGCAAAACATGCTTTTCCCTTATTTATCACCTAAGCACACATAGGAATGAGCTATTTAGATAGCTCCAAACATGATTACATGGTCATACAAGACTCATCTCAGACCAAAGCATATTAAGGAATCACAAGAAACATATATGGATTCATTGGCCTATAATTATTCACTAACCATTACATAAAATCCTATTATTTAATTATTTAAGTTATATGGTACATATCTCAAATGAGTCCCAAACTTTTATGAGAGCTAGGTGATTACAAATCATGACCAAGGTTCAAATCTTACATGCTCAGGTTCCATAATTTAATTATTACAAAATAAACAAATCTATAATGCAATAAAGCCTTGGAGAGCAAATTAAATATGAAACTCAACATTTTATTCAAACACATGACCATATTATTGTTCCTCAGGTGAGCACAACCTTATACAAAGGTAGTGGAGCACCATTTTTCATTTTTACACCAATATATTATTTATAAAGCATTTAAATCTACTTAATAGACATAAAACAAGATAAATCAACTAACTCAGTCATACATGCACCATAAATTATAAAATTTTAACCATACATTACACATTATACAAAGAGTCTATAATTAAATTGTCATGCCATTTGGAGCAATATAACTTCAGATACAAAAATAACAAGCAATTCAACCATTTATTTCCTATTTAACAAGATTAATGTGAACACCAATAAAACAGTAAACAACCTATATGTTTTATATTCTTAGGAGCTAGTACATATTATTAGAAGACTAACAAAATTGGAACCACAATTGTTGGACTTATATTTCTCAGATTATGGCCAAAAGCAAGTTAATCAATCCTAAAAACCATTTTTACAAAATAATTTCTACAGCACATAGATGTAAATAACATAGCACATTTTATGTATCTAACATGCAGAATACTTTACCACAAATCCAACAAAACAAGTTTCACAATTTTTGGAACAACCAATCAAGAGATATGGATTTTCAAAGATAATGCCAGATCTAGAATTTTTGTATGCCATTTGAACTCTGGTGGGGCTCGCTCGTCATAGGCACAGCACTCTTCTTCTTCCTTCGGTTCATCAGAACAGAGCGGAGGCGGCCCGTCGGGCTGGAAATGGCCGGCCCGGCCAGAGCTCGCCGGAGAGCGGCCGGCGACGGTGAAGTGGGGCCAGGGCTAGCCCAGCAGCCAGCGCACCCGCCGGTGCCCTCGGCATGGCGAGAGATGGCCTGCAGCGGCCCAGCCACGCACGCCGGCGGCACGCCGCGGCGGCGGCCCGAGGCGAAGCTACTATCCGGCGACGAGGAGCTCGAAGAGAGGGCTCAGGAGAGCAGCGTGGAGTGGAGGAAGACAACGGTGAAGGGGACTCGGCCATAGGGTGCTCGGAAGAGGGAGGACAGCGGCGAGCTCGAGCTCTGCTCGCGTCCATGGCGGACGGAGCCGCGAGCAGCAGCTGCGCAGGCGAGAGCAAGCGCGAGAGTGAGCAAATGGGCGAGAGGGAGAAGTGGAGTGCTCTGGTGTTCGCCTTTTGCCGGGGAGGAGCAGCAGGGGCGCAGCAAGGCGATTGGCCATGGTGGGCGGCGCCCAGAGCTCGGCGGACACGTGGACATTAAACCGAACAGATGGCGCGCGCAATTGTGCTCGACTTCGGCCGGCCAGAACGGCATATTCTGAGTAGATTCGGTCTGAGTGCCCTTAATCAAAGTTGTTGCCCACATTATGGTCTACAATCTGTATTTAGAGGTCATGGCCAGAACAGCTCTGGTTTGAGAGATAATTAGGCTCAAAGTTAATGCTGTCAATAAGCTAATTACGATCAAAGATCGAGTGGCAACTCTTGTCAAACGAAGTCGGATTGACCTCAAATTTGAATATGTTGTGCCTCAAAGAGTTTGTAACAACTTATATTTTGGGTCCCACTCAAGTTGCTAAACAAAATTTGGAGAAACCAACACGTCAATGCAATAGGGGCAGATTTCAGACTTAGAAATTATTTAAATCCTGAAATCAGGATTTTGCCAAACTTGATTCCACTGTTTGAGGCACTTAGAGGTTGAATCATGAGTTGGTCCAAAAATAACAATTGTTGTACTCCAAAATATCTCCAACTTTCATTAAAGGTCAAACTTCATACCTTGCTCACAAATAGTATTTCCACTTTGGTCAAAGTAAGATCATTAGAGAGCTCAATGTGGATATTTAGGCCAATTGAGGTATTTTCTTGACATTTTCTCAACATGAAACCTTCATGACTTTTGTTGTAGAGTTCAAGTAGAGTTGTTTGGGCAAGGTTGCAAGGTTTGGTTGACTTTGCATGCTCATCTTCACTTAATCCATAAATCCAATTAAGTGAATAACTTGTCATTCCATGTGAATTCTCAATTCGGATCTTTATGAACCGTTTCCAATGATCATGGTAGATGAAGATGAATGTGAGATAGTGATCAAGATCATGGATTGAGACAACTTGGTTAGGTCCACACTCGCTGGTTAGCTCGTGACTAACACCTGGGGTGTTACAGCCTTCCCCCCTTAAAGGAATCTCGTCCCGAGATTCGGAACGTAAGAGCTTTCAAGGGCAGAATAGAATGTAACCCATTCAAGGTGGTGCTAATACAGGCTAAGGCTACGTAAAAATTCCATAACACTGGTAGGCAGGAGTGATCACCTCATGGCCCACAATAAAGTGCGGACGATAAAGGTTGGTTCAGTTGTTAGTCCGAGAGATCATGTACTCCCATTTTCTTGGATGCAAATACAAGAGAGATCATTATGGATAGGTCAACTTTCCAATCATTCAAGAATTCTTAGAAGTTAACTCTTGGTTGAAGAATTTTCTTTATTGACTTCTATGAAGCATTGTTACTTTGGGATGAATCCAAGATAACACTGCCAATTAATTTGGGAGGATTTCAAGACAACATAGCTAATTTGGGAGGAACCTAGGACAAAACGTCCCAATTAGCACTCTTAGTATGAGGGTGTGAATTGGAGTGTCTGAGAGTAGCTTCAGAATATCTGTTTCCCTAGAGGATGTAGCATATACCACCATTTTCATGTGGGATAAGATCATAGACGAGGCAGATAGTTACTGAAGCTGAGAAAATTGATTGACAACATGCAAGGTTTCTGTTGGTTGTAGACACAATTTACTGAGATGCAGACTGATGGAAAGCTACATAATGTTCCATGTGTACAGTTCTCTTTCTGATGGCAACACTGTATTGTTTGAGTTTGTTGAGTGAACGATGAATGCGATAGCTGACTCTGTCGGCTCAGTGCTTTTGATGTCCATCAATAAGGGAACCCTCGTGTCTATGTAGCAGCAGTCATTTGGGTAGAGCCTGAGGTAACCTCCTTATAACTGTTGTTGTAAGAAAAACAATGATAGCAGTCGCCATTTCTAACAAGATCCTTGAAAACAAAACACATATGCTCTCAATATGTATTTCAAGATTTGATCAATTCTTCCTGATTGGCCTGAGGTATGCTATGCTAAAAATAGGACGAACTCTGGATTAGTTTCATTATGTAAACAAAGTTTTCTGTCACTCCGTGATAAAAGGCACAGAGGACAACAAGTGACAAGTGTAGGCATACAGATGCACATGGTTACACTCCATTCTCTTCCTATGCACAAGATTCTAGTAGGCATTTACTCGAGTAAGGTGATTCTTGTAAATGCTTCCAAAATGAGCTGAAAACTATAGTTCATGATCCGAGACAATGGTTTGGGGTGCACCATGCAGTAGCAAAAGTTTGTGCAATATGCAACTTGGCATACACATTTGCACGATGGTTAGTCTAGACAGACATGAATTGTGCAGGTTGATGAGACAGATCACAAATTTCTGCATAGAATCAAAAACCTTTTTGTACACGAGGAAAACCGATGAGCAATCCCAAACTTATGTATTCTCATTTGCAGCCGAGAATAAACAAGATTGAAGCGGATTGGCAGGTTTAATGAGGTTGGTTGTGTAGAGTGTTTACTCACAAAGTTTTGAGAAGTAGTCCTCTACCAACAACTTGAGTACAACTTTCTTCATGATACAACCATGAATTAACAAAACCAACTTGTTCAACTACTTTTGACATTGGGTAAACCTTCTTATATTTTCATCAGCAATCCGAGATCAGAGGGTTTCCAAATAGAAATCTGAAATATGTTGTTTGACATAATTCAACTTGTCTTCACTTCACACTCTTAGGAGTTGAGTGGTAGAACACCTTGACCGATCAAGAATAAGGAACTGATTTTTTTGATATATTTTTTTAATGTCCTTTTTGTTGTCCATACCATAGAGTATCAAACAGGGCACCTGATTGCACCAAGATGTACTATGGTATTGACTTCGTCTGTTGGGGTGTCTTTTGTAGCTCTTGACTAGGCTGAAACCATAGTTTGCACTATCTGAGTGATTGACAAAGATGGAATTGGCTTCATTATAGCAAGGCCTTGGAAGTAAGGGTGCCACAAATAGTACCATTTGGCTTATAGGTTTCTGGTATAGCATTGTTCTATGAGACATGGCCTTCAAAAACGGGGTTAATTACTTCTCTATACCCACGGGACATACTTGTTAGCATGAAACAACACTTCTTGATAGAAATCTATTCGGCTATTTCATGCATCCATTTCTTTATGTCAAACAGACTAATCCAATTGGGCAATACATTGCTCACATGAGAGCGAATGAACAAACTTCTGCATTTCATCAGTAGAGGCAATCATCTCATCGAGCAGAAACTAATAACGGCCGGTCTTGTTCCTTCTTGATACAAGAACCAAATACACTTCATTGCTTAGCTACAGACTATTCTTCACACTGGGGTAACTAGTTAGTTGTCTCTAAAAAGGCTCTACATCTTCAGCTTCTGTAGCAAATGGTTGCAGATGATATACAAGCATAAGGTCACCATCATGGTCAGCAGACATGAAGCAACACATGAGAAGATTTATTTTGACTGTATGATCTTCATGCAAATAGGTATTGAACTTGGATAGAAGCTAGTGGACTTGCAAATAACCTATCAGAAAACATATCACATCCTGTTAACTATTGCCTGACTGATACTTTGCAGATAACTTTAAAGTTCGTGTGCTCTTTTGATCCCACAATAATGGCAGGTGTTGGTTGATATGCCCTAGTAGATCATGTCAGATTCTTTGTTTACCACATCTTTTAGTATGTCAATGTTGATGTCAGTGACTTGCTCTTCAAAGATCATTCTCTTTGTGACTTCTGAAGGAAGCTATATACTTGACAAACATCTGTACCTTCTGATAGAACATTGAAGGATTGAGTCGGTAAAGACTTTGTAAGATAGATCAAGAAATATAGGGATAGATCAATTTGAATTAGAGACACCTTCAAAGATAGATTTAGGAAAATCCATGGAAGACAACACATTGGTATTACTTCATAATGGATTACGATTAGAGGCCGTGATACCAACGTGTGCCGAGAAGCACTACTTTATTGGGCGTCCCCACAAAGAGGTTCTCGGTTTCGTCATGGCACCATCAGTCAATAATCATAACACCACTATCAAACATGACCAACGAAAATTCTTAAGAAACATGGATAGATTGGGAGATACGAGATATTACGCATCAGTGTAGTTCTGCAATGTATCATGACCAGAGATCTCGATATTCGCACGTGCCGAGCAACACAGCCTAGTGGTTGCGATCCACAGGATGTCCTCAGTTTCGTCGTAGTATCATCGATCACGGATCATAACAACATAAATGAACATACAACCAATGAGAAAATCATGCGTGGCAAGAATAGATTTGTGCAAGGATGACATTTCGCAGAGGGAAGGTAAGCTACTACAATCAATTATAGGGTTAATAGCCAACAAGAGCATGATTTGGCAATGAAAACATGAGTTAGAAGACAGATTAGCTGCCAAAATAGCAGTACATGAGGCTTTGCTTTAGTCCCACGCGGTTTCCATGTGTCTAGTATGGAGATTACCCGACCCATGATTTACAAGAGATTAAATAGAAGGAGGGAAAATCATGAGACAAAGATTGACAAGCATCTTGAAAAGAAGATAACCATAGACAACCAGATGTCTCATGAACCAACTATATACAACAATCATAGGTTGAGTTGACAAACATCATGATTCATACAGAAAGAATACAAGGAAAATGGGGAAGGAGAGATTTAACTCACACAAGATGGTTTCCTTCAAGTGAGTAACAAGGAGAGGGTCTAGATAGAAACATGGCATAAGAGAATTATAGGTTAGCTACCAAGAATAACTAACATGAGATTCTATAATTCCACATGCATCTCGCATCTATCAAGAAACCTTCAGACCATCCAATGGCGTGAGCTTGTGTACCATTAATTAGTACTAGGAGACTCTTAATGATCAACATTGCTAGGCCTTTAGAGAGATTTGGAAAACAACTTGATCATGGGACAGATTCAATGCATGATTTGTGAGATTGAATTGATAAAACTATAACATGATCCACAATGAAAAGATTACAAGGAAACTTCTGGGTAAGCTGAGAAGAGGTTCAAATCGAGGATTTGGGCAAACACTCCAATGAACATGATGCAGGCAAGCCTTACTGAATGAAACCTAAACATTCTCTAGATATGGAGAAGACTGCTGGAAGTAAGGAACAGATTGGATAAAATCATCTGTAGATGTGATTGATTGGGCATAACCTGATTTCCAAAGAAAAGATTATAAGATCTAATTTAACAGAGATCAAGCTATCATCATGACATCTAGAAGGACTAGAGGAGATACTCCAGATAGGATTTGGATAAGGCTTTAGATGAAAGAAAATGCAAGCATGGTTTCATAGATCTTGAACAAGAACATATGACAAACATAGGCTAGCATTAAGAGAAAACTCAGGTGGGTCTATTGTGCCAAATGAAAAGTCTACAGGCAGAATTGGTTTAGCTTCTGACAAGATTTATGGTTGAGAAATACTTATAGAGGCTACTTAAAGGTTTAGCAACTCTTATGATTTTAAAATAAGCAAGGAAGAGAGGCAACACAAGTTGTAAACTTAATAAGGCTATTCAGACAACGTAGAACAAGGGTGAGAAGAAGCATACTTATGCAACAAGCAACAATCACATGATGCAACAATCATGATGCATGCTCGTCCTATTCGTTCTCACTTAGTTGCCTATATATAACATGGCAAATACGTTCTATGTCGGTGGCATAACATACGTACTCTCTCGGTATATAACTAATCGTTAACTACCATATACGCATTCGAGGTTAGCGTACCCACAGAAGATTCATTTCAGCCCAACCCACATGTATGCATGGCAATAAGAAGCACTTTTTCCCGGAAATGCTCCCATGAGCACTTGCGACCCCAAGAAAGTAATTACTCCATCATACTTCCATAAGTACACATATGAATCACATGTACTCACTTCAGTAACCATACGCACTCACCATAGATCGACGGTTGTTCGATCGTACACTCACATCTCACCTTACCTCATTCGACGTGGCACATTAGCCCATAAGAAGCAATAAGAAACCGACAGTTCATAATTATCCGCACGATAAAACCAAATGAACCGCAAATAGAAACATGATGCAATTTTCCCAAATTAGTACTTAAATAAGCCACCTAATAATCCTAATATGGGCTATAAGACTTGGTCCTTGGCACACTTAGTTTGTTCAAACCATTTGTTTAAAACACCTATATATAGCTATAAGTTGGTAATTAGTTTTGCAAACTCAAAACTTTTTAACTTTTAAATACTCATGTGACGGCACATGCTGAATTTTTGCTCTGGTACCAACTGTAACAGAACCGACCAATTTATACGAGCACAAGTACAGCGACAGCTGTTTCTCCAGCTATCAAGCCACACTTGAGCCAATATAAACCCGGTAGTCCGTGAATTCTCGAAGGATTTTAAACTTTTACACAGAACATACCCCAAGGATCGCAGAAACTCAGCAGTACACATACACATGATACATAGATTCGCACATATTTCAAATACATCAGAGTACAAGATAACTTTTACATGAAAGTTCAATAGCGGAAACGAAATAGATTTACACATACTTAAGTTCATAATACAGTGCCAAGTACCGACCAGTCACAGCAACAAGGTAAGATAGATAACATGACCTTGCCCAAGGTCTAGTCCTCCTCTTCCGAAGGATAGAAGTAACTCTTTTAGTCAACGAAACATTCCTCCTGCAACATTGGGAATAAAACCCTGAGTACTCAATTGTACTCAGCTGGACTTACCTGACAGGAAGTAAATAAAAAGACTCTCAAGGATATGCAAGGCTTATTTGGTGGAGTTCAGGAGATAGCATCATTTTCGCAGAAAAAGCATTACTACAATAATCCCTCAACTTATCAATTTTAGATATTGTTCAGCTTCGATTTCAGTTCAGCTATTATAGCTAAGGTTTGCAACTATACTAAGCAATCACTTGATATTATAGCAATCAATAAAACCATATGATTTCCGATATCCACAGATATCAACCTCATCTCACCATAATCATTATGTTCAAGTTGTTAACCTCTACCTCACCAGAAGATCAGTTCAGTTTCTCACTAACCAGGAGAGATGGCGATTCGAATCGATTGTACCAGCTGGCAAATATGCCAATCACAAACCCTGTCAGTTGAGCCACTGGCTTCTTGGGTCACCGTTAAATCCTTCTGAGACACAATATGTCGCGAGTTTGGTGGGGACCATATTCTCAGAGACCAACCCACTTCCAGGATGCATCAGGTCCCTGACCTGCCCTTGGTAAAATGGTGTCTCCGCACATACTTCCTACCTCCAGAATATGTCTGCGTAGTCGCACCAAAGCTCGGCTCAAAATGAAATACTCGGCTTCACGGTCAGAACGACTTATCTGGCCAGCTATGTGACGACATCCTTCAATCTCATCTGATGTCTGGTGGCCTCAGTCCTAGTCGGCCGCAAGCAGTACCGAAGTCAACATGACCCATGTCATGCAGCTCCCCGCTACCTAGCCTTGATTCTCTCATTATTTCATTGTGGCATGGTGACACATATAGCCAACCATGTGGATCTCGTCAGTCACCACCTACACTCGCGGATGACAGGAAATCACCCGACTTTCTCGCGGATGACAGAAAATCACCCGACTTCTACCGGTCTAAGCAGGGCTAAGCATAAGATCGGTCACCTGTCTAGTAATAGTATCAGGTTCACATATGTAGTAGACAAGGTAGATATGCAGCAACGGTTTCAAACCAACTCCTATACTTAAATGCACAAACATACGATTTAATAAATACCGGTGCATTTATAAAAAGAGATAGGTGGAGGCTTAGGGATGCTCCGGGGCTTGCCTGGGGTTCAGCACTAAGTTAGTGTTTGTTAGATGACACTTGTTCGACGAGCATTTCCCATCCAAGCACTCGGTTAGTCCTTCCACCTTCGTGATTAGTCCACCACACCATCTTGTGGTTAGTTCCATCATCATATCCTTCACT
This sequence comes from Eremochloa ophiuroides, assembly GCA_038502445.1. Lineage (NCBI taxonomy): Eukaryota > Viridiplantae > Streptophyta > Magnoliopsida > Poales > Poaceae > Eremochloa > Eremochloa ophiuroides. Next base: position 68,356,304 of record JAHLJS010000002.1, read on the forward strand.
CCACGTGTTCATCATCTAGCGTACCTAAATGAGATGCAAAATGCACATGTATGAATAAGAGGAAGTAATACAAGGCAGGTTAATCTACCATCACAGAACCATAAGCTAACAATCACACCAAACAAAGCAAAATCAAAGCAATCATAATCCCACACAAGCAGTTTATGGGCAGCAGGACAGTAAGCACAAGATTTAACCATAACTGAAGCTATGTACATCCAACCAGGGTGATCTAAGCCTTTCTGGAAAGCTATTGAAATTGTCTACAACTTTGGTATTATCCTCTTCAGATGATTTAATTCATATAAAGGTCAAACAACACAAAGAAGACACCTCTGTCCAGATTTGGACAGATTCTGTCCTCCCACTTCAAACAATCAAAACTAGAGATCTATACCACCAAAAGGGATGATCATAGACAATTTAGAAATCCAATTAAATTCACTAAAACTCTTCTATTATCACCAAGAGGTGATTCAAAGCATAACTCAGTCAAATAATACAATCAATCAGATCTAGACAGAAAATTGGCAAAACCTGACAGCAGTAATTTCAAAAGCCATAACTCCTAAACTATCAGGCCTATGACCATGAAACTTTAGGACAAGCTATACAATGAAGTTAGCTACAACTTTTGTATTGAACACATTCTCATGAAACACCATTTTCCTAGGTAAATCATCACAACAACAAGGACTATGCCTGCAGCCATTTTCAGCATATAAGCAAAACATGCTTTTCCCTTATTTATCACCTAAGCACACATAGGAATGAGCTATTTAGATAGCTCCAAACATGATTACATGGTCATACAAGACTCATCTCAGACCAAAGCATATTAAGGAATCACAAGAAACATATATGGATTCATTGGCCTATAATTATTCACTAACATTACATAAAATCCTATTATTTAATTATTTAAGTTATATGGTACACATCTCAAATGAGTCCCAAACTTTTATGAGAGCTAGGTGATTACAAATCATGACCAAGGTTCAAATCTTACATGCTCAGGTTCCGTAATTTAATTATTACAAAATAAACAAATCTATAATGCAATAAAGCATTGGAGAGCAAATTAAATATGAAACTCAACATTTTATTCAGACACATGACCATATTATTGTTCCTCAGGTTAGCACAACCTTATACAAAGGTAGTGGAGCACCATTTTCCATTTTTACACCAATATATTATTTATAAAGCATTTAAATCTACTTAATAGACATAAAACAAGATAAATCAACAACTCAGTCATACATGCACCATAAATCATGCAATTTTAACCATACATTACACATCATACAGAGAGTCTATAATTAAATTTTCATGCCATTTGGAGCAATACAACTTCAGATACAAAAATAACAAGCAATTCAACCATTTATTTCCTATTTAACAAGATTAATGTGAAACACCAATAAAACAGTAAACAACCTATATGTTTTATATTCTTAGGAGCTAGTACATATTATTAGAAGACTAACAAAATTGGAACCACAATTGTTGGACTTATATTTCTCAGATTATGGCCAAAAGCAAGTTAATCAATCCTAAAAACCATTTTTCCTAAAATAATTTCTACAGCACATAGATGTAAATAACATAGCACATTTTATGTATCTAACATGCAGAATACTTTACCACAAATCCAACAAAATAAGTTTCACAATTTTTGGAACAACCAATCAAGAGATATGGATTTTCAAAGATAATGCCAGATCTGGAATTTTTGTATGCCATTTGAACTCTGGTGGGGCCCGCTCGTCATAGGCACAGCACTCTTCTTCTTCCTTCGGTTCATCAGAACAGAGCGGAGGCGGCCCGTCGGGCTGGAAATGGCCGGCCCGGCCAGAGCTCGCCGGAGAGCGGCCGGCGGCGGCGAAGTGGGGCCAGGGCTAGCCCAGCAGCCAGCGCACCCGCCGGTGCCCTCGGCATGGCGAGAGATGGCCTGCAGCGGCCCAGCCACGCACGCCGGCGGCACGCCGCGGTGGCGGCCCGAGGCGAGCTACTATCCGGCGACGAGGAGCTCGGAGAGAGGGCTCAGGAGAGCAGCGTGGAGTGGAGGAAGACAACGGTGAAGGGGACTCAGCCATAGGGTGCTCGGAAGAGGGAGGACAGCGGCGAGCTCGAGCTCTGCTCGCGTCCATGGCGGACGGAGCCGCGAGCAGCAGCTGCGCAGGCGAGAGCAAGCGCGAGAGTGAGCAAATGGGCGAGAGGGAGAAGTGGAGTGCTCTGGTGTTCGCCTTTTGCCGGGGAGGAGCAGCAGGGGCGCAACAAGGCGATTGGCCATGGTGGGCGGCGCCCAGAGCTCGGCGGACACGTGGACATTAAACCGAACAGATGGCGCGCGCAATTGTGCTCGACTTCGGCCGGCCAGAACGGCATATTCTGAGTAGATTCGGTCTGAGTGCCCTTAATCAAAGTTGTTGCCCACATTATGGTCTACAATCTGTATTTAGAGGTCATGGCCAGAACAGCTCTGGTTTGAGAGATAATTAGGCTCAAAGTTGATGCTGTCAACAAGCTAATTACGATCAAAGATCGAGTGGCAACTCTTGTCAAACGAAGTCGGATTGACCTCAAATTTGAATATGTTGTGCCTCAAAGAGTTTGTAACAACTTCTATTTTGGGTCCCACTCAAGTTGCTAAACAAAATTTGGAGAAACCAACACTGTCAATGCAATAGGGGCAGATTTCAGACTTAGAAATTATTTAAATCCTGAAATCAGGATTTTGCCAAACTTGATTCCACTGTTTGAGGCACTTAGAGGTTGAATCATGAGTTCGTCCAAAAATAACAATTGTTGTACTCCAAAATATCTCCAACTTTCATTAAAGGTCAAACTTCATACCTTGCTCACAAATAGTATTTCCACTTTGGTCAAAGTAAGATCATTAGAGAGCTCAATGTGGATATTTAGGCCAATTGAGGTATTTTCTTGACATTTTCTCAACATGAAACCTTCATGACTTTTGTTGTAGAGTTAAAGTAGAGTTGTTTGGGAAAGGTTGCAAGGTTTGGTTGACTTTGCATGCTCATCTTCACTTAATCCATAAATCCAATTAAGTGAATAACTTGTCATTCCATGTGAATTCTCAATTCGGATCTTTATGAACCGTTTCCAATGATCATGGTAGATGAAGATGAATGTGAGATAGTGATCAAGATCATGGATTGAGACAACTTGGTTAGGTCCACACTCGCTGGTTAGCTCGTGACTAACACCTGGGGTGTTACATGTCCTGGGTGGAATCTTATCAAACCTTGTAGATACTATCCTGACACCCTCAACTGGTTCCTCAGGCTTCCCTAGGATCTTACCTTATTCGAAAGATGGGACAGCAATTGCTATTTGAGCTAATTATGTTTCTAACATTTTATTAAAACTCAATTGATTTTTCATAGCAGTGGCAAAGCTATTCATTTTCTCACTAAGATTTTCAAGAATCTTATCATTAGCCATCATTTTCTTGTTTATACTATCATTAATTTTAGATTAGCCTTAGGCAAGATCTTTCTGAGAAGGTTGGTTACCATAAGAATTATTGTAATTACTGTTGTAACCATTACCTTGATTACCTTGGTAGAATGGGCGCGAGTTCCATCCTCCTTGTTGCTGGGATCGATACCCATTGTTGCTGTTGTTGTTATTGGAAGCTCACCTCTTCCTTCATTTCGGGACAGTTGTTGCCCGAATGATCTTCTCCACCGCACAGCTCGCACCATGGATCACCTTCAACGGCTCGTGCGGTGGCATAGGGTCGAATGACCTCTTCTTCCTTTTTGGAACCTTCCTCAATCTTCTTCATCAAGAGGTCCATTTTTGCTGAGAGCATGTCCACCTTATGAACGGTTTGCATACCCCTTTTCTTGGGCTGGAGACGTTCCTCATTCCATCCTTGGTTGATCACCATCTTTTCAATGAGGTCTTTAGCATCCTTGAAATTGTTTTGCAAGAATGCTCCTCCAGCGGTAGCATCAAGATGACTACGAGCCAATCTAGTTAGCCCATGGTAGAAACCTTGGATTAGGAGCCATTCTTCAATCCCATGATGAGGACAAGAATGAATGTACTCCTGGAGACGTTCCCATGCTTCGGGAATCGTCCCATCTGCTTGCTGTTGAAAGCTTGAAACCTTTCCACGAAGGGCGCTGGTTTTGCCCATCGGGAAGGATTTCTTGAGAAATACGTTGGCGCACCTCTCCCAACTGGTAGCTTCTCCCTTATTGGCATAAAACCATTATTTCGCCTTCCTAAGCAGTGAGAATGGGAACAAGCGAAGACGAATGGCATCTGCCGAGACATTCTTGATGGTGAAGGTACCACACACTTCCAAGAAGTGCTAGAGATGGGCATTGGCGTCTTCGTGCGGCTTCCAATAGAACGGGTTTGCTTGCACCATATCAATAAGCGTTGGCTTGATCTCAAAAGTAGTATCCCCCAAGTTAAGCTGCGGACTGGTGGCGATATTGTCAGCCGACGGTGCAGAGTACTTAGAGATAGTCTTTTGGGCCATGACTTCTTTGGGTGATACTGCGGAGCCTCTTTCCTCGAACGAATTTACGTCTGAGATGAACCTTTAAGGGGAACTTGACGGCGTCTAGTTTTCCTCAACAATTGCTCAGGATCTTCAACAAAGTTTGACGGCAATTGGAAACCGCTCATGCACTGTCTAGCTTCACGGTAACGAGAAACACAGACAGGGGGTGAGCCCCTAACACTAATTGATAACTAAATTGATAATAGACTCCGGATTTAATTTTATTAATATTCCTAAGCTTATGCTTTCCCCAACAATGGCGTCAGAAATGCTTGTTGACACTTCATAGCGCAATCACCAGAGACAGGGTGTTAAGCTACCTCTGATAACAGCGTCAGAAGTGCCTGGAGGTATTTCTTATGTCTATTGGATAATTCCACAAGCGCACAGAATATACCGCTGTAGCACTTCACCCCGGAGTATTCTAAAATATCGTTATTTATTTTGTCCCAAGGGAAAGCGGTAGTTAGGAATGTTAATAAAAGAGAGATCCTCAAGTCTATTGCAAATTAGTACCAACTAGTGATAGGGGGGTAAGTTGATAAAAAGGAAAGATAGTGACACAGAGACAAGACAATGGTTTAGGACAACTAAGGATAACTAGTAGAGTATAGCTAGGTGAGAGGACAACAAGTGAGTACAAGACTCCTATCTTTCTTACTTTACTCCTGTGAACTTAACCTTAACAAATAGATGAAATACCTAGACCGTTACCTTACTTCTGTAGTGCCAGATAGACTAAGACAGTAGAGGACAAAACCTCTACCCGAAGCGGCTATACTCTTACAGGGAACAGGGCTATCACCACCTGCTAGTACCCACAAACAATCCGTGCAGCAAGTGGTAATCAAAGGCAAGATTTAGTCTAAGCACCACGCTTACACTAATTCTCACTACTCCAGTTGTGTACAAAGCAACTAGAGTACCCTATGACAGGCGATGAACAACACACAATAGTTGGTTACAGGATCACAATCTAGTATAAGTCAAGTTTACTGCTAAGACAAGACACCACAATGCTATAATAAATATAGAATTGTACAAAGTAAAGACTTAGTAAAGTAAAACAAGAATATTATATTGATATAAAGAAAGTCTTACAGAAGGAAAGGTACAAGAGCTATACCAGACTTTTCAGAAGACGACTCCGGAGACCCCGAGCTTAGCTCAACTCGACTCAACTCTAACTCCCACACCAGACTAATACTACTACTAAGAAGTGGAACTTGACTCTTGCTTGCTTCTTTTTGTCTTGTGTCTCTTGTGTGTCTTGTAAAGGGTGGAGGCTGCCTCTATTTATAGGGGGTGTGGAGAGGTGCCACATCAGCGATCCATGTGCCTCTCCACCTTGGCCCTTGGATGAACCGACATTGAAACCGCCTCAGATGGACGGCAATGATGAAACCATCACGTGGGAGGCATGCACAAGTTGGTGGGGGCCAACCGACCTTTCTGGGCACCAGGGGGGTTCGGCTGACCCTCTTATGGCAGGTGGGCCCAGTCAGGGTCTTCTAGAAGGTGTCGCCATCTGTCACAGGAGGCGGCTCCATCCTTTGCCAAGTGTTTGTCACGTTGCTTGCTTCCTTGTGGGCCCATAGATCCATGTGAATTAATCTTTTACCATTGAATGAAAACATAAGTTGTTCTGAGAGTTGAAATGGACTCCAGGGACCTTGGCACGGATCATGCTCGAAGCTCAGGCCAAGGTGGGCCCGTAGGGGGGTCAGCCGACCCCCTATGTGGGTCCCCCTGAGCTCTGTTTTGTGTTACCTGTGATTAGAAGCTAAGAGTACAAGTGGAACTAGTTATTAATAAAATATGTTCATGTTATGCTTATTCTTCCTTGAAACCGAGACATGTTGACGGTGTTTTGAGTATGGATTTTTATGGTATATCCACTGTCAACAACGGCACGGGCGTCGCTTCCCTTGTTGAGGGCTTTGCATTCCCCCGCACTGTATTCAGGGGCGAAAGCCCAGTCTTTCTTGGACGAGCGATGGTGGCGTTTCCCGACGTCATTCCCTTCTTCAAGGCATCGCTTTTGAAGTTCGTCTCGGCCACGACTCTGTCTTCGGTGGATGCTTTCTCTTCTCGGTGCCGGATTGCGTATGGATGGGGGCTTGCAGCATGAAGTCAGAGCTGCTACGTCAGGGGGCGTGGCTCGGCAACGATGACATGAGACGTGCCCCCTTCGGCGTCGACCAGCTTCGGAGATGGGGCAAAGACTGAGGGCGGGGTGGAGGATCGTGTCTGGAAGTCGGCGCTGCTCTTTGCTGAGCTCGGCAACGATGACCTGATGTGGCTCTTCGCTTCGGGCCATATGTCTCTCATTCATTTGGTTCGTCGGCGCCTGTCATGGGAAGTCAGTGCTGTTTTGCTTGGCAACGACTCATGGTAGTTTTGTGTTCTTCCGCGTCGCGTGGGTGGATTAGCCCTTCATGGCGTTCCTTATTAATGCCATGTTTGGCTGCCTTTTTTTACATACAACTCTTTCGTCTTAATTGAGCGGCAGAGCTCCTGCCTTTTATTAAAAAAAAGAAATCCTGGCATACCTTTAATACTACAGTCAACTGTCTCGTTCATAGCTGCCTCGCCGCACATAGGACTTACTCCAGTATGAGGATCACAGCATCACTAATCTGAACTTTTATCCTTCCCTCATCTGTCACACAGATGTTAATCAAATACTGTGGATGGAAACTACCGGAAAAATCTATTCTCTTCATCAGATTTTTAAAAAAGGTTGAAAAAGATTTTAAGGTTGTATAGTGACGGTCAACTCATTGTTCGAGTGCACATATATAGCCAGATGGCATCACCCCCACACCCCACTGATTGATCAGCGTCGTTTTCAGTTAATTCTAGTCTAGGCCTGAATGCTCAACCAAACCATTTTCTTTAGTTGCTCCGTATTAGGGCCCGTTCGTTTTTCTTGGAATGGTGTCCCGGAAGATTTGCACCCGGAAGGATAGGCTAATTTTGTATAAGCTTTCATGAGCAGGAATCGTTCTAGGTCTGATCCTGTCCTAAACGAACGGCCCTTAAGAATTTAAAATCATGGTCATCATCTAACGGATTCACTTGGGGTATTTTGATTTCTTGAATTCTAAGCAGTGACGTCTCTGGCCTTTCTTGTTCTTTGTTGCCGCCTGTTATTCATTCGTCTGATCAAATGTGCCACAATGTGAACTTGCCCAGGCTTGAGAGGAGTACGAACAGAGCTTCTTCAGAGATGGCAAGCTTGCTGACTGCATCTGAGAATCAGACCAGAAACTTGAAGATACAGAGTAGATTCTTCAGTCTGCATAGAATACAGGTGAATCTAGACTGTTCTATTCACACACACACACACCCCATATTACTAGACAATGAAACATTCATTCATTAGTAGATGCCGAATTACTGAAACATGGAAACATATACGGGTGTCAAACACAGATCAGCCAGGATCAAGTATGTCGGATCAGTGATTACGTTTGTTGTGTTGATTGGAACATGCTAGCGAGAAAACACAATTGTTGTATGGTGAAATATCAAGCCCACATTTGTCAGCCCATGCTTTTCACATTTATTTACATGATGATGGCTCTTTGAACATTATCTTCATCAGTCAAGATCACTTACTTTATCTCACATTACGCAATGAACAAACTGCATACTAATCAAGTTAATCAACAAAACTTTTTGTTTTTGTTACTAGAACCTACTTCATCCAATCATCGGGTTTGCACCTCACATATTCACAACAAAGTCAACATATAGCACTTTGTAAAGGAGGATAGGTAAATATCAACAATTTTTTTTAAAAAAATTAACGCCTCCAAGCAAGTGCTAGCTAGGTCAAGAAATCTTTTAGGTATTGAGCGTGTGATGTTGCATCCTTATGTCAGGGTGTTTTTTTTTTTTCCTTAAAGGAATAGTTGAAACGAACAGATCAACTCTGTCCAAAGACCCTTTCTGAAAGCAACATATTTTAGGAGTGCTTTCAGCATGTCCATATGATTGGTCCTAGTCATATGCTATGGCGTAAAATGAATTACTACTATACTTAAACGCGGAGGTGGTTTACCCTGCTTTCTGGACTCCTCAGTTTAGACTTGATAGTTTGGCCAGAGCAACTAGCAAACACATGGCAAACAGCAAGATTTGGTCCTAATGATAGGTTGCTATTAGCAATAATTGTCCTGTTTGTGACATAAGGAATCTGATGCTACTCAACTAACGGCTCATGTTTAATTCAGATAATGAACAAAAAGTAGTTTGGTTCCATAGAGAATAGGCCATAATTTTAAGATACAGATGCTTTATTCTTTGAGATAAATAAACTAACCATTGCACAGTAAAGTTAGTAATCAAAGAAAAAATTCTAACCAGGGATAATGATTCTAGTGAATTGCTATCTTCTTTTCTTTTCTTTTTTTTTTTTTTTTTTTTTTTTTTTTTTTTTTGCACTTAATCTCTTGGGTTTGGGTAGATGCTCAGGCACTAACGAATTGCATACTATTTCTTATATGTCGCTTTCTCTCTGATACAATATCTGGAATTTCTCCTCTTCCTCGTTATACTGCTAGTATATATAGTATATAATCTGAAAAACTATTCGTTGGCAAGGGATTCCTCAGGAACCCATGCGATTCTGCGTTTCTGTTGTAGGATTATTGCATTAATCAATACACTTTGGGCACATGGAGAAAGAAAGATTTGGGGGAAAAAGCATCTGTCATTTCTCGATTTGATGCCTTACCACCATGGCATACTTTTCAATTATAGGTTGGCGAAAGAATTTAGAGAAATTTCTGTGACTACTCAGGCTAATTACATATAAATTTTATGGTGGTGGGGTATTTTTTTTTTATTCCATGAGTTGTCACTGTACTATACCTTTGTGGATTTCATGGCACCAGTTCATTTATTGATGACTAGGATGTTTTTTTAATTATTTTATCAATGTCAAATTTTGTTTTTGAATAAAAAATACTCGATCCTCGGATGGCTAGATAGCCCCAGAGAGCTTTGTGCTCTAAGGAGACCTCTCCGTATGCAGGACCCGTAACCTGTGAGTAGACCGGTGCTACAAACCTATACTTTGGGAACACAGGGCAGACGTGAGATTTTTCCCTTCGTGGCAGGATAAATCGCCCCGATGGGGACCGATCTCTGGCTGGCAGGGTGCCGCGGGAAGCGCTAAACTAACTGGTGTCCCTTGGCTTGTTTATCAACAAGCTGATGAGCCTTTTATATCTCAGTATTTTTAAATTTGACCAAATATATATATATATACCTAAAGCTATTAATATTCATAATGTAATACGTATTTTCGTAACAAAATTTATTTGAAGATGCAAATAATGGTATAATTTTCTATATATCTAGTCAACCTTAACATAGCTAACTTTTCAAGAGGCTGTAAGATGCATTTATTTTGGGGCCTAGGTAGTAGTCGGTATTGATGGAACATCCTCCAATATGTTGTTATTGCTAGTTCTATTACGTTTTCCAAGATCATTGGATTATAAGCATACTAAAGTGGCAATGTATATATGGAGTCATTGGCCATCAAGTAGTCCCAATGCTATAAACTATATATCCCTATTAATTTCCATAGACTCTATGTATAGAAACCATAGTCTCAATAGATAGTTTATATACAACAATTCTTTATTCAATCACGTACATTCTCGTGTCTTGGTTCTCGTGTAGATATAGTTTCTAGCTTAGATCCGATTTCTATTATTTTATTTTCTCACTTAAATAACTCTCTTGTCACATTGATAAAACGCTTAAGTGACAATATAATTAATGTCTATAAAAAATATGGTGGTTTCTGTATTGAGAGTGCCCTCACGCAATAACAACTGATCTTAGTAAGTTTTTGCAAACTGACTTTTCTGCCCACCTCAAAAGTTAAAGATCCGATCATGAAAGTTTGTTTGGGTGGATCTGCAGATCTAGTTGAGGAAATTTTGTTCCACAAGTTTCCTCAGCAGTTATACTGGTTACCATGGTTTGTGCCGCAAACAAGATGTGTTGACCATAAGCGCTCGAAACATGATGGAGAAAGGATAGGTGGTTGCTTTGTCAGTTGGGTGGATCGTTCGTTACATTACGTTCAGGGTGCTGGATTGTAAAGACATTTTGCAAGGCGGGCAAGAGGTCCCATCACAGATTTGTGGAGGATTTGGCGATGGTGATTGCAGCGTAATTAAAATCCCATGTGAACATGGATTAGAAATTGAGCAGAACCCTTGGACCCCATCCTCTCAAACCACTGGATTGATGGTTTTTTTTCACAATTGTTTATATATTTTTTCTGGAGCCGCTCACTTAATATGATCACCCACAGAAACAGATCACCCATCACTATCACAATTCTAAATTGCCTTGAGTGTCAAAAACCACTAAGAAAAGGGGTTAAACCGCCAAACAAATGATCCTTGGCCACAAACCGTCAAGCAAACACACTCAATGATAGAAGACAAGGAGTTTCCTTTGCGGTTTTGGCACTTGAGAATGATTTTCTTGGAGGTCGACCGTCAAGAAAACTACGACCAGACTAAATTTGCTAAAGGACCAAGGAAATATTACAACCGCCAAGAAAAGTAGTTTCCTTGAGTGTCGATAGCCGTCAAGTAAATTTATTTTCTTCAGGGTTGACAACCTTCAAGGAAAACACTATAGACCACCAAGGTAATTATTATTTCTTTAAATACTCGTCACCTCCAAGGAAATTATACTTTTCCTTGACTGGCATTAACTGCCAAGTTAATAGGGATTTCCTTGGGGGCCTATACTAGCAATAAAAACTAAATGCAGTAATCAATATATTCTAATACTCTAGTCCCTTTATTCAATTAATTAACACATGATGCCATGCATATGGAGCCCAACCGTTATATTGGGATAAACATATCCATAAGAATATTACGAGTGCAGTTATTATTCGTCCTTATTACATGAAGCCCATACATCCCAACCGTTATATTGGGATAAACATATCCATAAGAATATTACGAGTGCAGTTATTATTCGTCCTTATTACATGAAGCCCATACATCGTAACACACTAGTCACTAGTATTTTCCAAAGTGGTAGGGATATAACTATCTCCTGTGTCAAGACCTTCCACTACACTATCTCTTGGCCTAAGTCATAAATTTGTTGGTTGTGTACTTACATGAGAAAATAGAACAAAGAATTTTACTAAGCATTTATGAAGTCAGTCCGGCCATCCAAAAATACAATCAGCAAGGTTGTACCCATGTAAAAATAAATTTATAGAAATCCCAAGAACAATTCGGTGTTGCAAACTACTTTTATGGTTAGGAACGAATCATAAGTGTTCAAGAAAATTTAAATCAGAAGCATCAAAGAAGAATTCATGTACATAATAGGTTCATTATGTAATCCAAGACACTACTTTTATACTACATCCAGAGATATTATGAGCTTCAAAGCATAACTCTCATTTTGAAAAACAATCAGTTAAGTAACCATACTGAAATCACTCAAAGTCGTCAATAGATGCAGGAAGCACAACCAGAAGGTACAACTGACTTGGTTGGTATACTGAACATGTTTGTCTAATTTTTGGACGACGTTTGATATGATGTGTAGTTCAAGTTGATGTTACTTTCTAAAACTACATAGAAAATCATTTAAACCTTAGAGAATAGCAAAGCACTTCAAAATTTTTTGAAAGTCCTAGACAACACTAAATGGGTTGTCTAGTTCATGTCAACATTTTCGTGGGGCACATAGAAATCATGCACTCCATATTCATTATGATTTGTATTTTAGAATGATGTCAAGTATTTACAACATTTCCTTGGTTGCCAACCTTCAAGAAAATAGGCATTTTCCTTGACAGTTAAGAAAAACACTGAATAAAATAGTAGTTTACTTGATTGTTTATAATAGCACTCAAGGAAACATGTCATTTCCTTGAAGGTCATTAGAAACTGCCAAGGAAACTCATATTCCTTGGTGGTTTACTTCAACCTCCAAAGGATATAAGTTTTCTTGAGCGTTTAGTAGCACCGCCAAGAAAAATGTACTTTCCTTGGCGGTCTAATGTTGGCACTCAAGAAAATCTTTGGCCCCCAAGGCGATTCCAGTTTCTTGTTGTGAAACAACAAGAGATTTCTAAGAACGGTCAGCTTAAGTAAATTGTGCTTGAAATGGATTTACAGGGACCGATTGTAAAGGAAATGAGACCGAAATTACCCCCCCTATAAAGCCTTTCTTCCTCTTCATGGAGGCTAAAAAATTACAAAAATTACAGCTCACATGGAGGCTAAAAAATTACAAACATAGAGAATGGGGAAGGAGGGTAAGGTTTTTACTTTAGAATCTTGAATGAGTTTCCTTTAAAAGGTAAGATTATGCCATCTCTAATATATTTTTGAAATTTGCTCATAGATTTCTTGCTTAATTAGGGTTTTCATCTAGAGAGAGACATGATGCTTAATTCTCCATTGATATAAATTTAGGCTTATTGTTTTTTCTGCCAAACTTACTTGAATGCATGGTGTGAGCTCGCATAATTATCTAGTTACTTTGTAATGATTATGCTTCTTATAGGATTTATATCTAGGTGTCCATGAACTGGGATTGTAGTGTATCTATGCATGGTGAGGGAGAGGAGTAATTTTTTATGAACAATGAAAACAATTTTCTGCGTGGTAGTTCCTAGTTGTCTTTGTTCGGGAAGCCAATAACACCCTAAGGCATTGGAACGCCTCGCATCAACAGTGTCATGCACATCTCGATCCTCCCCAATATGCAAAGGAGGTTGGTGCAAGCTCAGTTCCACCATTTTCTCTTGCCGATGTTTGGCTCCCCTCATTCTTGTTCGGTTGGAGCGATCGGTGGAGGTGTCTCCGCTGCTACTGCTTCCTCATGGGGCATGAGCGTCGAAATGAGCCCCATCGAAAGTCGGCTTCGACAAGAACAGACTTAAGGTGGTGGTAAGCTGAGCTTTCTGCCTTTTGCTCAAGGACGATGTGGAGGAGGTGTCAAGTCTCCCAGGGCTTTTTATTGGTCCTTGGGTCTAGTGCATGTAGCATGGTACCCGAGGAAAGTGCAACATGTCAGGAGCCCCCGCACAATTATCGTTCTCATGCTAGGCGGCCTATTGTTGCTCGATCTCCTTCCTTCTCCTCTCGAGCTTGGTGCGGTCAATCTCTAGCTCAATATTTTGCTCCGGGACGCACTCGGCCTTCTCCTTGAGGTAAGCGGCGCATCTAGCTTGGCTCAGCCTGGCTCAGCCTGGAGGTGTGTTGACACTTGTTAACGTCTAATTTTTATTATCAATTATTCCTGTATTATACATGAATATCTATTAGAATAGGGTTATTTAATTTTCACGAGTTTTGGTGAATTGTATATTTTTCAGGAAATTATCCAGAAAAGCTTAAAAGAGGGATTAAAGTGCTTAATTATCACGAAACTTAAACGCGAAGGCAACATACGTCATCGGCAAAGTAGAAGCATCTAAAAGACATCCGAAGCAACTGGGACCCCACCACCTAACAGGTGGGGCCGGCCGGCGCCCCAGCTGGCCCCACCTGTCAGGTGGTGGGGTCCCGGTTGCTTCGGGTATCTTCTACAACCGCCTATGAGGAGTCATCTTAGCCCTACGTTAAGTTGGTTTGATCCAACGGTACACATTCATCCTACCGGGCTATAAATAAAGGGCTAGACCCCATGAAGGAAGCCAGATCAAGAGCTGAAGAGCCTGAAACATTAGATAGATATTCATTAGATCTCGGCTAGCAATCAAGAGAGAGATTAGAGAGATAGAGTAGAGAAGTAGAGATTCAGAGGAGTCCTAGCCTGTCAGAGCTTCTTAGTAGCTGTATTCGTCTGGATTCAGCTCCCTCACTCAGAGCTGCGTTCTGAGGTACTTTTGTATTCAACATTCTAATTTAAGTAAGCAGTTATTCTTATTTGTTCTTAAGTTTGCAACTCATGTTGAGTGCTTGATGTTGGTAGCTCCTAGATTGAAGTAGTAGTTTGTTGTGTAGACGTGGTGTCTAGGCTATGATTACTTGTGAATGTCCCCTAATTGGTCGGATAGTGGTAGTTCGCGTAGGTGACCGCTACGTTGATTCCTCTGTAGTCCACTTCCTATTGATAGGATCGATAGGTTTATAAGTACTTGGTAGGAGAGAACTCTGATTTCTACGCTTATTCAGATTACTGCCTAGTTAGAACGGTATTATTCAAAACTTACCGGTTATTAGGAACTAGATAGTCACTAGTTATTTCCTTATTGTCAATATTCTCTGGATTGATTGTGCCATTGGGTTAAAAATCAATAAACTTAGTCAGTATCACCTACTGTGTTCCTTTAGGTTAGATATTAAACCGAGATAGTAGGGTGAAATGCTACATCGGTATTATATCTGTGCGCTTGCGGATAATTTGATAATAATAATATTTAATAGAGTACAGTTAATTTATACCAACAAGCATTTCTGGCGCCGTTGCCATGGAACAGTTTGCTGATTTTGACTTTAGTTTATCTTAATTTTGTATTATACTTTTATCTTTTTCGTTTTTAAATATGGAACTCATATCCCAACTTTTATATCAATACGGGGCACCATCGGAATCGTATCTCCAGCCAAAAGAATCATCTAAACCTATTACATCATCTGGCTATGAGCTATGCCCGGCATTAATTAAGTTAGTTCAGAAACACATTTTTTCTGGTAGTTCTAACGAAAACCCCTATTCCTATTTAACTGATTTTGAGCAGACATGTGCATGTCTACATATTAAGGGCATGGCAGATAAAACTTAAAAATGGAAACTCTTTTCGTTTTCGTTAACGGGAAAAGCAAAGCAATGGTATAATCGCCATGTTGGGGTAGTCAAGGAGATTGGGAAGTATTGCATGCTAATTTTTGTCTTAAATTTTTCCCTATGGAGAAAGTCACTAAACTTCGTTTTGAAATTATAGGATTTAAACAATTAGATAACGAATCATTAGGCAAGGTTTGGGAACGTTTTGATGGACTTGTAAATTCTGGACCTAATCTTACTTTGCCAGAACCTATGCTTTTGTAACATTTCTTTTTAGGCCTTAATGATAAAAATAAAAGATACCTTAACGCGGGTGGAGCATTTATGCATATTACTGCTATACATGCTAAAACCATTCTTACTAATATCTTAAATGATCTTCCTGGAGAAAAAGAAGAGTTGTTAGAAGATGAACTTTTGTTACCTAAATCTAAACTTTTGTCTGATTTATCTCAACCTTTAGCTAAATTAGAACCTGAACTGTCTAATGAGAAGGAGATAACTCTAATTTCTGATTTCATGCTTGAATTTGAGGATGAACTTTTTGATGACTATGGAAATACCTCATGTTATCATAAAATTATGAAACCTCAAGAATGTATGAATTTTAAAAATTTAAATTTTCACATCCTGCTGATTTAAAATTTCTTAAAGAAGTAACAAGAGAATTGATTTTTGTTATGAGTAATGAGTGGTTGATAGATTCTGAACTTTTAAATGATATAATTCGTTTAAATTCTCCTGTTATTACTATTAAATGTCAAATTGATACATATCCTTTTGATGCCTTTTATAACCCAGTAGTAGGTGTCAATATCGTGTCTCTTATATTTGCTGAAAAATTCTTGAAAGATATGCTATTAATTTCTACAAATAAATTATTGAAAAGTCGTTCGGGACATATTATTCCTAGTTTAGGAGTTTTATGTGTTATTCCTATTGTGATTAATGAATTCCGAATTTTGCTGAATTTTTATATCTGTGATGTTTGGGATTTTGATGTAATGATTGGATTACTAATAGGAAAACTTATGCGAGAAGATTGTACGGGCAATTTTGATATTAAACTTGGGAAAGGATTTGATCTCTCTGTGCCTATAACGCATGCATTAAAAACTAAGGTAGAGCCACTTTCTGAGTTAGATCCAATAGAAGGGGTTAAGATTGCGTCAATTGAAGAATTTATTAAACCTGATTTAGAAGATGATACCCAATTCTTCATTAATGAAGAGGAGGAGGATCCTATTGATCCTGAACCTCTGGATGAATTACTAGAGCCACTTAAGCCTCCTATTGAGCTTAAACAACTACCTTCTGGTCTTAAATATGTTTTTCTTAATAATGATCAAAATTCTCCTGTGATTATAAGTGATAAACTTTCTGATGAAGAATCTTTTAGACTAATAACTATCTTAGAAAAACATCGGTTTGTTTTTGGTTATTCACTCCAAGACCTTAAGGGGATTAGCCCTGTTTTATGCACCCATCGTATTCCAACCAATCCGGAAAATTACACCTTCTAGAGAGCCCTAACGTAGGCTTCATAATGAGATGAGTGAAGTTGTTAAGAAAGAGGTCTTAAAACTTTTACATGCTGGGATTATTTATCCTGTGCCGCATAGTGAATGGGTAAGCCATATTCAAGTAGTACCTAAAAAGGGTGGAATGACCACAGTTCAAAATGATAAAAATGAATTAATACCCCAGAGAACTGTCACTGGATGGCGAATGTGCATAGATTATAGAAAACTTAATAAAGCAATAAAGAAATATCATTTTTCGTTACCCTTCATTGATGAGATGTTAGAGCGTTTAGCAAATAATTATTTCTTTTGTTTCCTTAATGGTTATTTTGGATTTCACCAAATTCCTATCCACCCTGATGATCAAAACAAAACACTTTTACATGTCTTTATGAAACTTATGTTTATCGTAGAATGTCTTTTGGATTATGTAATGCATCTGCTTCTTTTCAAAGATGTATGATGTCTATATTTTCTGAAATGATATAAGAAATCATGGAAGTTTTTATGGATGACTTTTCAGTTTATGGAAAAACTTTTAATGATTGTCTAGAAAATCTAGGTAAGGTTTCGCAAAGATGTGAAGAAAAGCATTTAGTCCTTAATTGGGAAAAATGTCATTTTATGGTTAGAGAAGGAATAGTGTTAGGACATCTAGTGTCCGAAAGAGGTATAGAGGTAGACAAGACAAAAATTAACGTAATTGAACAACTACCTCCACCTATTAATATAAAATGAATCCGAAGTTTTCTTGGTCATTGTGGTTTTTATCGTAGATTTATAAAAAGATTTTTCACATATTGCTAGACCACTGACTAATTTATTAGCTAAGGATGTTCCTTTTAAATTTAATGATGCATGTTTAAAATCTTTTAATATTCTTAAAGAAGCACTTACATTGGCACCAATCATTCAACCCCCTGATTGGTCTTTGCCTTTTGAAATTATGTGTGATGCTAGTGATTATGCTATAGGGGCAGTATTAGGACAAACAAAGGATAAGAAGCATCATGCAATTGCTTATGCTAGTAAAACTATGATAGGAGCACAACTAAATTATGCAACAACTGAAAAAAGCTCCTACCTGTTGTTTTTGCTATTGATAAATTCAGATCTTACTTAGTAGGAGCAAAAGTAATTGTCTATTCTGATCATGCTACTTTAAAATATTTGCTCACTAAGAAAGGTGCTAAACCTCGTTTGATAAGATGGATTCTATTACTTCAAGAATTTAACTTAGAAATAAAAGATATAAAAGGAATAGAAAATCCAGTTGCTGATCACTTGTCTAAAATGCAATTTGAGAAACCTCAGGAACTACCTATTAATGACTCATTAAGAGATGACTTGTTGTTTAAAGTGATCAAGTCAGACCCTTGGTACGTGAATATTGTCAACTTTATGGTTGCAGGTTATGTACCACCAGGGGAAAATAGAAAGAAGCTCATTTATGAAAGTCGTCTCCACATATGGGATCCACCATGCCTCTTCAGAATTTGCTCAGATGGGTTACTTAGAAGATGTGTACCAGTAGAAGAAGGCATGCAGATCATTTAGAAATGCCATGCATTACCATATGGAGGTCATTATGGGGCATTCCGCACTCATGCTATGATCTGGCAGAGTGGGTTCTTTTGGCCAACTATGTATGAAGACACCAAAGATTTTGTCCGGAGATGTGGATCATGTCAGAGGCATGGAAATATCAATGCAAGAGATGCTATGCCACTCACCAACAATCTCCAAATCGAGCTCTTTGATGTCTGGGGAATTGATTACATGGGACCATTTCTAAAATCAAGAAATTATGAATACATTCTGGTGGCAGTTGACTATGTATCCAAGTGGGTAGAAGCTATGCCATGCATGAATGCTGATTCTAAATATGCAAAAAAGATGTTTGAAGAGATTATATTTCCAAGGTTTGGGACACCAAGGATGGTCATTAGTGACGGAGGAACACATTTCACTGATACGAAGTTTCACCGATACTTGCAAGCTCAAGGAATTCATCATACTACTGCTACTCCATACCATCCTCAGACAAGTGGCTAGGCAGAAACATCAAACAAACAGATCAAGAATATTCTACAGAAAACAGTAAATGAGATGGGTACTACATGGAAGGATCGGTTACCTGAAGCACTTTGGGCATATCGGACCGCCAACAAGACACCCATGGGCATATCACCCTATCAGCTAGTGTATGCCACTAGAGAAAAGAGAAAGATGCAACTATCAGAATTAGAAGAATGGAGAGAAAAAGTTTATCACAATTCTAAGATTTACAAAGAAAGAACAAAAAGATAGCATAATAAGAGGATCAAGAAGGAGTTTGCACCAGGAGATAAGGTATTACTTTTTAATTACAGGTTTAAATTATTCGGGTTTGGAAAGTTACGAAGCAAATGGGAAGGACCATTTACAGTTGTGAATTCGTCGCCACATAGAGCGGTAACTCTACAAACACACGAAGGATACGTTATTCAAGGTAAATGGTCACCGATTTAAATTATTTTTAGAACCATTTAATTCAGATGTTGTTGACGGGCTGGACTTTATCCTATTACCAACTTATTAGTCCCTTCATCGTCCGTTACGAAAAACTATCGCGCATCGCAACCAACAGGAAGTAGTTAGCGTCTAGAGGCACCACGAGCACGGCCACCCCGAGAGGCCGCCATGTGGGGCCGGCCGGTGCCCTAGTGGAGCCGGACGGTGCCCCCCTGCCTCCTCTCATCCCGTCTCTCGTTTCCTTGTCCTTCTGCACCCTTCCTAAGCACATTCCCGTAGGATCCCGTCGCGTGCGGATATAGGTTCGTATGAAATAATATAAATATGCACCTATATCTCCCTCAATTGTATCCCATCAATAATCTATATAATAAGGCACAAGTGTGTTAGGTTCAATTATATTATTAAGTCTTTTGTGTCATATATTTTATTAGGACAAAGCCTAATGAGTTAGGGCAGTCGTTAGTTCAGTCAGTAAAGCGTCTGTCAAGTTATCTACTATTACTAATGAATAAAGTGCCTTATCTTTTATTAATATTAATGTTTTAGTATTTCTTTATCTACTCTACTCTCTATTTTTGGTACGCATGTTATCTCCACATGTTGCGTAGAAAAGTATATAGAAAAACAAGTGTGGAGGAGGCACATCGTGACCACGGAAATCAATTCGCTTGGGAAAAATCACTTAATTCGGAAAACAATAGAACTAGGACCACGCACAGCGAAGTGGGCCCCAAGGGGCCACAGAGGCACGCCGCCCTGGCGCCCTACCTGGGCCAGCCAGGCGCCTCCCTCCTCTGCGTCCTCACCTCGGCCATGGTCAGGTTTGAGCCCAATACTGATTCCCGTTTCGATCCGAATTAAAATTCACATGTTAAATCACTTTTAAAGAGAGGAAAAGAATGTTTAATTTATAACTTAAGAATAAATTGTATACCACTTTTCTTGGAGTTATGTCACTGTTGGAAACTATTTATAGGGAGCCCATGATTGCTTAAGTTGTCGTGGAATACGAGATAGTAGAATAATGAGAAGTCAATCCCTGATGTTTTGTCTTTGGAGATTTTATTTCGAAAATTTAAAATAATTAGCTATACCTCTTCTTTGTGGTAAAGATAATGTCCTACCAGAGACATATATAGGATAGAAACTTTCTACATATAGTAGTTATCTTTGTGTTGAGTTTGGTCAACCTTTGTAACCCGTTGAAGAAATTTGTCATATTTTCGAATCAGGTGCCGCTTCCACATAAGCATTACTCTAATCCGGAGTAATAGCAAATTATTCCACTTAAAAATGTTTCTCTCCTACACTGGGAGAGAACACCAAAAATAATCATATAGGATAGCCACCAAATAAATGCTCTATGTTTCGTTAAAATCTCTCGGTTACTAAATCCAAAAGAGGTATGGGCTATGCAAAAGAAAAAGGGAGTATAAAAAAATGGACAAGTGTACAAAGAAATTAAAACAATGGGTACTTAGATGCGCGCCTCCCTGAGAAAAAGGAGAGAAGAAGAAGAAAGAAGATAAAAGATAGCTCATACTCTCTGGATAAACTCAATTGTTTAAAGAGAGATTTATTTTCTCAATGAGTAAGGTAGAATTAGGTTCTACCATATTCCACCAAATAAAGCTTGATTCAATTATATGCCTCATTTCTCTGTAGATTCATTGTTTGACTTTACAATAAATGCAATGCAAGTATGCTTTCACATTTATACCTATCTGAGATCCACATAAGCTTTTTAGAACTTAGAATAAATAAGGCAATATCATTAATACCTTGATAAGGATACAAAAATATCAGATATATCAGTGATTCGAGAGTACTACAAAAGGAGAAGGTAAAGCTAAACTTTATTTGCAAAATTAATTTACCCTACAATTGACTTAACTAAAGGAAGAGAGTGATCTATTTCAAGCTGTTCTATTCTCCAACTACTCAAAGATTCATGGTAGACACTTTGAATTCCATAGTACATGTATGACTAGACTAGTTTTATGTAATATATTCTCAAGTTATGTTTTAAATGTTCCATTCTCTCTCTAAACTTTTATATCTTAAAACCAACCTTTTTCTCAAGACGAGTAAAAGCCTAAGTGTGGGGGTAATTGTTGACACTTGTTAACGTCTAATTTTTATTATCAATTATCCCTGCATTATACATGAATATCTATTAGAATAGGGTTATTACTAATAATTTCCACGAGTTTTGGTGAATTATATATTTTTCAGGGAATTATCAAGAAAGGTTAAAAGAGGGATTAAAGTTTTTAATTATCACGAAACTTGAACGCGAACGGCAACATACGTCAATCGGTAAGGTAGAAGCATCTAGAAGACACTCGAAGCAACCGGGACCCCACCACCTGATAGGTGGGGCCGGCCGGCGCCAGGGGGGCCGGCCGATGCCCCCCTAGGGTTTCTGGCCGCCGTATTTTGGAGTCTTCCACGACCGCCTATGAGGAGTCATCTTAGCCCTACGTTAAGTCGGTTTGATCCAACGTTACACATTCATCCCACCGGGTTATAAATAAAGGGCCAGACCCCCTGATGGAAGCCAGATCAAGAGCTGAAGAGCCTGAAGCATTAGATAGATATCCATTAGAGCTAAGCTAGCAATCAAGAGAGAGATTAGAGAGATAGAGTAGAGGAATAGAGATTCAGGAGGAGTCCCAGCCTGTCGGAGCTTATTCGTAGCTATATTCGTCTGGATTCAGCTCCCTCGCCCGGAGCTGCGTTCTGAGGTACTTTTGTATTCAACATTCTAATTCAAGTAAGCAGTTGTTCTTAAGTTTGCAACTCATGTTGAGTGCTTTGATCTTGGTAGCTCCTAGATTGAAGTAGTGGTTTGTAGTGTAGACGTGGTGTATAGGCTACGATTACTTGTGAATATCCCCTGATTGGCCGGATAGTGGTAGTTTGCGTTGGTGACAGCTACGTTGATTCCTCTGTAGTCCACTTCCCGTTGATAGGATCAATAGGTGTATAAGTACTTGGTAGGAGAGAACTCTGATTTCTGCTCTTATTTAGGTTACTGCCCAGTTAGAACGGTATTATTCAAAACTTACCAGTTGTTGGAACTAGATAGTCACTAGCTATTTCCTTATTCTCAATATTCTCTAGATTGATTGTGCCATTGGGTTAAGAATCAATAAACTTAGTCAGTATCACCTACTGTTTCTTGGGGTTCGATATTAAACCGCGATAGTCTGGGTGAAGTGCTACATCGGTATTATATCTGTGCTCTTGCGGATAATTTGATAATAATAATATTTAATGGAGTACAGTTAATTTATACCAATAAGGTGTTAGCTCAGGGGCGTCAGTGCCGACCTGTCCCCACAAAAACACTTGTGCATGGGGTAGTAATTATTGGCCTTCTCGGAGTTATACTTTAGGTAATTTGTGCCCCCGAAAGTATCTCCAAAAAGTTGTGCACTGAAGGGACGTTGGCTGCCACCATACCCGAAAGGATGATACCGTGTGGCGGTTCCCAGCTCATGAGATGCTCCAATTCGAGCTAGAAAGATACTGTGGTGTTCTATCCTTAACGGGAGGTCTGGAAGGACATACCAAAAGTGGTGTTTGGAAGGATGTACTGAAATTTGTGGAACGCTGATAGCTCATCTCTAAGACGATTTGGTGATGAACATTCACCAACAGTGTAGAACATCCGAGTTCTCACAACGCTCTGACATGGTTGTGTTTGGGCTCAAATTGAGTTGGATCTGTCAGGCAGGGACCTCCATGTTGGCACTCAGGATGCCCAGCGAAGGGTATGATGCCAAGGAATCTTTGCCTTACAACGAAGTCTACTAAAAGAGGTTGAGTTCACCGCTTGTTCAGTGACGTAGTCTAGGCTCCCAAACCTAAGAGCTTGGCGAGGATGAAGGAACCACCGGTGATGGTTTTGAAGAAGTGCACACCGGTCTCAGGGGTTGCACCTCCACCTCTAACGGTGAAGTAGGTGGTTCTAGCCACCGCAGAATAGTGATCATAGATGTCACACTTCTTTACCTGGCGCACCAGCTATTGCGGTTTTGAAACCACGGCGAGCATCAGGTTTGTTCATTGGAGGATGATATGTGGGTCCTCAGTGGCTCAAACTCTCAAAACACATATGGGACATATATAGTTAGTTTAGCCTGGTTCGGGCCTTTGAGCCCTACGTCCAATTGTCTGGTGTTATTCGTGTTCGATTGCCCAATCAGGGGTTCTTTCAATAAAGGAATTGAGAGTTTGGCAGGGGATTACATGGTGCTATCCGAGAGTTCTTCAGTTTATACCTCGGGCCAGTTGATCTGATCCACCCGAGCTTAGTGGCTATTATATTGATCCATCTCCATTTTCTTCCTTTCTTTTTTCGAGCAGGTCATGGGGGAGTACAAATTAGGTGGATTCTAACGTAGGTCCTCTCCATCTGGTGCTTCTAGTTCCTTTGTCTTGGTGCCACTAGGTACTCCTTTATTGCATAGGATAGTGACAATGTCGCAACCACTCCCTGACACTTCTGTGCAGTCTAGCGCTTGATCATCATGTGTGGCCTATGGCAGCTTAGTGTGCCTAGGGTGAGCATTTTTTAGTCTTCCTCTGTGCGCAAGGATCCTCCCCTACCCAGGGGGTTGACGCGTAGCCCCAAGCCCTCTACCACCAAGGCTAGGGGAGTTCTTCATTGTCCAGATGTGTCACACCCATTGTGTGATCTTGCTAAGGGAGCGATCAGTGCCTCATGGTTCTGGAACATGGAGATGGTGCTATGCCTCTATCTCTATTAGTCTCTAGGTGCATGGCAGATTCCTGACCCGGTTTCAGGTGTTGGCTCGGGATGTCGGTTGGTCCCGGAGCGAAGGCCTCGAGCTCACTATCAGTTTGGATGTTGTGGTTGAGCCCTTGAGCTCCGATGCGATTGCTACCAGCTTGCGGGCTTGTCCCTTGACATTGCGGTGTTTCTTGAGTTAGAATGATCCGCAGGCCACCAAGCCATGTTTACTCCACCAGATGATAAGTTTGAGCATACTTGATGGGTATAGCCCCTAGCCCCTAAGCAATTCAAAGAGACTCTTTTCTGGGGACTTAACTTACACCTATGTTAGACTCGCGTAGATGTCCCCTTCCATTTTTGTCTTTGCTAGTGCAGTCAAAGTTTTTATGCTGGCGCCCCGAGAACATCCCTGTCTCGCGACACGTCCTAGGGCAGCCACTGCCCTCGCCCCCACCTTCCACCACCGCTGGTCTCCCTCCCTTCCCCTCCAACATGTTGCCAGAGGTCGAAGGGAGTGGGAATATATCTTTTTAATAAGTTTTTAAGTAGATCGAGCACTTCTGGTTTGGGTCTCTCTATGCCAAGTTTCTTGGCATTAGAGATTTATCCCCTCCTCCTCCTGGCCCTCTCCGACGATGGCGAGGGGGTAGGGTAGAACCATCGTTTATTCATGATAGCTCCATTGAAGATGGGGGCCGATAACTACGATGTCAACAACTTCATTGGTATAACGACATGGAGACTTTTCTTTCTGGACTGAAGACGTCAAGGCGGTGATGATGTCGCTACCATGGAATAGTTTTCCCTAGTCTCTTCTTTGTTTTATTATGGTTAGATGTGGCCATGATGAAAAATTGGGGAGAATAAGTTTCAAATCATTCTTCCTCATTCGTTGGGTATCTATTCTTGGGCCTTTTGCCGAATATTTGCGTGTGCGGTCATTTATACTACAAAGTGTGATACATAGTTTGGTTTTTAAATCTAGAGCTATTCACAGGGTGAGTACAATTTCGATGAAAATCGGTTTATGGATATTATTGTAATCCAGGGTGCTTCTAACACGTTGATGTTCCCAGCTATTATCTAATATAATTCTTCTTTGGAAAAAAAGTTTTTCTGGTGGTGCAGGTGGTGTTGTATGTGTAGGTGGGTGGGGTGTTCGTGAAACAACAACGACAGTACATGTTTAGTCTCAAATTTTTGACTAGATGAAAATCTAATCCCTGGTAATGGCAGCAACTGTGAGAATCATGACTACTCAATCTTCGGTCATCAACTCTTGCATGCATTGTTTATCATCATAAAACTGTCAATTTGCATGTAACAATCTCAACAATTGTTGCCAAAATTAATATGTTTTTATATTTTTTGGTCAACACACTGTGTATATAGGCTTCTGAGGCCCATAATCATTGCACCCTGCATGCATTGATGTTGAAGGCTACGTGACAGACGGCTGACATGATTGCTTCAACAAAAAAGGCACCTAATGTATGGCCGGATGGGAGAAACACTTCGTATCGATTTATATGTATTAAATGCTTAGTTGATTTGATGATAATCGTGCACATGCATGGCAGACTAAAATTGTCAGCAGATATGAATTCAAGTCAACACATATTGATCTTATTAGAATGGTGAAAAAAAATTCCCTACAGACAAGAGTTGATATAAATAGCTGGCATAATTCACTTAAATTTCTATGCTTCTTTTGCAGGACGTTTTAATCTGGCACTTGCCATTATATTCGTTTTTATATCACTCAAAAAAAAAAAAAAATCTTTGGTATGCATAAATTAATGGCATAATTACGTCAGATAAGACAACAGTGTTACGAAAGTAATAATAGTTTTCTTAAAGTGATGTTTCCTAAATGGCTAGCACAATAAAAATAAGTTAGCAAGTGTTCGCCAAAAAGGCTGTAACGCATCAAACCCAAGGTTCGCCACAATGGAATGTTGGGTGACAACAAACTTTAGGCTTTTGCATGATACCACATGTAAATCTTCAACGAAGCATCCACGATGCTTCACCCAAAAATGAGTTTTGTGTACGTAAGCGACACATCCACCATCACACAGGCCCCACCATATCTAAAATCAATTTTGCTTTTCATTCTTGTAGATAAAGACATTGCCGTCTTGGTATATGGGTACCTAAATGTTTCATTCAAGTTGCTTGTAATCTTAGCTCAGTATTAACAATAGAAATGATTAATACATACATACATACACACACACACACAGATATATATATATATATATATATATATATATATATATATATATATATATATATATATATATATATATATATATATTGAGCTCTATTGTTGATATCTAATAAGCACTATGCTTTTTTTTTTAGTTTTTAATGGTTGGGAATAATGTCGACGGAATACCGGCGATAGTCTACCGAGGGTATGCCCAAGGTAGTAGATGAGACGGTGAGGGTGTGCCTGAGACGAACAAGCGTTGCGCAGTAAGCGCGAGACACGAGATTTATACAGGTTCAGGCCGCCGCGAGGCGTAATACCCTACGTCCTGTGTGTTGCTGTCTTGTATTATTATGAGTTGAGTTGCCTTGAATTGAGGGGATCTATCCCTGCCCCTCCTTATATAGTCTGAACGGACAAGGTTACAAGTAAACTATCCAAGTTGGTACAATAACCGTGCGGTGCAATGCCTTGCGCCGCACGTCTTTATCTTCTGGGTCGGGCCAGCTTTGATGGTGTGGCCCATGTTTTGTCTTGTGGTACTGGGGGGTCTATATCCCCACGGCTAGTCCCCGAGCGCCTTGCATTCGTCGGGAGATGCAGATCTTCAGAGTTGCTTGACCAGACGGATGTAAGAAGCTCACAAAAAATTTGAAAAGAGCTTCTCTTTGGTGAAGTGTATCCACTTTTGGTTCGCTAGAATCAATACCTTCACCGTTAGGTGAAGTGTATCCACTTAGTCCCCGAGCCTGATAGTAGGTGACGCAGTCACGTGGTGTCAGGGTCAAAATCTTTATCCTTGTTGATCTTGTGAAGTATCGACGAAGTCCCTGAGCGCAACAAGTGATCGGGAAAAAATCTTCTGAGCAGGCGAGGTGCATATCAAGACCCCCGATGTGCTGCCCAAGATCAGTACCCTGATCCGAACAGCATGGAGTGACTTGATAGCTTGGCGACGAAGTCTCCGAGCAGCTGTACTGCTCGGAAACCCTTGACGAGGCGACAAAGTCCCCGAGCAGCTATACTGCTCGGAAACACTTGATGAGGCGTCGAAATCCCCGAGCAGCTGTACTGCTCGGAAACGCTTGACGAAGACGACGAAGTCCCCGAGCAGGCTTGGTGCTCGAAAACGCTTGATGAAGACGATAAAATCCCCGAGCAGCTTTAGTGGTCGGAAATGCTTGACGACGGCGACGAAGTCCCCGAACAGCTTAGTGCTCGGAAACGCTTGATGACGACGACGAAGTCTCCGAGCAGCTTTAGTGTTCGGAAACGCTTGACGATGGCGATGAAGTCCCCGAGCAGCTTTAATACTCGGAAACGCTTGACGAAATCGACGAAGTCCCCGAGCAATTTTGCTGCTCGGAAACACTTGACGAAGATGACGAAGTCCCCGAGCAGCTTGGTGCTCGGAGACGCTTGACGAAGACGACGAAGTCCCGGTGTAGTCCGAGCAACGCGAGGACGGCGAGCAGCGACGACGAGTCCCAGCGTGGTCGGAGATGATGTCCGAGCAGCGCGAGGACGGCGAGGAGCGACGGCGACGAGTCCCCGACCTGGTCGGAGACGATGTCCGAGCAGCGTGAGGATGGCGAGGAACCACGACGACAAGTCCCCAGCATGGTCGGAAGCAGTGTCCGAGCAGCGTGAGGATGGTGAGGAGCGACGGCAACGAGTCCCCAGTGTGGTCGGAGATGATGTCCGAGCAGCACGAGGACGGCGAGGAGCGACGACGATGAGTCCTCAGCGTGGTAGGAGACGGTGTCCGATCTATGCGAGGACGGCGACGAGCAATGATAAGTGTCCGGCGAAGAGTACCTGCAAAATAAATATGTACAGTGAGTAGTACATAATGTAGATTTTTGGCGGAGAAAGCAGATCCGAATATTATAGAATGCATGATAAGATTACCCGTTTCTTGCTCTTGTCAGGTCACATAATTTCCTCTGGTAGTTGGCCTGTTACGTTTAAGCACCTCACCCACCGTCTGGTTCAGAGGTTTGTTAACATGACCATTCGGTTTGACGGCTTACGGGGCGATGACAGGTTTCACGGATTAAGGCGTGGCTACCAAGGTACGTTAAGCAACCCTTGAGAGGAGAAAACGGAGAGATACTTTGTATCTCATCGGCAGAGAAAATCTTCTGAGTGTCCGAGCGTGGTCGGGGCTTATGTCGGCGAGTTGCCCAAGCTTTGTCGGGGCTTATGGAGAGGTCGGCGGCGAGGAAGCAGGGAGATAATTTCCGGAGATATATGGAGGTCGAAGAATATGTAGAAGAATATTAAAAATATCACTTAGCTTGGTCGACGTCGAGTGGAATAGTCGGCGTGTCGAGGAGTCGCTTGACGTGGCTCGCTAGACGGCTCGGCGTGGCTCGCGAGATGGCTCGACGTGGCTTGCGTGATGGCTTGCTGGATGACTCGCCGTGGCTCGCTAGATGGCTCCGGACTTGCTGTTGTCGAGGCCGCCCATATATTATGCATGGTTCTGTAGATCACAGATTTATGGATGACGTCAGCTTGATGGCCTTGTAGATTGGTACAGCTCTTCGTTTGCTTGCCGCTTTAATTAGCCTCGTAATGCCGTCGTGATCTGATCTGATCGAAACTCGATCATGCACCGGTGTGGACGATCAAGACTCTGTTCACTTGAGGAAGGATCTTGGCCCGCTTGTTGAATATCGTCGATCACGTGCCGAAGTTGGAACATATCCTGATTACGTAAAAAATCATGGTCGCCGCAAGTTGCTGTAGGTCTTGATTTGACGATGCCGCTACCAGATGCGTACATGCAAGATCGGCTTCCTTTCATTGGTTGATCACGACTCGCTTCGCACTTGTCCTTTAGATGCATGTGACCCATCGGTGATGAGCCCAACCGGACGAGGCATGGAAATTGGATCCAAACGCACAGCTAGTGCCGCAAGTAGTCGTCGAGTTGGATCCATCTTCTGTTGCCGCCGTCGTGCACGTCTGACGCCCGTCAGCACTGCCGTTGCCCACGGCGAAGCCGCCGTGGATAAAGTTGGTGAAGAAAATCATCATCTGGTTTG
This sequence comes from Eremochloa ophiuroides, assembly GCA_038502445.1. Classification (NCBI taxonomy): domain Eukaryota; kingdom Viridiplantae; phylum Streptophyta; class Magnoliopsida; order Poales; family Poaceae; genus Eremochloa; species Eremochloa ophiuroides. The sequence continues at coordinate 68,385,735 of JAHLJS010000002.1, forward strand.
CCACCACCGGAGGCCGTAGTCGACGACGACGAAAACTTCAGATCTGGTTCGCCGCCGCCGAATGCCGTGGTCGACGACGACGGAAGAAATTTCTATCTTGCTCGCCCTGGAATCAGGAAGCACACCCCCTACCTGGCGCGCCAACTGTCGACGGAATACCAGCGATAGTCTACCGAGGGGTATGCCTAAGGTAGTAGATGAGACGGTGAGGGTGCGCCTGAGACGAACAAGCGTTGCGCAGTAAGCGCGAGACACGAGATTTATACAGGTTCAGGCCGCCGCGAGGCGTAATACCCTACGTCCTGTGTGTTGCTGTCTTGTATTATTATGAGTTGAGTTGCCTTGAATTGAGAGGATCTATCCCTGCCCCTCCTTATATAGTCTGAAGGGACAAGGTTATAAGTAAACTATCCAAATTGGTACAATAACCGTGCGGTACAATGCCTTGCGCCGCACGTCTTTATCTTCTGGGTCGGGCCAGTTTTGATGGTGTGGCCCATGTTTTGTCTTGTGGTACTTGGGGTCTATATCCCCACAAATATGGAAAACAAAATAAAGCTTGTGTTATTTTGTTGCAAAAATCAATTCACATAATTATATTTAATGATGACGTCTTATGGCTGGCTAACAAACAATAATTAAACCCCAAATCATATATGTTCCAATATACACTTAATCTCCCTGAACCTTTTATTTAGAACGTGCTAAAGCTTTACATTATTTCTTTCCTTCCATTTATGAAGAACTTTTTACTATTACTCCATCTAGCTAATAATTTCAAATGTAAGTTAGAACATTGAAACATGGTTGAACTTTGACCAGCAATTCCCATAGAAAAGTGTAATATTTCAATTTATGGCCATCTATTAACACCGATATTGTAAAAAAAGTTCAACTCAGGACAAATGACCTAACAATCGACGTTTGGAACCGGAGATTGGCACATATTGTTATCCACACAGTACGTATAATTTTAAGCTATCTACTTGTCCCATTTGATATATAGCTTGGTGTCTGATCTCATCTGACACAAACAGTGCAGAACCATATATAGTTCTACGATAGAAAATCCCAACTCACCAGCATAATAATGAGAGAAAAAAGTGATCCACAAACCACCCAAGAATGAAAAAATGGTTGAATGGTAGATATTGGAAGTACATGATATATATCGGCATGCATGGTCTGGTCACACATAAAAGGTGAGGTGTCCATTGTGTTTGGACTTTTGGATAGGGATATGCATGTGTGCATCATTAGGTATAGTAAGTTGGTGACAAGGAGAGCACGGTGGAAAAGGCTTTTTCAGCCAACATTGGTCGGCTGAGGTATTTCTGTGGCAGTGATGAGCCAGATCCAGATGGAAGGAACAGCTAGACAAACATGCAAATACTTTATCTTTATTGTCTTTTGGTGGTGTTACCAAAATGACCAAGATATCTTCGTCAGTCTCTTTTCTTTCTCATCGCCACACAGAAAGTTTCATGATTGCTAACTTATTCTTTCACAATAATGCTGATCTTATTTGTCAATTTTATTTATCTTCACATTTCAATGCATATTAATTGCAACATCAGTATCCCAACTGCTACGTACGTTTCATTGTGTGCAGCACGAATTTCAGAAATATCATTGGCAACAGATTGTATGATCTTTTTTTTTTTTTCACTTGTGCAATCACAAACTAGAACAAAAATATCCCTTGGTAATCACTTTTGAACTTTTCGCTAGGACTACTTTTCAGGTGGAAATCAGGAATGCTACTTTTGTTCTAGAACTTTTGTATGATATATACATAAACATCAAACACTGAAGTTTAGGCTGTTCAAAATAAAATAGAGTAAAGTTAGCAGAAAATAAGGAAACAGCGCAGATAGCAGAAAAACTACATAAACATTCATACTTTAGAACTTAGAGAATAATGAATGCATGCATGCGTGCATAAAGAATCCAGGAGCTGAGAGAGGTCGTTGTCAGTCCATGTCATCGTCCAATATCCAGAGGCGATCGAATGTTGCCCAAATGCATGATGGATAATCATTAGTAGGGCCAGACCGAATCCTCATCAACATGTGGACGTGTCAAAACAGCTATAAGGAGACGTCCACGGTCGGCAGCATTTTGTTGCTTCGCTGAGAGGCAACCCGCGCGTCTCACGCAGAACCAGCAGCCCCTTCGCCTTTCTTCTGCTTATATATATATATATATATATATATATATATATATATATATATATATATATATATATATATATATATATATATATATATATATATATGACGGAACTAAAATGCAACAAGGTGTATTTGCTATAGTAAATGCACAGACCCTGCCAGCCCATCTCTTGCTCCACCCATCTGTCCCGCTTGCAGGGAATCTTTTTTCGGATAAAAAAATGCAATATCTTCTAAACCGTAACCTCTATTTCAGATCCGTTTGCATTAGGTTGTTTAAAAAAATATGTTTAACAAAACGAAATCCAAGAAGACTATATTTGATGAACTTTTTTAAAGTATGTAATTACAACTTCAATATACTATGAGTTGCCATCATGGTTACAACACAATTGCAGTTTGGTTGTAGCGTAGTTAGCGCTTGTTGCAACTACTTAGAACGTAATTTTTACCCAATTTGCTATTACATGCAACTAGTTACAACCTACTTAGTGAACAACATGCATTTTATATACCAAATGTGTGTATTCTCTACCAATTGCAACCGCGAGACTAAACCAATCACAAGTATAACATCATACTAATTGCAACTTGACGGAAGTAATTGCAACAGATCTGAACCAGTGCAATTGGACCTGATGTAGTTGCAACATGACGCGATCCAATTACAACTAGATTCAGGTCAGTTGCAACTAGCAATGAACCAGTTGCAAACCCGACGCGATCCAATTATAACGAGAGTCGGGTCAGTTGCAAGGCAAGAACCAGTTGTAATTTGACGCGATCCAATTACAACTAAAGTCGGACTAGTTGCAACTGAGTAAGAACCAGTTGCAACTTGACGCGATCCAATTACAACTAGAGTTGGGCCAGTTGCAACTTGTTGGGTACCAAAGTATGGGGTACCCAACTTCCATGCAAAAACACACGTTCCCAACACGGCCCGGCCTAGGTAAAGCCAGCGGAAGCCCACGAAGGCCGCACCTACGGAGACCCATGACGACGCTGCATCAACACCAGTCTACTCTCAGGAAAGCGGCACCCTCGGGCGCCAATTCTCCGATTTGCCCGAACCTCCCCGAGAGAGCTCGGGAAAGCGGCACCCTCGGGCGCCAATTCTCCGATTCGCCCGATCCTCCCCGAGAGAGCTCGGGAAAGCGGCACCCTCGGGCGCCGATTCGCCGATTCACTCGAGCCTCTCCGAGAGAGCTCGGGAAAGCGGCACCCTCGGGCGCAATCTCTCAAAAGCATCCAATGTACGATTGATGTCAGCGGAGCAATCTTGGACCACAAGGGACCTCTCTGACCACTTTACAGGCATGGTCCCATCGGGAGGTTCCCTTGACACAACAGCGCCCCGAACGCACACGTTCGCCATACCAACTGCCCCATCTCCTCCGGCGGACAATCTGACGGTCCTTCTCCTCCCACGCCACTACAGGGACAGTCAACCGTACGGCTCCCCGGTCTGACGAGGAGATTCGCCAACCACGACGGCGACTGCTATGCCCCGGTCACACGTGTAACACCAGGGAATGGGGAACAACGGTCGCCCAGCCAACCTGGGGGAATGGGCAAGCCTTACGACCAGTCTCGCTTATCCCCTGGAATGTACCTCACAGGGAAAAAGAAGCGCCCGAAGGAGGACGCTCCCCCCGCTCTGTCCCATCAAGCCCTCGACGGCACCAAGGTGTCCCGAGCTTCGTGAGCTCATACTCAAAGGTCAACCTATCTACTCGTTGCACTGTGTAGGGTCGGACGCGACAGCATGATGTAGTGCCATGCAGCAAACAATGTCCAGCACTATGAGACACCTTGGAACTCACCAATGGAACAGTGGTGGATCAGCCGAATGACTAATGCCATGCCGCCGAGGCGCCAAGACGAAGGCGTGGCTGACGATAGCCACTAGTCACCACCGACTCCGCCATGTCGAGCACTGTAACCACAGGGCAACACATGTAACTCTAGCCTCTCCCTTGTAACTATAAAAGGGAGGGCAGAGGCCGATCACAGGCACGCTTTCATTCACCCACAATCAGAACTCTCACTCAATACAATCTACAATACTCAAGAACACACACACGAACACTCATACTCACAAGAGACTTGGGAGCCCCTCCCTCTCTCGACTAAGCTTGTAACCCCCTACTACAAGCACCCCGGTGCAAGGCAACACGACTCTCCTCTCCACTGGACGTAGGGCCCGCTTGGCCTGAACCAGTATAACCCTGTGTCCCCCCTTACACACCATCCGGAGCCTTAGTTCTCGCTAAAACTAGCACCGACAGTTGGCGCGCCAGGTAGGGGCCTTTTGCGTGTTGATCCAGGTTGCGGATGGCAGCCAACGTTCTTGCGCTTCCTGCTGGCGCGGTGCTCCGGTTCGGGAGCCTCGAGTTCGTGGCCACTGGCCACGGCCTCGAGATGAACCTCCGCCCGACCGGGCCCCATGTCACCTCCATCCAGACCCCAGCCCAGCAGGCGGGTGGGGAAGGGATCTCGACGACGCCTCCGCCCGTTTACGGGGACGGAGAGAACGCCACGCGTCACTCCCGCCAAGCTAGGCAGAGAAGGCGCAACCGTGCCAACCCGGGCCACGTCACGGGTAACATGACCATCCCGGTGCCTCCTGCATGGGACACCACCACCACGCTCACCATGTCACACCCGGTTTTAAGGACAAAACCAGATATATAATATATGTGAAATAAAAAGACAAATCTCACATATAGTCACAGAATAAGGTAATATCAAGAGACAAAATGCTTAAATAACGTATTAACAATTAGACATCACCTCAGAGTACAACGCGGAAAACGACTTCACGCCGGGTGTAGACTTCACTCCGCAGGAACAAACTGACTGGTTGACCACAAGTCTAACTTCTCCTGAGGTGTGGGGGAATAGCAAGAATGAGTTCATGTCGAACTCAGCAAATATAACGACAAGATACTGATTTCATATACTCATGATCAATGCAAAGTAAAAGGTAAAGCGTAAACAATTAATCAATAACAATACTTTCTGTTCCATGAGGATTCCAGGCCACCCATGACCGAGGGCGCGGCTAGTATACCAGTTTTACACTCTGCAGAGGTTGCACACTTTCACTACGAGCCGTGGTTTACCCTTTTTCCCGAGGTGATCAGCCTCTTGGCCCACTACCAAGGAAGGCCGGCAGGGTCCACTATGAAGTCTTTCAAAAGTCTTATCCAACATGTCGCGGCCGCTATTGGTTTCATCAGTCAGTCTGTGTGATACCACCTGTCCAGAGATCCACAGTCTGCTTTTCCCCATTTGCGCCACACGGGTAACCGCCAACGATGCTAGAAAGAACTTCATACTTAACTAAAACCAGAGCCCATTAGCACTCATAGTTGCGCGGTTTTCCCGGGGTATTCACTTACGGAATAAAGTCATCTTTTAACGTTCATTACTTTCCCATTAGTTAATTCACATGATCACGATTACAGAAATAAACACCCAAAGCTATACTTGCCTTTATTTGCTTTTCACCCACAGCTGCTCAGTAATCCTTGAAAGAATTCCTGGATCACCTTCTTCTTCTTCTTGATCACCAACGTAACTCTCAACGGCTGAGCGCGATCATAAAGCACCACACAAGCATTCAATACATACATGCATAGCAAAGATAATATTCTATTAGAACAATACACCAATCAATGAAATAGAAGTTAAAAGGTTATAAAACGATTCTACGCATTGCTATGATCACATAGACGTGAAGATCACGCTAATCGGAGCTAGGGTTGGGAAGATAGGATTACCGAGCGATTTACTTTCATTTATAAAAGAAATAATAAAGAATATATAAATAAATATATTATATTAAGTTTTCAGATAATATCATTTTATATAAAACACATATTAGTTCAACAAAACAGAATAAATATCATTTGTAGTCATTAATAAAAGAGTAGGGTTGAATTGACCTTTTATATACAAAAATCATTGGCTTTATAGGTTTATAAAATAACATTTAGTTAAAACTCTTCAAACAGTTTTGGAAATCTTACGAAACTGTTCTACTCGTCCCAACGATCGTATCGATATAAAGATCGCCGAAAACGGATTTCAAACGCAAAAGATATGAATTTTCTAAGCTTTATATGCATTTTTAGGAATTAAATAATACTTGAAAATAAAAATACAATTAACATAGGTAAAAATTATATCACGGGAAAGAGGATAAAAATATGAATCTAATGCAATTTGAATCGTTGAAATTGGACTTAAAACGAGCAAGTTATGGTCAACTCAATTTTGGTGGCATTTTTTTAAAATATTTCAAACTGAAATTCAAATTTAAATCAAATAAATCGGATTTCCTCACTGCTATGGATGGCGGGTGATAATTTGGAGGAACACAGGGGCTAGAATAAAAGAAAACAGGACTGAACTTAAATAGAAAAGAACTAGAATAGAGTGTGGGTTAATTCTGCCTAAACTGAGGGGCTTTTGTGCAAAAACAGCGGAGCCGGTCGGCTTTGACCTGCGGCGGCTGACTTGGCGCCACGTGGCGCTACGCTATTGGCTGGGCGCGGTGGACCGAGCGCGCGGTGCGGTGGACGCCTACGGTGGACCTTGTCCACACTGTTGCCGTGCACCGAACCGGTATCAAGCGATGATGGCCGTCCGATCTAAAATAAACGGACGAGAACGCATCGGGAGGGGGCAGCGGCGCTCCAGGCCGGACCAGAGCCAGGCACGGTGGCGCCATTGCCGGACCTTGCCGGCGCACACTGATAAGGACATTCGGTGCATGAATCGGCTCGGGAAGAGGAGGGTGAGTGAGAGGATGACACGGGGATCTCACCTAGGGCTTTTTCATGGGCCAAAATCGGCTCGGGGATGTCCAGCGACGAGCTCCGGCGGCGGCGGTCCTCTGCAATGAGGGCGAGGGTGCGTTAGTGCACAAATTCAGGGGAAAAAGGTTCAGGCGGCTTCAGGTGATCATGCAGGTGCTCCGCAAGGGTCTCACCGCGAGGATTAAAACCCGGGGACGACGATTTGGTGGTGGCGGCGGGATTTGGGGTCGGCGACGCTCTGGAGCAGCAAATTCGGCCGTGTCCGAGCTCGATTCAAGGGAGTAAGGGGCTTGGTGCCTTCGGGGAGTCTTCACGGAGCTCCGGGTCGGCTTAACACAAGAAAAGCTCGACGAATTCGTCGAGTTCGTCGATGACGGCGGCGGGTGAGGAGCTCGGCGGCGGCAGTGGCTCGGTGTGCGGCAACGGCGAACTAGGGTTCGGGAAAAGGGTTACCAAGGGTGCGGCACGGCCTAAATAGGCACGGGGCGTGGCCAACCAAGGAAAGGAGGGGAACCCGAGCGGTAATCAAGGACGCGGCGGTGCTCTCCTCTGCTTTGGAAAGTGCCGGCGAGGAAGAAGAAGGAAGGTAGGGAAGAGAGACTGACATGCGGGCCCGGGACGTCAGTGGCAGGGGAGGAGTGGGGCGCCTGCGCGCGGCTGGCTGGGCGGTCAAGCAGGCCGGATGGGCCTCGTCGCCTTGCTGGGCTCGAGTGAGGGAGTGAGAAGGCCTCGGGCCCAAGGGGAGAAGAGAGGGGAAGCGGCCAAGGGAAAAGGAGATGGGCTGGGCTGGCTGCTGCTGCCTCTACTCTCTTCTCCTTTTCTAATTCCTTTTCTATTTTCTAACTTTTCAAATAGATTTTCAAATGGATTTCAAAAAGGGTTTTCAAAATGGGGAATCAAACCAAATGCACTCTACAAAGAAGAATTATTCCAGCATGAATGCAATCAATCATGGTTTGACCTAAGTTTAAATTTATTTTTATGAACAAAAATTATGTTTCAAATAAGAATTAACCAACTATTTACACAATTAAATCAATTCCCTGTATTTTCGTGTTTACAAAAATACCAAATTAAATCATTTTATTTCTATTTATAAAATAGCAAATTTTAGGGTGTTACAATTCTACCCCCCTTAAAATGAATCTCGTCCTCGAGATTCGAGAAGAGGGTAAAGGGAAGAGGTAAGAATACTCTGCATTTGGATCTTCCATTTCATGAGTAACTCCTTTTTGTAATTCTTCCAATGCATCTTGTAGGTTGTCATCACCACATCCTTGATCTAAGTACCCTATTAAGCTTCCAAAACTTCAATAGATACTCCAAACAAACTCATTAGTGATTCCAATAGCTAAGCTACTTCCCTTTTTCAAGGTAGAATATAGTTAATCATCTTTAAGTGTTCATGTCTGTATCTATACTCAGTTGGGTAACACTTGTTATACACAACTATTTAGGCCATGGTGTCATCCGAAACTTTATTAGCATACACTTCGCTTTGCTAAAGGCATCCGAAATGACTCATTGCTCTATAAGTGATAACACTTCTCCAACTCTTGTCTTTTTCAGGGTAGGCCCTGTTTCACTAAATTCATTTGCTGGCGTTGATACCCGATTAAGTAGAAATTTCAGAACACATTTCTTTAGTCCTTGGTGTCATCCGAAGTTTTGTTAGCATAACTCTGCGTTGTTAAATGCTTCGGAATGACTCTTTCTTCTATAGGTGATAGCACATTTCCACATCGTTTTTCTTGTTTTACTCCAATCCAATGCTAATGCTACTAGCTCAATACCTTTCAGATGTCATGAACCACGTAAATGTCATTCTTCTAATCCTTGTAATTTAAATGCAACATTTGTGTTCAACTATGTTTATTTAACTCCTTTAAACACATCCCAGATCTTTTAGTTCATGCAGGTGTCTCATAGTCACACTTGCATACAAATCTTCCACGGAATAGTTATTATTCATAATTGATCAAAGTCTTCCTTGACTACTATCTTTTTTCATTTACAGCTCACGAGATATAGAAACATGATCTACATCTGCCCCTCATCATTATGGTGGTATTCCCTATTGTGCTTACTCATAGAACATGTCATTTGTATTCCACAGGTAGAGGTTGACCACCATGATACTCAATTCTTTTCCCCGACGGTGCTGTTAAGAGCATTGTGCCTTTGGTGCCATGAATCACTCCCTTGTGCGCACACAACCATCCGTTACCAAGAACAATGGGAATATTGAGTGACTCTAACACCATAGGGGTTACGGTAAACTTTTCTTGGTTTATGACCAGACTGATATTTGGGCATATCTGATCTGCTAGTATTTCTCCCGCTGGGGTTTGAACTAGCAAAGGTCTCCTTGTTGGACATTTCATCATCTTGTCGTTCTCTACCAACTCAGCGGAAATGAAAGAATGCGAAGCACCTGGGTCAAACAGAGCAAGAACCAGTACTTCGCCTACTTGAATATAACCGTGCACCACTTTGGTAGCTCTTTGGATGTTATGCCTATCCATATTGTTCAGTCTTCCATTGATGAAGTTCCTCTGTGCTTTTCTTTCTTGCGTAGGCTTCTTACGTGCTTTCCTTTTTCGCTTCCGACGTTGTGGATTCTGACTTGGTTCACTCTCAAATTGCTCTTCTACGTTGTTGTCTTGATAGTGCTCATCTTCATTGTACTCACCACCTCCTTCAAAAGCAGGTGCATCAGTCTCTTCCCACATGTTCGGATCCATGGGATACTACACTTCCTGTCATCAAGTGACCAATCATCAGTACACGAGTAAGGATGGGGAAACCATCTTCAACTTGTGACATCAAGGCACTACCCCCCTTAAAATAAACTAGGGGCAGCTAGGGACTAGCTCTTGTAACCATTCAAGCACCATTCATCACACAGTTCTTCCAAAGATAGAGGTACAAGAAGACAAAGACATGTTGCTCAGAGAGAACAGAATAGATGAAGCAAAGAGAGCAAGAGAGAGAGAAAGAAGAACCCCAACTATTTAATTAACAACTCTATGATCTAAATGAAATTGTAGACAACTCCACAAGATCGTTGCATTCATTACAAAGATCCAAATCAAACATAGTCATCAATACAATAAAGCAAGCACTCAACAAACGCCACTATCGTTTTTATTACATAAAGGGGACAACTTCTATTGCCTAAACACGATGAAGATACATGAGCTTTGGGGGATGGCACTTCTTGTTAACCATGTTACCACTTTCTCTTAGCTTGCTTAATCCTTCGAGGCTGAAACTCTTTACAGGTGATTGTCCATCCGTCTACACATACTTCACCTGAGTAAATATTAGCTTGAGAATCATCTATCTTCTTATGGTCAACAGGACTCAGTTGTTGACTCTGTCCCAACTCTGGTTCTAGTGTGTTTGACTTCCTCTTCTTGTCTGCACTATCTTCATGAGTTGGGTTCACATTAACTTCCTTGTCGCTTGATTTTCCTTGGAAACAGGGAAGGTTATAATGCTTACAACATGGACACTGATTTTGAATTTGGAACACCTTGCAGCTAGCATCTTCTACATGGTTGACTTCCTTCTTGCCAGGCGGAGGTTGGATACCCTCATACTCTACTATTTCTCCAGACGGCGTCGTCAGCAGTAGTGATCGCTGACCATTCTTGATCACTCCTTTATGCGAAGATAACCATCCATTTCCAAGGATAACATCAAAGTCCTTTAACTCCAAAACATTAAGATTTGCCTTGAAGTTCACTCCATTTATGACAACATCGACGTTGGGACATACATAATCTGCCTTTAATTCACCTCCTGGAGTGTTAACCATTATAGGCCTTCGCACCGGAACCATCTTAACATTATGAGCTTCCGCATACTTTCTGGAGATGATTGAATGTGTAGCTCTACGGTCAAACATAACCATGGCAGAGGATAAGCTTATAGTAATCACACCATGAACAACCTTCTCATCTTTCTGAGCTGTAATCATGTCTAGATGGTTTAACCAACCCTTTATATAGTTCTTCTTCACCTTATACCCTTGCACTTGCTTCTTGTCAACCTTCTGCAACTGCGAAAGTGGTTGCTGGTTCTGATCCTGTGATAAGCTTGATTGAGAACTCCCAGGCATCACTCCTTCATGATCTTGACTTTGCATCCCAGACAACTTCATCATGCGGGGTGGAACAAAGGACGACATGGCTTGGTCTTGAGATTCAACACGGTCAATCTTCTTGTTGCTAATCATCTATTCAGATGGATGGAGGAGAGTTAGAATAGAAACAAAATCTTCTAATAAAAGAGAGGCCAAAGTGAGAAGAATCTTTTAGAAATTAACAAGGCTAGGAAGAAGCAAGAGATAAACAAGGTTGAACACTACCTAATCGTACCAGTTCTAACTAGGCTTGCATCCTACAGTCAGCATTGCTCTGATACCACTTCTGTCACACCCGGTTTTAAGGACAAAACCAGATATATAATATATGTGAAATAAAAAGACAAATCTCACATATAGTCACAGAATAAGGTAATATCAAGAGACAAAATGCTTAAATAACGTATTAACAATTAGACATCACCTCAGAGTACAACGCGGAAAACGACTTCACGCCGGGTGTAGACTTCACTCCGCAGGAACAAACTGACTGGTTGACCACAAGTCTAACTTCTCCTGAGGTGTGGGGGAATAGCAAGAATGAGTTCATGTCGAACTCAGCAAATATAACGACAAGATACTGATTTCATATACTCATGATCAATGCAAAGTAAAAGGTAAAGCGTAAACAATTAATCAATAACAATACTTTCTGTTCCATGAGGATTCCAGGCCACCCATGACCGAGGGCGCGGCTAGTATACCAGTTTTACACTCTGCAGAGGTTGCACACTTTCACTACGAGCCGTGGTTTACCCTTTTTCCCGAGGTGATCAGCCTCTTGGCCCACTACCAAGGAAGGCCGGCAGGGTCCACTATGAAGTCTTTCAAAAGTCTTATCCAACATGTCGCGGCCGCTATTGGTTTCATCAGTCAGTCTGTGTGATACCACCTGTCCAGAGATCCACAGTCTGCTTTTCCCCATTTGCGCCACACGGGTAACCGCCAACGATGCTAGAAAGAACTTCATACTTAACTAAAACCAGAGCCCATTAGCACTCATAGTTGCGCGGTTTTCCCGGGGTATTCACTTACGGAATAAAGTCATCTTTTAACGTTCATTACTTTCCCATTAGTTAATTCACATGATCACGATTACAGAAATAAACACCCAAAGCTATACTTGCCTTTATTTGCTTTTCACCCACAGCTGCTCAGTAATCCTTGAAAGAATTCCTGGATCACCTTCTTCTTCTTCTTGATCACCAACGTAACTCTCAACGGCTGAGCGCGATCATAAAGCACCACACAAGCATTCAATACATACATGCATAGCAAAGATAATATTCTATTAGAACAATACACCAATCAATGAAATAGAAGTTAAAAGGTTATAAAACGATTCTACGCATTGCTATGATCACATAGACGTGAAGATCACGCTAATCGGAGCTAGGGTTGGGAAGATAGGATTACCGAGCGATTTACTTTCATTTATAAAAGAAATAATAAAGAATATATAAATAAATATATTATATTAAGTTTTCAGATAATATCATTTTATATAAAACACATATTAGTTCAACAAAACAGAATAAATATCATTTGTAGTCATTAATAAAAGAGTAGGGTTGAATTGACCTTTTATATACAAAAATCATTGGCTTTATAGGTTTATAAAATAACATTTAGTTAAAACTCTTCAAACAGTTTTGGAAATCTTACGAAACTGTTCTACTCGTCCCAACGATCGTATCGATATAAAGATCGCCGAAAACGGATTTCAAACGCAAAAGATATGAATTTTCTAAGCTTTATATGCATTTTTAGGAATTAAATAATACTTGAAAATAAAAATACAATTAACATAGGTAAAAATTATATCACGGGAAAGAGGATAAAAATATGAATCTAATGCAATTTGAATCGTTGAAATTGGACTTAAAACGAGCAAGTTATGGTCAACTCAATTTTGGTGGCATTTTTTTAAAATATTTCAAACTGAAATTCAAATTTAAATCAAATAAATCGGATTTCCTCACTGCTATGGATGGCGGGTGATAATTTGGAGGAACACAGGGGCTAGAATAAAAGAAAACAGGACTGAACTTAAATAGAAAAGAACTAGAATAGAGTGTGGGTTAATTCTGCCTAAACTGAGGGGCTTTTGTGCAAAAACAGCGGAGCCGGTCGGCTTTGACCTGCGGCGGCTGACTTGGCGCCACGTGGCGCTACGCTATTGGCTGGGCGCGGTGGACCGAGCGCGCGGTGCGGTGGACGCCTACGGTGGACCTTGTCCACACTGTTGCCGTGCACCGAACCGGTATCAAGCGATGATGGCCGTCCGATCTAAAATAAACGGACGAGAACGCATCGGGAGGGGGCAGCGGCGCTCCAGGCCGGACCAGAGCCAGGCACGGTGGCGCCATTGCCGGACCTTGCCGGCGCACACTGATAAGGACATTCGGTGCATGAATCGGCTCGGGAAGAGGAGGGTGAGTGAGAGGATGACACGGGGATCTCACCTAGGGCTTTTTCATGGGCCAAAATCGGCTCGGGGATGTCCAGCGACGAGCTCCGGCGGCGGCGGTCCTCTGCAATGAGGGCGAGGGTGCGTTAGTGCACAAATTCAGGGGAAAAAGGTTCAGGCGGCTTCAGGTGATCATGCAGGTGCTCCGCAAGGGTCTCACCGCGAGGATTAAAACCCGGGGACGACGATTTGGTGGTGGCGGCGGGATTTGGGGTCGGCGACGCTCTGGAGCAGCAAATTCGGCCGTGTCCGAGCTCGATTCAAGGGAGTAAGGGGCTTGGTGCCTTCGGGGAGTCTTCACGGAGCTCCGGGTCGGCTTAACACAAGAAAAGCTCGACGAATTCGTCGAGTTCGTCGATGACGGCGGCGGGTGAGGAGCTCGGCGGCGGCAGCGGCTCGGTGTGCGGCAACGGCGAACTAGGGTTCGGGAAAAGGGTTACCAAGGGTGCGGCACGGCCTAAATAGGCACGGGGCGTGGCCAACCAAGGAAAGGAGGGGAACCCGAGCGGTAATCAAGGACGCGGCGGTGCTCTCCTCTGCTTTGGAAAGTGCCGGCGAGGAAGAAGAAGGAAGGTAGGGAAGAGAGACTGACATGCGGGCCCGGGACGTCAGTGGCAGGGGAGGAGTGGGGCGCCTGCGCGCGGCTGGCTGGGCGGTCAAGCAGGCCGGATGGGCCTCGTCGCCTTGCTGGGCTCGAGTGAGGGAGTGAGAAGGCCTCGGGCCCAAGGGGAGAAGAGAGGGGAAGCGGCCAAGGGAAAAGGAGATGGGCTGGGCTGGCTGCTGCTGCCTCTACTCTCTTCTCCTTTTCTAATTCCTTTTCTATTTTCTAACTTTTCAAATAGATTTTCAAATGGATTTCAAAAAGGGTTTTCAAAATGGGGAATCAAACCAAATGCACTCTACAAAGAAGAATTATTCCAGCATGAATGCAATCAATCATGGTTTGACCTAAGTTTAAATTTATTTTTATGAACAAAAATTATGTTTCAAATAAGAATTAACCAACTATTTACACAATTAAATCAATTCCCTGTATTTTCGTGTTTACAAAAATACCAAATTAAATCATTTTATTTCTATTTATAAAATAGCAAATTTTAGGGTGTTACACACCACCAGCTCGACGCCATGAGCGGTGGAGGCTCCACGCTCCCCACTACTCCACGGAGTAATGTGGGAAGGACCACGGCATCACCTGCCGTTTCTCTTTGACCTCACTGGGGAAGATAGGGACGCCCTCTCCATTTCCCTTCGGGCTCCACACTACTGTGGACGCTCATGTCCATGCCGTTCGTGCCTACGGGCACGACCAAGCGATGGCATCTGTCCATCGCCTGGATGGCCTGGGCGACCTCGAGGACTCTCCACCGTCCTCTCCTGCAAGCTCTCCTAGAGCACGTAGCGGTGGGGAGTTAAACTCCAGTAACAGCTCCACCGCTCCGGAGTATTCAGAGGCATGGGACCGCTACGGTCACGTCTTGCCGTCACAGTGGGACCTTGACAGCAACAACGGCAACGACTACTTCTGGGTGAACGTGGACTTCGACGTCTGCGACTCCCAAGCATCCCTCTCCTCTGACGACATGAGGGACAATGTTCTCAGCGTCTACTCCTCTGACGGGAGTATCATCGACCCCTCTCAGGAATGCTATAATCTAGTACACCCGGAGGAAGCTGTGTTGGAGGACGTCCACTCGGAGGAGGAGGACGCACCGGCGGAACAAGCACAGCCACGCACACCGCCTCCATTAGCCCCTGGTCCCACGTCTTCAAAGGACCCGGGGGCTGCAATGTCCCGCCCACTTCATCGTTCTACGGAGCTTGAGCAACTTCGGGAGCTCGAAACACGGATGGATGAGGACCGCCTGCGCCTCGCCCAACTCCGAGCTGCCCTGGAGCATGAGGAGGAGCGGGGGGATGGCGGAATAGCGCGACACCGAGCCCACGATGTCCAGACCCGCATCATCGCCGATGACGGAGCCAGGACACTTGTGCCGGAACCACGGGCGAGCCGGAAGCTCGCGGAGCATACCCGAGCCCTCTAGTACGGAGGCTCGACACCTTAGGGACCAACTCAAAGGACTCCTGGGGGACGCCGCTGTCCTCCAGGCAGAAAGCTCAGCATCCCGGCACCGTGGTGCTGAGGAATGCCACCGTGGTGCCCCAATGCGCCACGAACGAGAGGCCTCAGCACAGCTCAAAGCGCCGAGGGCCCCCTCAGTCCACTAGCGGCTTGGCAAGGACGTCGACGTCCGAGCCATTCTCCAGGCCCGCGGTTGACGAAAGACCGATGGGGCCGCACGTGGCTACAATGTCCACCGGGGAGGACGCTACGACTCCGACGAGGACCGTGCGCCCTCACCCGAGCCACCGGGTCCTCGCGTCTTCAGCGAGGCTATCCGGAGGGCCAAGTTCCTGCCCCGGTTTCGACAACCGGTAAACATTGCCAAATACTCGGGGGAGACCAACCCCGAGCTTTGGCTTGCGGATTATCGCCTTGCGTGCCAGCTTGGCGGCGCGCAGGATGACCTCATCATCATCCGCAACTTACCCCTGTTCTTAGCCGACTCAACGCGAGCCTATCTGGAGCACCTCCCCTCACGCTCGATTTGCGACTGGAGAGATTTGGTCAAGATCTTCATGGGGAACTTCGAGGGCACGTACGTACGCCCTGGCAATTCCTGGGATCTCCGCAGCTGCAAGTAGAAGCCGGGCGAGTCCCTCAGGGACTACATCCGGCGATTCTCCAAGCAGTACAATGAGCAGCCCCAGGTCGCCGACTCCAACGTCGTCGGAGCCTTCGCTGCAGGGACGACCTGCAAAGAGCTTGTTCATGAGCTGGGGCGTCAAACCCCCACAAGCGTCACTGAGCTCATGAGGATAGCTACCAGCTTCGCCTTGGGTGGTGAGGCAGTGGGAGCCCTCTTCTCCGACCCCAAAGGGAAGCGGAAGGAGGATGCCCCCGAGGGCCCCTCTTCCCGAGCCCACAACAATAAGAAGAATAACGGGAAAGGGAAGGCCCCAGTCCGCAATGAACTCCTCGTCGTGGCTGCCGAGCCCATGGCGAAACAGCCGCCACGTGGCCGATTCGACGAGCTACTCTCCAAGCCGTGCCATATCACCAGGGCCCGGTGAACCACACGCTCGGGGCGTGTATAATGCTCAAGGAGCATTACGGTCGGTAGGCGTTCCGGGACGCCGCCGGCAAGAAGCCCGCCGAGGACAAGGAGGACAAGGACGGGAAGCACGACGAGTTCCGGCCCATCGACAAGTGCCTCATGATCTTCGGTGGACCCGAGACCGCTCCCACGTCACGCCAGCGAAAGCGCGAGCGCCGGGAGGTTTACACCGTCGGACCAGCGACACTGCGCTTCCTCGACTAGTCCTTCGACGCTATCACCTTTGGTCAGGACGATCACCCGGACCACGTCCCATTGCCGGGGCGTTATCCGCTTGTTGTCGACCCCGTTGTTGGCAACACGCGGCTTACCAAGGTCCTTATGGACGGAGGTAGCGGCCTCAACATTTTGTACGCTGAGACCCTTGACTCGATGGGAATCAGTCATTCTCTTCTCCGGCCGGTGGCGTCCCCGTTCCACGGGATAGTCCCGGAGAAGAGCGTACAACCCCTCGGGCAGATCGACCTACCCGTCTACTTTGGGACTCCTGACAACTTTAGGAAGGAGACCCTCACCTTCGAGGTGGTAGGCTTCCGCGGCACCTACCACGCCATTCTCGGAAGGCCATGCTACGCCAAATTCATGGCCATCCCGAACTACACCTACCTCAAGCTCAAGATGCCGGGGCCAAAGTGGGTGATCACCATCGGTGCTTCCTACCAGCACGTCTACCAGTGTGACGTTGAGTGCTGCGAGTACGCCAACGTGCTGGTAGAGTCCGAGGCCCTCATCACCTACCATGAGGAGCTGGCTAAGGATGTCCCCAACCCTAAGAAGGCCACGGGCACTTTTGAGTCCGCTGAGGGGGTGAAGGAAGTGCCCCTCAACCCGAGCTCCCACGACGGCAAGGTGCTGAAGATCAGCACCACCCTCGACCCGAAATAGGAGGCCGTGCTCGTCGACTTTCTTCCGCAAGCACGCCAACGTGTTTGCATGGAGTCCCTCAGATATGCCAGGCATCCCGACGGAGGTCGCCGAGCACTCCTTGGACATCAAGGCTGGGTCCAAGCCGGTGAAACAGCGCCTGCGCCGATTCGACGAGGAGAAGCACCGGGCCATCGGGGAGGAGGTGCAGAAGATTTTGGCAGCCGGATTTATCGAGGAGTTCTTGCATCCAGAGTGGTTAGCTAATCCTGTTTTGGTTAAAAAGAAAAATGAAAAATGGAGAATGTGTGTCGATTACACTAGTTTAAATAAAGCTTGTCCTTAGTATCCATTTCCATTACCTCGCATTGATCAAATAGTTGATTCCACTGCTGGCTTTGAACACTTAGTTTCCTTGATGCATATTCCGGCTACCATCAAATTCGTATGAAAGAGTCCAACGAGCTAGCGACTTCTTTCATTACCCGCTTTGGCACGTATTGTTACGTAACTATGCCATTTGGCCTAAAAAACGCGGTGCAACTTATCAGTGTTGCATGCTCAAAGTTTTTTGGGGACCTCATCGGGCGGACCGTTGAGGCTTACGTAGACGATATAGTGATAAAATCTATGAAGGCCAGCGACTTAGTAGCCAACCTAGAAGAGGCATTCGAGTGCCTCAAGAAGCGAAACATAAAGCTAAACCCCGAGAAGTGCGTTTTTGGGGTCCCTCGGGGCATGCTCCTCGGGTTCATCCTTTCCGAGCGTGGCATCGAAGCCAACCCGAAAAAGATATCGGCCATCACACAGATGGGTCCGATTCGGAACCTCAAGGGTGTGCAAAAGCTTTTGGGATGTCTCGCGGCCTTGAGTCGATTCATCACAAGGCTCGGCGAGAGGGGACTTCCCCTATATCGGTTGCTAAAGAAAAATGAGCACTTTACCTGGACCACCGAGGCCCAGGAAGCCCTCGAAAGGCTTAAGGCTCTGCTTTTGAAAGCACCGGTTCTCGTGCCTCCTATAAAAGAGGAAAATCTCTTGCTGTATGTCGCTGCTACTAACCAAGTTGTGAGCGCAGCGATCGTCATGGAACGGCAAGAAGAAGGGCACGTATTACCGGTACAACGGCCGGTCTACTTCATCAGCAAAGTCTTGTCTGAGACCAAGACACGCTACCCTCAGATCCAGAAGCTAGTGTACGCAATCATTCTTGCCCGTCGCAAGTTGCGGCACTACTTCGAATCCCATCCCGTGACCGTGGTATCATCCTTCCCCCTCGGGGAGGTGATCCAGAATCGGGAGACGACTGGGAGGATCGCTAAGTGGGCTATCGAGCTCATGGGTGACGGCATCACCTATGCACCACGCAAAGCCATTAAGTCCCAGGTGCTAGCGGACTTCGTGGCAGAGTGGACCGAGACGCAGCTACCGCCACTCCCAACCCAAGAAGAGTATTGGGTCATGTAATTCGATGGATCGATGATGAAGACTGGTGCTGGCGCAGGCATCGTCTTCGTTTCACCCCTCGGGGTCCGGCTCAAGTACTTGCTGCGGCTGCACTTCATGGCTTCCAACAACGTGGCCGAATACGAGGCTCCGGTCAACGGTCTCCACATCGCCGTCGAGCTCGGGATCCGACGCCTCGAGGTCCGAGGAGACTCCCAGCTCGTCGTGGACCAGGTTATGAAGGAGTCGACGTGCCAGAACCTCAAGATGGCCGCCTACTGCAAGCTGGTGCGGTTGCTCGAGGAAAAATTCGACGGCCTCGAGCTCAACCACATCGTGCGGAGGTACAACGAGGAGGCCGATGATTTGGCAAAAATCGCATCCGAAAGGGCTACGGTCCCGACGGGCGTATTTGCCAACGACCTCCACAAGCCCTCAGTCGGTGTTCATCCCTCGGGGGCTAAGGAGAAGAAGACCCCCGAGCCCCCGAGAGAACTTGGATCGTCTTCAAACCACGCAGGCCCCTTGGGGGCTGCCGACCCCTCTGACAAAGGGGAGCCACCCGAGACCCTAGCTGAAGACGGCGACGAAGCCGAGGCGATGGAGATTGAAGCCGAGATGGACGACGACGAGGCAGACTGGCGCGAGCCGCTGGTCAGCTAGCTTGTCCGAGGAATCTTACGCTCTGACGAAACCAGAACACGACGGTTGGCACGTAAAGCTAAGTCTTTCACGATGATCGATAGTAACATCTATCGACAGAGTCCCTCAGGCGTCCTTCAGCGCTGCATTCCCTTCAGTCAAGGCAAACGCCTACTCGAAGAGATACACACCGGAGCCTGCGGTCACCACGCCGCACCAAGAACTCTTGTCGGTAACGCCTTTCGACAGGTCTTCTACTGGCCAACTGCCGTGGCTGATGCTACCGAGGTGGTACGCTCCTGCGAGGGATGCCAGTAGTACACTCGGCAAACCCACCTCCCGGCCCAAGCTCTCCAGACGATTCCCCTCACTTGGCCATTCGCCGTATGGGGACTGGACCTTGTCGGGCCCCTCCAAAAGGCACCCGGGGGCTTCACCCACTTGCTTGTCGCCATCGACAAGTTCTCAAAGTGGATCAAGGCTCGGCCGATTGCCCAAATCAGCTCGGCACAAGCGGTGTTATTCTTCACTGACATTGTCCATCGGTTTGGTGTCCCGAACTCCATCATCATTGACAACGGCATGTAGTTCACCGGAAAGAAATTTCTGGCCTTCTGCGATGAGTACCACATACGAGTGGACTGGGCGGTTGTAGCCCACCCAAGAACGAACGACCAAGTAGAACGTGCCAACGTCATGATTCTCCAAGGCCTTAAGCCGAGAATCTTCAACAGATTAAATAAGTTCGGCAAGAGGTGGCTGACAGAGCCCCCAACAGTGATATGGAGTTTAAGGACTACGCTAAGCCGAGCCACGGGCTTCATGCCCTTCTTCCTATTGTACGGCGTCGAGGCCGTCCTCCCCATGGATTTGGAGTACGGCGCCCCAAGGGTCCGAGCCTATGATGAACATGGCAATCAGACTTACCGCGAAGACGCGTTGGACCAAGTCGACGAAACTCGGGACATGGCCCTGTTGCACTTGGCCAAGTACCAGCAGTCACTACGCAAGTACCATGCTCGGCGCGTCCGCGGCCGAGCCTTCAGGGTAGGCGACTTGGTGCTGCGGCTTAGGCAGGACAACAAGGGGCGCCACAAGCTCACCCCACCATGGGAAGGGCCATTCATCATCGCCAAGGTGCTACGCCCCGGCACGTACAAGCTCGCGAACGAGAAGGGCGAGGTCTACAGCAATGCTTGGAACATCGAACAGCTACATCGCTTCTATCCTTAAGATTCCGAGCATTGTACAATTTATAAAATCTTGAAATCAATAAAAAGACACGTCTATTCTTTTTACCTGATTTTTAGATTTTCGATCCAAGCCTACACTCGGGAGTGAAATGACCTTTCATTTCACCGCACATTAAAAAGAGAGCATCGGCCTAACCTACGGAAAGGCCAATCCTCCCTCGGGGGCTAGGACGGGGGGAACCCCCAGACTTTTCCGAGCCTCAACGATTTTGAAAACGCAAAAATTTCAAAACCCGTTGAAATCGTTTCTCCCTAAAACATGCTTCCCTCCTAGAACCAAGCGTGAACTTATAAGACTCAGAAGAGTAAGAGAAGTCCCAGAGGACAGAGCCGGCCGAATCGAGGAGACCGCTTACGCCCCTGGGCTACAGCATCTCCCCTCGCTACTCCGCATTCGAAGGCTAACTCGCACTCGGAAGAAAACTTATAGAATCTTCGCTCGGCAAAGGGAGGAGGCTCGGGAAGAAACAACTAAACCTTTTTTCCAAGGATTCTTTCTGCCAAAGCTCCTAGGACATTAGCTGCATCTATGCCGCTAAAGCTACGCACCCAAAAAAAGTCCCTCGAGGCTCGATGGCCCGGGCGTAGGATCGGCAAGAAAAAACGCCTAAAGAAACAGCACGAAACAAATTGAAAACAAACATGCAGCAAATATTTACATAAATATTACGTCCACAAAGGGCCACATGTTTGTTTCCTCCCAACCACTCACGAAAAGCTATTTTTTACAAGGGCACTACGGCCCGGCTGTTCTTCACGGCAGGTCCAGTGGAGGGAGTTCAACTTCGGCTTCGAAGAGGCCCGCCAGCGCTTCTCCGGGCTCCTTCGTCGAGTCCTCCAGCGCCAGGAGCTCGGCATTGTCGGCCTCAAGGAAGCCTTCGCTGACAGGGCCAGCGTCAAAGTTCCTATAGTGGGACTTTACGACCGCCAGTGTCTTCTGGATGCCCGTCAGTAGGGCCTCCTTGACCCGGCCGCCGACGCTGCCGTAAAGTGCCTCCAGTCGGCTCCGGAGCGAGACCCCCGAGGGTTCCCCACCTGTGCCGATGGAGTCACACAGCACACGCGCTGCCTTCTGCAGCTCCAGGTGATCGGCCGCCTCGCCGTCATAAGCCGCCTGCAGAACTGCGGGAGTGAAACATGGAGGTGAACAAAGACGCAACAAGCAACGAAGACGAACAAAATGAAAAGCATGACACTGCATGTACTGCCAGCCTCCTCCGGAGCCTTCTGTGCCTCCTCCCGGGCCGAGTCTATCGTGCCAACTGCCAAACGCAATGCCGCCTGGGTTTCACTCAGGTCGAGAGCCAAGGCCTCAGCGGCAGAAGTCTTCTCGGCGGCAAGCTGTCGGGCGGAGTTGCGCTCCCTCGTCGCCTCGGCCAGGGCGCCCTCCAGCTCCTGCACCCGTGTCGCCGAGGCAGAGCCTCTGTTACCTCCCCCTTCAAGATAGTGTTGTCAACACCTACTTCGGCGAGCTTGGAGGTCACGGCGACGAGCTCGCTTTGGGCACGGGCAAGGGCTTTCCCCTTATGGTCAAGCTACTTCCAGAGCTCGAGCCCGCCGCAGAGGAAGCGGGACTTGTCCCGGGAGGTATGCATGAGGTCCTGGACAGGAGAGAGGAGCGGAGACGGTAAAAACGACGCTCATACACAGATAAAGTCATGAAACATGGAGGCTCACCTGAAGCTGGGCTGGGAGCTCCATCTCGAGGACGTCGGCGATCGCGCGGAGACCCGCCGCCGAGCTGAACCCGAGCTCTTGAACGGCATCCCATTTGGGAGCCGCGAGGTCGTCCCGGAGCGAGAAGATGGGCGGCGCTTGAGGATCAGCTTGGTCCGTCCACTCGATCCGGGAGGCGGTCAACTCCCGAGGCCGCTGCTGCCTCAATGCCAACGCGCAGAGACCTTCCTCACGAGAGGAAGGAGCTCCTGCGTCGACATCCACAACCGTCGAACCCACGGTAGCTGGCTCCATGGGGGCGGCATCGGCTGACGCTCCCGAGGCGCCTCCAGAACTGATGACCGAGGCCTCGGGAATCCGCACTGACGTTGCATCCATGTCAGCAATGGGCACGATGACGGCGGCCGCCGCCGGAACGACCCCTCCCGAAAGAGGAACCTCGGACGCCACGACCGAACCCACGGGGGGACGGATTTCCTCGTCTGTCGATCGGGCGCTCCCCCCGGCCGTGTCCTGACCCAGCACCTTCAGGACCTTCAGGTGTGACACCTGAAGGTTCGACCCCGAGCGCTTCCTGAAGCAGGGACGGAAGAAAGGAACGTCGGTAACACCAGGATAAGATCTCTGGCGAAGGAACTAACAGGTAAAGACACCTATCTCGTCTTCGGAATCACCCTCCTTCTTCGCCGCCCCCATGCTCGGTGAGACGACGGACGGCGCGGGCCGTGCCGGCGGCGGAGGAGTGGGCGCTACCTCGTCGTTCGGGCCATACCCGCCCTGAGGCGGGGGCCCTGCCTGGGCGCCAGGGGTCGCCTCGACGCCGAGGCCCCTCGGGGAGGAAGCTTGAGTCTGGGAGGACCCCAGCTCAAGTTCTGCGTCTTGGCGCCGTTCGGCTCCGGCTTCGACGGCGTCCGCTCACCACTCCCCCCGCCTT
Organism: Eremochloa ophiuroides; assembly: GCA_038502445.1. NCBI lineage: Eukaryota > Viridiplantae > Streptophyta > Magnoliopsida > Poales > Poaceae > Eremochloa > Eremochloa ophiuroides. The sequence goes on from JAHLJS010000002.1 coordinate 68,409,353, forward strand.
TGGCTGTCATGCCGATCAATGACGCATCGGGGGGAGGGTGCGCGGAAACTAGAACCCCCCGGTCCCACTGGCAGCAGCCAGGCTTGGCTCGAGCACCGGGTCCGGGCCCGTTCCCGGCCTCTCCAACGAGACCTCTTTTGGCAGTCCTTAAAGCCTATTTCTTACCGCCAATATGTTACTAAAATAAATAGTAGGTAGGGCTTTAAACTAACATTTCCACAAGTTTTGGTGTGTGCTTGACTTGCAGGTGTAACATGTGGAAATGCACAAAAACCATAAAGAAAGCGCACATCCAGGAAACGTATTCAGAGAAGGCGCAATCTAAGAAAATAAGAAAGCCCACCTCAAACACTAAACTGGATCCATCCGTAACCGCGGGGGAGGCCCAGGCCCAGGGAGCAACCGACCACCCGAAGGCGGTGGCCAGATGGCGCTCCCCAGGGACCGACCGCCCCCGGGGGCGGCCGCCCCCCTGGTGGGGTATCCCGGGCCCATCCTCCTCAGGCGGTGCTCATGGCGGTTTGATAAAGGCGGTTTCACCTCCTTCCATACTTAGAACGCCCAAACCGCCCTAGTTGGACTATAAAAGAGAGGGAGAGCTCCCCTCCAACACACACCATCATTTGGAGCCATTTACCTCACCTCTCACTTGTATTCTTTAGATTAGTTTTAGTATTAGAGCAAGGCAAGAGCTAGAAAGAAGAGTTTGTATCCTTGGGAGAAGAAGGAACACCTCATACAAATGCAGTTCTCTTCCAAGTTCAAGTTCTTATCTTATTTATATAGCAATGCATATGAACTAGAGTATAGTCTTGGACATGTTATGATCATGATATATGAATTAGCTATAGTTTATGTGTTATGTTCTCGATATGTTCATCGTTGTTCTTCATCGTTCATCGACTTAGTATGAATAGAGGAAGAACTAGGGATGAGGTGACGGTTCGTCATGCCTTCTCGGTTGCTCTTAGCCTAGCCTGTCACTCCGAAGGGGTGGGGTCCTAGGGGGCTTGGAGTTGTTTCCAAGTACGTGAGCATGGTGCTCGGGTATGCGGAGATCGGCGAATATGCCGGTATCCCACGGGCAGAGGGGTAGGTGGGCAGGTGGTGACAGCCCTGTCCATCCCTAGCACTCCCCCACGTTCGGATATTGGGTAGGAGTTCGTAAAGTCTCTATTGCCTGGCAGACCAGCTACGGGGATCTCCCTGTCATCCCAGACCTAGTCCTGATACTAGACATGCTAGTTAGATGTTTACTGACAATTCTTTGCAAAGTTATATATGACCAATGCCTGCTCAATTAAATATATTCTTTTATTCTTTATTTCTGTTTTATCCTTAAGGTCGGCTCAGATGTGTGTCCACTATCTTTGAACTATGATTTACCCCTACCTATGCTATGTCCACTTATGCATTCAATAAGTGATCATGTTTATGCCAAAGCTACACGCATTCGTCCTGCCCTCCTATGGGAAATTATAAATACGACACCCCTGAATACTCACGGGTTGAAATGCTACAATGATAGTTCCGTGCGCTTGCGGATTTATCTATACTGAGCTATCATGATTGGCATACCTAAGTACCATTACTTAAGGATTGTAATTCTTATGCACCCCACGGCGCCGTGTCACAGTTTTGCATATCGTAAGTAATGACGGTTAGGAAGGCCAATCCGGCACTTCTAACTGCTATTACCAGACTACATTACCTAGGCCGGCGCCATTAAGGGCCAAGGGTTACCTTTCTGAAGTAATGGTGGTTGGGAATGTCAACTTACGTTTCTAGTATTATTATTAAGGACGAACTTATAGTCTATCTTTAGTAGTGATGCTAAGAAACGCCAACAAACATTTCTGGCGCCGCTGTCGGGGATGGACTTTTAGTCTATCTTTTGTAACGACGTTAGAAATGCCAACAAGCATTTCTGGCGCCGTTGCCGGGGATGGACTTTTAGTCTATCTTTTGTAACGACGTTAGAAATGCCAACACCCTCGCAGCCGCTGGAAGGCGGAGCCTTGGCTCCAACAATCACGCTGCCAGAGACCGCGCCTTCAGACGCGGACTCCGGCAGTTTTGCCTGGGGGCTCGGGTCATGAGCCCCGGCACTTCCGCCGGCGAACGCTGACATTGGAGCCTTCCCAGGCTCGTCGGCGCCCACCGCGGGCTTTGTGGCCATGAAGGGCCGGTCCAACACCGTGAAATCATAAAAGTTTCCTCTTCTTCATCCTCCTCGTCATCCTCGTCGGAGAGGGTGTCCTCCTCTGGCTCCCTCGCCTCCTTACGGCGACGACGGCGCTAGGAGGTTTCCTCCATCTTTCGAGCTCTCTTCTGCTTCAGCGCAGTCTTCCGGTCCTTCCCCGTCTTTGCCGCCTCGTCCCGAAGGCGGTTCTGGGTTCGCTGAACCTTGTCCTCCGGGACAGGCGGAAGGGAAGGTTTCCCGGTCCTTGAAAGACCCTGCGATGAACGAAGAAAGAAATCAGGAAAAAGACAGAGGAACCGCAAACTCGACAGAGCGGATGACGCTCACCAGCACGATGAAGCCTGTGCGGGGGCGCATGGGTATCCAGTTCAGCTCGTCCCAGGAATGGTAACCGCCCGCCATGTACTTAACATGGCGCATGATCTCTTGTTGGCCGATGTCCTGGGGCAGCATCGCCGTGCCCTCCCGCGACGTCCCGATGAGCATCTGGTTCAGCGCCTAGCCTACGGTCCATCAGCGGCAGCACCGTCCACGCATGGAACTGCGCCGCCACGGCGGCTCTCGTGAGGCCCCGGTCGCGCAGCGTCTGGAGCGCGCTGAAGTAGGCATCAAGGTGCTTGTCCTCCTTAGCTGGGAACCCCCAATCCCACTGAGGGAGGGGAGCAATGAATGCCCTTCCCGTGTACTTGGGGAAGGCGTCCCCGTCGTTTGCGGAGGTAGAACCAGCCGTGGTGCCAGCCCTTGTTGGAGGAGGGGGCCTTGCAGGGGATGTACTCGCCGGAGCGGATCACGAAACCGCCGCACCCCGCGTGCAGGATCTCCCGCGGCTTCTTTGAACCGGCCGCCTTGGTATACCAGTCGACGCGGGAGATACGGCACCATAGGTTCCAGTGCGGGGGCACCCCGAGGTAACCCTCCCACAGGGCGGCGTAAATCGACGTCTGCGTGATGGAGTTAGGGGTGAGATTGTGGAGCTCTAGCCCGTTGTTGAAGAGCAGCGCCCAGAAGAAGCGGCTCGGCGGCGACCCGAGCCCGCGCTCGTGGTAAGCGATGAAGCTCACCACGTACCCCTCGTCGGGTTTCGGCTCGTCGTGGTCGCTCGACAGCACGACTCACTCCGGACGCTCCGCGTTGGTGTGGGGACGCAGGAGCCCCAGCTCCATGAGCTGCTCCAGATCCTCCTCCTGCCATGGTGCAGCGCGGCCACAGCTCTAGCCTAAGAATACTGGCGGCGGCGGCAGCAGCATCGGTGCGAACAGGGGAGGAGGCCATGGCGAACTAGAGAAGAAAAGCTGTGGGAAGGCAACGATGTTGGCCGTGGCGGCGCTTCTCACTTGAGCGAGCAACGAAGGCGAAAGCGTGGACGGCGAAAGCAAGAAGGCGAACGGCTGCACGAGCGAATGGCTAGGGTAGAAAGAAAAAATCATGAGTTTTTCTTATATACCCAGGCGACGGATCGTGGGAGATGCAGGAAATCTGCCGCATTAACTACTTGGGCCCGCCACGATCCCTGCGTCACCGCCAGCCTCACGCACGCAACCACCTTGACTGCCCCGAACCGTCGCGTCCGTCAGGCATGCGCGCCTCAAAAGGTGAGCCGAATCATTACGCCCGCCCGCCTTGATCCCACCGATACATTCTCCTTCTCAACGAAGGAACCTCGGGCTTGGACGCCCGCTTACGTTCCCAGGGGATCAAAGACTGGCCCACAGTGGCTCGAACAGTCGCCCTAGGGAAACCGAGTTAGGGACAGCTAGCGGATGGGTCATGAAAACTGCCAGTATCCTGACGCCCGAGCGTCACAAGGGACATCCCGTGCTGTGTCCAAGTCCCAGTAGTGAGTCCATTACGTGGAATCCCTCCGTGAGAGGCATCATGCTCTCAGGACCCATCGAAGGGACCCGACATCCACTAGTTGACGCTTGGGAAACATTTGGAGTGTGCTCAGGACACTAGCCAACCCCCAACGAACTGGGGCACGGACCTCCACTTGGACCAACCCGTTTGTAGCTCACCGGAAATGCCGACTCGTGCCCCAATGGGGAAGTTGAGTAGGACCAAACCTTCCTCTTCCCGAAAAAAGAGCGTGAAGGTCGAATTAAAAAGACAGGAAAGAACTCGATCGACCTCTGATACGAAAACGGAGGCTCGGGAACTTACCCTGCACCTTGGAAAGACCACCAAACGACCTCCCTTACACGATGGCAGGCTCGGGGGCTCCGCTTACAAGGGAACAACTCCCCTAAAATAAATCAAAAAACACCCGAGGACTAGTAGTCACAATTTTAAGCCTTTGGAGGGATATAACACCCCTCCAAAGCCTCGGGAGCTACACCTGGCATGTGTGCTCGCACGCACCCACCGGAAAAAACAACCTATACTTTATCTCCTCGACAGGAAGCCACAGCAGTGAACCTGTGCAGGAGTGCCTTCCACTCCACCACAGGCTCGGGTGCTACTGTCGGGTACCAAAGTATGGGGTACCCAACTTCGATGCAAAAACATACGTTCCCAACATGGCCGGCCCAGGTAAAGCTAGCAGAAGCCCACGAAGGCCGCACCTACGGAGGCCCATGATGACGCTGCATCAACACCAGCCTACTCTCGGGAAAGCGGCACCTTCGGGCGCCAATTCTCCGATTCGCCCGAGCCTCCCCAAGAGAGCTCGGGAAAGCGGCACCCTCGGGCGTCAATTCTCCGATTCGCACGAGCCTCCCCGAGAGAGCTCGGGAAAGCGGCACCCTCGGGCGCCGATTCTCCGATTCACTCGAGCCTCCTCGAGAGAGCTCGGGAAAGTGGCACCCTCGGGCGCCGATTCTCCGATTCGCCCGAGCCTCCCCGAGAGAGCTCGGGAAAGAGACACCCTCGGGCGCAATCTCTCAAAAGCATCCCATGTACGATTGACATCAACGGAGCAATCTTGGACCACAAGGGACCTCTCTGACCACTTTTCAGGCATGGTCCCATCTGGAGGGCCCCTTGACACAATAGCACTCCGAACGCGCACGTTCGCCGTACCAACTGCCCCATCTCCTCTGGCGGACTGATCTAATGGTCCTCCTCCTCCCACACCGCTATAGGGACAGTCAACCGTAGGGCCCCCCGGTCTGACGAGGAGATTCGCCAACCACGACGGTGACTGCCATGCCCCGGTCACACGTGTAATACCAGGGAATGGGGAACAACTGTTGCCCAGCCAACCCGGGGGATGGGCAAGCCTTACGACCAGTCTCGCCTATCTCCTGGAATGTACCTCACAGGGAAAAAGAAGCACCCGAAGGAGGACGCTCCCCTCGCTCTATCCCATCAAGTCCCCCGACGGCACCAAGGTGTCCCGAGCTTCGGGAGCTCATACTCAAAGGTCAACCCATCTACTCGTTGCACTGTGCAGGGTCGGACATGACGGCATGACGTAGTGCCACGCAGCAAACAATGTCCAGCACTATGAGACACCTTGGAACTCACCAATGGAACAGTGGTGGATCAGTCGAATGACTAATGCCATGCCACTGTGGCGCCAAGACGAAGGCGTGGCTGACGATAGCCACTAGTCACCACCGACTCCGCCATGCCGAGCACTGTAACCACAGGGAAACACATGTAACTCTAGCCTCTCCCTTGTAACTATAAAAGGGAGGGCAGAGGACGATCACAGGCACGTTTTCATTCACTCACAACCAGAACTCTCACTCAATACAATCTACAATACTCAAGAACACACACACGAACACTCATAATCACAAGAGACTTGGGAGCCCCTCCCTCTCTCGACTAAGCTTGTAACCCCCTACTAGAAGCACTCCGGTGCAAGGCAACACGACTCTCCTTTCCACTGGATGTAGGGCCTGCTTGGCCTGAACCAGTATAACCCTGTGTTCCCCCTTGCACACCATCCGGAGCCTCAACCGCAAAACACAAAATCACTAGCTGGTGTTAGTTCCCGTTAAAACTAGCACCGACAAAACTGGGCAAGAACCAGTTGCAACCAGGGTGGGTGCATTCAATATAGAGAATGCACCCAGGTGTAGTATAGATATACATTATATATATATATATAGGGAAAATATTTTCTACTCCTAGGGAGTAATTACTTCCATGTTTATATCTCAAGATTTTAGGTATTTATGACCAAACAAAGTATATGTATGCGAAGTATATGATCATACTAGACCATCCAAGGTGATATCTACGTTAAGTATGCATGCATACATAGAGTATGCGGTTATACTTATTTTATATAGTACAGTAGTGGCATTTTAATAATATATTAAAAAATATGGGTTCCTTTGATATTTTTTGCGTATGAATATTTGGAGTACCTTAATGTGAGTATATAAACATACTTAAAGTGATAAATAAGTATGAACATATACACAATGTGGTTTTTTGAAGATAGGAGTAGATACTCCCGAGAGTATAGAAATATATATATATATATTCGACTAGCAAATATGTTATTTATATAAACTATTATACATTTATGGAAAAAGATGACGGAATAAAAAATATCTATTTAGGTTTTACCTATTATACACATTTAAAAAGCTATAATTTATTATTTATTTCATGATGACCACAACACTCATAATGTAATAGAAGTTAATGTGGACAATACTATGAAACTATCATATTAAGCTTGTATGGAATTAAAGTACAATCATAATATCGAACTATTTTTCTTCCCTTACAAAGTACAGAAACATTTATTTGTAAATATATCATAATATCAATTTTTGTAATATCCAACTATTTAATTAATTAGTTGGATCATGAATTCATACATGTTTGTAATATAAGAAATAAGTTATATGTCTAATCATAAATATATCAATAACTTCGTGGTAGGAATGTTTATATCTTAGGAAAGAGTCAACGGTCCAATAGTTCATTTACTATTTATTTTGGTATTTAGGTATGATATAATAAAAATAAATGCAGAAATATATATAGCAGAACTAAAACAAACGAGAAAACACCAAAGCGTGAGAAAGAAAAAAACCCACATGGACAATAAGAAATGGACCAGGAAAAACATACCAAAGCAAGAGGAAACAAAAACGGACAGACAATCAAAACAAGAATACAAAAAAAGAGAACAAATCATGTGCAGGCGAACAATAAATAAAAACACAGACCAGAAACAAATCACGGATGAAAAATAAACTCTTCCTACAAAGGAAAACGAATTACAGACAGACAATAAGGTCCTGACAAAGCTTAGTTTTTTTTTCGAAATAGCTTACTATTTCAAAAAAACCTTTGGCAAAACAGCCTCACAAACAACTTCATACATAGTTGAGAGAAGAAGATTAGGGGAGAGACATGGAAATACTATTTTTTCAGCTTCATCCTAACTTCTCTCTTTGTGAGAGAAGAAAAAACAACTTCATCAATAAAACTATTTTAAAAAAGTGTTTCAAAGAAACAAATAGAACCTGCTGTGCGCTATACCAAACAGGGCTAAAAACAAACTAGAAAAAGAAATCGAGGATGACAAGGAAAAAACTCAAAAACAGATCAAGATGAAGAAAATCATGGATAGAAAGTAAAAAATAGATTAAGACTAAGACACTCTTCATGATTTAATTATAGTAAGGTAAGACAAGATAAAGTTGGACACAGCTCACATATGCACAACCATCTTATTGGCACACACTACTACACAAATGATTTCATGAGACACCACGTGCACCTTTTCATTAATGGCCACCTCCGTTACTCGGTGATGGGGCCGTTGGCCGGGCGTTCGCTTCGGTTAGTAACTATCGGAAGCAATCATGCTAAGGCAACTTCCCCCGTAAATGGATTAACCAAGACGTTGAGCGGTCCACCATATTTAATGGAGCATTAACCGAGATGGACACCTAAAGTTGCCCGTCTTAGTTCATTAATAAATGTGAGTGGTTATGCTAAGGCGACCAGCTCCTTATATTAGCTGATTAACGGAGGCGGTCTCCATTATGATGTCCCCCTTTGGTAATTACTGGCCATAAATGCAGCGCACAACCACCACCTATCTTTCTTCACGAGTCCTTCTCGATAGGTTTTGAGCTCTAAAACTCTGAACATTCATCATTTTTTGGGGGAGAAGTTTTGCATTCTGATTTCTTATAAAGGAGGACACCGCAGGAGGTTGCTACATGCTCCTCCATCCTTATCCTCCTCTCTTTTCAAGATTTGGGTGTTTTTTTTATGACTCACAACTTTCATTAATCAAGGAACAACTGGGTACAATCACCGATTAGCAGCTTAGTAGCTACAGGGCATCATATGCCACATGCACAACCTAAAGCTACATTAGACCTACTTGGCCAACATATTGGCAACTCGATTACAAGCCCTAGGTGAATACGAGATATTGCCATCTGAAAAAAGTGACTAATGTTGTGACACTCTTTGATGATCGCCGCTATATATGCTTGATCTTAGGTCTGTGACTTCTAGAGTTTCAGTAGTTCTTGGCTATTTGTCTCCAGATTTGGTTGTTGTAGATCTAGATCTAGTTTTTCATGATGCAGAGAGAAAACAGATTTAGGTCTTGATCTGCTGCAGTTTCTTGGTAATACTGTTATACTTATGTCTTGTTGGTTACATGTGCGAGGTTTGGCCGGCATTGATACATTACAATGGATGTACCGGGCATCTAGGCTAACATGGGCCTACATAGGTCAGATGAAAAAGTTTGTTGCCACCGCTCAAAAGTATAGTATGAGTTTGAAGCAATAGGGATGCATTATATGTCCATGTTCTCATTGCAAGAACAAGCTTGCCTATGAAGATAACATGGTGAGTTCAGTTAATAAGGTTTGGTTTCGTCCTAAAATACACATTATAGAGGTTTCAAGGTGAAGCAGATGTGAGTGGCGATGCATCTAGAGGAAACTCGTCGTCATCGATGATGACGGTGAATGCAGACCATGCAAGAGGACCACCACCATCATTAGTCAGAGGGCACATTGTTGTTGGCGACAACACTGGTGACTACATCACGATGGATGATTTGGTCCAAGACATGGCTGATGGCGGGGGTGATGAGCATGATGATGAGCCGGCTTTGTTGCAGCCAGAGGGTGTGGAATTTTTTGAGGAAATAATTAACCGCCTTATCAATGACAACGTTCTATTTGAGAGCCTAATGTGGCTTCAGAATTTTAAAGAGATGAAGTCGGCGGCAATTGATCCGCTATATAAGGATTGGCCTATGCAATGGATGATACTGCACTTTGATCTCTACATGATAATTGGTTGGTCGGACACTAGCTTCAACGAGCTTATTATGTATTCTAGGCTACATGCTTCTAGAGGGTAACAAAGTGCCCACCAAAACCTATCAAGTGAAGAAGCTAATCCAGCTAGTGGGGCTGAGTTTTCAAAGCCATGCCTGCCCTAATAAAAGGTCCTAATTGGCTAGAGAGGGTGAATAACCTAATTTAAAGCACTAGAGCAAGTGGTTAGTAATAAATAATGGCAATAAGCACTATGCAGTAGCTCAACTTGACACTTGCGCAAGCCACCTAAACAATTCTAGATTCTACGATCTCTATTGCACACAAGATGCTAAGTCACTACTCTAAGCAAGTGAGCTCTCAAGGTCTAACTAAAGAGCCTCAACTAGCCACCTACAAAAGCAAGGAGCTAGCTCTCAAAGACTTACTACAATAAAGAGCTTAGCACAATTGGAAATGTAAATACAAGGGTAGAGATGGGTTTACCAACTAGAAGAAAAGCCAATCACCATGGCAAAGAATACATTATCAATCAATGAAAACCAAGAGATTCCTCGGGACAAGATGACACATGATTTTTTATTAAGGTTCATTTACTTACCGGCAAGCTAGTCCTCAATGTTACAACACACTCTCTTGGAGGATCACATGCTAATTGGCGTACATGCGAAACCAACAAAGGGTGCCGCAAATCCAACACAAGAAGAGGATCACCAAGTCACGAGCATTCCACTAGAGTATGTTCTGGTTTTCCGCTAGTGACAAGGTCAAGAACCTTTCACAAATCACCACCTGGAGTGGCCTAAGACAATCACCAACTTCGCCAATCACCACTACTGCTCTAAACCATCTAGGTGATGGTAACCACTTAGAAAACAAGAGAACTCACAGCCGATGCAACACAAGTGCCACTAGATGCACCAACGTGATGAAAATGCACTTGGATTCTGTCCCAACTCACTTGGATGATGAACAATCAAGAGAGATGAGTGTTAGTGGTGTTCCTTGGCTCTGTGGCATGTTCAACAATAAAAATGGCCAAGAGAGCCAGCCCAAGGCTAGCCACCTCGCTTAAATAGACACCCACAAGGTGAGCTAGCTGTTATGCACTCATTGGACCGAAGTCGGGATCGTCGGACTGCATTGGACTGAGACCATCGAACCACTAAATGGTTTGTCACAGGCATGCGTAGTGAGGGTCTACGAAACATCCTACTCAACACAACTACTCATCCATTGGAGCCAACAACTCTCTGCTCACTGATCTCCCAAGCATCAAACTACTTCGACGCGACCATCGGACTGCCACATGTTGTCGGTAGTTATTGTTCATTTTAACCATCAACATAACTTGAATCAAGGGCATAAATAAATCCACAACATAGGGTCAGGGTTTAAATTGAGAGAATTCTATGAGTTTTGATGAATTAGTGTTTTCCAAGGATTAATCAGGAAAAGGAGGAAAATATCAAGGACATTGTGCTAAAAAGCATATTCTACCGTGAAACTAAGTTGAGAAGGATCTAGAAGACATGAGAAGGTGACCCACCAAAGGAGGGCCCCACCTGCCATAGAGGTGGCTTAGCTAACCCAGCCCCATGTTGGCCGATCTAGCCTAGCCCCACTTGTTAGCTGCCTTTGCTTGCGGTTGCCCACCGCCTTAGGGTTTGGATCTACGCCATTGATTAAGGTCGGTTTGATTCAAAGACTCTAGAGCATCCTATCGGCCTATATAAGCAAGAATCTGGCCCTTGAGGCAAAGCATTCCATTCTATTTAGTCCCATCCTAGAACCCTAATTGAGAGGTGTACCTTGAATGGATCAAATTCTCAAGGGGATAGTTTTAGATGTATTTCCACCAAAATACCGAAGCTTGATGTCTGTTTCTATCAATTCTTCAATCTTTTTTCCAAGCTTATGAAAGGTGGTGTAAGGCATCAGATTGAAAGCTGCTCCTCCATGAACCAGCATCTTAGCCATCGGCTTCCCATCAATAAAACCTTTCCGATATAAAACCTTCAAGTGTCGATGTTTCTCTAGTTTATCAAAATATCCTTGTCCATTTGCAATATTAATTGGGCAATAGCTTCTTCTTCATCATCGGTATATATTCATCTTCTTGCGGTGTATGATCCTTGAACTCCACAGGCAATAGCAAAGCCATACTAACATTAGCTGAGGGTTTACCTTTGTCACCTTTTTGCTTGACATGCCAGACTTGAGGTTTGTTCCGAATCTTTTCTTCTTCCAACGCTCTGTTCCTGAGACGTTGAACTCTCCTCTTCTAATTCATGGTCAATCCTCCTAGGCACCATTGACCTTCTTGCCAAATGTACTCTTGTTCTTGATAGTCAACTTCATCTTGGTCCACCACCCTTTTGCCAAGCTGATCGCGGACAATTCCTACTTTTATGCATTGATTTAAGTCCCACGAATGATCAAGACGTTCATACAGGGATCGGCGGTTGGATTGAGATTGTATGTACTCTAGATACTGATCATTGCATTCAAAGCAGTTATTTCGAGTAGGCACTTTCAATTCTTCATTCCAACAATATCTTAAGAAAGGGCAATTCCAATGCAGCTTGATGCGCTCTTTCTGATGCTCTTCCTCCAGCCATAAATGATGGCCATTTTCTTGTTGATGCGGCCATTTATTTAGCAAGATCCGAGAAGTCACGCGTTGTCGCGTTGGGCCAGTTTTCGAAGGCTCGCCATGTTCGTATCGACTATTTTGCTGATCGAGCGTTTTCTCAACTTCCCGGTATTCCTCTACTGTCATATGAACTTTGGGATCTGATGTTCCATCCTTTTTAGCTTTGACTAATATGAGTAGCTTGGTTTCCTTCTTTGGCAACGATACTTGGACCATATTCATAGGGAAAGGGTGATTTTCAATTCCCATTGGTTTCTTGTTCTTCTCAAACTCAATCTTCTCCTGTTGGATGGCCCTCTGAATGTAATGCCGGAAAGTTCTACTCTCATTGGTATGATGAATTTTAGTGCCATTGAACTTGCAATACCTCATAATTTTAAGTTCTTCAGCCGAAGGCAACCTATGATTGCCTATCAACTTAATATGTCCTTTCTCCAGCAACATATTAAAAATGTTATCGGCCTTGGCGATGTCAAAATCATATCTATTGTCATTAGGCTTTGCCCATGGAAATAGCACTAAATTTTTGCAAGTCCACTCTACAGCAGCAATATCTTCTCCTAGATTATCATAATAGTAGTCTTCAGCTTCGACTATCCTAGTTGCTTTCTGAAATCTATTTCCTCGTGACACTGAGAATCAGATTTGGTTTTTGATACAAGACACCCGACTGGTTAGATGTCCCATATTCTCTATGTCTTGCCCAGATACCTTTTCCCTGAGTGCTGGGTGCAAGCCACGAGTTGGAATATCCACCAACTCTTCATCACATAATTTTAGGGAACAGCATTACCTCCGAACCTCTCTGAACCTCTGAAGATATTGGTCTCCTGTCTTATTGTTTCTCTGTTGTACCTCTATTAAATCTGAGTCTCTTTTCTTTGGTGCCAGAATAGAAGTATGCATGGAATATCTTTTTTAGGTTGTCCTGGCCAGATATAGATTCAGGTGGCAACAATGAAACAAATGAGAATGCTGGCCCTAATAGAGATAAAGGGAGAAGACGCACCATAAGCACCTGCTTAGTGGAAGCTTCCCATAACTAGGTGAGGTATCGACTAACATGTTCCATACATGATACCGAATCCAAGCCGGTGAATTATGAGAAATCTGGAATGCTATACAGAGGTGGAAGAATTACTTGATCATACCATTCTGGGTAGGGCTTCTCGTACGAATATTGTTTATTCTTTGGCATTAGTCCAAATTGATATTACATCATCTTAGTTATTTTACCCACGAGTTGGTCAACTTGAGTTTCTTGCCGATTCTGCTAGTTTAAAATGGCTTGCAGAGCGAGACTTTGGCCTCCCTAATATTCTGGATTGGGCAAGATTTCATAGGTCTCATACTTAGAAACATAATGGTATCTGGGAGGACATCCATGAGCTTGGAAGGGCCTATTTTTGAAACCGATATGGAGGTGTTTGATGCCCCCCCATGAATATTCATAGTCGAGTGTTGCATTGGCTATGACTCCAAAGCATTTTGGTTCTGACCAGTACCTCCATCCTGTCTATTTGTCATTGTTTGATTGAAATAGACCGGGCCTCTCTATTGGATTGATTTCCGATTCCAATGTTCTTTCATTATATTGCCCAATGTTCTGCAGAATAAATTATTATGATTCATAAGAGTTTCACTCATGGCTTTGCCGACCATCTCCAGCAATGTTCTTTCTTCAATATCAACATCCTCGTCTCTCTACCCATGAAGGAGCACTTGAGGCAGCAGGGTCTTCTGGATAATCTTATCACACATTTGCCAAAAGACAATAGCCACTTTTCTTGATATTGCTCAACTACTTTAGCGATAAGTTGTTTTATGTCATCTGACAGATCTTGTTGGGAGATGTTGAGGACCCCTTCATTATCCATGTTGGTTTGCATTGTGTCCCACCGGGCGTGTTAAAACGGGTGTTGGTCTAAAAATGTGTTAGAACATTCAACATGCTTGGAAGCCGAAAGGATTTGTTGAAAGTAAGAGCCTTGAGATTTCTTTACCTTCTATGGCTGATCTGATCAGATGTTCAAACCAAGGCGTACCAGTCAATTTGACTCTACTATTGACAAGGAGGTGCAAACAGTAAGTAACAAAAACGGAACGTGTCAGCTTTGATTCTAAATTGTTCCGATGTGCAGCTATTTAGCCAAAGCATTACGGCTATTTACTAGAGTCGATATCCACAGGTAGAAAATATATCAAAAATGACTTATCATGTAATAGAGCATTCAAATGATACGACTTAGCCAATATGCAACACATATGTGCAAAAATACGACATGCGAAGGATAATAATCCGTATTAACATTAATGGATCCGTTAAGCTTACTGAATTAGCCCTAACATTACTACCAATGGGGTTCATCTAGATCGATTGCAGCCATAATAGTAATAATAGATCACACCAGCAATGGGGTATGTTGAGCTTGAGGCTGCGCTTCGCAAGTGATGCTGTGTGCATGTATCCGTTTTACTATTATGACTGATCTACACTATATTTATATTTTACCACAGGGAAACAATGGAGTAAAGATTTATTAGATAACAAAGGATTGAGTACTAATTAATGTACCAGCATAGCTAGAGCAAGGGGTAAATATAATGATAAGATTTATGTAATATGACATTCAGGGGATAGTGTTGACACCAATATTTTGTCAGAGATATTCAATTGGCAATTCATGAAGGAGAGAGGTCAAAATCGACGGGTCAGCGGTTTGCGTATGAATCGGCTAGTCACCTTGGCGGTGAAGGAAAGAAGAGGCAATCATCGGAAGGAGAGTTTGCTCCAACATAAGACGAACTACACTGGGTTTGCTATCGCGTCTGGCATGCATATATAGAGGACGAAAATCGCTACAGCGCCATACTGTAAAACTTTCAGATGGGGCCTTTATCCGCCAAATATAGCGGGATAGAGGGCGTTCGGTACCGCCTATGGCCCACCATGCACGGGAGGCAAGAGCAGGACAGAGAGCATGGGACAGCTATGGGCCCCACTGTTTTCACTAGATAAAAATTTTTATAACTCACAAACCAAAAAACCAAATTAAATTCCGAGTACACCATTAAATTCGTTTCAATAAATCCTTTAAAACAAGATTTCACATGGATATATTTAGAAAAAATTACACTGAGGGTAGTTGGTATAGAGTATGAGATATAGAGGTTGATGGGTGCGGAAGAAACGAGTATAGAGCAGAGAATCTTGGTGACCAAGATGTACAGAGGATGGAAATAGAGGATGATGAGTGCAGGATAGTCTAAGGAAGTTTGAACATGACAGACTTCACGAGGAAGGAAAGATTGGGTACAAATATTAGACCCTTTGACCTTAATCTTTCCTTGAATATTACACCTTCAACTGTATTTTCCACTATATTCATGCATAAATCCTAGAAAATAGTATTTTTTCCAATACAAGTGGAACTAGGTGGATTATAATGACATATGCACGTGAATTATGTTATTTTTTTCCTTTTAAGACTATAGTTGGCGGGTAAAATAGAGCGTTAATTACCACCATCATCACCTGAGCCCACGAAACGGCTTAAGTGGATCCTGAACTGGCTAAGCCATCCGGCTAAGCCAGATCCCCTTCGAGTCCAAACCGATTTGTTTCCAAATCCCGTTTTGTCAATTGTTTAACATGGTAAACTTGTGGAACGCGTTCTGGAGTGTTTTTCTACTGAGATAAGACCACCCCCCTCTATATATATGAGAGGATCACGACCGTTTGAGATCTCAACTATCCAGTGGACAAAATCAATCTACAACTCTCCTTTTACTCTCTTTTCCAACCCCTATATTTTTCATCTCTTGATCCGACGACCAAGGATGGCACCCTAGACTTGCTGGTCGACCTAGGGCAACCTGACGACATTCATCCCTGATGGGGTCCCTCCTGGGCGAGAGCTTCAATAGTTTCTTTGCTATTTTGTCTGAAAACTAGTCGGTTGTTTATAATGCAAGCACGATGGTTACACATTGCTTGTTTGCTAGTAAACCTAGCCATTCTTCAACACTTTACAGTGATATCCTCGGTGCATTCTTCGGTCCGTGGCGGTCTGGACATCCAAGGACCTGTTGGTGTATGATTCGGATCACCTGCAACATCAACACAAACCAAACAAGAATGGGATTTTCATTCTTCCAACCTTTGCAAGAAGTGTGTTAGAGTATGTAGTGGATTCGGACTGCCTCGCTATACCACGATCTGGCACCTCTCGGGCCCAGATCCACTGGAGTCAACAACATACCGAGGCCTTGGGCCTAACTCTACCTAAAAAACTAGCTTGATAGGTGAGGGCTGTCCCCGCCTAATATGTTGTGCTCCCCAACCATAAATTACCGATGTCGGACTGAACCTAACATCTCCCGCGTCACATATCGGACCAAACTCTTCATATCACACAACCCCGTGTGATCTTCGGAAGACGTTTTTCAGGCCCTGAGCCCAACGCTCCATGTCACACACAACTCGTTTGAACCTCCGAGACGTTAACGGTCTCCTTCGTCATCATGTGACCCCTGATATTTTTCAGGTTTTCTGACTATGGCTCTGATACCACTTGTTATAGTACGCATCGGATTCAGCCTGGCTCACTAGACCCACGAGCAAACGCGCCTTGGGCCTAGGTCCACTGGAGTCGACAACATATCCTGGCCTTAGGCCTAACTCAACCCAAATGACAAGCCTGATAGGTGAGGGCTGCCCCGCCTTATATATTATGCTCCCCCACCATCAATTACCAATGTGGAACTAAACCTAACAACATGTTTCCCATGCATGTTTTTTCAGATAGCCATTCCCCAGGATTTGGAACCCTTGGAGGTTGAAAATCTCGGGCACCCTTCTAGGAGCCAAGCTGGCTATAGCACTTAACTTTCAGTAGTGGCAATCTGGTGCTAGCAATGGCTGCTTGTGTTGGGTCGCATCAAACTCACCTAGGTCATTGGAAACTACGTCCTCTAATTTCTGAATTACTCCGTCCATCCTAGAATAAGAGACGTTTTGGAATTGGACATGGTTACCAATACAAGAGCAAAAATACCAAGGTACCCCTATTATACGGCAAGATGCACTACTCTCTCATCTCTTGTAACACACGAAAAATTGCATTCTTTTAAATAGTAGAAATTTATTTAATTGTGCAATTAATTGATCATTCCAATATAGGGAAATAATAATTTTTCTCAAATATAAAATCAAACCTAGGTCATACACATGTATGATGCATTCATGCTGGAGCATTTCTTCTTTGTACTGTTGTAGCTTATTTGAATTTCTCAAATATTTCAAAACCCAATTTCAAAATCCTTTTGGAAAATGGAAAAAAGAAATAGAGCAGAGCCCTTCCCCTCTCCTTTCTGGCCCGAGCAGCAGCATGGCCTGTTTTCCACTCCCTGGCCCCAGCAGGCCCAGGTCGGATGGCCCGAGGACAGCTCGGCTAATCTGCTCCCTCCCTTCCCCTTACCCCCTCTGACTGTCGAGCGGGACCCACGGGTAAGCCCTTCCTTCTCCACCTCCCTCGCCGCGCGAACAGAGACGCCGCTGCCGTGTTCATCCGCCGCGGCCGAGCACGCGCGCGCGAAGCGTCCCTCTGCCGTGACTGCCAGCCCGACCCCGCGCTCGGTGCTACCGACCAGTGGGACCCCCAGGACAGCCCCTCCCCTATTTCCCTCTGCTGCTCGCCGAGAGTCCGACGCGGGCAAGAAAGAAAACGGCCGAAGCCGAGTTCGTCGTCGCGCCGAGAGTCCGAAGCAGACAAGAAACGGCCGAAGCCGATTTCTCCGCTATTCGAGTTTGTTTCAATCTCCGAGATTGTCGTCACACCTCAGGAGTACTTAAGCAGCGCCACACCCCCCCGTAGCCGTCACCTAACCCTAGCCGTCTCTTCTCGCCGCCACTGCCGAGCTTCCGTGAGAATCGAGCAGCCGCCGCCGCGAGCAATTAGCTCGATTCGCCACCAATTTCCTCCCGGTAAGCCTTTGAGGAGCTTCGCTGTGATCTTGTGAAGTTCCCGAGCACTTTCCCCCTTCGATTTGTGCACTGACACGCCTCCGCCGCCGTTGCAGAGATCCACCGTCCGCCGGATCACGCCGCGAGCTATCTCCGAGTCGATTTCCGACCTTCCCATCACCCTAGGTGAGCTTGCTGATGCTCTTCCCGATCTATGGGTACCCTTCCCGACCTATTTCATGCACCGAAGGCCGAGTTCACCTTCTCTGGCGGCCCTCCGGCCATGGCGTCACCGTCGGCCTCTGTTTTCCGGCCGAGAGCACCGCCACCCCTCCTCTCTTTTAATCTGATCCGCCGATATTGAATCGGACGGCCGAAGAGCAGCCCATACCGATTCAGCCGGTGTTTTTGCGAATAACCCCCTGCGGTTTTTAATGCTAAACCCACGATCCCTTAGCGTATTCTATGATTTGCGCTTTTCAATTTAGAAAACGTATTTTCTCCCGGTATTTAGAAAATGTGTTTTCTATTATTTACAGATTTGCCACTAAACTTCATTTGATCATAATTTACTTGTTTTAGATCCGATTTGAACGATTCAAATTGCGTTAGATTCGTAATTTCATAATCTATCTGATGGTACCACTGTTTCATATATTTTCAACTTTGAAAATTCGAGATTATGTTTAATCTATTACTATTCTATTTTAAATCTTGTAAAATTCATATCTTCCTCGTTTTAAATCCGATTTGTGCAAACTTTATATCGATGAGATCGTAGCAACGTGTAGATTTGTTTTATAACCTTTTTAATTTATTTTTCTCTCTGTTGGTGTACTGTTCTAATGAAAACTCTTGTTTGTATGCATGATTGCCCCTGTATGCGTGTGTGTTGTTATGATGGATCGAGTATAGACGGTGAGCTTTACGTGGGTGATCAAGATCAGTACTGCGACAACCTGAATCACCAGGAGTTTGCTGATCAAGGCAAGTATTAGTATGGATCATCCTTGTTGTCCTATTCACCAAATAAATAATTGCATTTGCATGTGTCTTCCTTGTTAACCATAGTTATTTCCTAGCATTGTTACCCTGTTCCTTGCCACCTATGGGATTATGCATATGGTAAATGTTGCTAGTGCGCTTTTGGGAATCATGATCATGTAAACTTGATTAATTGATTATGCAATATGATTAAAAGATGCCTTTTAGCAACAGGGAACTAGGGGATTCGAGCATAGTTTTGTGATGCTCAAAATCCTTCACCTTTGATAATGATCTGTAAGTATGACACCGGGATTGACAGTGCAACTATGAGGGCTACATGGCTCTGGTTTTAGTCAAGTATGGGCACTTTGTCTAGCTTGTTAGAGGTTACCGAAAGGCGTGATGGGACCTGCCGACTCGGGTATAGTGCGGCTCCTGTCCGAGTGTGTATAATCTGCGTGACCATGTGCCACGAAGAAGGGGGGCTCTACATCTGCTTGCCGGGTTCCTAGCGGCCCTAACTTGTTAGGCGAAGTTCTTTGAAAGACTTCATAGTGAAACCCTGCTCACTCACCTTGGTAGTGTTATGGGAGTAATTAACCCGAGCAAATGGGAATCACGGCTCATAGTGAAAGTGCACAACCTCTGCAGAGTGTAAAACTGGTATACTAGCCGAGCTCACGGTCAAGAGCGGCCTTGGACGTCTTACGGAGTAGCTATCTTTTGGGGTGATGCTTACTTATTGCTAAATCTATTTATTGCTACTCATTAATTATGTTTACTAAGATCATTAGAATGGGCTTATTCATTTGTTGCTATCCAGCTGCATAAAAGGATGATTAATTAAAAGCAACCTGCTGTTAAAACCGTGTCAACCTTTTGAGCCTCATTAACCCATGCTAGTCTTGTTGAGTACGACATGTACTTACGCTTGTTTATTTTTCAATACTCGGTTAAAAATCCCGGATGGGTAACAGATGGTGATAGTGATGAGGACTACCCAGAGGACTACTAGACTTGTGCTTCACCAGTCGACGTCCCTGTGCTATGGAGCTACCGCGAGAGTTATCTTTATTTTTCCGCTGTGTAATGACTTTGATATTATTCGCTATGTATTAAACATTGGTTATGATACAATTTATGTAATTTGTTGGCTTATGTGTGTGACTGATCTCTGGGCGCACATAAGATTATGCATCCCATTTTATCCTTAAAATTGGGTGTGACAAATTGGTATCAGAGCCGTGTTGACTGTAGGACGCAAGCCTAATTAGCACTGGATAGCCCTTAGCTTTATTATCTCCTTTTACTTGTTATATTAATTTGCTACAAGTTTTTGCTGATATCCTACCCTTGTCCATTGCAAAATTTTAACTTAATCTTAATTCCTGTAGATGGCCAACCTTAAGCGCACTGCTCACAAGCGTGTCATGCCACCTAAGAGGTACCTGCAGCGCTTCATCTCTGGCGGACGTGTTTCCCGACCAGAGGTACCCGTGGAAGACGTACCAGTGGAGGAGCCCCAGCAGGAGGTGCCCGCAGAGGAGCCCAGTGAAGAGCCCTTGGAAGACAGCTCTGAAGACGTACCCATGGAGGACCCTCAGAAAGATGAACCCGAGAAGGTGGAGCCGCAGGGTGACCAGGATTGTGCTGGCGACCCTGATGACAAAGATGATGGAGGCGACTCGGATGACTCCGACGACCCCGATGACGATGGCGACGATGATGGAGACCAAGGTGGAAAACCCTGGGTGGGATTGATTCACTATGATCATCATGGTGATGACTACTACCACCCGCTGCTTCTCGACTTGGTGCGCCGTTTCTACCCCAACGCCTCGGTGCTGTACAAGACGGAGCACTGGAAGCACCCTGACTACGCCAACTACTATGAGACGAGGGTGTACATCAAGGAGGGAAGCCAGGTGAAGAATATCCACTATGCTGTCTCCATTCGACTCTCCAAAGCTGCCGCCATCAAGGATGCCGCACGACAAGCTCTTATGGTGCACCGCCACGAGAATTGGGACATTCATCAAGTGGGAGATGCACCGCTACCTTCCCCGCCGTCAGAGTGGCCAAGCTAACTGCAGTATCGCCGGTCCACTTGGAGAAGTGAACGCCCGACTCCACGCTGCCTTGGAATGTTTGGCCTAGACCAACACCTTTCTGGACCAGACACTGGATGAGCTGAACACCAGGACTGAAGCTAACTACAAGCTCAGCCGGGCGGTGGATGAGTTGAACAGGCAACTCGGTGTTGGACCCCCTCCGCCATCACCAAGGTGTCTAGCTGAATCGCCGCCAAGGAACCGAGGAGACCATGGAGATGCTCACACCCGCACCGACATTGACCCCTAGAGGAAGTTTCTAGGGCAGTCATCTGGAAGCAACAGCTGCTTCCGTAACAACCAGCAGCAGCCTCAGCAGCAACAACGTTTCCAGGGACAGTCTGGATTCAAGAACAATTTCCAGAATCAACAACGTTCCTAGAACCAGCAGCGTTCCCAGTACCAGCGACAAGGTGGCAACCAGGCGCCACAACTGACTGCTCCCAACAACATCCCAGTGAAGAATGGTGCCCCCAACAAGTGTTTCCGTTGTGGCAAGGAAGGACACTTGTCCTACAATTGTCCTGAGAAACAGAATTCCCAAGCCTCCCAGAAGCAGAACAACCAGCAGAGAGTGCCACCTCGCACCGGGAAGGTGAACCATGTGTCGGTTGATATGGCACAGGAGACTCCAGAGGTCATGATGGGTACGTTCAATATCGATTCCATCCCCGCTACAGTTCTTTTTGACTCTGGTGCTTCGCATACTTTTATTTCGCACACATTTGTTAGAAAGCATGGTATTCCCCTTAGTGTCATGAAACATCCTATTATGGTTTCTTCTTCCGGGTGGTGTTATGCAAGCTACTCTTCAGTGTCTCCCGATTACTGTCTCATTAAGGGAGGTAGAATTCGAGATAACCCCTACGGTGCTAAATACTGCCGGAATTGATCTTATCCTGGGTATGGATTGGATGAAGAAATACAACACGAACATAGGGTGTAAGGAGAAGGTTGTAACTGTCACTACACCAAAGGGAGATGAGGTCCGAGTTGAAGTTGCTCTGCAAGTGCAACAACAAGCCACAGTACATCAGCTCAGAGAAGAAGTGTAGCCGGATAACTCAGTGGTGGATGAGTTTGAAGATGTGTTTCCAGATGAGTTGCCAGGTATGCCGCCTGACCGTGACATTGAATTTATCATTGAGTTGTTACCTGGTACTGCACCTATAGCTAAACGTCCATATAGAATGGGAGTTAAAGAATTAGAAGAACTTAAGAAACAAATCAAAGAACTGTCAGAAAAAGGTTTCATTCGTCCTAGTTCTTCACCTTGGGGAGCCCCGGTTATTTTTGTTGATAAGAAAGATGGTAGTCAAAGGATGTGTGTTGATTATCGGACACTGAATGAGGTCACCATTAAGAACAAGTATCCATTGCCTAGAATTGATGACTTATTTGATCAGTTGAGAGGTGCTTGTGTGTTCTCCAAGATTGATCTTCGTTCAGGTTATCATCAGTTGAAGATTCGTGACTCTGACATACCTAAGACTGCATTCACTACTCGGTATGGATTGTATGAGTATACGGTAATGTCCTTTGGTTTGACTAATGCACCTGCCTACTTCATGTATCTGATGAACAAGGTATTCATGGAATTCTTGGATAAGTTTGTTGTGGTGTTCATTGATGATATCTTGATCTACTCCAAGAATGAAGAAGAGCATGCCGAACATCTGACATTGGTTTTGCAGAAGCTCAGAGAACACAAGTTGTATGCCAAGCGAAGTAAGTGCGAGTTCTGGTTGAGAGAAGTTGCTTTTCTAGGACATATTGTGTCCAATGGTGGAATTTCTGTAGACCCAAGCAAGGTGGCAGACGTGTTGAATTGGAAGCCGCCAACTGATGTGACTGGCATTCGTAGTTTTCTTGGTTTAGCTGGTTACTACCGAAGGTTCATTGAAGGATTCTCCAAGCTTGCGAAGCCAATGACTTCCTTGCTAGAGAAGAATGCCAAGTTTGTGTGGTCTGAGAAGTGCCAAGCTAGTTTTGAAGAATTGAAGAAGAGATTGACAACAGCCCCAGTGTTGGTTTTGCCGGATCTGAGTAAGAAGTTCTCTATCTATTGTGATGCTTCCCGCCTAGGTCTTGGTTGTGTTCTCATGCAAGAAGGAAGAGTCATAGCATATGCATCGAGACAGTTGAGGAAGCATGAGTTGAATTATCCTACTCATGATTTGGAGTTAGCAGCTGTGGTTCACGCTCTGAAGTTATGGAGACATTATCTGATTGGTCATAAGTGTGACATCTATACAGATCATAAGAGCTTAAAGTATATCTTCACCCAGTCAGAGTTGAATTTGAGGCAACGTCGTTGGCTGGAATTGATAAAGGATTATGACCTGGAATTGCATTATCATCCAGGCAAGGCAAATGTTGTGGCCGATGCTCTTAGTAGAAAAAGTTATGCTAATGAGATTCGAACAACCATTATTCCAGCAGAGTTGTGTGCAGAGATGGAGCGTCTCAACTTGGGAATTGTGATCAATGCTGTTGAGATGGAGGTTGAACCCACACTAGAGCAAGAGATACGAAAGGCTCAGTTGGAAGATGAGAAGCTCAAAGAAATAGCAGAGAACATTGTGGTTGGAAAATCACCCGGGTTCAGGCTAGATGAGAATGGAACCTTATGGTTTGGGAAGAGACTCTGTGTACCTGAAGTAAAATCTATCCGAGACGCTATACTGCGTGAAGCTCATGAGTCAGCATATTCTATACACCCAGGAAGTACCAAGATGTATTTGGATCTGAAGGAAAAATATTGGTGGGTTGGACTGAAGCGTGATGTAGCAGAATATGTGGCTATATGTGATACCTGTCAGAGAGTTAAAGCTGAACACCAGAGACCTGCAGGATTGCTACAACCACTAAAGATACCTGAGTGGAAGTGGGAAGAAGTCGGTATGGACTTCATAGTTGGATTGCCACGTACTCAGAGAGGTTATGATTCAATCTGGGTAATTGTGGATCGACTGACTAAAGTAGCTCATTTCCTTCCAGTCAAGACCACTTATGGAGGTCCTAAACTAGCAGAGTTGTATATGGAGAGAATAGTGTGTCTGCATGGAGTTCCAAAGAAAATTGTGTCTGATAGGGGCACTCAATTCACCTCACATTTCTGGCAAAAGATACATGAGTCTCTAGGTACTAAGCTGAATTTCAGTTCTGCATGTCATCCTCAGACTGACGGTCAAACTGAACGGATTAATCAGATTTTGGAAGATATGTTGAGAGCTTGTGCTTTACAGTATGGAACGAGTTGGGATAAGAGTCTGCCGTATGCGGAGTTCTCTTATAATAATAGTTACCAGAAAAGTCTCAAGATGGCACCCTTCGAAGCATTGTATGGACGCAAGTGCAGGACACCCTTGTTTTGGAATCAAACTGGAGAGAGTCAAGTGTTTGGACCGGATGTGTTGAGAGACGCAGAGGAGCAAGTCCAGACAATAAGAGAGAACTTGAGAATAGCACAATCTAGACAGAAGAGCTATGCGGATACACGGAGAAGAGAACTAGCTTTTAATGTAGGAGACTATGTATATCTTAAAGTGTCCCCGATGAGAAGTGTGAAAAGGTTCAACAGCAAAGGAAAATTGGCACCAAGGTATATTGGTCCTTTCAAGATCCTAGAGAGACGTGGAGAAGTGGCATATCAGCTAGAACTTCCGGAAAGTTTGTCCGGTGTGCATGATGTGTTCCACATATCTCAGTTGAGAAAGTGTTTGAGAGTACCAGAAGAGCAGGTTCCTGTCGAGGAAATAGTTTTCAAGAAGGGTCTCACTTATGAGGAACATCCAGTGAAAATTTTGGAAACCGCAGTAAGAGTTACAAGAAGTCGAGTTATAAAGATGTGCAAGGTGCAGTGGCATCAGTACTCTGAGGAAGAAGCTACTTGGGAAAGAGAGGAAGATCTCAGAGAAAAGTACCCGGAGTTGTTTGAGTAAGCACCAACTGAATCTCGAGGACGAGATTATTTTTAAGGGGGTAGAATTGTAACACCCGAAAAATTGCATTCTTTTAAATAGTAGAAATTTATTTAATTGTGCAATTAATTGATCATTCCAATATAGGGAAATAATAATTTTTCTCAAATATAAAATCAAACCTAGGTCATACACATGTATGATGCATTCATGCTGGAGCATTTCTTCTTTGTACTGTTGTAGCTTATTTGAATTTCTCAAATATTTCAAAACCCAATTTGAAAATCCTTATGGAAAATGGAAAAAAGAAATAGAGCAGAGCCCTTCCCCTCTCCTTTCTGGCCCGAGCAGCAGCTTGGCCTGTTTTCCACTCCCTGGCCCCAGCAGGCCCAGGTCGGATGGCCCGAGGACAGCTCGGCCGATCTGCTCCCTCCCTTCCCCTTACCCCCTTTGACTGTCGAGCGGGACCCACGGGTCAGCCCTTCCTTCTCCACCTCCCTCGCCGCGCGAACAGAGACGCCGTTGCCGTGTTCATCCGCCACGGCCGAGCACGCGCGCGCGAAGCGTCGCTCTGCCGTGACTGCCAGCCCGACCCCGCGCTCGGTGCTACCGACCAGTGGGACCCCCAGGACAGCCCCTCCCCTGTTTCCCTCTGCTGCTCGCCGAGAGTCCGACGCGGGCAAGAAAGAAAACGGCCGAAGCCGAGTTCGTCGCCGCGCCGAGAGTCCGAAGCAGTGAAGAAACGGCCGAAGCCGATTTCTCCGCTATTCGAGTTTGTTTCAATCTCCGAGATTGTCGTCACACCTCGGGAGTATTTAAGTAGCGCCACACCCCCCCGTAGCCAGTCACCTAACCCTAGCCGCCTCTTCTCGCCGCCACTGCCGAGCTCCCGCGAGAACCGAGTAGCCGCCGCCGCGAGCAATTAGCTCGATTCGCCACGAATTTCCTCCCGGTAAGCCTTTGAAGAGCTTCGCTGTGATCTTGTGAAGTTCCCGAGCACTTTCCCCCTTCGATTTGTGCACTGACACGCCTCTGCCGCTGTTGCAGAGATCCACCGTCCGCCGGATCACGCCGCGAGCTATCTCCGAGTCGATTTCCGACCTTCCCATCACCCTAGGTGAGCTTGCGATGCTCTTCCCGATCTATGGGTACCCTTCCCGACCTATTTCATGCACCGAAGGCCGAGTTCACCTTCTCTGGCGGCCCTCCGGCCATGGCGTCGCCGTCGGCCTCTGTTTTCCGGCCGAGAGCACCGCCACCCCTCCTCTCTTTTAATCTGATCCGCCGATTTTGAATCGGGACGGCCGAAGAGCAGCCCATACCGATTCGGCCGGTGTTTTTGCGAATAACCCCCTGCGGTTTTAATGCTAAACCCGCGATCCCTTAGCGTATTCTGTGATTTGCGCTTTTCAATTTAGAAAACGTATTTTCTCTCGGTATTTAGAAAATGTGTTTTCTATTATTTACAGATTTGCCACTAAACTTCATTTGATCATAATTTACTTGTTTTAGATCCGATTTGAACGATTCAAATTGCGTTAGATTCATAATTTCATAATCTATCTGATGGTACCACTGTTTCATATATTTTCAACTTTGAAAATTCGAGATTATGTTTAATCTATTACTATTCTATTTTAAATCTTGTAAAATTCATATCTTCCTCGTTTTAAATCCGATTTGTGCAAAGTTTATATCGATGAGATCGTAGCAACGTGTAGATTTGTTTTATAACCTTTTTAATTTATTTTTCTCTCTGTTGGTGTACTGTTCTAATGAAAACTCTTGTTTGTATGCATGATTGCCCCTGTATGCGTGTGTGTTGTTATGATGGATCGAGTATAGACGGTGAGCTTTATGTGGGTGATCAAGATCAGTACTGCGACAACCCGGATCACCAGGAGTTTGCTGATCAAGGCAAGTATTAGTATGGATCATCCTTGTTGTCCTATTCACCAAATAAATAATTGCATTTGCATGTGTCTTCCTTGTTAATCATAGTTATTTCCTAGCATTGTTACCCAGTTCCTTGCCACCTATGGGATTATGCATATGGTAAATGTTGCTAGTGCGCTTTTGGGAATCATGATCATGTAAACTTGATTAATTGATTATGCAATATGATTAAAAGATGCTTTTTTAGCAACAGGGAACTAGGGGATTCGAGCATAGTTTTGTGATGCTCAAAATCCTTAACCTTTGATAATGATCTATAAGTATGACACCGGGATTGACAGTGCAACTATGAGGGCTACATGGCTCTGGTTTTAGTCAAGTATGGGCACTTTGTCTAGCTTGTTAGAGGTTACCGAAAGGCGTGATGGGACCTGTCGACTCGGGTATAGTGCGGCTCCTGTCCGAGTGTGTATAATCTGCGTGACCTTGTGCCACGAAGAAGGGGGGCTCTACATCTGCTTGCCGGGTTCCTAGCGGCCCTAACTTTTTAGGCGAAGTTCTTTGAAAGACTTCATAGTGAAACCCTGCTCACTCACCTTGGTAGTGTTATGGGAGTAATTAACCCGAGCAAATGAGAATCACGGCTCATAGTGAAAGTGCACAACCTCTGCAGAGTGTAAAACTGGTATACTAGCCGAGCTCACGGTCAAGAGCGGCCTTGGACGTCTTACGGAGTAGCTATCTTTTGGGGGTGATGCTTACTTATTGCTAAATCTATTTATTGCTACTCATTAATTATGTTTACTAAGATCATGAGAATGAGCTTATTCATTTGTTGCTATCCAACTGCATAAAAGGATGATTAATTAAAAGCAACCTGCTGTTAAAACCGTGTCAACCTTTTGAGTCTCATTAACCCATGCTAGTCTTGTTGAGTACGACATGTACTTACGCTTGTTTATTTTTCAATACTCGGTTAAAAATCCCGGATGGGTAACAGATGGTGATAGTGATGAGGACTACCCAGAGGACTACTAGACTTGTGCTTCACCAGTCGACGTCCCTGTGCTATGGAGCTACCGCGAGAGTTATCTTTATTTTTCCGCTGTGTAATGACTTTGATATTATTCGCTATGTATTAAACATTGGTTATGATACAATTTATGTAATTTGTTGGCTTATGTGTGTGACTGATCTCTGAGCGCACATAAGATTATGCATCCCATTTTATCTTTAAAATTGGGTGTGACATCTCTTCAGCTCATATTCCCAAGCTTTATAATGGCGCTGCAGGCTAGCTGGCTACCTTAGTATGGTTGATAAGCATGCTGCACCCTAAAACGACATTTATACTGGGACAATGTTTAAAAGCGATCAGGAGATCAGTCAAGGTAAAAAATCTTTTATTCATCAAGATCAGAGGCCAAACAAAACAGCGGACACACTTGCCAAAAAAGCAAGGTGTGCTAGAATCCCAAGCTGTTGTCTTCTTTCTTGCCAGACATTAGCACATTCACAGATATATAATGTTGCTCAAGCTTCAGAACATTTCGAATGGAGCAATCTTAGCCCTATATATGTACTTTTGTTTGTGATGCCGTCAAATTTTAACCTTTCAAAAAAAAAGTATGGTTGGTGATATATTGAGTAATGCACATCTATTCCACTTGTTATACAAAATAGAAGAGAAATTTAAGAAAGCAACTAAGGGGTCGTTTCCTTACAAATTGTTCCTAAAAATCTCTTATTTTCACTTTAAGAAACACCTTGAAGACGTCCTGTTTTTAGGGACAACGGTTGGTTCAAGTGATCTGTCCCTAAAAATATGATTACAAGGATGATTATCTTAACCTAACCATCCCTTAAAACGGATACATTCTGGGGAGGTTTGTTTAGGAGAACCTCCCCAAGAAGGATTTCTAGGGATGGTTCGTATTCTTAAGCTACGATGATGCCTGGTCAAGATAGAGGCTGTTTGCTATATGATCTGCTTTTGAAAAAAAGAAGACAGTGACCAAAAAAAAAAAAAAAAAAAAAAAAAACTGTGCAGTACTATTGGGAGACACAAAGACTTAAATTATTGCTTCTCAATCCGTCTATTTTGGCCTTTCTTATGAAGCCAGCTGTGATGATTAGTAAAATGACACAAAGGGGACAATTAACTTAAATAAGGATAAACAAGAGCCAAAGCATTTGATAGTTTGTTATAATACAATTGTTACGTGCGTGCGGACTTTGATTATATATTAAAAGGAATCAGATGGTACATGGACGTGGAAATATATTGTATAATACTGTCCATTCTTATAGATGGTGGTCCGGAACTCAGGCGAACTGAAAACTAACAGCTCAGGTACTTAAGAAAGTAAGAGGTGTTTGGTTCTAGGGATACTACATTTTAATCTGTGTCATATCGAATGTTTGATTATTTTTTAGAGTGTATTAAATATTACATGTTTATAGAACTAATTATATAGATGGACGCTGTTCAATGAGACGAATTTAATAGGACTAATTAATTCATCATTATCACATATTTACTGTTGTACCATATTGTCAAATTATGGGTCATGTAGGTTTAAAAAATTCATCACGCAAATAGTCTTCATCTATGAAATTAGTTTTATAATTAGTCTATATCTAATCCTGTAAAATAGTATCCATATATTCAATGTGATAGAGACTCTTTTTGTCCGGCGAAGCAAACACCTCCAAACCATTTTTATTTTTTTATGATACCATGAATCAGTTTTACAGCACATTAGACGCGCGTGACACATAACCTTGTCGTATATGGTAATCATTGTGGTCTATCTAGAATACTTCAACCACATGATTTGTTTTGAATGATTGCATTCTTCATGGCCAAACAAATGGATAAATAATTTGGATGTAAAGAGTCAACATTGTGATTATAATTATGATAAATGGTTAATAATTAATTGCACAAGTTTCAACAATCGATTACATCAATATTTAATTTTTAGGAGGAAAAGAAATCAGTGCCCAACATATTCCTATTGCTTGCTTCAATGAACAGCTGGGGCACACTCAATCACAATGTTGGTGGTTGTTGCTTGACAATTATCATGATCACCACCTGATACTAGCTAATTAGTATCCTTTCATACGTCTCTAGATACACCAAACATATATATCATTGCCAAAAGTGAGGGGACACGACCAAATGCTCAAATGATATGTTCTTCCAAAATCCTAAACAATGCATCTTCCTTTTTCAGTACTGTGGCAGTTCATTGTGAGACATCAAATCCTCTACATGATTACACAACATCATCACTCCTGACCATGTAGCCAACACAACGAGGTCATCCCTATCAGTGATCACCAAATATTGCATCATGACCTCCACCTCCCCATCCACTTGTAATGTCCAAGAGATGCATCTGGCCCGACAACAGACTGTGCCTATATTCATCAGTGCCTTAGTATTCCTGTAGAGAACATGAACATAACCAACTCGGAATTTATAATTTATTCATCGGAAATTTATTTCAGCTGTTCGGGGCCATATATTAACTAGTATCAAAACATGAGATTTGTTGATTCTGTAGGCAAACTATTGCTCTTACTATTTTGCATACATCAGCAGCAGGTTATCATCGTTAGATACTGTCGTATGTTTGAAAACACTTCATTTTTATGAGTAAATAGAGAAAATTTAATCACTGGTTTGCTTTCGACGCTTAAAATTTACTGCTGCTATTATATATACCTGCAAGTGAGGGAATAGCTTTTCTAAAGAATGGTTGAACTGGGACAGCCCACCTCACTCAACCATACCTACATACCGTAATTGGAGAATTCCTGATTGGTGAGGTTGCAGTTGTGACTTGTCAACCCCCACCATTAAAAAGGTTGTTACAATATGAGCTAACCTGACCAATGTCCCACATCAGACAGACCTTTCAACTGGCCCAGTTCTTCAGAGTACCATGTGGAAAGCAATTATATGGTGTGTAAAGAGGGCAAGCCTTACTGAATTTTCAGAGTTCCATGATGGTGCAATCTTGGCAGATATCTGCTACTAGTAGTAGTACTACCGAAAAGAAAAAGTTACTTTGGAGTCACCACGCACATCAGTGTGTGTCTGATCCAGTAAATGTGCGCATAGGTGACTGAAGTTGTGGGTGAGTGCAGTCGGCACAATCTTCACCACTCTTACTACGCGTAAAAAAAAATATTAATACAATATATTGCAATGAATATTTGGGATGAATCAGAGGGTATTATTTTGTTTCTGCAAATCCTGCCCTAAAAGAGTATAAAACGACGTGGAGACCCTAATTTATCATGCTAATAAGTGATGATCACACCAGCTGGTAAAGCCAGGGATAGAAGTGGAAAATTGAAGAAGGATCAGTAGGTGCATGCATGTATTAGACTGTCTCCAACGGAGGCAATGCAAACATGAGAGGCATTCCAGCATTTGGGTAGCCTACAGGGGAAAGGTGCACGATGCAAAATATTTCGTCTCCAACAACGGACGCAACAGGTGACCTAAAAATCCTCCATCGCAACCTCTGGCGAGTCCGCCGGCCTGGGCACCCCAGCCTCCCTGTCGCCACTTCCCTCCCCGCCGTCGCGTTCCCTGCCCGCCGCGGCTTCCCCTTCCCTTCCTCTCCTCGCCGCGTTTCCTGCTCCTTGCCGTGGCTTGCCTCGCTCGCCGTCATCCGCGCCGCCGTGGCTCGCGCGCCGTCACGCCCCGCCGCGCTGCCGGGTGCACGTCCACCTCGCCATCCTCCTCCTCGGTCTCTACCTCGCCATCCGCCTTGCTCCACCGGGCCGCGGACTCGCCTCGCAGCGCCGCCGCGGCTCGCCTCGCCCGCCGTCGGACCCGCTCGGGCTCTCCTCCTACGGGCCTACCACTGCCTGATTGCGTCGTCGATAGAGGTGAGGCATTTTTGCCTCTCGGTTGTGCACGGACACAAAATGCCTGCTCCGTTTGGCTCTCCCATTGGAGGCAGATTTCGATAGGCAAAACTTCTGTGCACGACCAATTTTGGGTTTGGGTCTTCATTTGGCTCCTCCGTTGGAGATAGTCTTAGGAGAATGGAAAATGGTGTTCGACGTACACCTAGAATCACATGGACATTGCAATTCCTACCTTTTTCAATTTTGTCAACCTTTGCAAGTGTGAAGTGCATTATTGTGTTTTGGTTTGCTTGTTTTGGCTCATGTGGCCTACCTGCTGAGTGCTGCCACCTCTATATGTATGGGTGTCCATCCTTTCCTCGTCTCTCTCTCGCCCTCTCCTCTTCCTAGCTAGCTTCTCCCTCTTCACACATATTCTCTGCTTCCTCAACCATTCTCTGTCACTCTCTCTCTCTCTCTCTCTCTCCCTCTCCATCTGTCTCCACACATAACACAAAGGAGCAGAAGCAGCTAACATCTCCTTGATATAGACAACATCAGAAGAAAAGAAACTGTGCATGGAGCAAGAAGAGGTCGGGCTTGCCCTGGGCCTCTCCCTCGGCTCCGGGCACCAACAGGAGCTCAAGGGTGAACAATCATCGCCTCCATCGCATCCATGTGCGCTGTTGGAGCCGTCTCTGTCGCTCAGCAGCCTCCCTGCCAACGATGGCCTGACGGCACCGGTGAGGAGGATCTCTGCCGTGAAGAGGGAACTGCAGATGGAGGAGGACGATGAGACCACCGACAGGGCGCTAGTGGCGTCATCGGCCAGTGGTCACTGCCGATGACGACGAAGGGTGCAACAGTCGGAAGAAGCTGAGGCTGTCCAAGGAGCAGTCGGCGCTGCTGGAGGACCACTTCAAGGAGCACAGCACCCTCAACCCTGTAAGTAGTCCTGCTAGGTACAAGTAGAACATATATAAGTTGAATTAGCGCTTCTGATATCATGCATCTAAAATTATTTTTTTCAGTATTTTTGGTCTGCAAATTCCTAACCTCCCCCCCCCCCCCCCCTCCCCCTTTTTTTTTTTGCTTGTGTTGTGCATGGCTCATCTGAGCAGAAGCAAAAGGCTGCTTTGGCCAGGCAACTGAACCTGAGGCCAAGGCAGGTGGAGGTGTGGTTCCAAAACAGAAGAGCCAGGTTAGTCAGTCATATTCTCCTTTCTGTTTTTTTTTTCGTTCGCTCCTACCAATTCTCATACCAATATTTGAAGAACCATTCATAAATTAAACCATATCATATATGATTATTCCTATTAGAATTATCTAGTACTATATGATCGATCTATTGCATATTTGCATATATGATAACTGTATATCCTGATGTCTTCCATGCATGACATGTAATTGTGGCGTGCAGAACCAAGTTGAAGCAGACAGAAGTGGACTGCGAGCTTCTGAAGCGCTGCTGCGAGACGTTAACAGAAGAGAACCGGCGCCTCCACCGTGAGCTCCAGCAGCTCCGCGCCCTCAGCCACCCCCACCGCCACCCGGCTGCCTATTTCATGCCCACCGCTGCACTCTCCATCTGTCCCTCCTGCGAGCGCCTCTCCACTACCGGAGCGTCTGCCGCCACCGCTGCCACCACCGGTGCAAATCGCCCTAATAAGGCCGGTGGTGGTCCTGGCCGAGCACCACACTTGTTCAGCCCTTTCACCAATTCTG
This sequence comes from Eremochloa ophiuroides, assembly GCA_038502445.1. Classification (NCBI taxonomy): domain Eukaryota; kingdom Viridiplantae; phylum Streptophyta; class Magnoliopsida; order Poales; family Poaceae; genus Eremochloa; species Eremochloa ophiuroides. The sequence goes on from JAHLJS010000002.1 coordinate 68,442,920, forward strand.
CTGCCTGCAGCTGAACAACGTTATCCATTATATATATTTTTCCACTTCCACCCATGGTTTATTAGGCAATAGCAAATCATTTGATCACTATATATATATGTATATACATGAACACACATGCATATATCTCTAGACTTTAGCTAGCAACTATATCTCTGCATCCATCATTCATCGATAGTCATCCACTAATAAATAGTAGTAATTGGTTCACTAGATGGCATATATTCCTGTCCCCTACCCCCTTAATTCGTTGGCTTTGTTTTTTCACAAGCTAATGGAGGATGGAGCACCACCCATGCATGATAATTCTAGTAGGAATAACAAGGAAGTGTCTTGTTTGGTGTTGCTTCTGCTATAGTTAGTATAGTGGCTCTTGTTGGTGGTGTAGCTGGCTTTACGTAGTAGTATAGTTGTTGCTGATGAATTTCCTTGTATTAATTAATTGCCAGTCAGGAAAGTATCGTCATCATTAGATGATGATGACATGATACCACATACACATCCCAGTTTATTCGGATGTGGATTCATGTATATATATATATATGCACATGCCAAATGATGGATCTGTTTCACCAATTATTAAACACTATATTGATTTGTTTTCAGAAATTGTATATGTGGGCAAGGTAGCTCCCTGATGAAGAGAAATCTGTGATGTGTGGATCTACGTATATTTTCAGATATTCAGGCACGATCCTGTTAGTCTGTTTGGCATGTAAACTTTGATTCAGAGCAACTAACAACAAGTACACGTTTTATTAATAATAAGCTGTATCAACATATCTGTCCGCCTTCAACAGATATCTAACCAGATCAGCCCTGTAGTCTAGTAGTAACAATAATAAGAGGAGACGCACAGATTATGTGAGCAAAGCAAAGCAAGGACACGAAGTAGTCGTGATATACCAAAGGAGGTTGGGCTGTGGTAGTTTAACTCTGTGAGGCATGCGTTGCATGCTCGTATGGGTGTGCATGCCGGGGACACAGACAAGCAATGATCTTTCTGTTGAGACACACACACACCATCCGGGCTCCTGCCTCCACATCTCTTGGCAATTTCTTGATGATTCCGTCACCTGCGGGCGACGGCATTATATATCGCTTGCTAATATCTTCTATGCCAGTCAAGCACGTCTGTTCAGTTGTAATTACTCTCCTGTTTCAAAATAAATATAGGCCACCCGCCTCTCGCTCTCTCTGTCTCTATGTTTTATGTAGGCTATTTTCAAAGCATCTCTTTCTTCTTTCTTGGCTCATATATCAACAATATCACTGAAACTATGGGTAAGAATATAAATGTTGTATGTGGAGATGTAGAAATGGAAAGTTTTTTTATTTCTCAAAAAATAATGATTTTGATTTGGCATTTTTGCATTCCTATGGACAAATAAAGTGATAAATATTTCAGTGGAACGGTCGGTTTGTAATTATTCATAAGCTTTTCTCAATCGGGTTTTAACCCATTTTTCATTAAGAGGAAAAGAGTTCTAAAATATCACAAAGACGATCTCAGACGGTGGCGAGGGGCCATCGAAAACGAACGCTGAACCCTAGCTATTGGAGTTACTGTTGACAACCAAAATTATCCAATTTATGAAGTTGTCAACATGTGGAATATACATCAACATTGTGTCCGTCTCGTTGAGCTGATCGAAAAACATACATGATTTGCCTCATTTGGTGTGAAGTTACGCCCTCACAAAAATGTCTTATTGCCAGAAGTTCCATCCAAGGCCGGAAGTTATGGGTGTCCTGAAGGAATTCATCCAGGTGCCCGGGGTCATCCCTATGTCGGAAGTTCAAAAAGACCCTATTCGGATCTAACCTTTTGAACTCCTAACCGAACTGTTCCGAACTCGTGGGAAACTTGAAAAATAAGCTTTGGAGAGTTTTCCTACTCGGATAAGAGCATCCTCTCTCTCTCTCATATATATATATATATATATATATATATATATATATATATATATATATATATATATATATATATGAGAGAGAGGATGTATATATATATATCCCTTTTAACCCTCCCTCTACGCTAACCTTAATATGTTGTTCATCTCTTGATCCAACGACCAAGGATGGCGACCTAGGCTTGCTGGCCGACCAAGAGCAACCTAGCGACGTCCTTGCCCTGACGGAGTCCCTCCCGGGCGAGAGTTTTGACGGTTTCTTTGCTAGTTTGCCTGAGAACTAGCCGGTTCTTCATCACGCAAGCACATCGGTTACTCTTTGCTGGTTTGCTTGTAAAGTTACCCATTCTTCACCATGTAAGAGTAATTCTTGATGCATTCTTCGGTCTACGGCGACCCGGGCGTCCAATGCCCTGCTCGTGTGTTGATCCGGAATACTTTCGGCATCACCACACTTTTTGGCGACTCCGCTAGGGACAAATTTGTTTGGGCTCTACATTGTAGCCGAATCTTTCTTACCCTAGCATTATTCCTCATTGATATATTTCTTGTGCTCGCCAAATACAGTTGCATCTGACCAAAAGGCCAATCGCATCTGGTTTTGACCCCTTGTGATATTGCTTGCAATTTTGCAACGTATGGCACTTGTCATTGGAAAATTCAGAATGCGGTCAAGTTCTAAATCTTGGAGTACTAGGTGTTGCATCAAAAAACTACTAAAATTACCCCGATGTACAACTTGCAAACAAATCTTATAATTATAATTATTGTTTTGCAAGTTCTATGAACTCTCATATTGTTGTTGCTAGTCATGATAATAGTAGATACGTTGCATCGGCTAATACTTTTGCTAATGATCCTCATCATACACATCATAACTGTGGATATTATGGTCAAGACCCGACATCAACTACAAATTCTTTGAGTTTTAATACTTCTAGCAACATGCAACATGTAAACCCCTATCCATCAGCTATAACTTCATAATATGTTGTTCCACTACAAGACATGCCAATGGATGAGAGAATTGGTTATGACAATGATAACTATTTATCCAATTATTCTCAAAATTCAGCACCATATGCCAATGCTTCTTTTCATAATTCGGTTTCATATGTTACTCACAACTTGCGTCGAATTAATGAAAATTCAGCAATGTGTGCTAATGGTAATTACTAGTAGAGAACAGACCTTTTCTCCAACATTGTCATGTGTGCTAATGGTAATCACCATATTAATACTCATTATCTAGCTTCATATATTGCTCTTAGCTCAAGCCGAATCAATGAAAGGTGGGGAAATAGCAATACCCACGATTCAGATTCATATGCTACTTCTTGCTCGAGCCGACTCGAGGAAGAGTTAGCCCATGCTAGAAACCCATGTGGCTCCTCTAAATAGAAGGTGCCCTCTTATCATAGGCCATACCCATTACATATTGATTTTTTGGAAGCTCCTGATGGTTGGAAAGTTCCTGAGTTTTATAAATTTAGTGGTGAAGATGATGAAACCACTATGGAGCACCTTAGTTATATTTTTCACAACTAGGTGACAAATGTAAAGAAGATTTTATGAGAGTACACAATTTTCCTTTATTTCTCACTCGAACTGCCTTTGCATGGTTCACATCTTTACCCCGATGTACTATTGCTTCATGGTCTTACTTAGAGAAGCGATTTCATGAATATTTTGGAAATATCAATGTGAGAATCTGATCATCTTTGAGTCATCGGCTAAAAAGGCACTATTAAGGAGCACGAAAGAAGGAATTGATTCGGATGTAAGCAAATGTTCGGCTATCAAAGCCAAACAACGTAATATTATTTCTAAATAAATCACATCCCGAGAAACAAGTCTTAATACAGAAAAGCGTGAAAAGTGCAAGATACCAACTATACTTGATTTCTCAGGACCCAAAGGAGTTATACATTTATTTAGTGATTACTACATCATTAATGGAGATCAAACCCCTACGAAGAAGGAAGGAGGACATTCTACCTACTTAGAATCGGCTAAGCCGGCTTCATAGCTGGACGGGTCGATTGTCGTCTGCTCTGAGTCAGATAGGCCGACTTTCCAATCGGCCAAGCTGACTGCCCCCTGTTGTTGTGCTTGCTAGTGCCCAAGTCGGCCTAGCCGACGCCCAGTCGGTTAAGCTGGTTTCCTAAGCTCTTGCAACCACTAAAGCATCGACGGATGATTCAGCACCTGTTGTTGTGTTGGTATTAATTAAGTGTCCTTGGTAAATTACTTAGCCACCTCTTTAAAACCTATATCTCTTACAATAACTAGGTTGTCATCCCCAGCATGAATATAAGAGACATGTATGGAAACTACCCAGAATAATACTAAGCAGTTATTATGAATGCAAGTGACTAAAGAGGATATATAAATAATCAAGTTTAAAGTATCTGCAAGTGCACAGATTAATTATACCATTGTAGCATTTTACCCGAGTATTCCAGGGTTGTCGATTTATATTTTTACCACAGGGAGAAGGTATGGAGCCAGGCATGAGTGGATAGATTCAAGATACATTACTTATGAATAGAATCAATCACATAGCATATTCTTAAACTAGGGGTAAGCCAATAATAAAGATAAGGATATAATGATAAAGGCTTAGATAACTTTCCAGAGAGGTGTGGACTACTCAAGTTAAAGTCAACCAAAGCATAAGATTACTTAAGAGATCAGATTCTTATATCATTCCTAATTAATTATGTTATTCATCTACTCTAGCAAATATATAATCATATATAGCATAATTGACTCTTTATCTATGCATCAGAAACATTATTCAGGAAGAACAAGAACAGAGCAAGTCTACCTTCATAACTTAGTTCTACTCTCTTCACATACAGGGAGTGGACTACAAAGGACTCAATGGGAGTGTCACATCCGTGATCTACCACATGACCTGGGATATAAAGAGCATTCGCATGGCAAATAATATCTAAGCACCATGCCTCTATAGTATCTACCACTTGACCCACTCGAGTACTGGATTAGGCGCTTTGCGAACTCATGCATAAACTCATCACCAATCATAACTATATCAAATATACTACTAGAATAAACTAGGAACATAACAAACCAAAACATAGTATTGAAATAGCAAAAAGTCATAACGAGAGGTAATACAGCAGATTTACCAATCTCTAGTACAAAGGCGATCCAGAATCTTGAGCCGAAAGCTCAACTGTACTTCAATCTATTATCTAGGTCTAAACTAGAACTTTGAGTGTCTAACCCTAATCTCAGGTGGAGAGCTCTCTGATTGATAACTGATCTGATCTGGTCTGAGAGATATCTGAAACCCTGGGGGGTCTGGGGGTCCTTATATAAGCCGGTGGGATGAACCGTAGCCCTTGGATCAAACCGACTTCGACGGGCGGTGGAGATTGCGTGAAATTTCGGGATGTGGGTCCACATTAAAACGCACGCGGAAAGGACACCTGCCAGGGTCAGCCGACCTGTCAGGGGGATCGGCCGACCTCCCCTGGCTGGCAACCGGGCCTCGCTTCGTCAGGCGTGTCTCTAGTGTTCTCTAGAATGTTCTTGTTCCACTTTCGCGTCGGAATTTGATATTTTGATCTGACATATAGGTCTCCCTTGGTTCTTTTCTGATTAACACCCTGCAAAACATAGATTCACCAAAACTCGTGGAATTCTGTCAGTTTAAACCCTATTCTATGTTTGAGGATACTTTTATGTCCTTTTTCATGTATTGTCGATGCTTAAAATTAAGCAATAACTACCATTAACAAGCTCCCCCAAGCTTAACCTTTGCTCGTCCCTGAGCAAACAATGAATTGCTCCTACACACATGCCTTCATTAAAATATTTCTACCAAAATAGAGTGACTAATCTAACTTTCAAATTTATCCATATGATCTGCAATCATGGGACTTTTACTATCACTTAGCCTTGGGTAATTGAAAGATAGAATAATCAAGTAATCACTAAATATCGAATTCATTATTTCACCTCTGTTCTGGTATTTTTTATATTTTCGAAATAAAACTCAGAGTTGCACTTGTATGACCTTCTCTCGAATCTCTGGTATATGGTATTTGTGGATCCTCACCAAAGCAATAATGTGTATGCTTTCCTTCCTAAAACTGATAAGGCTTTTTGTGGAGCTCATAGGTGGGGAAAACAGTGAGCACTTGCTTGTAAAGCATTTATTGTAAAGTCAAACAATGGATCCAAAGAGAGTTAAGTCATACAATCAAATCAAGATGTGCATGTGTGTGGTATGAGGGATGTATATGGTGGCTAATTCTACTTTTGCTCCTTGGAAATAGATATCTCTTTTGAAACTTTGAAACTTGTGTTGCAGGACAACATGGACTAGCTCTTTCTTTTTTTTTCTTTTCAGGCGGGCATCTAAGTACCCATTGTTTTATTTCACCGGACACTTATCCATTTTTTTCCTCTCAGGCGGGCATCTATGTGCCCATTGTTTTCTCTCACAATTCACGCTTTTGCCTAGCCTCATGCCTCTTCTCTGCAACTTTCTATTTTTGGAGAGATATTCACAAGAACTTGGAGCATTTATTGGGTAAATATATCGAATATTTTTTGGTGTTTACTCCTAGTGTAGGAGAAAACATTTTTGAATGGGATGGCATGTTGTGGCGCCTACCCCCAGTGTAGGGATAGTGCCTATTTGGGTGGAGTGTGCATGATCTTGATTTTAAGAGTATGACAAAGCTCTCATAAGGTATGCAACAAAGCTTGACTCAACTCAATGCAAAACAAGTAGCAAATATGCGAATGGTTTTCTATTCTAAACATGATATATGGCTCTGGTAGGAATTTCAGCTTTGGTCATACAAGGAACTCATCATTTGTTTTTAGCATTTTTCAAATAAAGTATCTGGAATTTAGTGTCATAATGACCTAGATAGATAGCAGCTTAAACTTCTTATATCATGTCTATCAATTATTTAGGCTTAGCTCAAGTATGCTCCCACAGATTTCAAGTTTTAGAATAAATTCTCAAGTTAAACTAATCAACTCAATAGTGGGAGGAATTTTAATTAAGCATGGCACTAGAGCAACTATCATCTAGGCTTAGATTCTAAAAGTTCCTTTATTCTCACACAAACTAAAGCAAACTAAATGAACTAAGCAAACTAAACAAGCAAAATAAGACAAATTCAATAAAGTAGGTTGAGATGACTTACCTGGTGTTGACACTTCTTAGCGCAACCACCAAAGACAGGGTATTAGGCTATCTCTGATAACGGCGACAGAAGTGCCCTGAGGTTATTTCTTATGTCTATTGGATAATTCCGCAAGCGCACAGAATATACCGCTGTACCACTTCACCCGAGAGTATTCTAAGGTATCGTTATTTATTTCTATCCCAAGAGAAAGCGGTTGCTAGGAATAATTAATAAAAAGAGAGAGATCCTTAAGTCTATAGCAACTTAGTATCAACTAGTGATAAGGGGGTAAATCGATATATAGAGGAAAGGGTAATGACACCAAGACACGATAAGGTTTTAGGATAACTAAAGATAACTAGTAGAGTATAGCTAGGTGGGAGGACAACGAGTGAGTAAAAGACTCCTATGACACTTACTTTACTCTTGTGAACTATCTTATCAAATGAATGAATTATACTAAGACACCTACCTTACTTCTGGTGTGTAGGGGGTAGTGCGAAACAATAGAGGATATAACCTCTACCCGAAGTGCCTACTCTCTTATGGGAGCCTACCTTTTAAGAAGTTGCCTAAAATATGTGGAGGGATACTAAGACTAGACAGGGCTATCACCACCTGCTAGCACCCACAAACAATCCGTGCGACAAGTGGCATTCAAAGGCAAGATCTAGTCTAAGCACCACGCTTACACTAAGCCTTACTACTCTAGCTGCGTACCAACAACTAAAGCACCCTATGACAGGCGATGAACTACACACGAGAGCTGGTTACAGGATCACTATCTAATATAACTCAACTATAAGTTAAGACAAAACACATCAATATTATAATGAATAGTAATGCACTAAGTAGAGACTTTGTAATGTAAAGTAAAGTAAAGATAATATATTGATAAAGGTAAAGTCTTACAGAAGGAAAGGTATAAGAGCAATACCAAACTCTCCAGCAGATAACTCCAAAGACTCCTAGCGTAGCTCGACTCGACTCGACTCTAACTGCCACACTAGACTAATACTACTACTACTAAAGAATGGAGCTTCTCTTGTCTTTTGTGGCTTTTGTGTATTTTGGGTGTGTTGAAAAGGGTGATGGCAGCCTCTATTTATAGGGGAGAGTTGAGGGGCGCCATGTCAGTGATCCGTGTGCTCCTTGCCTCTCCTCCCTTGGATGAACCGCCTCAATACCGACTTAGGATGGATGGCAGAGGTGATTTTATCACGTGGAAGATATGCAGGAAGGCGGTGGGGGCCAACCGACCTGGCCAGGCACCAGGGGGTCGGCCCTGGTCGGCCGACCCCCTATGACAGGTGGGCCAGGCTAGCTGTGGTCCTCACCAGTCATAGAGTGTTGCCTTGTGCTGGTTCTGTCTTGATTATATTGTTTCACGCCTTGATCCGAGTGCTTTGATTCTTCACCGTTGAATGGAAGCACATGTTGATCTGATGGTGGAATTGAGCTGGATAGAGTGTCACGGCCTGCCACATCACTAGAGCCTGGTGGGCCCCATGGTGGGGTCAGCCGACCCACACATGGGCCCACTCTGAGCTCTCCTCTCTTCTAAGTGATGTCTTGAGTTTGTTGAAGTGTGATGACTTGGTTCCCAAATACATGGTTCGGCTGACCCATAATATTGGGCTCGAAGTGCTCCAATTTATTCTATTTTGATCTTCCCTGTATTCACAAGCTAAGGGTACAAGTGGAACTATTTATTGATAAAATATGTTCATGATATGTTTATTCTCCCTTGAATCCGTGGCCTGTTGACGGTGTTTGAATCTGGATTTTCTTGGTGTATCCACAGTCAACATGATCCCCCAAGCTTAACCTTTGCTTGTCCTCGAGCAAATAATTAAACTTAGTCCTCGGTGGATCAGGAGTTGCTACAATGTTTATGTTTCAATAGTATCATGTGCACAACAAAGTACTTCTCTTTTGAATAGAAAAATTGGCTATAAAAATTCACTCATTTTACCTTAGTCTTTTATGGGGCTAATGACCTTTCCTTTGTCTTAGGTGGTTGAGAGACAGAACAGTTAACTTCAGCACTACTTTTCTCATTCTTTACAAGTTTCATACTGGAGGTTTTAACAATGTTTTGCAAAAGAAAACTTAATGTTCCTCATATGGTTCTCTCATGTCGCTCAAATGGTGTATGATTCTTTACCAAGGCACAAAGTAAATGTTGCCTTCTCTTTATCATCCTACTTCTAAAAATGGCTTATGTGGAGCTTAAGGTAGGAATGAAAGAGTATAGCATACTTACTTTGCATATGTTGTAGAGTCAAAGCTTGGATCCAAAGAGAGAAGTGTCATGCCCTTAGATCAAGATGTGCAAGTGTGTGGAAAATATGAACTATAATGCTCCTCTATTTGAAATTGTATCTCTCTCTAATAAATTTTTAGAGACATGGTTATCATTTCTTCCTTTCTCTGTTCATGAGTCTAGACTTTTGCTCATATATATTTTTCTTTTCTATGGACTCTTTTGTGTCCATCTTTCTTTCCTTTTTCTTTTCATTTTGCATAGCCTTTTTGTCTCTTCTACCATAATAACTAAGAGGGATTTACTATGACTTTAACACATGGAGCATTTATTTGGTGGACATGAAAGGCATGTGGTTGCATACTTCCAGTATAGAAGTAGCATATATATGTGGTGTGTACGTGATCTCGATCTTGGGAGCATGATAAGTCTCTCAATAAGGGTCAACAAGACTTGACAACACTCAATACAAAGCAAATTGCTTATGTGGAAGGTTTTAGGCATGTGTAACATATATGGCTGTGGTAGAAATTTATCACCATTGAGGAACAATAAGGTTTTGATTGTTTAAGAAATAAATCTCCAGTAATCATGCATGCTTAGAACAATATTATAGTAGCTCTTATTTCACTATATCATATATCACAACAACTTAAACTTAGTTCTAGCACTTAGCATCCATAAAGTTTTCAGGTTCATGATGATTTAAATGAGCCAAGTAATCCGTACTCAAAGAAATACTAAGTTGTAAACCAAGCAGTAAAGAAACATTAACAGAGCAACTATTCATCATTTCCATGAGGAAGATAAACATTCATGAGACATATGGGAATAAGGGAAATATTTTTGGTATTTTTATCTTATGCATTTTTTTAATGCAATAAATTAAAATAATGTAAATAGTTAGGATAGAATACTTACCTTGGTGGGGGAGAGGATCTCCCCCAAGCTTGTCTTTTTGCTCATTGTGGTGGCGGATAGTATTGGAACCATCCCGCCAGCGTTATGCTTCTTCATCTTGGATAGCTTGCAATAGTTGGGCATTTTGTTGTGCCATACTTAGAGTTGCATCTTGCTCAACTTGCATTGCGCCCATGTCATTGATGAGTTGATCCATTTCCGATCCTTGGCTTCGACGTCCCCTTGCCCGTGTGGACGGACAGGGAGTGCGCAGTCTTGGACTGTGCTGTTGAGGTCGTTCCGTGGACCCTGAAATGTCCATGGAACTTGCCTCATTGCCTTCTTCGTCGTATCTCCCAGCAGCTCGTGATGTGCCGCCTTGCTCAAATTGAGCGGCTTGTGACATACTTCTTGTCACCCTTCTTGATCCTATAACATTTTGGCTTCTGGCCTCTCGGTCCCTAATTTATAGGTTAGTGTACGCAGCACATACAACCGACACCTCTCACATGGGAGAGAGATTTCGGTTGTATGGCCTGGGATAAATCATTTTAAGATCAACATTTTCATCTCTTTTTAGGACTTGAGGACTTATAAAGAAATTTTCGGTTACAATATCTCTAGGAGAAGCAATATATTCAAAGTAGTGTTTTCCATCTAGCAAGTCCATTGTTTCAGCAATGTGAGTGATAAAAGAAGTAGAGAATATGGGCTCGCTTCTATGGAAAATACCAAGCCAAAAGCGGACTAAAATTTTAGCAGGTGAAACATTTATTTTCTTAGTCATGGCATACAGCAGTCTTAGTTCATCGTTAAGAAGAATTTGCACATTAGAAGTAGGAAGAAGAGTTATGGCCATTCAATAGCGGATCAAGCGCAAAGTAGGATTATGAATTTCATCAGTTTTAGGCTCAAAGCAATCATTGGATCCAGTTAAAGCTTTCCAGAATTCAGCTTTATCAAATTTTCTTATGGCATTAACTAGATCTAGATGACAATTGTTATCAAAGCCAAGTGCCATACTAAAAACTCCGCAAGTTAAATTATACTCTTGATTGAACATGCAAAAGTAGACATTATTATCAGTTGCTTGTAAAGAGCATAGAAATTCAATGGTGAGTTTTTCAATTCCAAGTTCTTGCACTTTCCAAAAGCTTCACCACCCAATTGTATTGAAAACAGTATTAAATTTTGCGGTCATACCTGTGTTGTCCAAAAGGACGGAGTCGATGATGCCAGTATGTTCACAACCGCAGTGTCGGATGGAGAGGTACCTTTGGTACTCTTCTTGGTTCAACATGAGGCCGCTCTCGGGGTCGAACGCCCTCTCGGGAGGCACTAGAAAGCTTCGTCTTGGTGGAGCTTCTCGTCCTTCATCTTCATCATGGCGGGGTCGTCGGGAGGAACTCTCTACGACACTCTTGGCCTTCTTGAATGCGGAGGAGAACTTCTTCATCCTGCAGCAATGAGATAACACAAGAACACACTACAACAACAGGGATTAGCGTTAGCGTTAGCTATCCCAATGTTAGTAGTCCTTGCGGGGTATGGCTACCTCCACAAATAAGAAATTGAGAGCAAAAATGAGAGTAATACAGGCTTCTACTACTACAATATTTTTTTGGGTTTTTGGTTTGAGTGGCTAACTAAAACTAAACTTGAGGAAGAACTTGCTCAAATGGAGAGAAGAAGAGATTGTGTGCTCGAGATGATTCAGCTGGTTTGGGTGCGGAATTGAGCACAAAATGTAAGGGTATTTATAGGGGGAGAAGGGCTGGTGCCCAAGCCACAAGGGCCAGGTCGGCCGACCCCACTATGGTAGTGTCAGGGCTGCTTTCACCTTTGGACAGGGAATCTATTTGAATTCAAACACAATTTTGCAGACAGGGCTTTAAACATGGGTCGGCCGACCCATATTGGTCCTTTTCTTAGCTTTAAACAGTGTGTTTCACTTTGTCCAGTAAAACAAAGACTAGTGGTGGACCAAAAGTGATGAAATTTTCAGAGATTCCCTTGTCTAGTGCTTTGTGAAAGAGAAAAGTGTATGACAAAAGTGGGGACATGCTTTAAAGTGATTCCTATGGACCATGGGAATACTAATGCATGACAAAGTGTCCACTTTTCAGAATTTGGATGGTGGTGGATGTTGGATTCTCATTGGAGCATGTGAAAGTGCTCATGACAAAAAGTTGTCGGCCAAATTCAAATTGAGCTGGTGATTAAAGTTGAGACAGTGATCAGGACACCAGACCAACATCACCAGAGATGAGTGGGCCCCATGGTGGGGTCGGCCGACCCCACCTTGGGTGGTCCCACCACCTCAGGTGTGAGCAACACAGTTCTACTCAAGTTTTATTTGTCTAATTATTTTATTCTGTCAAAATAAATTATTTCAAAATTTAAATATGAAATGCAATGCAAAAATGCATGAATTAAAATGCGAAAAGTAACTATGAGATAAACACTGATTTACCTTACCAGCAAGGGCTCCATGTTTTAGGTCGTAGAGCAGGACCTCTCCTTTTTGGGTTCATTCTTTGGGTGCATCGATCGGTCCCGGAGATGGGGATCGTGATGATCGCACCTCTTTATTCCGCCATTCCTTCTTGGTTGATGCTTGTGATTCAGCGGAGTCAGCCTTGTTCACCGTCTCCGCTTTACTTACCAGTTCGGCCTTTTTAGCCTTTGGCGGTGATTCTTTTGGTGGGGTGCATATTGTGGCTTGTTTCTCCACAGGTTCTTCCGTGCCTGTTGCATTGATTTATAACCATTGAAAGGACATTTAATTCTCTTACCTGGGAATTAGAAGTGGACTTGACCGAATCCCGCATAGATGATGGCGTTCACGGTGTTGAGGAATGGCCTTCCCAGGATGACGGGGACTTCGTCATCGGCCCCCATGTCAAGAATGATGAAGTCGGCGGGGATGTATTCGTCTTGAACTTTGACAAGGATGTCCCTTGCCAATCCCTCGGGGAACTGAATGGATTGATCGGCCATCTATAATTTGACAAAAGTGGGGTACAAAGGTCCCCCTAGCAGATTCTCATACATTACCTTGGATATGATGTTCGCTCCAGATCCAAGGTCGCAGAAGGTGTTGTTGAAGGTGTGCGGCCTGATCTTGTAGGTGATGGTAGGATGGCCGGGGTCACTCTTCTTGGCCATGAATGGCGGGTCAAGAAGGCAACCTGGGTTTTGCCTAACCAGAGGCTTACCAAACCTCGTGGAAATTAAGTTGACACCCTCAATTGGTTCCTCAGGTTTCCCTGGAATCTTACCTTGTTCGGAGGATGGAACAGCTCTTGCTATTTGAGCTAATTGGGTTTCTAGCATCTTATTAAAGCTCAATTGATTTTTCATAGCAGTGTTAAAGCTATCCATTTTCTCACTAAGATTTTCAAGAATCTTATCATTAGCCATTATTTTCTTATTTATGCTATCATTGATTTTAGATTGGCCTAAGACAAGATCTTTAAGAGAAGGTTGGTTACCATAAGAATTATTAAAATTATTGTTGTAAGCATTACCTTGGTTTCCTTGGTAGAAGGGGCGCGAGTTCTATCCTCCTTGTTGCTGGGGTCGATACCCATTGTTGTTGTTGTTGTTGATGAAGCTCACTTCCTCCTTCGTCTCGGGACAGTTGTTGCCCGAGTGATCTTTTCCACCACATACCTCGCACCATGGATCACCTTCAATTGCGCGTGCGGTAGCAGTGGTTCGAATGACCTCTTGTTCCTTTTTGGAACCTTCTTCAATCTTTTTCATCAAGAGGTCCATTTTTGCTGAGAGCATGTCCTACCTCATGAACGGTGTGCATACCCCTTTTCTTGGCCTGGAGTCACTCCTCATTCCAGTCCTTGGTTGATAACCATATTTTCAATGAGGTCTTTAGCATCCTTGACATTGTGTTGCAGGAATGCTCCTCCAGCGGCAGCATCAAGGTGACTACGGGCTAATCCAGTCAGCCCATGGTAGAAACCTTGAATTAGGAGCCATTCTTCAATTCCATGATGAGGACAAGCACGAATGTACTCCTGGGGACGTTCCCATGCTTCGGGAATTATCTCGTCAGCTTGCTGTTGGAAGCTTGAGATCTTTCCACAAAGAGCACTGGTTTTGCCCATTGGAAAGAATTTCTTAAGAAATGCATTGGCGCACTTGTCCCAGGTGGTAGGTTCATTCTTATTGGCATAGAACCATTGCTTCGCCTTCCCGAGTAGTGAGAATGGAAACAGGCGAAGACGGATGGTGTCCACCGAGACATTGTTGATAGTGAAGGTACCACACACCTCCAAGAAGTGCTGGAGATGGGCATTGACGTCTAAATGCGGCTTCCAATAGAATGGATTGGCTTGCACCGATATTGATAAGTGCTGGCTTAAGGTCAAAGGTAGCATCCCCCAAGTTGAGCTGCGGACCGGTGGCAATGTTGTCAGCCGACGGTGCAAATAACTCAGAGATGGTCTTTTGGGCCATAGCTTCCTTGGTTGATAGTATGGAGCCTCTCTCCTCGAACAGATTCAGGTTTGAGATGAACCTTTGAGGTGGAACTTGACGGCGTCTAGTTCTCCTCAACAATTGCTCAGGATCTTCAATGAAATTTGATGGCAATTGGAAACCGCTCGTGCACTGTCTAGCTTCACGATAACGAGAAACACAGACAGGGGTAAGCCCTAACACTAATCGATAACTAAATTGATGGTAGACTCCGGATTCAATTTTTATTAATATTCCTAGACTGATGCTTTCCCTGGCAATGGCGCCAGAAATGCTTGTTGACACTTCTTAGCACAACCACCAGAGACAGGGTGTTAGGCTATCTCTGATAACGGTGCCAGAAGTGCCGTGAGGGTATTTCTTATCTCTATTGGATAATTCCGCAAGCGCACAGAATATACCGCTGTAGCACTTCATACGGGAGTATTCTAAGGTATCGTTATTTATTTTTATCCGAAGGGAAAGCGGTTGCTAGGAATAATTAATAAAAAGAGAGAGATCCTTAAGTCTATAGCAACTTAGTATCAACTAGTGATAGGGGGTAAATCGATATATAGAGGAAAGGGTAATGACACCAAGACACAACAAGGTTTTAGGATAACTAAAGATAACTAGTAGAGTATAGCTAGGTGGGAGGACAACGAGTGAGTAAAAGACTCTTATGACACTTACTTTACTCTTGTGAACTATCTTATCAGATGGATGAATTATACTAAGACAGCTACCTTACTTCCGGTGTGTAGGGGGTAGTGCGAAACAATAGAGGATGTAACCTCTACCCAAAGCGTCTACTCTCTTATGGGAGCGTACCTTTTAAGAACTTTCCTAAAACACGTGGGGGGATACTAAGACTAGACAGGGCTGTCACCACCTGCTAGCACCCACAAACAATCCGTGCGACAAGCGGCATTCAAAGGCAAGATCTAGTCTAAGCACCACGCTTACACTAAGCCTTACTACTCTAGCTGCGTACCAACAACTAAAGCACCCTATGACAGGCGATGAACTACACACGAGAGCTGGTTATAGGAGCACTATCTAATATAACTCAACTATTAGTTAAGACAAAACACAACAATACTATAATGAATAGTAATGCACTAAGTAGAGACTTAGTAAAGTAAAGTAAAGATAATATATTGATAAAGGTAAAGTCTTACAGAAGAAAAGGTACAAGAGCTATACTAGACTCTCTAGTAGACGACTCTGGAGACTCCGAGCGTAGCTCGACTCGACTCTAACTCCCACACTAGACTAATACTACTACTAAAGAATGGAGCTTCTCTTGTCTCTTGTGGCTCTTGTGTATCTTGGGTGTGTTGAATAGGATGATGGTAGCCTCTATTTATAGGGGAGAGTTGAGGGGCGCCAGCGTCAGTGATCCGTGTGCTCCTTGCCTCTCCTCCCTTGGATGAACCGCCTCAGTACCGACTTTGGATGGACGGCAGAGGTGATTTCATCACGTGGAAGACATGCAAGAAGGCGGTGGGGGCCAACCGACTAGGCCAGGCACCAGGGGGTCGGCCGACCCCCTATGACAGGTGGGCCCGGCCAGGTGTGGTCCCCACCAGTCATAGAGTGTTGCCTTGTGCTGCTTCTGTCTTGATTGTAATTTTTCACGTCCTTGATCCGTGTGCTTTGATTCTCCACCATTGAATGGAAGCACATGTTGATCTGATGGTGGAATTGAGCTGGATAGAGTGTCACATGGATTCTGCCACATCACCAGAGCTAGGTGGGCCCCATGGTGGGGTCGATCGACCCACACATGGGCCTACTCTGAGCTCTCCTCTCTTCTAAGTGATGTCTTGAGTCATTTGTTGAAGTAGTGATGACTTGGTTCCCAAATACATGGTTCGGCCGACCCATAATATTGGGCTCGAAGTGCTCTAATTTGTTCTGTTTTGATCTTCCCTGCATTCACAAGCTAAGAGTACAAGAGGAACTAGTTATTGATAAAATATGTTCATGATATGTTTATTCTCTCTTGAATCCGTGGCCTGTTGACGATGTTTGAATGTGGATTTTTATGGTATATCCACTGTCAACACCTGGTCATGTGGGGGTCCTGCCCCAAGCTAGCCGTTGGTGCAATCTTACTGGTACGGTGGTCGAATGTGGAAGTGGGTGAAGAGCGCTTCCCAGTTGTTGTCGTGCACTGCCTGGCGCTACTAGATCTGGTCCTGGGCTTGTATGAGGGCGTTCTGTGTCTCCTCAATCCTACCTAGCTACGCGCGAAGCTCATGGTGGTCCTGCTGGTACTCGTGGTAGCTGGGGCCGGAGTAGGAAGCACTGTCCGGGCTGGTAGTGCTTTCCTCCGGATGTCTCCTCCTGCATGTCAAACTGACCACTACCTTGTTGGTAATGGCCGTAGTAGCCGTGCTGCCACTGGGTGCTGCTCGCTTGCTGCCAGGATCCCTCCGATTGTGTGGATGGGGTTGCCTCCCATGGGTTATTAAAACCGCGTGAGGTGCCCGTGTGGTCGAACGTCTGGTAGCCAGTGAATGCTGGCCCCTGTGGAGTCGGGTCTGCGCTTGAAAGCCCTAGTTTGGTTTTGATAATTAATGACATCCTAAGGACTAACCTAAGTTGCTAAGTGATGGCAAGGTTTAGGTTGGTCAAACCATGGAGTGTGGAGCCTAGGAGACTATGTTGATCAAGATGGCTCTACCATGGATCAAGTGAACAAGAAGTGAGGTGATCAAGTGTTAAGCAAAGGCATGAAGGCAAAAGTATAACCTCAAATAGGCTTTTCTTTAAGTGATCAAGACACCTAGAGGGTGTGATCATATTTAGGATAGATAGCCCACTATTAAGGGGTGAACGAGTGTTGGATTACTTTCAAGTGCTCTAGGTTGCATTTCATTTGCATTGAACTAACACAACCTAGAGATCAAAGTTAGAAACCCTTGGAAAATGTTTTGAAAATGCTAACACACTGTGCACAAGTGTTGGAGATCTTGAGTGTTAGCACATAGAAACAAGGGGTGGAAAATTAACTTGAAAAACGCTGAGAAATGAGCATCGGACTGTTAGCAGGGGGCAGCGTCGGACTATTGTCCAAAGTCCGATGCCTAACCGTAGCTTAGGCCAATGGCGAGCGTCGGACGCTCGTTTTACAAGCGTCGGACCATTGTGATCAACAGTCCGATGGTATAACAGTGTGAGGTGTGACGCGTGGCACAATCTGAGAGCGTCGGACGCTGGAGCTTAGTCGGACGTCGAGCATCGGACGAAGTCCGACGAAGTTTTAGCGTTTCTGGACCTCTCTAGGAAACGCCGGACTCTCGAGTTCGTTAGTCCGATGACCCCTCCGCGAACGTCCGACGGTACGCACGCAGTGTACTGGGAACAGGGCATTGGACCGAGAGTTTTAGTCCGATGCACCAGTCCTGACGGTCCGTAGTTGAGCGCAAGAAGTAGCCGTTGTGATCCAGCGGCTGAGGTTGAACGAGAGTTGACATGTGGCAGCCATCCGAGCATCGGACACGAAGGATTAGTCCAACGGTCGGTCTGACGCCCCGAAAAGCATGTTAACGACTGTTTTTCAGTGGGTAACGGCTAGGATTGCACTTAGGGGTATTTATACTCCTTCTCTGGTCACTTGGTGATAACTCTTGCACACTTGAATCATTTGCATACTCTTTGTCAGCATCCTAAGCCTCCCACTCACTCACTTGTTCATTTTTTATCATCTTTGTGAGTTGAGTGATCCTCAATTGCATCATTGCTTGGTGAATTGCATTCTAGAGCACTTGAGAGCAAGCCAAGGCTGAGTTCTTATTCTCTTGGGGCATCGGCGTGTCCCTAGCGGCTTGGAGGCGATTCCGGTGTGAGGTTGATTGGAGATTGTTCATGCCCACACCGAGGTGATTGACTGTGAGAGGTTTTGTGGTTATCCTCGGCGGAGTGCCAAAACCAACTCTAGTGGATTGCTTGTGGTTGATAGCCACTTCTCTTGTGTTGGTGAGCGGCTCCCGGTGAGGGATTGGCGTGTGAAGCCTAGCTCGCAATCCACCAAGGAAGACCGGTGCCACAACGAGGAGTAGCGTGACTGGCGATCACGTGAACCTCGGTAAAAAATCGAGTGTTCTTTGTCTTCTCCACCATCGAGTGGACTCTTGGCTTTCTTGTATTCTATTGGGTTTGATTATTTGGTTTTCATATTGGATATATCCCGGTGATTGGTCTTCACGGCGTGCGGACTTCACTTCAATCAAGCCCACCGGTATAATCCTCTCGATCTCTCTTCCTTGCACTTAATACTTGTTTAGGTGCCATCTCCTTAGGTTCAGGGGAGTTGGTTTCTTGCGTGTTGAGTGCTTATATTTGTGAGTAGCATATCTTGATAGGTGGCTTGCATAGAATAGTCTGGAGCTAGCGCTTTGTATCGCTTGCTTATCTACTAACTTGTAGTCTAGTATTTTGCTAGAATTTTTAATAGGCTATTCACCCCCGTCTAGCCTATACGGTCCTTATAGCGCCATAGTATCTTTGTGGTATGCGGTCTAGGCGTGCTGATGCGCTCCTACCGATAGTGGCCCTGCTTGGCAAAACAATAAAAGAAGGTGTAGTGTACAATCCGAGTCCCGGGTTAGGCAGCGGGATCTCGGTTGTATCGCCACGATACATCATAGTAATATGAATGTTGTTCTTTCCTCCTTTTATTATTTGGGCCTGCCTGAAATGTTCAACGGTAATCTCAGGCCGGTCTTCAGTTACAAAATCGAGAGTGGCATTTTCTAGAAGACCCAAACTGCCGGCAAGTCGAGTTACCCAAAAGGTATACTCGATGTGGCCAAACTTCCTTCCAAAAGTATTGATCCAATGCTCTACCAAGGCATAAACAGGTAAAACTTTCCTATGTCTAACCATGGCAAACAAAATCTACATATCCTCGGTCCTAACAATGCGAACATCATCCCTAGGAAAAAGTGTAATTCCTAGCCATCGGTGCATAAAACGCAAAGTAGGCAGCTGAATGGAATTGGTAACAGGATATCTATAGCTATTCTCATCAGTTATCTCCATCTAGAATTTAGCTCTATCAAATTTAAGTAAAGCAACATCCATGTCTATCACATATTCTGAATTAAAACCAAGGTGTTGGCTAAGTTCTTTCTAGGTTAAAGAGAATTCTTTGTTAAAAAATCGGAAAGAAACTTCATTACTTTCAGCTTTAAGTGTGCAAAGAAATTCGGTAGTGAGAAGCTTACTACTTGGTTCAGTTATTTGCCAAAAATTCTCCCAACCAATCTCATGAAAGATAAGGGGGAATTCAGTATCCATACCTGTATCATGGAGAAGGTCGTTGCTGAAGACACTCGTCAGTGTGAACTGGGAGGTTCTGTATAATGTTGAACTTGGTCTTCTCAGGGGCGTCGCAGCTTCAGATGCTTCTCGTCGGTGAGGATGACGGTGGGTGCAGCAGCAACTCTTGGGACGGAGGATCAACGTTCATATCCGAACCGTCCGATGAATGGCTTCGTGTAGAGCGTGACGAACCTGCACGAGTGAACTTCTTCTTGAACCAGCTCATACCTGCAAAATGTTAGTGCACACCACAAAAGAAAACTTGCACAGGGGGTTAGCACAATATAATGTTAGAGGTTAGCCGTCCAAAAGTCAGTCATTCAAAGGTTAGTCATTCAAGGGTTGATCAAAGTTTTAAGCTCAAATTTGTGACGAACTTTCTACTTTGATTTTAATAGGACAGCATCTCCCCAAAGTACTATGTTTTCTCTCGAGAAATCAGCAGAACTTTAACTCTCACAGGCTTTACTCTCAGGCTCTCTCTACTCTTCAAAATGAAGAGCTAGCTATCTCCCAAATTTTCTGAATGAAATTATAGGCTGAAAAGGATGCTCTCGGGTTTGAGATGGTGCAAAGAATGAACTGAGAGCTTGGGATTTTATAGGAGAGGAGAAAGTGGTTCGGCCGATCAAGGGGTGGGGTCGGCTGACCCCACCTGTTGGCCATTTGCTCTCTTTTTTCTCGTGAGTGCTCTTTGCTTCAATTCCAATCCAGTGAAGATCCTTTGATGCTCTGATGGCTGGTTCCCATAGTGGTGGTTGAGTGTGATAGGGTTGATGGGTGAAAATGGATGGTAGTGGATGATGGTGGATGATAATGGGTGATAATGGAGATAGAGGTGATGGGTGTGATAGGTGTGGGACCCATGTGTCTCCTGTATTTTTACCGTAGACAACTACCATGGAAATACGAACTATGAAAATAATACTTTTATGAAATATGAAATTTTTTATAATTTTCTGACTCTCTGGTGAAATAACTCTACTGGGAGTTTTTATGCTCCACGAAAAACCTATATGAGACTCTATAAAAAATATTACAATGAAAATTTTTATTTTGTTTTTATAGTGCATAAATGCGGGAAATAATTGCAGGTAAATACCAAGTTACCTCTCGGTGAAGGTTCGGGATTCTCTCGTTCGCCGAATCAGACTTTTTCTTCTAGCTCAATTAGCGGGTGAATTCTCCAGTCCGGGTGATGGTGATCCAGCTGGTTCGTCCTTTCCTTCCACCTTATTTGCAGTAGGTTGTTGTTCTGGCCTTGGTCGGAAAGCAAACCGCTCTTCTTTCCCGTATATGTTGAATCTGATTTCTCCTGCCCCGACATCAATCTGAGCATTGGCTTTGCTCAAGAAAGGTCTCCCAAGGTTGAGGGATACTTTTGAGTCTGGTTGCATGTCTAGGACCACAAAATCTACTGGCAGGAAGAAGTCTCTTATCTTCACCGGAATGTTCTCCGCGATTCCCTCGGGGTAGCGAATTGATTGATCTGCCCGTTGAATGCACATTGATGTGGGTTCTAGGGTGGAATATCTGAGCTTTTCGAAGACTGATTTGGGCATCACACTGACACTTGCTCCAAGATCACATAGTGCATTGTTGAAGTATTATTCTCCGATCGAGCAATCGATAGTGGGGCATCCTGGATCTTTCTTCTTTTCTGGTGCTATATTGAGGATAGCCGCACTACATTCTTCTGTCAGCTTGATGACTTCGGTGGTTGGCAGTGGTCTTTTCATGTTTAGGATGTCTCTGATATATCTTGCATAAGTGGGGACTTGAAGGGCATCCAATAATGGTATGTTGACATACAGCTTCTGGATGACCTCAATAAATCCGCCGAACTGCTCATCTTGTTGATTCTTCTGGATTCTTTGTGGGAATGGTAAAAAGTTGACGTCATGGAAATCTTGTGTCATTTCATGCTCTCATGGTACAACTTCTACTTCCGCGTCTTTCTTTTCTTCTGGTTCTGCTGATGCTGCCTGTACCCTAGATGTTCCTCTCGGATGTGTTCCTTTTGGATACGAGGGATCTTGGGTTGATTTGCCACCTCTCGTAGTTATGGCTTTGACCTATTCATGGTTAGTGGCAAAATGCAATGCAGCAGACAACTGTGCTATTTGCGATTCTATCTTTTTATTATAGGCAAGTTGATCTTTAATAGCAGAAGAAAAGTAATCTATTTTGACATTTATACTTTCCAAGATTTTATCATTAGAAGCAAGTCTCTTAGGAATGTTATCATTAATTTTAGCTTGCTCTAATATCAAATCTCTTAAGTATGGTTGTTTAGGATAGTTACCTGGGTACTTACCTTGGTTGGATTGTTGTTGATTCCATCCTTGCTTCTGTTGTCTTGGAGTAGAGTTGTTGAGAATAATGTTGATGTCTTCTTGCAGTGAATCAAACTTTACTCCCAAGTACTCTCGCAATTTATTCTGTGTGTTGAATGCATCTTGAATAACTTGATGATCCTTCTTGTAGTCGCCTCGCTGTGCGAGCCAACCTAATAGTACGTCCATCTTGGTTGATAATGCACATAGTTCTTCGGTTGTCTCCTCACTCTGATGACAATGTTGAGTATTGTCATGGGTCCAGCTTTGATTTCTTGATATTTTCTCCATAAGTGCTTCAGCTTTCCCAGGAGTGAGTGACAGGAATGACCCTTCAGCAGTTGCATCAAGTTGGTTACGACTCCCTTGAATTAATCCATGGTAGAAACCTTGTAGGAGTAACAAATCTTCCATTCCATGATGGGGACAATCTGAGATGTATTCTTGATAGTGCTCCCATGCTTCTGAAATGGTTTCTTCTTTTTGCTGCCGAAAGTCGGTAATCTTTCCTCTTAAGGCATTGGTTTTGCCTTTCGGGAAAAACTTTTCTAGGAAGGCCATAGAACATTTTGCCCATGTGTTGATGTGATCTTTGTTGGCGTAGAACCACTGCTTCGCTCTTCCCAAGAGTGAAAATGAGAAAAAACGGAGTAGTATGATGTCTTGAACAACGTTCTTGATGGTGACGGTGCTGCCAATCTCCAGAAAATTCTAAAGATGAGCACTTGCATCTTCAGTGCCTTTCCACTGAATGATATAGCTTGAACCATGTTGATGAGGCTTGGCTTGAGCTCGAACTATAAGTTATCGGTGTTGAGTGCTGGTCCGGTGCGAATGTTCTTGGTGCTTGGTGTAGCAAACTCTCGCAATGTTTTCTCAGCCATGGCTTCAGGAACTTGGTGTTAGCTTCTTCTTGCGCTGATTTGATTCGGATGATTGAAGTTGATTGAATCCTGTGATACCCTGCATAAAATGTAGACAAGAAAAATAAGGGGTAATTCTGTAAAAACAGAGGTACTAGGTATGATTCCATCACTAAGTATGTACTTGATCTTTTCCCAAATGCCTTTCCGTTACTTCACCCCAGGCAACTGGCGCCAAAAATACTTGTTGGTATTAATTAAGTGCCACTTAGTAAATTACTTAGCCACCTCTTTAAAACCTATATCTCTTACAATAACTAGGTTGTCATCCCCAGCATGAATATAAGAGACATGTATGGAAACTACCCAGAATAATACTAAGCAGTTATTATGAATACAAGTGATTAAAGAGGATATATAAATAATCAAGTTCAAAGTATCTGTAAGCGCACAGATTAATTATGCCATTGTAGCATTTTACCCGAGTATTCCAGGGTTGTTGATTTATATTTTTACCACAGGGAGAAGGAATGGAGCCAGCCATGAGTGGATATATTCAAGATACATTACTTATGAATAGAATCAATCACATAGCACATACTTAAATAGGGGTAAGCCAATAATAAAGATAACGATATAATGATAAAGGCTTAGATAACTTTCCAGAGAGGTGTGGGCTACTCAAGTTAAAGTCAACCAAAGCATAGGATTACTTAAGAGATCAGATTCTTATGTCATTCCTAATTAATTATGTTATTCATCTACTCTATCAAATATATAATCATATATAGCACAATTGACTCTTTATCTATGCATCAGGAACATTATTCAGGAAGAACAAGAACAGAGCAAGTCTACCTTCATAACTTAGTTCTACTCTCTTCACATACGGGGAGTGGACTACAAAGGACTCAATGGGAGTGTCACATCCGCGATCTACCACATGACCTGGGATATAAAGAGCATTCGTAGGCAAATAATATCTAAGCACCATGCTTCTATAATATCTACCACTTGACCCACTCGAGTACTGGATTAAGCGCTTTGCGAACTCATGCATAAACTCATCACCAATCATAACTATATCAAATATACTACTAGAATAAACTGGGAACATAACAAACTAAAACATAGTATTGAAATAGCAAAAAGTCATAATGAGAGGTAATACAGCAGATTTACCAATCTCTAGTAGACAGGCGATCCAGAATCCTGAGCCGAAAGCTCAACTGTACTTCAATCTATTATCTAGGTCTAAACTAGAACTTTGAGTGTCTAACCCTAATCTCAGGTGGAGAGCTATCTGATTGATAACTTATCTGATCTGGTCTGAGAGATATCTGAAACCCTAGGGGGTCTGGGGGTCCTTATATAGGCCGGTGGGATGAACCGTAGCCCTTGGATCAAACCGACTTCGATGGGCGGTGGAGATTGCGTGAAATTTTGGGATGTGGGTCCACGTCGAAACGCACGCGGAAAGGACACCTGCCAGGGGTCGGCCGACTTGTCAGGGGATCGGCCGACCTCTCCTGGCTAGCAATCGGGCCCCGCTTCGTCAGGCGTGTCTCTAGTGTTCTCTAGAATGTTCTTGTTTCACTTTTGCGTCGGAATTTGATATTTTGATCTGACATGTAGGTCTCCCTTGGTTCTTTTCTGATTAACACCCTGCAAAACACAGATTCACCAAAACTCATGGAATTCTGTCATCTTAAACCCTATTCTATGTTTGAGGATGCTTTTATGTCCTTTTTCATGTCATGTTGATGCTTAAAATTGAGCAATAACTACCATCAACAAGTTGATCGTTCTCTAGGGGTCTAGGGGTGAAGAGCAACATCATTCAAATCAACGACATGCACTTCTCCAACGTGATCAATAAGGTAAACATAAATATTTTGCCTAAGTTTCAATCTGGTCAAACTATTTCAATTCTCGCATCCATTAGAGATATTCTTATTAGTAGTCTCAAAAGACCAATTGAGAATGGCATTTTATTTGTTAATGATAAAATAAATTCAGATTCTCTCGGCCAACACATTGTGTCAGTATGGCATGGCCAATAGTTGTAGCTCATCAAAGTTAAAGCTTTCCAAAAGTAATTGCAAAGGTGTGGCCAAATGGATTGATGTCAAATCTGATCACTTTGTTTGCCTAGCTTTAAGGCCGACTCCACAAAAGAATCGGCTAGATAAATCAAAGTACACTTTTGACTTCACCCTTTGTGATGGTATCTTTGAAATCTTACTCAAGAATAGCTTTATTAGAATCATTGATCACAATACTTTGCCATCTATTCAAAACTTAGAAGAGCTTACGTATTGCAAGTGGCATAATTTGCTTGATGATAATACTTCTAATTGCAATATGTTTCGTCGAGTGATCCAATCGGCCAGTGATAAAGGACGATTGAGATTTTCTGAAGCTCAACAAATGGACTAATTGGATTCAATTGGTCTTGATGGCAAATAGGTTTCGAATCGGCTTGCATTAGCTAATTCACCCAGTACTCAAGGCTCGAGTGCCAAAGAGAGAGATGTCGAGCCCTCAAGTGAAGACAAGGTTGTTGTCCATGAATTGCTAATCGAAGATATTCTAAAGGACAACAAAGTTATCACAATTTCAAAAGACACTGGGGGACAGGTGGAATCTCTCCACCTAAAGCAAAGGTCGATTGATCCTATTGAACAAGAAGAATTGGCTAAGGATCCACCTTTGGAGAATGTCTATCAATATAGGGAGAAGGAGGATGCCCATAAAGCTAATGGAAGTAAAGGCCGTGACAAGCAAAGAAATAGAAGGCCGAAGCTTAGCTTCGAAGAACTTCTAGGCAAATATGAGAAGATAGCAAAAGCAAATGTTGTCAATCGGCCAAAGAATGTCCAATCATCAAGATTACCTCCAAAGCACAAATCTCAAGAGCGGAACAGGCAAGGAGAGAGATCTCATGCAGCAGCAACATATCCTCCTTTTGAGTAGCAAATTCCCCTGTTATACAGACCACATACCACAAATTTTTATTCTTATTCTTCTTGGGGCTGGTTTGGTTAAGAGGCACATATTCCACCATATTATGGGCCACAATGTGAAGAGTATGTGGATCCAAGGTATTCAAAGGTATCATCATATTACAAAGACCATTTTGATCAAAATCGGTCCACGGTTCAAACAAAGAAGAAAGCGGTAAAGCAAGTTTACCGTATCAAGTATGATGGACGAAAGAATAACAGTTCAGATCTGAACCCATCTATTGAAAAGCCGATTACCTTGCTAAAACATTTTGTTATTGATAGCAGAGACGTGGGAGCATCATCTAGTAATATTCTAGATGCCAAATCTAAGCAAAACAAGGTGAAAATGCCCAAGATCAAGAAAGAGTTGCCACTGCCCAAAATTGAAATAAAGCCGATATGCTCATTCGGTTTACTAAAGTGGTAAGAAAAGAAGTTACAAAGGCTTAGTGTAGAGATGCTAAATTAAAAAGGCTTGCCATGGGTTCCTAAAGGAAGAATCAAAATTCTGAAAGGTGTTGCTTAGACAAATGGTGCATCAAAGAAAAAGAAAGATCAAGAAATAGTTGCCAAGTTGGAGATTTGCACTGGATCATCAAAATTATTGGCCATGGCATCATCCATATTCTCTGCCAATGTCTATGTGGTATTCATCCCCAGTTATGCATGGTTATCCCTCAGCTCCTTATTTTGATCATTAGTATGGGTCTCTATATTATGGAGGGTTGCCAGGTCATTTTGCTTATCGATGACTTTCTATGTTATGCATACATTGTGAATGAATTCATATGAATGATACTTTGCTATCATCCTTAGCATAAAAACATGGCTGATTTATGATTGCAATCATCGTGCTATTAGAAGAGCACCCATATAATTTATTTTGATGGCTTAAAAGCTCGGGGCCATAATATATGCATTTTGAATTTACGTTATGGATGTGACAATGTGATTAATCGGCTTGCAAATAAGGCCAAGGTGATTGCATAATGTTATTCCTCACAACAGTGTTGTTTGAGACATCAAGCTGATTAAACTACATTTATATTCATACCTGCTGGAGATGTTGCAAGGCGAAAGTCTCCCAACAGCAATCAATGGAAGGTATTTGAAAAGGTACTTTCCAAGTGTTTGGCAAGAAGCTTAGTGCTCTTCAAAACAATGGCCGATACATGTATCACCCTTAGAACAAAAATGTCCACATCGCCCTTAGCCATTTAGTATCCGATGAGATGAGTATCGTCTCTATTTGGTTTTGGTGTTTTTTGTTTTTAGGTTCATGTTTTTATTCACCTAAAACAGGGGGCATATGTTGATAACCAAAATTGTCCAACTTATGAAGTTGTCAAAATGTGGAATGGACATCACCATTGTGTCCATCTCGTCGAACAGATCGAAAAACATATATGGTTTGACTCATTTGGTGTCCGGATGAAGGAGTTACGCCCTCACGAAAATGCTATATTGCCGAAAGTTCTAGCCTAGGCCAGAATTTCTGGGTGTCGTGAAGGAATTCGTCCAGGTGCCAAAAGTTCCAGCCTGGGCCAGAAGTTCCGGCATACCCAGTAAAAGACCCTGTTCGGATCTAACATTTTGGATTCTGAACCGAAATGTCCCGAACTCGTGGGAAACTTAGAAAATAAACCTTGGGGAGGTTTCCTACTAGAATACAACTACCCCCTCTCTATCCAAACGATCGATGGGTAGATGATGAACAATTTGTAGACGTGGTGTTTAGATATTCTGTTTATCTGCGAGTGCACCCTGATGTACCGGGTCGTGTGGTAGTTCGCGTAGGTGACAGCTACGTTGATTCCTCTGTAGTCCACCCCCCGTATGTAGGCAAGCAGGCACGGTCGCAAAGTTGGATGATGACTCTGTTCACATCCTTCCTAGATGATGCTCTTTACATGTGATCATGATGTAGGACTAATCTAACAATAATTGCTAGATGTAATTGCACTAATTAGTGTTATTCATTGACGTAGTTATAGAATTACCTTAGATATTAATTCCTTAGTTCATCCATTGGTTAGCTATTACTATGACTAGAAAGTGCTCTGATGTTTATCCATTATTTATGATGCTTGATCATACTTATCACCTGTACTTATATTTATTATCTTGTGATCTGTACCTGTTATGAGTAGAGAAAATGATATCGGTAACTCCGCTTATCCATTGTATATAGTTATTATCAATATAATAGATTATAGTTTATCTAGTCCTTCCCAGTGGTATAAATATAAATCAACAACCTGGTAGAACTCTAGGTAAAATGCTACAATGATATAATTATCTGTCCGCTTCCAAAATTGTTCTTAGTTTATATTTATATATTTCTGCCTTGTCACATTGAATAATTTATGAAACCTTTATTTATTCTTAGCATATATAATTAGGGATGACAACCTAGTTCATGCCTAAGAATGTTGGTGATAGATAAGTGGCTAGTTGCTAATGACCAGTTAATTAGTTACCATATATCTCTAATCTCGTCTCTAGTATTAAGAGTTATGTAGTTATATTTGTTGACGTTAGTAGATGTCAACAACAAGCTAGGCATCACATGCCAATCCCTCACCGGGAGCCGATCACCAACATAAGAGAAGTGGCTTCTCACCACTAGCAATCCACTAGAGTCAGTTTTGGCACTCCGCCAGGTAATAACCGCAAGAACCCCTCACAATCGAAGCCTTCGGTGTGGACTTGAACAAACTCCAATCAATCTCACACCGAAATCACCTCCAAGCCAACAAGGGACACAACAATGTCCCAAGAGAACGAGAACTTAGCAATGGCTTGCTCTCAAGTGCTCTAGAATGCAAATCACTAGCAATGAAACACTTGAGAATCACTCTATCTCATAAAGATGATCAATGGATGAACAAGTGAGAGAGTGGGAGGCTAGAATGCTCACAAAGTGTATGGCAATGATCCAAATGTGCAAGAGAGTCACCAGGTAACCAGGGAAGGAATATAAATACCCCTAAGTGCAATCCTTGCCGTTACTCCCACTGAAACAACCGTTAAACCAATTTTCGTGGCGTAGGACCCTACCGTCAGACGGTAGGCGTCGGACCAATGTCCAGCGTCCGACGCACACGATCTCGCCACGTATCAGCACGGTTCAACGTTACCCGTTGGATCTCAACGTCTACTGCTCGCACCAATTTTCCTACCGTCGGATGCACACATCGTTGGACCAACGACTCAGAGAGTTTGACGCTTCTAGAAACTGTGCAAAGAGGTTCAAACCCCATCAGACTCTAATCTCGGGGACGAGATTCTTTTAAGGGGAAAGGGCTGTAACACCCTAGTGTTAGTTACTATTTTTACACTTACATTTGCATTACATCAAGCATTGATCATGTCATTTCATGCATCATCACCATTTGATTTGATTTACATTCCTTTATATGCTATATGTTTGTTTATATGCTTACAATGTCATAGATGTGTTAGCATGCAAATGTGATGCTTGTTTACTATTCTAGATGACTTAAACATGTTTGGGTTAACATTTCTAACAATGTTCATGTTGGTGAAATCCCCAAAATACCCCTCTAGCTCATAGTTGACTAGAAAGCCCCCTAAACCTATTTTGTTTGACCAAACAAGAAAGTTAATTTAGAGACTTTTCATGTCAGAGCACCCCTAATCAAAGTTGTGTAGAATTTTATAAGCAACAAACTTTATTTTTGGGTCAACTCATGAAAATGGGTGTAAGGTGGTCAAATTTTTGAAATTGTGCAGATTTGGGGCTGTTTTGGAGTTGCTGAAATTTGCTAAGTGTTAGCTGTTTACAGTTTCATTGTACTTGTGTTCTTCGATCCATATCTCTCAAACCAAGCCGAATCAGTTCAAAGTGTTCTAATACCAAATGATCTACTCATGTAGCTGTTTGATCATATTAGTGAAGTTTTCACTGAAACGCCCAGTTATGGCTCGATCAAAATCGAGTTTCAGTCGGTTTTGTTGAACTGAATCAGCCGATTCAGTCTGGCCTCGGTCAGCGCCGTCGTTGCCCCTCGGTCGGCCTACAATACCGAAGGCAACACTTCACCCGGTCTCCTGCGCGCTCCACTCGTTCTCCCTCTCGCTCTCGCCTCTCTGCTCTGCTTTTTCCTCTCCGCTGTCGCCATCGTCGCCGAGGCGATGCTGCGGTGAAATCCGCTGCCACCGCACTGTCTCCGACCGCTCCATCTCCACCCGAGCTTCGCCATCCTCTACTCTACCTTCCCCGCCCATTTCTGGAACCAGCCGAGGCAAGGTATAGCACCTAGAGCCCTTCGCCGCCGTGCCATTGCCGGAGCGCCGCCAAGCTCACTGCTCGCCACGTCGAGCACAATGCCGTGGCCGGCTTCCCTCTCTCTTGCTCGTCTAGGTGTCTCCGCCAGTCGTGGATCTAGCCTAGAGGGTTGGTCGGGCCGCTCGAGCCCTGTTTCGGCCGGGACGCCGCTCGCCGGAGTTCCCGTCCGCCACCGTGCCGCCACCGTATAGCTTTGTTAGGGTTCCAGGTTCTCGGAACGAGGCTTAGCCTCGCCGGTGAAGGCCGGTAGCGGCCGGCGCACGCTCCCCGGAGCTCCGCCGTCCGCCATTGCCGCCGATGAGCTTGCTCCGGTGGTAGTTAGGTCTCGAAAGTTAGCTCATCGAGTTCGTCTCGTTCCCAGGAACACGTAGGTGCCCTCGGTGCCGCCGGTGACCGCGCCGCCGGCGAGATAGGGCCGGTCAGCGCCGGCGGCTCTGCTCTCTCTCTGACGCGTGGGACCCGTTTGACCGGGGAGGCCACCGGTCAGTCGCTCTGGTGCGCTTCTAGTGCACTAGGCCGGGTGTGTGTAGCGTTTTGAACCGAGTTCGTTTTAAAGGATTTAAGAAAATGAATTTTCAGAAAATTGGTAAAATCTTCCAAAAATCATATCTGGAGCTAAAAGTGTCCAAATGAGGTGAACCAAATTTTTTTGGGTTTGTATTTCCGAGCTCTATACTGAAAAAATATGAAATATGACTTTGTGGTAATTTTTCTGTGCCGTTATAATTAATTTGTTATATGCTTGTAAACTTGATAAATGCATAACTAATTATAGGAATGTGCTAAAAATGTGATTCCACTTGCATTAATCTTGTTTGGAGTAGTAGGATTTGGAAAAAATATGTTTGCTGGCTGGTTACTATTATTCATATGATGTCATGTGTAACATGCCATTCATGCTATCTTTTTGATAAATTCACCATGCTCAGTGTAGATAAGTTATGGTTATGAATATTTTTCCTGAGCCTTGTTTTGTGATATAGAAGCTATGAAAAATGAGAAATCTATTGTTTGATACTTTTCACTGTAGTAAGTATTTTCTATTGCTTAAATGGCTATCTGCTTGTCATTTTCGTGTAGCATGTTATATCTGTCCAAATGACTTGAAATTTTGCCAGTAGCCTAATGTGAGCGTGTGTTATCTACTTTAATTTTTCTAGAATTTTTTGGACACAAAAAATAAAGGGTCCAGTTATAAGCTAGTGCTTGTTTAATTGTTTTTAATTGAGTAATAATTGGTTAGGAGATGTTTTCATGCATTTCTGTGATGCTCCAGCTTGGTAACCTTGCTAGACACTTTGGGGTTGATCTTGTTCATGTGTAGGTCAGCTAGGTCAAATGTCTTTGCTTATATGCTTTATTCGTGGTTATTAGTTAAAAGGTGGGTGTGGTAGGGAAGTTTGATTCAAATTAATTGTTAGTGCAGGTTGTAGACCTCTTACGCAAGACAAGAAATTGTTCTATAGCTTGCTTAAGAAGGGTGAGTATGTGTTGTTGTTTAGAGAAGAAATATGCACATACTCAGTAAATGTTTGATAAATTATTTGGATGCTCACATGTTGTCTAATGCATCTCATGGCTCAAGTTGTGCATCTCTATATTGCATTTCATGTGCATTCTCAGTTCTCATATATGCATATCTTTCATACAGGATCGCCGGGAGGAGTTACACTGCTGCAATTCGATCCGCCGGAGGAAGGAGTGCCCCTGGAGATCGAGGTGCCGGAAGCTCCCGAGGCCGAGGAGGAAACTGAACTGCCGAAGTGCACTGACCATCAGCCATCTAACTTTGTGAAAGGCAAGCCCCGAAGCATCCCTATGCCTCCACCTATCTCTTTTTATATAAATGCACTGGTCTTTATTAAATCGTATGATTGTGCACTTAAGTATAGGAGTTGAATTGATACCGTTGCTGCATTTATACCTTATACACTTGTCTACTATCCTGGTACTATTACTAGACAAGGGATGGGTTCGATCTTATGCTTAGCCATGCTTAGACTGGTAGAAGTCAAGGGATTTCCTGTCCTTCGTGAGCATAGGTGGTGACTAATGATGATGGGGATGGATTCCACATGGTTGACTATATGTGCCACCATACCACAATGATAATGAGAGAATCAAGGCTAGGTAGTGGGGAGCCGCATGACATGGTTGAGGTCATGCTGTCTTCGGTGCTGCTTGCGGCCGACTAGGACTAAGGCCACCAGACATCAGTTGAGATTGAAGGACGTCGTCACATAGCTGGCCAGATAAGTCGTTCTGACCGCGAAGCCGAGTAGTTCCTTCTGAGCCAAGAATTGGTGTGACATGGATAGACATATTCTAGAGGTAGGAAGGATATGCGGAGACACCATTTTGCCATAGTCAGGTCAGGGACCTGCACTTCCTGTGAGTGGGTTTATCTCCGAGAATATGGCCCCCGCCAAGCTTGCGATATAATATGACTCAGAAAGATCTAACGGTGACCCAAGAAGCCACTAATCAGGCTGACAGGGTTTGTGATTGGCATGTTTGCCAGCTGGTACAATTGATTTGAATCGTCATCTCTCCTGGTTAGTGAGAAACTGAACTGATCTTCTGGTAAGGTAGAGGCTAATAACTTGAACATATTGATTATGGTGAGATGAGGTTGATATCTGTGGATATCGGAAATCATATGGTTGTATTGTTTGCTATAATATCAAGTGATTGTTTAATATAGCTGCCAACCTTAGCTTAATAACTTAACTGAAATCGAAGCTAAACCATATCTAAAATTTATAAGTTGAGGAACTACTGTAGTAGTGCTTTTTATGCAAAATGTTGCTATCCTCTGAGCTCCACCAAATAAGCCTGCATATCCTTGAGAGTCTTTTCATTTACTTTCTGTCGGGTAAATCTAGCTGAGTACAATTGAGTACTCAGGGTTTTATTCCCATTGTTGCAGAAGGAGTAGTCTACTATGCTTATTGCAAGAACTGCTTCACCCCTGCGGGCGAAGAAGATTAGACCTGGGGCAAGGTCATTATCCATCTTTAGCTTTTGTAAGATGGTGTGACATGGTCAGCTGGTGGTACTTGTATGTGAACTATGTTGTTTCAAAACTATGTTGACTTCCGCTACTGTTACAATTATGTAAAAGACTATGTTGTGCTCTGATATTTTAATTTGGTTGTAAACTTATGTATCATTTGATGGGTTGTTGCTGAATTTGTAAGATCCTTGGGGTATGTTCTGTTTAAAATGTTAGAAATCCTTCGAGATTTCCGGACTACCGGGTTTATATTGGCTCAAGTGTGACTTGATTGCTATTAAATTTGCAATCGTCGTACTTGTGCTCGTATAAATTGGTCGGTTCTGTGATAGCTGGTACCAGAGTATAATTCAGCATACACCATCACTTGACTATTTGAAAACCAAAATGGTCTTGGAGTTTTGAAAAATTATTTGACAATTATTTGTTGGGTGTAGGTGATTCAAACCGAGTGTTTGCAAAAATTATGAGTACCGATGACCAAGTCCTATAGCCCTATATATGTATATGTGGTAATTAGGTGGCTTATGTAAGTACTAACTGGGGGATTGCATCATGTTTCCATTTGCGGTTCATTTGGTTTTATTGTGCGGATATATATAACATTGTGGCTTCTTATTGCTTCTTATGGGCCGGTGTGCCACTTCGGATGAGGTAAGGTGAGATGTGAGTGTACGATCGAACAACCGTCGATCTATGGGGAGTGCTTATGGTTACTGAAGTGAGTACATGTGGTTCATATGTGTACTTATGGAAGTATTGAGGAGTAATTACTTTCGGGGTCGCAAGTGCTCATGGGAGCATTTTTGGCAGAAAGTGCTTCTTATTACCATGCAAACATTGGGGAATGGGCTGAAATGAATCTTCTGCAGGTACACTAACCACGCAAAACGTGTAGTACGACCAGTTACGTATATGAGAGCACGTGGTATGCCACCAACTATAACGTTAGTTAATTAAATGATAATTTGTGAGGTCATTGGCACGTGCATGCATCATGATCATGAAATTAATTTAAAATTTCTATATTGTTCCCTTCCCTGTAATAAATTGGTGCTATCCTGTCTTATTCTAATGCTGCAAGATATTGCATTGTACCAGATGGCAGCTAAAGGTGCGCCGCAGAGTGGTCAGTTTCTGGAGTAGTTTAGCACACCCACTGTGCTATGGAGGTTGTTGGAGTTAGTGAGGTATCCAGAACCGCCACTGTATTTCTGGAAGCATGCAGAGACCATGGTGCAGCCTTGGTTTGATGTTTGGGTGGCAATTCCTGCTCTTGAAGGGGATTGGTCTTTGCCCGAGCTCAAAGTCGAGGTAGACATGAAGATGCCATGGGGTGGTGCCCAGTTTGCAGCCTTCGAGATGTTGATGGAGATTTGCACCAGATTCAACAAGAGGGCTGATTTGGGGCCAGCCAATGTGTTCCCAAGGGCAGATGCTTCACAAGATGTGTGGGCTCAGTCTAGCCAAGCTCCTTTGGTGCGAGGCAGAGATGAGCGTGCTCATAGCACTGGGGCTCCTATGAGTGCTATGTTTGCTATCCTGAAGATGCACTTTGCCACTAGGGATGGTTGGATGCAGTGTATTAACGCCCTGCATGATGCTATTGAGAAGAGGTCGGAAGCGGAAGAGTTTGCACGCATTGCTCGTCGCAGTGCAGACGATCAGATGGCAGCTCTTACCGCCTGTCGCAATGAGTTGCTACGATGCACTAGCGCCTTGATGGCAGCTGATCGTCATGTTACTGAGCTTGAAAGGCAGAATGCGGACCTTTGTCATCAGCTTGGTAATCGCAATATGAACCTGGCACGTCAGCGAGATGACTTTTTGTGCGAGTTGCGTGCGAGTCAGCAGCATGTCTGGGAGCTGCAGCAGGATGTTCATCGTCTAAACAACCGTGTTGATCCGTTTCACCATCCAGGTGCAGCAGAGATCGGTCCTGAGATCTTCGTAGCAGCTGATGATGGTGAGGCAAGTTCAGAAGAAGAAGAAGAAGATCCTGAGGAGATAGTGCCTATCGACGAGAGTGATGACTTTGGTGGCAACGTGTCCGGTATGGACAGTGACCACGATGAGTAGCTCCTTCTAGTGCACTTGCCATGTTGGCACTCTTTTGTAATGAAATACTTTGATGTACCCTAAATGGTTGGGTTGGACTTGTAATGTTTAAACCTTGTATGTTCAAGGCTTGAACCATCAGACTTTTAATTAAGCAATGATCGTCGTGTGGTTCGGGAAGAATTTTTCTTTGTTGCGCCTTGTTATTATGTGGTTGTGAGATGGTCATTGAATTATTGTGCCATTTGTATGTTATCAAAAATAATCATTGATATCCTCTGGGCATGATTTTTTGGTTATCGTTTGCATGACTAACACTCAACAATGGTTGTTGTGTTTACTGCAGATGGCGCCTCAAACCCGCCGTCATGGGTCGGGTAGTGGTGGTGGAAATGGGCGTGAGGATGAGTTACCGTCGCCTCCACCACGTACGCAAGAGCAGATGTTTGCTCAGTTCCTGGATACTCAGCAGGCTATTCTGCAGCAGATGGTCGCCAACAACAACAATAACAACAATCACAACCGAGATGGGCGTCGTGGAAATAATGAAGGCCAGTACAGTGATTACAAGGACTTCTTGGACACCAAGCCACCAGTGTTCAAGCAGGCTGTTGAACCATTGGAGGCAGATGAGTGGTTGAACACAATCGAGTAGTCGTTCTCAGTGCTGAGGTTGACCGAGACCATGAAGGCTAGTTTTGCTGCTCTCTTGCTGCAAGGCCCCGCAGGGATATGGTGGGCAAATCTCAAGACCGCCTATCTGGTGGTCACTGATATCACCTGGGAGCAGTACACTAAGGATTTCAGGGGTCATTTCATTCTAGCTGGGTTGATCCAGATGAAGGTTAATGAGTTCATGCAGCTTACCCAGGGTACCAAGACCCTTACTCAGTACCATCATGCTTTCAACAATATGTCAAGGTATGCTCCTTGGACGGTGGACACCGATGAAAAGAAGATTAAAACTTTCAAGAGAGGCCTTAGCACCATGCTCATGAAGACTTTGGCTAACAACACTCGTACAACTTTCAACGAGTTTCTCAATGATGCTTTCATTCAAGAGAAACAGAACAATCTGCACACTGCTTTCAAGGGAGACAAGAGGCCTTTGGAAGGAGGCTCTTCTCAGCCGAGGGCTCCAGCAGCAGGTCGTGCTGTGGCAAATCGCCCTGCTTATCGTCCGGCTGTTCCTAGAGCAAAGTTCAGACCTCCTTCAAAGAAGCAGCTAGCACCACAACACTACAAGAAGGGCTTCACTGTACCTTTAAACAAGAACAATGCTCCTCCAGGCAATACTATTCAAGTAAAAACCAACCAAGGTTTGGGGCTGTGTTTTAATTGTGGTCAACAGGGGTATCTCGCTCGCTATTGTCCTCAACCAAGGCAGGGCCGTGTGCACCACACTGCAGCTGAAGAAATTCCTAAAGGTGAACCAGTCACTGTGGGTATGTTTTCTATAAATCAACATCCTGCTATTGTATTGTTCGACTCAGGATCATCACATTCTTTTGTGAGTCAAGCATTTGCACAAAAGCATGCATTTCTAATTGTTGAATTGAACTATAGTTTCCGGATAACTTCAGCTGGGGCTGAAATTTGTACTCGTCAGTGTGTCAAAAGTGTGGCCATTGAGATTGATGGCAGGGTATTTGTCAGCAGTCTCATTGTGTTACCTGGGTTAGGGTTGGATGTTATTCTGGGGGTGTGTTGGATGAAACAGTGGGATGTGGTTATAAATATTCCCAACCGGATGTTGACATTAAGGGAACCACAGGGTGAAGGCACCTTTCAGGTTTATTTGCCCCATAGGGGAGATCTTTTTAGTCTTTATTTTGCGGTTGGGGCTGCAACCCTTCATGATATCCCTGTAGTGTGTGAATTTCCTGATGTCTTTCCGGACGATCTTCCTGGACTTCCTCCTGACCGAGATGTGGAGTTTGCGATAGAACTTATTCCTGGAACAGCACCTATCTCTCGGAGGCCATACAGAATGCCACCACATGAGTTAGCTGAGCTTAAGAAACAACTCCAGGAGTTATTGGACAAGGGGTTCATTCGCCCTAGTTCTTCTCCGTGGGGTTGTCCTGCTATCGTTGTGAAGAAGAAAGATGAAACTTTGCGTATGTGTGTGGACTACAGGCCACTTAATGCTGTAATGATTAAGAACAAGTATCCTTTACCTCGTATTGATATCTTGTTTGATCAATTGTCCAAGGCTAAGGTTTTCTCCAAGATTGATCTGAGATCTGGGTATCATCAAATTAAGAATAGGCCACAAGATATTCCCAAGACGGCTTTCTCCACTCGGTATGGACTGTACGAGTATTTAGTTATGTCTTTTGGGTTGACCAATGCTCCTACACATTTCATGTATCTAATGAATTCAGTTTTCATGCCAGAGTTGGATAAATTTGTGGTAGTCTTTATTGATGATATTCTGATATACTCTGAGAACATGGAGGATCATGCTGAACATTTGAGGATAGTTTTGACTAGACTTAGAGAGCATAAACTATATGCTAAGTTTAGCAAGTGTGAGTTTTGGCTAACCAAAGTACCTTTTCTGGGTCATATCTTGTCTGCTGAGGGTATTTCTGTAGATCCCTCAAAGGTTCAGCAGGTGTTGGATTGGAAATCGCCCACCAATGTGTCAGAGGTTCGTAGTTTCTTGGGGTTAGCTGGGTATTATCATCGTTTCATTCAAGATTTCTCCAAGATAGCTCAACCTATGACCAAATTGTTGCATAAAGATACCAAGTTTGTGTGGAGTGAGGCAGCTTTTCGCACCTTGCGAACGTTGCTGACCACTGCTCCAGTTCTTGCACAACCTGATACTGAGAAGCCCTTTGATGTGTACTGTGATGCCTGTGGCACTGGGTTAGATTGTGTGCTCATGCAAGAAGGCCGAGTCATTGCTTATGCCTCGTGTCAATTGAGAAAACACGAGCAGAATTATCCTACCCATGATTTGGAGCTTGCTGCAGTAGTACACGCACTGAAGATTTGGCGTCACTACTTGATGGGCCATAAATGTCATATCTATTCTGATCACAAGAGTCTCAAGTACATTTTTACTCAGCCTGAGTTGAACATGAGGCAAAGAAGGTGGTTGGAGTTGATCAAGGATTATGATTTGGAGGTACATTACTATCTGGGCAAGGCTAATGTAGTTGCTGATGCCTTGAGCCGAAAGTCTCATTGCAATGCGTTGCAGCCGCTGCTAGCGGACGGGTTTAATCTTATGCATCCTGTGGTGTTGAATAATATAACTCTCAGTTGTACTTTGGAAAGAAGAATTATTGAAGGCCAGAAAACAGATCCAGGCATATATCACATCAAGAGAAAGATGCAAGAGCAAGAAACACTTCACTTCCGGGTAGATGAAAGAGGTATATTATGGTTCAAAGACTGATTAGTAGTACCAAAAGATCATGAGCTGAGAAATCAGATTATGGATGAGGCTCATCTTTCCAAGTTATCTATTCATTCTGGTAGCGGTAAAATGTATCAAGACTTGAAGCCTAGATTTTGGTGGACAAAAATGAAGAAAGAAACTGCAGCATATGTGGCTAGGTGTGATACCTGCTGTCGTGTGAAAGCTATTCACCTTAAGCCAGCCGGTTTATTACAACCTTTGCCAGTTCTCGGCTGGAAGTGGGAGGAGATAACCATGGACTTCATAACGGGCTTACCCTTAACGCAAAAAGGCCATGATTATATTTGGGCGATTGTAGATCGACTGACTAAGATTGCACATTTCTTACCAGTTCGAACTATGGATCGTCCTTATCAGCTGGCACAGCTCTACTTTGCTCAGATACTTCGGTTACACGGTGTGCCGAGGACGATAGTTTCCGACAGAGGCCCGCAATTTATTGCACGCTTCTGGGAGCATCTACACAAGTGTTTGGGAACCAATTTGGTTCGTAGTTCAGCTTATCATCCTCAGACTTCGGGTCAGACTGAAAGAGTAAATCAGATATTGGAAGATATGTTGAGAGCCTGTGTCATTTCGTCCAAAGGTTCGTGGGAAAAATGGTTACCATTAGCAGAGTTCTCATACAACAATAGCTATCAAGAGAGTATTCAGATGGCTCCTTTTGAAGCTTTGTATGGGCGCAAATGTAGAACTCCTCTTAACTGGGTTGAACCAGGAGAAAGGAGGTACTACGGAATTGATTTCGTAAAAGAGGCCGAAGAACGAGTGCATACCATTCAGCAACATCTCAAAGCCGCACAAACTCGCCAAAAGAGTTATGCGGACAAGCGTCGAAGACCATTGGAATTTCAAGTTGGTGACTATGTGTACTTGAAGGTGTCACCCATGAAGGGCGTACAACGTTTCGGGGTGAAACGAAAGTTAGCTCCAAGGTTTGTGGGTCCTTTTCAAATTCTGGAAAGAAGTGGGAAAGTAGCATACAAGTTACAGTTGCCACCACACATGTCCACTATTTTCAATGTCTTTCATGTATCGCAACTCAAGAAATGTTTGCGAGTACCAGAAGAACAAGTGGATCTTGGTGATATCAAGTTAAAATCAGATTTGACATATGAAGAGAAGCCTATACAAGTGGTAGATTACAAGGAAAGAGTCACTCGTAGCCGAGTGGTCAAGTTCTACAAGGTGGTTTGGAATAACCAAAGTGACTGGGATGCGACTTGGGAAAGCGAAGATTATCTCAAGGAAGTTTATCCTTCTTTCTATAAACAATGGTAATTAACTCTAATCTTGGGGATGAGATTCTTTTAAGGGGGAAGGGCTGTAACACCCTAGTGTTAGTTACTATTTTACACTTACATTTGCATGACATCAAGCATTGATCATGTCATTTCATGCATCATCACCATTTGATTTGATTTACATTCCTTTATATGCTATATGTTTGTTTATATGCTTACAATGTCATAGATGTGTTAGCATGCAAATGTGATGCTTGTTTACTGTTCTAGATGACTTAAACATGTTTGGGTTAACATTTGTAACAATGTTCATGTTGGTGAAATCCCCAAAATACCTCTCTAGCTCATAGTTGACTAGAAAGCCCCCCTAAACCTATTTTGTTTGACCAAACAAGAAAGTTAATTTAGAGACTTTGCATATGAGAGCACCCTTAATCAAAGTTGTGTAGAATTTTATAAGCAACAAACTTTATTTTGGGGTCAACTCATGAAAATGGGTGTAAGGTGGTCAAATTTGTGAAATTGTGCAGATTTGGGGCTATTTTGGAGTTGCTGAAATTTGCTAAGTGTTAGCTGTTTACAGTTTCATTGTACCTGTGTTCTTCGATCCATATCTCTCAAACTAAGCCAAATCAGTTCAAAGTGTTCTAATACCAAATGATCTACTCTTGTAGCTCTTTGATCCATATTAGTGAAGTTTTCGCTGAAACGCCCTAGATCGTGAGTTATGGCTCGATCAAAATCGAGTTTCAGTCGGTTTTGTTGAACTGAATCAGCCGATTCAGTCTGGCCTCGGTCAGCGTCGATGCGGCTCGCCGTCAGGCATCTCGCGCCAGGTGGCGCCGTACGCCGTCGTTGCCCCTCGGCCGGCCTGCAAAACAGAAGGCAACACTCCACCCGGTCTCCTGCGCGCTACACTCGTTCTCCCTCTCGCTCTCGTCTCTCTGCTCTCCTTTTTCCTCTCCACCGTCGCCATCGCCGCCGAGGCGATGCTGCGGTGAAATCTGCCGCCACCGCACCGTCTCCAACCGCTCCATCTCCGCCTGAGCTTCGCCATCCTCTACTCTACCTTCCCCGCCCATTTCTGGAACCAGCCGTGGCAAGGTATAGCACCTAGAGCCCTTCGCCGCCATTCCATTGCCAGAGCGCCGCCGAGCTCACTGCTCGCCGCGTCGAGCACAATGCCGTGGCCGGCTTCCCTCTCTTTTGCTCGTCTAGGTGTCTCCGCCAGTCGTGGATCTAGCCAAGAGGGTTGGTCGGGCCGCTCGAGCCCTGTTTCGGCCAGGACGCCGCTCGCCGGAGTTTCCGTCCGCCACCGTGCTGCTTTGCGCGCGGTTAGGTCGAGTCGTAGTTGACCAAAGGTTGATTCGCGGACCGTATAGCTTCGTTAGGGTTCCAGGTTCTCGGAACGAGGCTTAGTCTCGCCGGTGAAGGCCGGTAGCGGCCGGCGCACGCTCGCTGGAGCTCCACCGTCCGTCATTGCCGCCGTTGAGCTTGCTCCGGTGGTAGTTAGGTCTCGAAAGTTAGCTTATTGAGTTCGTCTCATTCCCAGGAACACGTAGGTGCCCTCGGTGCCGCCAGTGACCTCGCCGCCGGCGAGATAGGGCCGGTCAGCGCTGGCGGCTCTGCTCTCTCTCTGACGCGTGGGACCCGTTTGACCGGGGAGGCCACCAATCAGTCGCTCTGGTGCGCTTCTAGTGCACTAGGCCGGGTGTGTGTAGCGTTTTGAACCGAGTTCGTTTTAAAGGATTTAAGAAAATGAATTTTCAGAAAACTGGTAAAATCTTCCAAAAATCATATCTGGAGCTAAACTTGTCCAAATGAGGTGAACCAAATTTTGTTGGGTTTGTATTTCTGAGCTCTATACTGGAAAAATATGAAATATGACTTTGTGGTAATTTTTCTATGCAATTATAATTAATTTGTTATATGCTTGTAAACTTGATAAACGCATAACTAATTATAGGAACGTGCTAAAAATGTGATTACACATGCATTAATCTTGTTTAGAGTAGTAGGATTTGGGAAAAATATGTTTGCTGGTTGGTTACTGTTATTCATATGATGTCATGTGTAACATGCCTTTCATGCTATCTTTTTGATAAATTCACCATGCTCAGTGTAGATAAGTTATGGTTATGAATTTTTTTCCTGAGCCTTGTTTTGTTATAAAGAACCTATGAAAAATGAGAAATCTATTGTTTGATACTTTTCACTGTAGTAAGTATTTTCTATTGCTTAAATGGCTGCCTGCTTGTCATTTTTGTGTAGCTTGTTATATCTGTCCAAATGACTTGAAATTTTGCCAGTAGCCTAATGTGGGAGTGTGTTATCTACTATAATTTTTCTAGAATTTTCTAGACACAGCAAATAAAGGGTCCAGTTATGAGCTAGTGCTTGTTTAATTGTTTTTAATTGAGTAATAATTGGTTAGAAGATGTTTTCATGCATTTCTGTGATGCTCCAGCTTGGTAACCTTGCTAGACACTTTGGGGTTGATCTTGTTCATGTGTAGGTTAGCTAGGTCAAATGTCTTTGCTTATATGCTTTATTCGTGGTTATTAGTTAAAAGGTGGGTGTGGTAGGGAAGTTTGATTCAAATTAATTGTTAGTGCAGGTTGTAGACCTCTTACGCAAGACAAGAAATTATTCTATAGCTTGCTTAAGAAGGGTGAGTATGTGTTGTTGTTTAGAGAAGAAATATGCACATACTCAGTAAATGTTTGATAAATTATTTGGATGCTCACATGTTGTCTAATGCATCTCATGGCTCAAGTTGTGCATCTCTATATTGCATTCCATGTGCATTCTCAGTTCTCATATATGCATATCATACATACAGGATCGCCGAGAGGAGTTACACTGCTGCAATTCGATCCGCCGGAGGAAGGAGTGCCCCTGGAGATCGAGGTGCCGGAAGCTCCCGAGGCCGAGGAGGAAACTGAACTGCCGGAGTGCACTGACCATCAGCCATCTAACTTTGTGAAAGGCAAGCCCCGGAGCATCCCTGAGCCTCCACCTATCTCTTTTTATATAAATGCACTGGTCTTTATTAAATCGTATGATTGTGCACTTAAGTATAGGAGTTGAATTGATACCGTTACTGCATTTATACCTTGTACACTTGTCTACTATGCTGGTACTATTACTAGACAAGGGATGGGTTCGATCTTATGCTTAGCCATGCTTAAACCGGTAGAAGTAAAGGGATTTCATGTCCTTCGCGAGCATAGGAGGTGACTAATGATGATGGGGATGGATTCCACATGGTTGACTATATGTGCCACCATGCCACAATGATAATGAGAGAATCACGGCTAGGTAGCGGGGAACCGCATGACATGGTTGAGGTCATGCTGTCT
The DNA here is from genome assembly GCA_038502445.1 of Eremochloa ophiuroides. NCBI lineage: Eukaryota > Viridiplantae > Streptophyta > Magnoliopsida > Poales > Poaceae > Eremochloa > Eremochloa ophiuroides. Next base: position 68,486,624 of record JAHLJS010000002.1, read on the forward strand.
TCGGTGCTGCTTGCGGTCGACTAGGACTGAGGCCACCAGACATCAGTTGAGATTGAAGGACGTCATCACATAGCTGGCCAGATAAGTCGTTCTGACCGCGAAGCCGAGTAGTTTCTTCTGAGCCGAGAATTGGTGTGACATGGATAGACATATTCTGGAGGTAGGAAGGATGTGCGGATACACCATTTTGCCATAGTCAGGTCAGGGACCTGCACTTTCTATGAGTGGGTTTGTCTCCGAGAATATGACCCCCGCCAAGCTCGCGATATAATATGACTCAGAAAGATCTAACGGTGACCCAAGAAGCCACTGATCAGGCTGACAGGGTTTGTGATTGGCATGTTTGCCAGCAAGTACAATCGATTTGAATCGCCATCTCTCCTGGTTAGTGAGAAACTGAATTGATCTTCTGGTGAGGTAGAGGCTAATAACTTGAACATATTGATTATGGTGAGATGAGGTTGATATTTGTGGATATCGGAAATCATATAGTTGTATTATTTGCTATAATATCAAGTGATTGTTTAGTATAGCTGCAAACCTAGCTTAATAGCTTAACTGAAATTGAAGCTAAACCATATCTAAAATTTATAAGTTGAGGAACTACTGTAGTAATGCTTTTTATGCAAAATGTTGCTATCCACTGAGCTCCACCAAATAAGCTTGCATATCCTTGAGAGTCTTTTCATTTACTTCCTGTCGGGTAAGTCTAGCTGAGTACAATTGAGTACTCAGGGTTTTATTCCCATTGTTGCAGAAGGAGTAGTCTACTATGCTTATTGCAAGAACTGCTTCACCCCTACGGGCGAAGAAGATTAGACCTGGGGCAAGGTCGTTATCCATCTTTAACTTTTGTAGGATGCTGTGACAAGGTCAGCTGGTGATACTCGTATGTGAACTATGTTGTTTCAAAACTATGTTGACTTCCGCTGCTGTTACATTTATGTAAAAGACTATGTTGTACTCTGATGTTTTAATTCGGTTGTAAACTTATGTATCATTTGATGGGTTGTTGCTGAATTTGTAAGATCCTTGGTGTATGTTCTATTTAAAATGTTAGAAATCCTTCGAGATTTCCGGACTACCGGGTTTATATTGGCTCAAGTGTGATTTGATTGCTACTAAATTGGCGATCGTCGTACTTGTGCTCGTATAAAATGGTCGGTTCTGTGACATCTGACGCCCTAGAAGTATAGAGTTCGACGCTCTATTTTCAACACTATTTAGTTAGTTTCTTTACCCCTTACTTCTATGTGCTAACACCAAAGAGTTCTACACTTTTGCACCGTGTGTTAGCATTTTTCAAACATTTTTCAAGGGTTTCAAGTCAATTACTAGGTTGGGTTAGTTCAATGTACATGACATGCAACCTAGAGCATTTGAATGTAATCCAATTACTTAGTTCTCCCCTTAATAGTCAGCTATCTATCCTAAATGTGATCACACCCACTTGGTGTCTTGATCACCAAAAGAAAAAGCCTATTTGGGGTTATACCTTTGCCTTGAAGCTTTTCTTTTCACCTCTTTAAGTCCTTTTCTTTCTCTTTGATCTTCTCCACTTGATTCACCTTACTTGTGGTTGAGCCCTCTTGATCATTACCATCAACTTCTAGGCTCCACACCCCATGGTTAGGACCATCTACATGTTGACGGTAATTATTGTATGATTTTACCCGTCAACTAAACATGAAAAGGGAATAAAAGCAAACACCAACATACATTTAGGGGTTGAACTGACAGATTCCATGAGTTTTGGTGAATTTGTGTTTCTGCAGGACGTTATCAGAAAAGAACCAAAGGAGACCCACATGTCGGACTAAAACATCGAATTCCACCGCGAAAGGAAATCAGGAAGAATCTAGAAGACACCAGAGACTCACCAGAGAAGACGGGACAGGTTTGGACTCCGAAGTGGATCGGCCGATCCACCCCCTAGGTCGGTCGACCTATCAGTGTCACAGAACCGCCTCCGCTTCGATGTGGACCCACATCCTGATATTTCACGCAATCTACACCGTCCACCGAAGTCGGTTTGATCCAAGGGCTACGGTTCATCCCACCGGCCTTTATATAGACCCCCAGAGCCCCCAGGGTTTCGGACGAATTCATTCAATCATATGTAAACCCTAATGATCGAGAGGTGTCCCATGAAAGGATAACTTCTCATTAGGATCTAGGAACTAGATAGTAGAGAGATAGAGAGCGAGCGAAGAGTTAGGAGGAGATGTCCGGCCTGTCGGTGATCCCTCTACGGCTGATACTTCGGTAGGATCTAGCTCTACTTGAGCTAGCTCTTAAGATGTCTCGGGCAACCAACTTCTGATCTACGTAAGTCTATGTTCATATTGTTTATCTGGTTTATGTCTCTCTTTTGAGTGCTTTATTCGTGTTCTAGAGGGAGTAGAGTGGTAATCTGTAGTGTAGGCGTGGTGCCTAGACTATAGTTACTCGTAAATGCGTCCTGTCTGGCCTGGATCGGTGGTAGATCGCGGGGGTGACCGTGCCTGTTGAGTCCTTTGTAGTCCACGTCCCATCAGAAGGAAGAGTAGGATAGCTTTGCTAAGGGAAACATCCTCTGTTCATATCTTTCCCTATAGTGATTTCCCTAGAAGAATAGTAGAAGACAGAAGCTTACCCAAGTCAGAAATAGAGACCCCTAGTTATCCTCTCTACATTCCTATTATCTACAACCTAGATCACCATAACCATACTATATACACCCTTGATTAGTTTTACACCTTTTAGCCATAACCCTAGTTGCAGCACCATCATCTTTATTTGCATCACTACACCCATCATTGACTACAACCTTTGACCTAGTCGTTACCTTTACTTATTGACTACCCCTGGTTAAGGTAGATCATAGTTAACCAAGCACGTTTCCCAGTGGATACGATATTTAAAACCCTCCGGGTGAAAGCTACAACTGGTATCTGTGCGCTTGCAGATTTATCTGTGTGCACTTAAAAATACCAACAAACTTTCTGGTGCCTAGAAGAAGAGGTTCTAACTTTTAGGCAACTAGAAGAAGAATCTCTTGATACATCATTGGGATTGTTTTAAGTGATCTTATCATCACTGGCCCGGACCTTGCTATTCCAGACCCAATACTCATTCAATATTTTTACACGGGTCTTAGTAAGAATTCTAAGGAATCCCTTGATGTAGCCTCTAGAGGATCTTTTCTTTATCTATCTCTTAGTGAAGCAAGGCTTGTCCTTGACAAGATCAGTGGACACATCACCTTCACTAGCATTCATGACAAATTCCTAGAGGAAGAGAAGGAACCATCTCCTGAGCAAGAAGAGGATGTTTTGATAGCCAAATCACAACCATTCCACTCCCAAGATTTGGCTATCCATCCAGAATCACCAGTATCCCAAAATCCCCCAAGACAAAGAGGATTCCACTTTTGGAAAACCCTTTTGAATTTGAGGGCAACCTCAAGGATTTTGGGAGGACGAAGAACTATCGTCCACATAAGAGACCTCCAAGTGAATTTATGGAGGAGTCTCTTAGAAAGCATCCTTGCATAGGACATTGGGAGGAACTTGAGGATGGCATGTCTAGTGATGCCATAGAAGGAGAGCCAATGCCAATTAGAAGCCAATCTTATCTTCTCCCCTTCTATGCCCACAGTAGATGACTTATCTAAACCCATCTGTGAACCCATCCTTAATCCCAATGATTCCTCTTGTGCTCTCTCTCCTAAGACTCATGATCCTAGAAACCCACTCAGACATCCAAAGCATAGGAGTCATCAAGGCCACAAGGAAGATCAAACAGAGCTACAACAATGGCAAGACTGTGTTCAATGGATGGACAAATACGAAGCCTTATGGATGGAATCCATACTTGGTTCAGATCCAAACGATAAATTTATAGCTCATCCAAGTATGGGGACCCTAGGAGAGATCAACCTGAGCGACATCCATCCAAAGGAGATCCTGGACAATGACATGTCCAATGACTATCTTAGGCATGGGATGAAAGAGACAATATTTTTGCCTATAGACATTCATGAAGAAACACCCTTGGAGATTGAAATAGATGATCCGGGCTCACAAGAGCAAATTCCTAAATCAATAGGTCTCTCTATCATTGCCATACATGAGATCTCCAACCCCCTCACTTTACTGGTCCATAGAATCTTGAAAAGGGCTGGTTGTAGATGCATATATTTATCATAAACATTGCAAATCTCGAGGTATGAATCTTAAGGTAGGTATATAGAGTTTGGTGTTGGAGGGGAAACCACTTCACCAACATAGATGTAATTAGAAGGTTTCCCAAGAACAAACTTGCACCCTTTTTGCTATAATAGAATAAGCATAAGTGTGAAAATATTCCTTCGGGTATTATTGTCACTAACCATTTCAGGACTGAAGCAAAAATGATGAAGGATGACAACTCCAAGGTATGTCCAACCAATTATCATGCAACATTGATCACATCCATCCAGACTTGATTTTTGCCTTGCAAAATTCAAGCTTGGGGGATGGGCTTTCTCTAAAAAATCCTATACCATGTTGCTAATTCATCTTGGTAGTCGCTACCCTTAAATCATGTTCGCACATCTCTATTTGAATAAATCCTCATAATGCTTTCATGCTACCTTTGCTTGCTATAGTATATGTTTAGGTTTGAAGTATCTTCATACATCTCTTAAATGAAGCATAGTGCTTAGTTTAGGAATGGTGATCTTATTTCATTGGCTTTTAAACTAAGCGTGGTGCTTAGGTTAAAATGCCTTCCTAAATCAAATTAGACGTGGTGTCTAGGTTGATTTTTGAACCGATAGTATGCTCTAATAGACACTGGAATATTTTGTTGGACTAACCCCTGCAGAAAACTCTCAAATCAATTTGGGGAAGTCAAAGGATAAACACAAATCAGAGATGAAGCAAGACATGAATCCCAACAGTTGTGCACAAGGGAGAGGTCCTCCTCAATGGACATAAGAACCAGGAGCCATCGCTGTCAGGTTGAAGCATAAGGAAAGAAGACCAAATTCCACCAAAGTTGATCTGACCATGGTCTTCCTCCTCTCAACCTCCCATCGCTCAGGCACGCTGGTTTGCAATCCCTCTACTCACTATTACCCTACTTCTATAAGTTTGATTAAGTTCTACAAATGCCATATATGAAAATCAAACTTAAGACAACATAACATCAATCCTCCATAGAAGAAGTAATGGTAAATAATAAATGTTGTATACAACTTCTCTACATCATACAAAGTGACCTTTAGCTTTATGACAACACTATCCCAGTTTAGGGGTTGAACTGACAGAATTCCATGAGTTTTGGTGAATCTGTGTTTCTGCAGGACGTTATCAGAAAAGAACCAAAGGAGACGCACATGTCGGACTAAAACATCGAATTCCACCGCGAAAGGAAATCAGGAAGAATCTAGAAGACACCAGAGACTCACCAGAGAAGACGAGACGGGTTTGGACTCCGAAGTGGATCGGCCGATCCACTCCCTAGGTCGACCGACCTGTCAGTGTCATAGAACCGCCTTCGCTTCGACGTGGACCCACATCTCGATATTTCACGCAATCTACACCGTCCGCCGAAGTAGATTTGATCCAAGGGCTACGGTTAATCCCACCGGCCTATATATAGACCCCCAGACCTCCCAGGGTTTCGGATGAATTCATTCAATCATATGTAAACCCTAATTAGGAGGTGTCCCACGAAAGGATCACTTCTCATTAGGATCTATGGACTAGATAGTAGAGAGATGGAGAGCGAGGGAAGAGTTAGGAGGAGATGCCAGGCCTGTCGGTGATCCCTCTAGGGCTTGTACTTCAGTAGGATCTAGCTCTACTTGAGCTAGCTCTTAAGATGTCTCAGGGCAACCAACTTCTGATCTACATAAGTCTATGTTCATATTGTTTATCTGGTTTATGTCTCTCTTTTGAGTGCTTTATTCGTGTTCTAGAGGGAGTAGAGTGGTAATCTATAGTGTAGGCTTGGTGCCTAGACTATAGTTACTCGTAAATGCGTCTTGTCTGGCCGGATCGGTGGTAGATCGCGGGGGTGACCGTGCCTGTTGAGTCCTTTGTAGTCCACCTCCCGTCAGAAGAAAGAGTAGGATAGCTTTGCTAAGGGAAACATCCTCTGTTGATATCTTTCCCTATAGTGATTTCCCCAGATGAACAGTATAAGACAGAAGCTTACTCAAGTCAGAAGTAGAAACCCCTAGTTATCCTCTCTACACTCCTATTATCTACAACCTAGATCACCATAACATACTATATACACCCTTGATTAGTTTTACATCTTTTAGCCATAACCTTAGTTGCAGCACCATTATCTTTATTTGCATCACTACACTCATCATTGACTACCACCTTTGACCTAGTCTCTTCCTTTACTTATTGACTACCCCTACTTACATTAGATCGTAGTTAACCAAGCATGTCTCCCTGTGGATACGATATTTAAAACCCTCCGAGTGAAAGCAACAACGGTATCCGTGCACTTGCAGATTTATCTGTGTGCACTTAAAAATACCAACACTACACTTAGCCATCACCTAGCAAGTAGGTTAGTTCTTAGGGTGTCATCAATTATCAAAACAAAACTAGGGCTTTCAGGTGGGCCAAATCAAAGCAGATGCTAACACCCCTCAGTGGCAAGCCTAGCATGACCTCCTCTTCCATAGGGTCTGGCACCAATCAGCCTGATAGGAGAGAGTGAGTGGGCCTTCATAGAGGAGAAGTCAACTTGCTAAACCATGAGCACATTAGCATGCGCCCCCATCTTGGCATTAATCCTGCTGCCAACTCCGTGGCAGAGCAAGACACCGCAAGGTGATGGGAGTTGACAGTAGTTATGATTTCATCTATCAACCAAACAAGAATATGGATATCAAAGCAAGTCACCAACATAGAATTGGGTTTAAACTGGACAGAATTCCACAAGTTTTGGTGAATCTGTGTTTTATAGAGAGTAATCAAGAAAACAAAAGGAGATCCATATGTCATACAAATATATTGAATTTCATATGGGCTCTACATCAAGAACATTTTAGAGAACACTAGCGACCCACCTGTGAAAGCGAGGCCCAGATTGCAGAGACGGTGGTCAGTTGACCCCAAGGCTAGGTTGATCGAACCCCAGCCCCACCTGTCAGCCTCTGTCCTTTATGTCAGTTCTCCACTGCCTTTAAGGATGCATCTGGTCAGTTGCCCATGATTAGTTTGATCCGAGGGCTGAGATTCACCACTCCAGGCTATATAAGCAGCTGAGGACCCCAAGGTTTCATATCAATCCAATCAAGTCCAATTCATTTGATCAATTTCTCAGAGCCAGAAACCCTAGTTCATTAGAGCTCCACCATCTAGATGTAGAAACCCTAGTTTAGCCTGATCGTTGTTGGTATTAATTAAGTGTTACTTGGTAAATTACTTAGCCACCTCTTTTAACCTATATCTCTTACAATAGCTAAGTTGTCATCCCTAGCATGGATATAAGAGACATGAATGAAAACTACCCAGAATAATACTAAGCAGCTATTATGAATGCAAGTGACTAGAGAGGATAAAATATAAATAAACAATGTTTTAAAGTATCCGCAAGAGCACAGATTAATTTATACCATTGTAGCATTTTACCCAAGTATTCCAGGGTTGTCGATTTATATTTTTACCACAGGGAGAAGATATGGAGCCAGGCATGAGTGGATTGATACAAATAAATTACTTATGAATAGAATCAATCACATAGCACTTACTTAAACAGGGGTAAGCCAATAATAAAGATATGAATATGATAATCTAAAGGCTTAGATAACTTTCCAGAGATAGGTGTGGACTACTCATTGTTAAAGTCAACCAAAGCATAGGACTAATTAAGAGATCAGATTCTTATGTCATTCCTAATTAATTAAGTTATTCATCTACTCTAACAAATAAACAATCATGTATAGCATAACTGACTCTTTACCTATGCATCATGAACATTATTCAGGAAGATCAAGAATAGAACAAGTCTACCATCATAATCAAGTTCTACTCTCTCTACATACGTGGAGGAGTTGACTACAAAGACTCAACGGAAGTGTCACATCCACGATCTACCAGATGACCCAGCATATAAAGCGCATTCGCAGGCAAAAAAATGTCTAATCACCATGCCTCTATAATGTCGACCACTTAACCCACTCGACTACTGAATTAAGCGCTTTGCGAACTCATGCATAAACTCATTATCAATCATAACTATGTCAAATATACTAACTAGAATAAAGTAGTAACATAACAAACTGAAATATAGTATATTAAAATAGCATAAAGTCATAACAAGAGGAAATACAGCAGAATTACCGGCCTCTAGTAGACACGAGGTCCAGAATCCTAAGCCGAAGGCTCAACTCTACTTCAATCTAATATCTAGGTCTATACTAGAACTTTGAGTGCCGAACCCTAATCTCTGGTGGAGAGCTCCTCCCTGGATCAATTGACTTGGATATTATTGACATCTACTAACGTCGCTCAATATAACTTTATAACTTTTAACGCTAGGGACGAGATTAGAAGATGTATGGTATTTTAATTAACTGATCAATAGCAACTAGCCACTTATCTATTACCAACATTCTTTAGCATGAACTAGGTTGTCAATCCTAATTATATATGCTAAGAATAAATAAAGGTTTTATATATTATTCCATGTGACTTAGGCAGAAATATAAATAAATATAAACTAAGAACAATTCTGCAAGCGGACAGATAATTATACTATTGTAGCATTTTACCTAGAGTATCACCGGGTTGTCGATTTATATTTATACCACTAGGAAGGTCTAGTAGGACTTAAATTATATCTACAACTTATACTGCTAATGTAAAAGATAAACCATAACTATAATCCTACTCATAACAAGGATCAGTCACATGATAAAGATATATTGGATAAACATGATCAGTCATCATCATAAATAGGTAAATATCAGAGCTCATCTAGTCATAACAATAGCTAGCCAATACATAGATAAAGGAATTAATATCTAAAATAATTCTATAACTACGTCAATGAATACTATGATTAGTGCAATTACATCTAGCAATCATTGTTTAGCTCTACCTACATCATGATTAAATGTAAAGGAGCATCATCTAATGAGGATATTAATACACAAGGGTCACCTCCTTCGCAACCGCACTCTGCTCGTCCTACGTACGGGGGTGGACTACAGAGGACTCAACGCAGCTGTCACCTACGCGATCTACCACACGACCCGGCACGTCAGGGTGCACTCGCAGATAAGTAAGATATCTAAACATCACATCTACATACTGCCAATCATTTATCCACGATATCTCTGGACGAACTCTATACAAGCAATTACATAAATTCAACAGGATCGAACTAACTATGCTAGACATATAATCAAAGTGAACAATGACTATTGCAATTAAGAACATATATAAGATTAAGAACAATGTTTCCCAAATCATAACGTTGAATGCAATAAGAGAAAAGAACTAGAACTATACCGAACTCCGCGCTCCAGACCGACGCCAGGGGCTCCGGATCCCGCTGAAGAACTAGAACTCCTCTACTTCTAATCTAACTAGGCTAAAGCTATGAACTAGAGAGGCTCTGATGAACTAGAGAGGCTCTGGATGGCTTGATCTCCAAATGACTTGATGCTTCAGGGAGGGGGGTCTGCCCCTTTATTTATAGCCCGGTGGGATGAACGTGCGCCGTAGGATCAAACCGACTTCAACAAAGGGCCGAGATGACTCCTAAGAGGCGGCGGAAGAAGACTCCAGAAGCGGGGGCCGAAACCCTAGGGGGTGGGGCCGGCCGGCCCCACCTTGGCGCTGGCCGGTGCCCAAGTGTGGGCTTCTGAGCCCATCTTCGTCGAGGTGCTTCCACAGCCTTCCAGGGTCTTCGTGATGATGTTTCCATGGCGGTTAAGTTTCGTGTCTTTTATGCTCTTTAACCCTTCTTTTATGCTTTTCTGGAATAGCCTCTAGAAAATACAGAACATGCAAAACTCGTGGAAACTGTCAGTTAAACCCTAGACTAGTATGTTTTCATGTATCCTTTTGTGTCTAAAGTTCTAATAAAAGTTGACGTCATCCACCATCAACAACACCCGCAAGCTTACCTGTTTGCCAGTCCCTTGGCAAGCAAACTAAGCCTAATTTACCAAAGTATTTGGATCAGGAGTTGCTACAATGCTTTCATACTTTCCAAGTACACATGCTTTCAAACAGAAATTCTCCTCCGAATTAGACAAAACTGATCTAACTTTCAAATTTTCCCATTTTACCTTTAACTATAGAGCTTCATAGCTTTTGCATTAGTCTTGAGCAATCGAAAGACAGAACAATCAAGTCAAGCACTATGTCTCAAATTCTTCACAGTACTATTATTCTGGAGTTTTGCAAATTTTTAAAATAAAACTCAGAGCTTAATTGTATGACACCCTCAAGTCTCTTACTATGTGGATTTATGGATCTCACTGAGGCATTAATGATATTATGCCTTCCTACAACTAATGATTATAGTGGAGCTTATAGGAGTGGCAATAATAAGGATGAGCATACTTGCAATTCATATATTGTAAAGTCAAACAATGGATCCACAGAGAGTCGAGGCATACAATCAAACCAATATGTGCATGTGTATGGAATATAGTGGATAGGTATATATATGGTATTTAGTGATTGATCCTAATTCTACTTTTGCTCCTTGAAAATAACTCGCTCCTTTAAAAATTAGAAATTTTCGTGGGAAAGCATGGGCTATCTTTATTCTTCTTTTTTTATTATATATATTTTTTTACAGTGAGGCGGGCATCTAAGTACCCATTGTTTTAATTGCTGGGACACTTGTCCATCTTTTACTCCCTTTTCTTTTTTCAATACTTTTGCATAGCCACATGCGTCCTTTGAATATAAATAATTAGAGAAATAATGATAAGAACATAGAGCAATTAAACAGGGGTTGTCCTATGGGGTATATATTTTTGGGTGTTTTCTCCCAGTGTAGGAGAAAACATTTTTAAGGTGGATCTAGATGAAAATGGAAGATGATTGCGCTTAATCCCAGAGTAGGAATAATGCATATGTGGCTGGAGTTTGTAAGCGATCTTGGTTTTAAAAGCATGACAAGACTCTCATAAGGTATACAACAAAGGTTGACTAAACTCAATGCAAAGCAAGTAGCATAAATGTGCAAAGGTTTTCCTAACTCTAAATGTATTGCATATGGCTTTGGTAGGAATTCAAACTTTGTCATACAAGAGCTCATCATGTAAGATTTAAATTTAAAATAAATCTCCAGAACTTAGTATTGCTAGGAATAAGATAAATAGCAGCTCAACCTTCATGTATCATATCAATCAATCACTTAGACTTAGCTCAAGCTTATGCCTCCACAAGTTTCAGGATCAGAGTAAATTCTTCAGTCAAAATAGTAATATCTAAAACTCGGGAGAATTCATTGTTTGAAAACTAGGCATTTGAAAAGTATTATGGCAGAGCAACTATTCATTATCTCCAAGACAAAATTTTAATGTTCATCAGTTTTAATTAACTCTAGCCTAGACTGACTCTAAACATACTCTAATATATAGATAAATATTTATTTGGTTTTCAAATTTTATCATACTAGCTAACTCACGCGAAAAGCGATATAATAAGGTGAGAAACTTATACTTAGCTGGATTTTAAATGGACGGTGCCCTCCCCTAAGCTGGATGTTCGACACGGTCTTTGATGTTGCCAATTGAGTGATCCTTCTAGGAGCAGATGTATTGGCAGCGTAAGGGCGTCGGGTTGACTAGCTCTTTGATCTTGTATTTTCATGTGAAACTCAATTGCCAACAAAAATACCAAATCTCATGGAGAGGGGTTAGGTCTAGTACCACTACATGGTAAGTGATTGATTTTATATTTCCATCAGAAGTTTTAAGCTTCTTTACCCAATTAGGAAACTTCTCTAAGAGTGTAGATCTTCATGTGCCCACATATTTTTGTGGTTTTCTAAAAGGTGTGAACCTTCATGCGCCCACATATTTTTTTGTATTTTATGACTTTATAAAACAGACTCGATAATCGCATTGGTATAATTACCTGATAACTAGGGGATGCTCCTCCCCCAAGCTAGATGTTTGCAATACTTGGTGTTGATGATTTTTAGAGCGAGCTTGCCAGTAGTAGTCCTAGTGTGCTCCACTGATAGACTCACTCCTTAGTCATAATGTCGTTCCTGCATAATTATGTTCCAGAAAGAAAACCAAAACTCGAGGCTCGAATTTAAGGGGTTAGCAGTCAACCAGATGAGTAATTGATTATTCTAATGAGCTAATATTAATTGGTAGATTCTAACAGGATTCTTCTTTATAGATTTTCTATTTTATGATGCAGTAAAATAAATATAGATTCTATTTTATTTTTATTTTGATGCCACCACAACAAATATTCCTACGGGGTTACCATAAGTCTACTTATATGGGGCTTTAATATTTTTGATGTAATAAAAGCTATATAATTTTTTTTGTCTTTCTTTTCAATGCACTAATAAAGCGGTAAAGATTTTTATTTTGTTTTAATATGCAGAAAGATAAATATGCATGGTATGTTTGTATTTATTTTTAGGCCACCATGATGAGTACTCCTACAGGTTTTATACCACAAGGGTTTCACATGGGGCTTCAAGTTTTTAAGATGCATTAATACAGCTTAATGCATGCCTATTTACTCTTGTCATTTTCTATGCAAAGTTAATGCATAAGGGTAAACCTACTTAAGAGAAAATATTTTATGCAATGTAGAAAAGCAAAAAAATGGATAACTACTGATGTTATCTCACGGCGAGGGTTCAATTTTTTGAGTCTTCTGAATTGGACTCCTCCTTGCAGTGATTCATTAACCAAGTACTTCGGTTTGCTCTTGAGGTGGTGCCTCCACTAGTGGCTCCCAATGATGGTGCCACCTTCTTCCTTTCTTTTGTTGGCATCTTGAAGCCAATCTTATGTGCATCATTATTACTGGTTGAGAACTTTCACTTATCGAATTTGGGGGATTTTCTCCCCCACACTTTGATTGAAGTGTGTTCTGCCCAAATAGACAAGGTAGAGATCAAGTGCATGGGCTCTGCTGGTGGGAAAACACCAACAGAACCAGAAATTTATTCATTCTCTAACCTTGGGCACAATAAGATTGATGTTATTCATATTGTTCATTTATAACATGGGTGAGAATACAGAAGTATAAATATGGTATTTAAACTTGTGAGATAAAGAGTGAAGTTACTTAACCATTGGAAAGACTGTTCATCTTTTAAAATTTTCATGATGACTATTATTTTCCAAGAATAATAGACAAAGTATTTCTAGCTTACTCGGTTAAGACTGAGATCAAGAGAATAGCGCTATGAACAAACTTAGAGAACAAATCATGTTGAGTTAATCAGGTTGATCAATTTAAGTAGTAATTCTAACATGGTTGTATTTTTCATTTATTTCATACCAAGATCAAGAGAAAATTAATAACCACTTACCTTAAGATGTTACCTTCATCATTGGAGCATGATAAAGGGTAGATGAAATTCAATGGTCCTTTCCTTCATTGCATCTTGAGTTGTTCATTAGCATCTTTTCTTTTACTCTGTTCTCACTCTTCGGACCTCCTGCTTCTCTCATCATATATATATTTTCTCTGCAAGGGGTTAGTAGACAACACATACCTGAAGGAATATTCAATTTAAAGTATGGATAGTGTTTGTCAAGGTTAATTTATAGCTTTAGTTTTAAATGATTCATCATTACTTCATTAAAAAAAAATTCAACAAGGTTAAGGCAAAGATATTATTTAAAAAGTATCTTCAACCTCAACTTGATTCTACGAATAGTCTCCTAATAGGATTTAAACATTTTTATATGGGAGAGGTGAGTCTACATATACAACCAAATTCTTAGACAAGTATGCTTTGAGCTCATAGTTATGTTCAAGTAATATTCTGAAGCATACTTATAATAGAACAAATAAATTTATAAGACTAAAGATATTTATTCAAATAGAACCAAGAATGTGTATGGTGAACCAAAAAGAGCAATTTTTTTTAATTTGTTTTAATCATTAGCAAGTTAAGTTTGAGCATGGCTGTTGGCGCTTCTTAGCGTCAGCAGAAAAGTCCGCAAGCGCACGGAAGTACCGTTATAGCCTTCACCCGGAAGTATTCAGGGTATCGTAATTTTCCAGAGGAACGGTCTTTGTACTTAGTCTCTTAAACTAGTTTACTCAGAAGAGACGGAAGGGATAGCTTGGGTAGAGAGGTTCTTCTAAGGTCAAACGCATATAAGCGATGGAAACTTCCCCACTACTTGCTTGCTTCAGGCCCACTGACGCACCTGGTCTGCCAGGCGATACTAGTATCAGCGCTATTCCGCGTCTGAACGTGGGGGGATGCTGGTACGAGTGGACAGGGCTGCCACCTACCCCTCTGCCCATAGGCGCGTGCAACATACGAAGGTAGACTCCCACCTAGACACCACGTCTAGGAAGGCGACTACTACTCTAGTGGCGTACAGGAACATCCGTCTCTATCAGGAGTCCTCTTACTAGAGCATCCGTCCAAAGGACGAACGACGATCCCACAGACAAGTAGCTTTATGGAAGTAACATGCTTAATGAATCAAACCAAAGTTGAACACGAACTCTTACTTCAAGTAGCAAGACGATCGTAGAGGTACAAGTTGGATCGAGAGCCGACAAGCCCGGCACTTCGTCCACCCGGAGGCATAACTGCTTTGACTCCGCTTTTTCTCCAGCTCTTGTCCCTCTCTCACTCCCTATACTAAATTAGCTATAAGCTAATGGAATGGAGCTTGCTCTTCCTCTCTACATTGTGACCTCTTGTGTTGGTGAATCAATTGATGAATAGGTGTAGAGAGGAGGCCTCCTTTTATAGCTTGAGAGGAGGGGGTTTTATGCAAAAAGGATCATCCTCACATGGAAAGATCCAAACCGACCTCCAAAGGGCGGTTTCCACTTGCCATCTGTGTTGATCGTAGGTGGGACCGTCCTTGGGGAACCTCCCTACACCTGTCAGAAGAAAACTGGGCCCGAGAGGCCCCACCAGGGGTGCGGCCAGTCCCGGGGGCGGCCAGTCCCCTGGCTGGGCCATCTGGCCACCGCCTTCGGGTGGTCGGTTGCTCCCTAGGCCTGGACCTCTCCCGTGGTTAAGGATGGATCCAGTTCAGTGTTGAGGTGGGCTTTTTTGTTTTCCTTGGTTTGTGCCTTTTCTGAATACGCTTCCTGGAAGTGCACTTTCTTGTGAATTTTATGCATTTCCACGTGTCAGACCTGCATGTCAGATACACAACAAAACTCGTGGAAAGATTAGATAAAAGCCCTACCTTTTATTTGTTTTAGTATTAAAATGATGTTGTATTTTAGTTGCTAAGGACCGCCAACAACTCCCCCACACTTGGTCCTTTGCTCGTCCTTGAGTAAAGTGCTAAGAACCAACTAGGTTCATCTTCCTTAAAAATATCTGCATACAGATTATTCCAAGCTTCACCTGGACTTGTGAACTTCAAATTGTCTACCACATTTTCTTGGGTAATTGAATAATGGAACAACATGGATTCAAATCACCTTGCATCAGTTAGCTTAGAAACTTGGGTTCTTATAAGATTTTTGAAAAAGAAAAGATAGCCTTGCTCCTCAAATGATACTCTCAAATCGCTCATATATGTGTCTGGTTCCTCACCAAGGCATTTTGGAATTGCCTTCTTTCATAACCCATCTCTAAAGCTTTTGAGTGGAGTTTTGGGTAGGTATGAAAGTGGGCATACTTGCATCACATATATTGTTAATTCAAAAACCGAACCACATGGAGATACAGTCATACACTAGATTGAGATGTGCAAGTGTGTGGCATGGAAGATGATTCCTAATTCTAACTGTTTTTGGTACTTCATGCATCATGACTCTCTTTATTGGATAGATGGATGATTCTTTGAAAATTATGGGCTATAAAAGGAAATATTCATATATGTATTATTTTTTTTCTTGAACGGGGCTTTGGACTTTCCCGTTTGTTTATTGCTAAAATTTTTTCTCTCTTTTCGTGCCCCTCGGCATGTGTGTGTATATATATTTTTTTCTCTTTTTTTTGTGTCCCTTGGCATACTTTTTTTTAAAAAATAGCCCATATCTCTTCTTAATGCAAACTTTGAATGGAGAGATATCATGATGGAATGCGAGGAGTAATTATATGGTGGAGGATGAATGCGCGACTCTTAGGGTAAGAATCGGCATTTTTATTTGGTGGAAGAGTGTACAACTCTTAGGGTAAGAGTTGGCGTTTTTGGTGGATGACAGGGTGCATGTTGTGCGCAACTCTTAGTGTAAGAGTCGGCATTTTATTGGTGGGTGCGTGTGAATCTCAAACATGGGTGCATGACCATAATCTCACATAGGTCACAACAATTTGACAAAACTCAATGATCCGACAAGCAGCATATGACTAAAGGTTTGCAGAAGTTAAACATGTCATATGGCCTTTGTAACACCCTAGGTGTTAGTCACGAGCTAACCAGCGAGTGTGGACCTAATCGAGTTATTTCAATCAATGATCCTAATCACTATTTCATATTCATCTCCATCTACCTTGATCATTGGAGAAGTTGCATGAAGATTTAAATTGGATAGTCACATGAGATGACAAGCCCTTTGCTTGATTGGATTGCAGGACCACGTGAACATGAGCATGCAAAGCCAACCAAACCTTGCAACCTTGACCAAACAACTCTATTTGAACTCTACAACAAAAGTCATGAAGGACTCATGTGGAGCAAATGCAAAGAAAATACCTTTATTGGCCTAAACATCTACTTTGAGCTCTCTAATTACATTAGTTTGACCAAAGTGGAAATATTATTTCCGAGCAAGATATGAGGTTTGACCCAAAATAAGAGTTGCAGATATTTTGGAAGTAGAACAAATGTTATGTATGGACCAAGTCATGATTCAACCTCTAAGTGCCTCAAACAGTGGATACAATATAGAGGAAAAGCTGATTCCACAGTTTGAATTAATTCTAAGTCTGAAATCCATCCCAATCTCAATGACGTCTCACATTCCCAAGATTTCATTCAGTAACTTGAGTTGGACCAAAAATAAAAGTTGTCACAAACTCTTTGGAGCACAACATATCCAAATTTGAGATCAAACCGACCTGTGTTTGACAAGGTTTTGACATCAGTTCTCGATCCTAATTAACCTGCTAACAACAACAAAATGGGGGCTAATTATCTGCTAATCCAGTGCAGAACTGGCCGAGCACCCTTAATCAACTTTGTAGAGCCAACTGAGGACTACAACTTTGATTTAGATCATCCTAGCACAATCTCCTCCAAATACGCTGAAAAACGGATCCAAAGTCGCCCCCAACAGCACCCACCACGTGCTCGTCAAAATGCTGCAAAGGGAACACGTGGCGCCCGAGCTCTGGAGCTCCTGCCCCCATTGCCGGCCACCACCTCCACCATCCCGCGTCCCAGCTCAAGGGGACGAGCACCAGAACACTCCTCCACTCCTTCCTGTGCTCATTCCCATCCTCCCTCACCTTCTCCTGCCTCGCTCCGAGCTCGCTGCGAAGCTGCAGCACGTCTACCATTGCCGGCCGGAGCCGAGCTCCATGGCCGCCGGCCATCCTCCTCCCTCCGGCCAGACGAGCATGCCATCACCTTTTCCTCACCCTGCTGCTCGCGCCGCGCCTCTTGCCCGGCTTCTTCCTCCACTGCAGCAGCATCGCCGCCGGCGCGCAGGCCATCGGGCAGCCTGCCACCGTGGCCGGGCCGCCACGGGCAAGCCTCGGCTGCGCCGAGCGCCTCCTCGGGTGCGCATGGGTTAGCGCCGCCCTGTCCCTTGCTTGGTCCGTCTTCCGCCGTCGCCGGTCGTCCTCCGGTCAGGCCGGCCGAGCAGGCTGCCTCCACTCTGCTCTGTGCAACGAGCGAGCCAAAGGAACAAGAAGGCCCCCTTGTGCCTATGACGCGTGGGTCCCACGTGGTTCAAATGGCATCAAATTTTCAGATTTCGTTCTATTTCTTGTAAAATCAATATCTAGTGTTTGGGGGCTCTAAAAATGATGAGGCTTGTTTTGTTAGTTTCCTCATGAAGTGCTCTGCATGCTAGATCTATAATGCATGCTATGTTATTTGTGTTATTGTGCTGTAGAAATTAATTAGAAAATATGGTTTAGGAAATGGATTAACTTGCTTTTGGCTATATCTCAAGTTTTAGGAGTCCAAAAATTATGGTTCTAGTTTTGCTAGCTTTCTAGTATCATGCACTATCTAATAAAAATATAAAACATATATGTTGTTTACTGCTTTCAAGGTGTTTCATATTAATCTTTTTAAATAGGAAGTAAATGGTTGAATTACTTGTTATTTTCGTATCTGAAGTTATATTGCTCCAAATGTCATGAAAATTCAATTGTAGACTCTCTGTATGATGTATAATGCATGGTTAAAATTTCATGATTTATAGTGCACGTATGACTGAGTGGTTGATTTATCTTCTTTGGTGCATATTAAGTAGATTTAAATGCATTATAAATAATATATTGTGGTAAAAATAGAAAATATGTTCCACTACCTTTGTATGATATTGTGTTAACCTGAGAATCAATAACACGGTCATGTTGTTTTAGAAAATGTTGAGTTTCCTATTTAATTTGCTCTCCAATGCTTTATTGCATTATAGATTTGTATATTTTGTAATAATTAAATTATGGAACCTGAGCATGTAAGATTTCAACCTTGGCCATGAATTGTGATTAACTATCTCTCATAAAAATATCAACTCCATTTGAGATTTTTACCATATAACTTAAACAATTAAATAATAGACTTTTATGTGATATTTGGTGAAAGATTGGAGGTAGTTAGACACATGCATGTTGTTTATGACTTATTGCCATGTCTTAACCTGAGATGAATTCTTTATGTTTGTGTTATGATGTTTGGAGCTATTTAACTAGCTCACATATGTGTTTTTTGGGTGAAAAACAAGTAACCAAATTAATTGCAATCCTGTTGAGAAAGGGCTGCAGGAGCAGTCCCTGTTGTTGTGATGTTTTACATATGAAAATGATGTTGCATGTAAATATATTCTATACAAAAATAGTAGCTAACTTCATTGTATAGCTTGTCCTAAATTTTTATAGTCGTAGGCCTGATAGTTTAGGAGTTATGGCTTTTAGAAGTCTGCTGTCAGGTTTTACTTATTTTCGGTGCAGACCTAAATATTTGCTTTGTTTAACCAATTTTTGCTTGGAATCACCTCTTGGTGATAATAAAGAAGTTGTATTAGACTTCATTGGCTTTCCAAATTGTCTAGAATCATCCCTTTTGATGGTCTAGATCCGTAGTTATGATTGTTTGAAGTGTGAGGACAGAATCTGTCCAAGTCTGGACAGAGCTGCCTTCAATGCGTTGTTGACCTTTAGATGTATTGAATCATCTTAACATGATAATAGAAAAGTTGTAGAGAATATCAATAGCTTTCCAGAAAGGCTTATATCACCCTGGTTGGATGTGTATGGCTTGAGTTATGGTTAAATCTTATGCTTGCTGTCCGGCTGCCCATAAACTGCACGTGTGGGATTATGATTGCTTTGACTTTGCTTTGCTT
This sequence comes from Eremochloa ophiuroides, assembly GCA_038502445.1. NCBI lineage: Eukaryota > Viridiplantae > Streptophyta > Magnoliopsida > Poales > Poaceae > Eremochloa > Eremochloa ophiuroides. The sequence goes on from JAHLJS010000002.1 coordinate 68,506,300, forward strand.
GGTGTGATTGTTAGCTTACGGTTCAGTGATGGTAGATTAACATGCCTTGTATTACTTCCTTTTATTCATACATGTGCATTGTGCATCTCATTTAGGTACGATAGATGAACACGTGGAGTGAAGGACGTGATGATGGAACTAACCACAAGACGGTGTGGTGGACTAATCACGAAGATGGAAGGACTAATCGAGTGCTTGGATGGGAGATGCTCATCGAGTGAATGTCATCTAACAAATGCTGACTTAGTGTTTAATCCCAGGCAAGCCCCGGAGCATCCTTAGGCCTCCACCTATCTCTTTTTATAAATGCACCGGTCTTTATTAAATCGTATGATTGTGCACTTAAGTATAGGAGTTGGTTGATACCGTTGTTTTATAATTACCTTGTCTACTCTACATATGATCCTGGTATTATTACTAGACAGGTGATCGATCTATTGCTTAGCCCTGCTTAGACCGGTAGAAGTCGGGTGATTTCCTGTCATCCGCGAGCATAGGTGGTGACTGATGAGATCCACATGGATGGCTATATGTGTCACCATGCCACAATGTTTAATGAGAGAATCAAGGCTAGGTAGTGGGGAGCTGCATGACATGGGTCATGTTGACTTCGGTGCTACTTGCGGCTGATTAGGACTGAGGCCACCAGACATCAGTTGAGATTGAAAGACGTCATCACATAGCTGGCCAGATAAGTCGTTCTGACCGCGAAGCCGAGTAGTTCTTTCTGAGCCGAGAATTGGTGTGACATGGATAGACATATTCTGGAGGTAGGAAGGATGTGCGGAGACACCATTTTGCCATAGTCAGGTCAGGGACCTGCACTTCCCGTAAGTGGGTTTGTCTCCGAGAATATGGCCCCCGCCAAGCTCGCGATATAATATGACTCAGAAAGATCTAACGGTGACCCAAGAAGCCACTGATCAGGCTGACAGGGTTTGTGATTGGCATGTTTGCCAGCTGGTACAATCGATTCGAATCGCCATCTCTACTGGTTAGTGAGAAACTGAACTGATCTTCTGGTGAGGTAGAGGTTAACAACTTGAACATATTGATTATTGGTGAGATGAGGAAGATATCTGTGGATATCAGAAATCGCTATGGTTTATTGATTGCTATAATATCAAGTGATTGCATAGTATAGCTGCAAACCTTAGCTATAATAGCTGAACTAAAATTGAAGCTAAGCAATATCTAAAATTTATAGGTTGAGGAATTATTGTAGTAATGCTTTTTATGCAAAATGATGCTATCTCCTGAGCTCCACCAAATAAGCCTTTCATATCCCTGAGAGTCTTTTTATTTACTTCCTGTCGGGTAAGTCTAGCTGAGTACATTTGAGTACTCAGGGTTTTATTACCAATGTTGCAGGAGGAATACTTCGTTGTCTAAAAGGGCTACTTGTATCCTTCGGGAGAGGAAGACTAGACCTTGGGCAAGGTCATGTATCTATCTTATCTATGTTGCTGTGACTGGTCAGTACTTGGCACTGTATTATGAACTTAAGTGTGTGTAAATCTATTTCGTTTTCGCAACTGAACTTTGATGTAAAGTCTATCTTGTACTCTGATGTAATTGAACTATGTGCGAATCTAGGTATCATGTGTATGTGTGCTGCTGAGTTTCTGTGATCCTTGGGTAAGTGCTGTGTAAAAGTTTGAAATCCTTCGAGATTTCACGGACTACGGGGTTTATATTGGCTCAAGTGCGGCTTGATAGCTGAGAAAACAGCTATCGCTGTACTTGTGCTCGTATAAATTGGTCGATTCTGTTATAGTTGGTACCAGAGCAAAAATTCAGCACGTACCGTCACATGAGTATTTGAAAATAAAATGTTTTGAGTTTGCAAAACTAATTACCAACTTATAGCTATATGTAGGTGTTTTAAACTAATGGTTATACAAACTAAGTGTGCCAAGGACCAAGTCTTATAGCCCATATAAGGATTATTAGGTGGCTTATGTAAGTACTAACTTAGGAAAATTGCATCATGTTTTTGAGTGCTTCTTATTGCCTTTGTTTCATTTTTTTATAGACGCCCAGGCAAGGTGAAGACGGGCCAAATGTGCCACTTCGGATGAGGTAAGGTGAGATGTGAGAGCATGATCGAACAACCGTTGATCTAAGGGGAGTGCTTATTAATTACTGAAGTAAGTACATGTTGTCCATATGTACTTATGGAGGTATCTCTGTGTGGTGTAATTACTTTCTGGGGCCACAAGTGCTCATGGGAGCATTTTCGGCAGAAAGTGCTCCTTATTGCCATGCATACATGTGGGGTTGGGCTGAAATGAATCTTCTGCAGGTACGCTAACCTCGAATGCGATATGGTAGCTAACGACTAGCTATATACCGCGAGAGTATGTATGTTATGCCACCGACGTAGAACGTATTTGCCATGCTATATAGGCAACTGAGTGAGAACAAATAGGACGAGCATACATCATGATTGTTGCATCATGTGATTGTTGCTTGTTGCACAAATATGCTTCTCTCATCCTTGTTCTATGTTGTCTGAATAGCCTTATTAGGTTTTCATCTTGTGACTGCCTCTCTTCCTTGCTTGTTTTGAAAACCAAATAGTTGTTAAACCTTTAAGTAGCCTCTATAAATGTTTCTCAACCATAAATGTTGTCAGAGACTAAACCAATTCAGCCTGTAGGTCTTTCATTTGGCACAATAGACCCACCTGAGTTTTCTCTAATGCTAGCCTATGGTTGTCATATGTTCTCGTTCAAGATCTGTGGAACCATGCCTGCATCTTCTTTCAACTAAAGCCTTATCCAAATCCTATATGGTGTGTCTCCTCTACTCTTTCTAGATGCCATGATAATTGCTTGATCTTTCTTAAATTAGATTTTTGTAATCTTTTCTTTGAAAATCAGGTTATGCCCAATCAATCACATCTACAAATGATTTTAGCCAATCTGTTCCTTGTTTCCAGCAGTCATCTCCACATCTAGAGAATGTTCTGGTTTCAGTCTGTAAAGCTTGCCTATATCATGTTCGTTGGAGTCTTTGCCCAAATCCTCGATTTAGACCTCTTTTCAGCTTATCCAGAAGTTGCCTTGTAATCTTTCATTATGGATCATATTATGGTTTTGGTAAATTCAATCTCATAAATCATGCATTGAACCTAATCCATGATCTTGTTGTTTTCTCCAACTCTCCCCAAAAGTCCAGCGATGTTGATCAGTAAGAGTCTTATGATACTAATTAATCGTACACAAGCTCATGCAAATAGATGGTCTGAAGGTTTCTTGATAGATACAAGATGCATGTGGAATTAAAGAATCTCATGTGGTTATTCTTGGGAGCTAACCTATAATTCCATTATGCCATGTTCCTATCTAGAACCGTATCTTTGTTACTCACTTGAAGGAAACCATCTTGTGTGAGTTAAGTCCCTCTTTCCCCCACCATCCTTACATTCTTACTTGTTGATCAAGTTGACGCTTTATCAACTAAATCTAGGAATTTTGTATCCGCTTGGTTGCATGAACCATGTTGTTGTTTATGGTTCTCACATGTCTCTAGAGTGTCAATCTTTGTCTCATGATTTTCCCTCCTTATATCTAATCTCTTGCAAATTATGGATCTCATAATCCCCATGGTAGTCACACAAAAACCACTTGGGACTGAAGCAATGTCTCATACCGTGTTATTTTGGTAACCAATTTGCGTTCTAACTCATGTATTCATCATTAAATCATACTCTTGTTGGCTTTTAACCTTGTAGGTCATCCTTGTTTGTTGACCTTCCTCTATGTAATGTTATCCTTGCATAATCTATTTTTGCTGCGTGGGATTTCCTTATTGGTTGTATGTTCGGTAGTGTTTTTATGATCCGCGATTGATGATGCAGTGATGAAACTGAGAGCCTCTTTGTGGGGGCACACACAAAGTAGTGCTACTCGGCATCGCGCTGATATCAAGATCTCTGGTCATGAAACATTGCAAGAACTACACCGATGTGTTATCGTTCGTAGAATTATCCTAAAATTTATCCATGCCTCGTAAGATTTCTTGCTGGTTATTTTTGATAGTGGTGATATGCTTAATGACTGATGGTGCCACGACGGAACCTGGAAGCCTCCTTGTGGACCGGCCGGCACATGGTTGTGCTGCTAGGAGCGCGTTGGTATCACGGTCTCTAATCGTAATCCATTATGAAACAATACCAATGTGTTATCTTCCATGGACTTTCCCAAATATATCTTTGAAGGTGTCTCCAAATCAAATCGATCCCTATGTTCCTTAATCTATTTTTACAAAGTCTCTACTAAATCTATTCTCTGATGTTCAATCAGAAGATACGTATGTTGGATCAAGTATAGTAGAGCTTCCTTCTGAAGTTACAAAGAGAATGACCTTTGAAGAGCAAGTCACTGACATCAACATTAACAGACCACAAGAAGTGGTAAACAAAGAATTTGTCATGATCTACCAAAAAAATCAAGCACCATATGCCATTATAGTTGGATTGAAAGAGCACATGAACATTAACGTTGGACAAGTATCAGTCAGTAATAGTCAGTAAGATATGATATGTTCCTAATAGGTTGTCAACAAGTTCAAAAATTTCCATCTCGGCTCAATGTCTGTTTGCATGATGATCATACAGTTAAGATCAATCTTCTCATGTGTTGCTTCATGTCTGCTGACTGTGGTGACCATGTGCATGTATATCATCTGCAACCATTGCTACAAAAGTTGAAGATGTAGAACCTTTTTAGGGACAACTGACTAGTTACCCCAGTGTGAAGAATAGTCTGCAGATAAGTAATGAAGTGTACTTGATTCTCGTGAGAGGGAAAAAGCAAGACCGACCCAATATCACTTTCTGCACGATGAGATAGTTTCCTCTGCTGATGAAATGCAGGAGTTTGTTCATTCACTCTCTCATGTGAGCAATGTATTTCCCAATTGGATCAGTTTGTCTGACATGAAGAAATGGATGCCTAAAATTACTGAATAGATCTCTATCAAGAAGTGTTGTTTCATGCTAACAAGTATGTCCCGTGGTTATAAAGAAGTAGTTAACCCCGTTTTTGAAGGCCATGTCTCATAGAACAATGCAATACAAGAAACCAATAAGCCAATTGGTACTGTTTGTTGTACTCTCACTTCCAAGACCCTGCTATAATGAAGCCAATTTCATCTTGGACAATCACTCAGATAGTGCAAACTATGGTTTCAGCCTAGCGAAGAGCTACAAAAGACACACCGATAGATGTGGTCAATGCCATAATACATGTAAGTGCACTCAAGTACCCTGCTTGATACGCCTTTGGAGGAAAAACAAAAAGGACATTTGTAATTAGTCCCTTATCCTTGATCGGTCAAGGTGTTCTACCCACTCAACTCATGTAAATGTGAAGTGAAGACAAGTTGAATTATGTCAAACAACATATTTTAGATCTCTATTTGGAAACCCTAAGATCTTGGATTGCTGATGCAAAATAAGAAGTTTTACCCATTGTCAAAAGTAGTTCAACAAGTTGGTTTTGTTGACCTACAACTAGATCACAAAGAAAAGTTATACTCAAGTTGTTGGTAGAGGACTGCTTCTCAAACTTTGTGAATAAACACTTAACTTTGAGGATAAACACTCTTGACAACCAATCTCATTAAACTTACCAATCTGCTTCAATGTTGTTTATTCTCAGCTGCAAATGAGAAGACATGAGTTTGGATTTGCACATGGGTTTTTCCTTGTGTATAAAAAGATTTTGATTCCATGTAGGAAATTGTGGTCCGTCCCATCAATCTGCACAATTCATGTTTGTCTGGACCGACTATCGTGCAACTGAGTATGCAGAGTTGCATATTGCACACAACATGCAACTACATGTTGTACCTCAGTCCATTGCCTTAGCTCGTGAAACTGGAGTTTATAGCTCATTCCGGAAGCATCTACAAGAATCACCCTTCCTCAAATAAATGACTCCCAGAATCTTGTGTTTTGGAAGAGACAGAGTTGTATCCATACATACCTGTACGCCTGCACTTGTCGCTCAATGTCCTTTGTGCCTCTATCACTGAGTGAAAGAAAACTCCATGTACATCATGAAATCAATCAAGAGTTCATCCTATCTTCAGCATAACATACCTCAGGCCAATCAGAAAGAATTAATCAAATCTTGGAATACTTATTGAGAGCATACATGTTTTGTTTTCAAGGATCTTGTCGGAAATGGCTGCTGTTATTAGTGTTTTCCTTACAACAATAGTTATAAAGATGTCACCTCAGACTCACCCAAAATGATTGTTGCTGCTTGGACAAGGATTTCTTTATTTTAATGGTCATCAAAGCATTGAACCAACAGAATTAGCTATCACATTCGCCGTTCACTCAATAGATTTAGATAATTCCGTGTTGCCATAGGGAAAAGAAAACTGCACACGTGGAACCTTATGTAGCTTTCCATCAGTCTGCATTTCAGTAATTTGGCCTCTACAATACACATAAATCTTGGATGTTGGTTAGCCGATTTCCTCAGCTTAGCAAATATCTGCCTCATCTATGATCTCATCCCACATGAAAATGGTGGTATATGCTATATCCTCTAGGGAAACAGATGTTCTGAAGCCACTCTTGGACACTCCAATTCACACCCTCATGCTAAGAGTGATAATTGGGACGTTTTGTCCTGGGTTGCTCCCAAATTAGCTGTGTTGTCTTGGATTCCTACCAAAGTAACAATGCTTCATAGAAGTCAACGAAGAAAATTCTTCAAACGAGTCAACTACAAAGAATTCTTGAATGATCAAAAAGTTGTCCTATCCTTAATGATCTCTCTTGCATTTGTATCAAGGTAAATGGAAGTACATGATATCTTGGAGTAACGACTCAACAAACCTTTGTCGTCCATACATTTTCGTGAACCATGAGGTGATCACCCCTGCCTATGAGCGCTATGGAAATTTTAAGTAGCTTCGTACTAGCACCGCCTTGGAAAAGGGGCTGACATGCTTCTCTACCCTTGAAAGCTCTTACGTTCCGAATCTCGGGACGAGATTCCTTTAAGGGGGGAAGGCTTGTAACACCACAGGTGTTAGTCACGAGCTAACTAGCGAGTGTGGACCTAATTGAGTTATTTCAATCAATAATCCTAATCACTATTTCATATTCATCTCCATCTACCATGATCATTGGAGAAGTTGCATGAAGATTTAAATTGGATAGTCACATGAGATGACAAGCCCTCTGCTTGATTGGATTGCAGGACTACGTGAACATGAGCATCCAAAGCCAACCAAACCTTACAACCTTGACCAAACAACTCTATTTGAACTTTACAACAAAAGTCATGAAGGACTCATGTGGAGCAAATGCCAAGAAAATACCTTTATTGGCCTAAACATCTACTTTGAGCTCTCTAATTACATTAGTTTGACCAAAGTGGAAATATTATTTCTGTGCAAGATATGAGGTTTGACCCAAAATAAGAGTTGCAGATATTTTGGAGTTGAACAAATGTTATGTATTTACCAAGTCATGATTCAACCTCTAAGTGCCTCAAACAGTGGATACAATATAGAGGAAAAGCTGATTCCAGAGTTTGAATTAATTCTAAGTCTGAAATCCATCCCAATCTCAATGACGTCTCACGTTCCCAAGATTTCATTCAGTAACTTGAGTTGGACCAAAAATAAAAGTTATCACAAACTCTTTGGAGCACAATATATCCAAATTTGAGATCAAACCGACTCTATTTGACAAGGTTTTGACATCAGTTCTAGATCCTAATTAACCTGCTGACAACAACAAATTGGGGGCCAATTATCTGCTAATCCAGTGCAGAACTAGCCAAGCACCCTTAATCAACTTTGTAGAGCCAACTGAGCACTACAACTTTGATTCAGATCGTCCCAGTAGAATCTCCTCGGAATATGCTGAAAAACGGATCCAAAGTTGCTCCCGACACCACCCGCCATGTGCTCGTCAAAATGCTGCAAAGGGAACACGTGGCGCTCGAGCTCTGGAGCTCCTGCCCCCATTGCCGGCCACCACCTCCACCATCCCGCTTCCTAGGTCAAGGGGACGAGCACCAGAACACTCCTCCACTCCTTCCTGTGCTCATTCCCATCCTCCCTCACCTTCTCCTGCCTCGCTCCGAGCTCGCCGCGGAGCTGCAGCACGTCCGCCATTGCCGGCCGGAGCCGAGCTCCATGGCCGCCGGCCATCCTCCTCCCTCCGGCCAGACGAGCACGCCATCACCTTTTCCTCACCCTGCTGCTCGTGCCGCGCCTCTTGCCCGGATTCTTCCTCCACTGCAGCAGCATCGCCGCCGGCGCGCAGGCCATCGGGCTGCCTGCCGCCGTGGCCGGGCCGCCGCGGGCAAGCCTCGGCTGTGCCGAGCGCCTCCTCGGGTGCGCGTGGGTTAGCGCCGCCCTGTCCCTTGCTTGGCCGTCTTCCGCCGTCGCCGGTCGTCCTCCGGTCAGGCCGGCCGGGCAGGCTGCCTCCGCTCTGCTCTGTGCAACGAGCGAGCCAAAGGAAGAAGAAGGCCCCCTTGTGCCTATGACGCGTGGGTCCCGCGTGGTTCAAATGGCATCAAATTTTTAGATTTCGTGTTATGTCTTGTAAAATCAATATCTAGTGTTTGGGAGCTCCAAAAATGATGAGGCTTATTTTGTTAGTTTCCTCATGAAGAGCTCTGCATGATAGATCTATAATGCATGCTATGTTATTTGTGTTATTGTGCTGTAGAAATTAATTAGAAAATATGGTTTAGGAAATGGATTAACTTGCTTTTGGCTATATCTCGAGTTTTAGGAGTCCAAAAATTATGGTTTCAGTTTTGTTAGTTTTCTAGTATCATGCACTGTCTAATAAAAATGTAAAACATATATGTTGTTTACTATTTTCAAGGTGTTTCACATTAATCTTTTTAAATAGGAAATAAATGGTTGAATTGCTTATTATTTTTGTATCTGAAGTTATATTGCTCCAAATGGCATGGAAATTTAATTGTAAACTCTCTGTATAATGTGTAATGCATGGTTAAAATTTCATGATTTATAGTGCATGTATGACTGAGTTGTTGATTTATCTTCTTAGGTGCATATTAAGTAGATTTAAATACATTATAAATAATATATTGTGGTAAAAATGAAAATGGTGTTCCACTATCTTTGTATGATATTGTGTTAGCCTGAGAATCAATAATATGCTCATGTTGTTTCAGAAAATGTTGAGTTTTCTATTTAATTTGCTCTCCAATGCTTTATTGCATTATATATTTGTATATTTTGTAATAATTAAATTATGGAATCTGAGCATGTAAGATTTGAACCTTGGTCATGAATTGTGATTAACAATCTCTCATAGAAATATCAACTCCATTTGAAATGTTTACCATATAACTTAAACAATTAAATAATAGACTTTTATGTGATATTTGGTGAAAGATTGGAGGTAATTAGACACATACATGTTGTTTATGACATTACTGCCAAGTCTTAACCTGAGATGAATTCTTTATGTTTGTGTTATGATGTTTGGAGCTATTTAACTAGCTCACATATGTGTTTCTTGGGTGAAAAACAAATAACCAAATTAATTGCAATCCTGCTGAGAAAGGGCTGCAGGAGCAGTCCCTGTTGTTGTGATGTTTTACACATGAAAATGATGTTTTATGTAAATATATTCTATACAAAAGTAGTAGCTAACTTCATTGTATAGCTTGTCCTAAATTTTTATGGTCATAGGCCTGATAGTTTAGAAGTTATGGCTTTTAGAAGTCTGCTGTCAGGTTTTGCTTGTTTTCGGTAGCAGACCTAAATGTTTGCTTTGTTTAACCAATTTATGTTTTGAATCACCTCTTGGTGATAATAAAGAAGTTGTAGTAGACTTCATTGGCTTTTCAAATTGTCTAGAATCATCCCTTTTGATGGTCTAGATCCGTAGTTATAATTGTTTGAAGTGTGAGGACAGAATCTGTCCAAGTCTGGACAGAGCTACCTTCAATGCGTTGTTGACCTTTAGATGTATTGAATCATCTTAACATGATAATAGAAAAGTTGCAGAGAATTTCAATAGCTTTCCAGAAAGGCTTATATCACCCTGGTTGGATGTGTATGGCTTGAGTTATGGTTAAATCTTATGCTTACTGTCCTGCTGCCCATAAACTGCACGTGTGGGATTATGATTACTTTGACTTTGCTTTGCTTGGTGTGATTGTTAGCTTACGGTTCAGTGATGGTAGATTAACATGCCTTGTATTACTTCCTTTTATTCATACATATGCATTGTGCATCTCATTTAGGTACGATAGATGAACACGTGGAGTGAAGGACGTGATGATGGAACTAACCACAAGACGGTGTGGTGGACTAATCACGAAGATGGAAGGACTAATCGAGTGCTTGGATGGGAGATGCTCATCGAGTGAATGTCATCTAACAAACGCTGACATAGTGTTTAATCCCAGGAAAGCCCCGGAGCATCCCTAAGCCTCCACCTATCTCTTTTTATAAATGCACCGGTCTTTATTAAATCGTATGATTGTGCACTTAAGTATAGGAGTTGGTTGATACCATTGTTTTATAATTACCTTGTCTACTCTACATATGATCCTGGTATTATTACTAGATAGGTGATCGATCTATTGCTTAGCCCTGCTTAGACCGGTAGAAGTCGGGTGATTTCCTGTCATCCGCGAGAAAGTCGGGTGATTTCCTGTCATCCGCGAGCATAGGTGGTGACTGATGAGATCCACATGGATGGCTATATGTGTCACCATGCCACAATGTTTAATGAGAGAATCAAGGCTAGGTAGTGGGGAGCTGCATGACATGGGTCATGTTGACTTCGGTGCTACTTGCGGCCGATTAGGACTGAGGCCACCAGACATCAGTTGAGATTGAAAGACGTCGTCACATAGCTGGCCAGATAAGTCGTTCTGACCGCGAAGCCGAGTAGTGCTTTCTGAGCCGAGAATTGGTGTGACATGGATAGACATATTCTGGAGGTAGGAAGGATGTGCGGAGACACCATTTTGCCATAGTCAGGTCAGGGACCTGCACTTCATGTAAGTGGGTTTGTCTCCAAGAATATAGCCCCCGCCAAGCTCGCGATATAACTCAGAAAGATCTAACGGTGACCCAAGAAGCCACTGATCAGGGTGACAGGGTTTGTGGTTGGCATGTTTGCCAGCTGGTACAATCGATTCGAATCGCCATCTCTCCTGGTTAGTGAGAAACTGAACTGATCTTCTGGTGAGGTAGAGGTTAACAACTTGAACATATTGATTATTGGTGAGATGAGGAAGATATCTGTAGACATCAGAAATTGCTATGGTTTATTGATTCTTATAATATCAAGTGATTGCATAGTATAGCTGCAAACCTTAGCTATAATAGCTGAACTGAAATTGAAGCTAAACAATATCTAAAATTTATAAGTTGAGGAATTATTGTAGTAATGCTTTTTATGCAAAATGATGCTATCTCCTGAGCTCCACCAAATAAGCCTTGCATATCCTTGAGAGTCTTTTTATTTACTTCCTGTCGGGTAAGTCTAGCTGAGTACATTTGAGTACTCAAGGTTTTATTCCCAATGTTGCAGGAGGAATACTTCGTTGTCTAAAAGAGCTACTTCTATCCTTCGGGAGAGGAAGACTAGACCTTGGGCAAGGTCATGTACCTATCTTATCTATGTTGCTGTGACTGGTCGGTACTTGGCACTGTATTATGAACTTAAGTGTGTGTAAATCTATTTCGTTTCCGCAACTGAACTTTTATGTAAAGTCTATCTTGTACTCTAATGTAATTGAACTATGTGCGAATCTATGTATCATGTGTATGTGTGCTGCTGAGTTTCTGTGATCCTTGTGTAAGTGCTGTGTAAAAGATTGAAATCCTTCGAGATTTCACAGACTACTGGGTTTATATTGGCTCAAGTGTGGCTTGATAGTTGGGACAATAGCTGTCGATGTACTTGTGCTCGTATAAATTGGTCGGTTCTGTTACAGCCTTGGTGGGAAATTCATTGTCATTGAGGAGCATGCCATCTCATTTTGATTTTGTAAAATAAATCCCAAGTCCATCATAAAAAGAGTAAGGTTCAAATCATCTAGCTGTATCACATACTCCAATTACTTAGACAACATGGGGTCCTTATGATAGTTGTTCACAAGTTATAGGAATGTTGGCGAGGAATAAGGAGTATGCAAATTTTATCATAGGATAGCATGGAGATGGCGTGTCAGAAGTTTTGCATTTTTAGATTATCAGATTTAAAACTTCAGAACTTTGGGAGATGCGAGGGTAGAGGTGCACAAACCACCGTTGAAGATGAAGGAGGTTTATGGAAGTCATGTGTCCTGTCCTTGTTGCGTGATGAGTCACTCGGTGTTGTGCAATGTGCAGGGGAGATCTTGAAGGTGTGTTAGGTATGCTTGAGAGATCTCCTGTAACACCCTAAAATTTGTTTTTATTAAAATAGGGATAAATTGATTTATTTATGCAATTGTTTGGCATATTAACCTGGCAAATAATAATTTTTAGCAATTAAAATAAATCATAGGATTTAGAAACATGATTTGTTGCATCCATGCTGCTCAAAGATATTTTGTTTGATTTGCACTTTATTGAGATTTGAAAATATTCAAATATATTTGGGAAAACCTATTTGAAAAATGAGTTGAAAAAAAGAAAGAAAATAGAAACCTCACCCCTCCTCTCTTTCGGCCCAGTCGGGGCCCAACTCATCTGCAGCTCCCTCCCCTTCTCTGCAGGCCGAGCCGGCCAGGCCGAAGCCCAGCTCCAGCGCAGCCCACTTTCCCCTCCCTCTGCCGCTGACGCGTAGGGCCCGCTGCCCAGCGCCATCCCCTTCCTCCAGTCGGAGTCCGCGCGAGGCACGAGCGCTCCCTCCTCCGGGTCGAGTCCCAACCGAGTCCAGCTCTCCTACACCTCCCTCGCGCCCCTATATAAGTCGGCCGAGCTCTGCCGTCCCTCCCCACAAGTTCTCGAGCAAGCCGCCGCCTCCAATCGTGCCCTTGCCGCAGCCACAGAGCCGCCGCTGCCCCGAGCTCCGCCGTCGCCGTCGATTTCGCCAACGAGACGTCTCTCCGTCGAAATTGGTTGCCCTCCAAGCTTCGCAGCAAGGTCAGGGATCTTCCCAACCCCTTCTCCCTCGGTTTTGTGCACTGTAGCCATGATGCCGAGCTTCGCCGCCGCCATAGTTCCGCCACCGAGCTCGCCGCATCCTCTCCGAGCTACCTCTGTGGCAACCGAAACCATAGATAGGTTTAGCTTGAGCTTCTCTTGCTCCCCGACCAGATCCCGAGGTGAACCGAGCTTCCAAGCCCCAAAAACGCCGTCTCCGGCCATCTTCCGGCGAGGAATCGGCCGGGCGCCGCCCAACTCCGGCGAACAGAGTCTCCTCATACCTCCCAAATCTAATCTGGGCCGTTGATTTGGGATCGGACGGCCCACAGCACTCCATACCCCTTCGCCCTGCCTTTTTGCAGAAAACCCCCTGAGCTTTTTAATGTTCTAACCCGCGGTCCTTTGGCGTATTTCTCAGATTACGCTTTCTTTTTTTAGAAAACGTATTTTCCTCGGTTTAGATTCAAAAATACGTTTTCAATATTTGCAGATTTGCCACTCAGTTTATTTCGGCCATATTTTATTCGTTTTAGCTCTGATTTGATCCGTTCAAGTCTTGTTAGATTCGTAATTTCGTAATCTACCTAATGATGCTACTGTTGTACATGTTTTCAACTTTTAAAATTCGAGATTAGATTTAATCTATTATTTTATTAAAGTAAAACTTGTTTATTTCATAACTTCTCCGTTTGAACTCCGATTTTCGTGATCTTTATATCATTGGAATCGTAGCGACGCGTAGATTATTTTTATACACTTTTCAATCTGTTTTTCCACTGTTGGTGTACTGTTTCTAATATAGATCTTGTTTGCTTCGTGTATGATTGCCTCGATGATTGTGTGGTGATTTTATGATCGAGTTCAGACGGTGAGCAATACGTTGGTGATCAAGAGTACACTGAGAATCCAAGTTCTCAAGAGCACTTTGATCAAGGCAAGTATAGCATGGACCATCCTTGTTGCCTATTCACCTTAATCACTAAATTCATGATGCATGTGTCTACCTTGGCAACCATAGTGTTTATTCCTAGTTTTGATGACTTGATCCTTGTTACCTATGAGATTGCATTTGAGTAGTGATGCTAGTGCTTGATGATGCCATGATCTTATGAACTTGAATAATTAATTATGAGATAAAGATTAAAAGATGTTTTTTTAGCAACATGGACTAAGGACTTAACTGTAAGTATGACACCGGGACTTACAGCGCAACCATGAGGGTCATATGGCTCTGACTTTAGTTAAGTATGAAGTTACTTTCTATCATGTTGTTAATCTTGAAAGGTTTCTTGCCGAGCTGGTTGTTTTGCGGCTCCTGTCTTTGTGTGTACTGCTGCGTGTGTGTGCCACTAGAAGGAGGGCTCTACCATCCCTTGCCATTGCGCCCGGATTGATTAGTGGCATGTTAGGAAGGCTTTTGAAAGACTTCATAGTGTACCCTGCCGCACTTCCTTGGTGAGGTGACATGGGAGTCATGACCCTTAGCGTATGGGAATCACGACTTATGGTGAAAGTGTGCAACCTCTGCAGAGTGTAAAACTGGTATATCAGCCGTGCTCACGGTCACGAGCGGCCTTGGACGTCTTACAGGAACTTAACTAACTTAATATTGATTTATTTGGAGTTTCTATTGATGTTTATTCCATATTAATTATCATCTTTATATGATCATGCAAATCTTGTTCCTTGGTATATTCTATTGCTGCTACTCAAATTGCTAAAACATGAACAACTAAAAGCAACCGCTGTCAACCAGTGTCTTGACTTATTTGGGCCTTATAAACCCATGTTATTCTTGTTGAGTACGACATGTACTTACGCTTGCTTTATTTTTCATATTTGGATAAAAATCCCGGATGGGTAACAGATGACTATGATGATTCCTCTGAGGAATACTAGGATTGTGGTTCACCAGTCAACTACTTCCCTGTGAATTGGAGCTTCCGCGAGAGATTATAATTATTAGTCTGCTACTATTTATGTAAAGACTCTGTGATATTATTCGTTATATATTGAACCTTGTGATGGTACTATGTAATTTGTCGCTTATGTGTGTGATTGATCTCTGGGCGCACATAAGTTGGTTCATTCAATTTTATCCTTAAAATTGGGTGTGACATCTCCCCCACACTTATTCTTGTACCTGCTTTATTTTGGTAAAAAGAAAACAAAACAAGAGCAACAACAAGTAAGGACTCTATTGGCTATAAGACCAGAGAGCAAGAAAGATATTATTATTATTTCTTTTTTATTGAAAACTTGTTCACTCAACTTTTTATAAACAAGGCCAAGATAAAGATGCAGAGAAAGATATGCCTTGGTTTGTCTCCATATCAGATTACTTTCATTGATTATGTCAACAACTCAAAGTTCATTGATCAAATTTCAACACCATGTCAAATTTTGATCAAAGAAGGCCATTTTGACCTAAGCACCATGCTTAATTTAAAAAAAAGACCTATGGATGTACCTTATAAGACTACACCCAAACCAGAGTTTATAACATAAGCATAGGAAGCATGAATTTGTATGATCAAATGAAGACAATTATAAGAAGTTGGTGAACATTTATTTACCTTCGCATACCTGAGTATATGTACCGGCAACATATATGTATGAGGCGTTGAAGTTGTTGTTGCAGCTAGCATGATGGTTCTGCTTAGGGGATCTCCGAAGCCAGGCCACACACACATCAATGAGCATGGGCCATGGGTCTTGATGATACTAGCAAAGGTTCAGAAGAGGGAGACTCCCAATCTTTTTTTTCTTTTTTTCGTAGTTCTCTTTCTTCTTCTTTTTTAGTCTCCCTCATCTCTCTTCTTTTTTTCTTTCATTCATTTTTTCTTCTCTTTTTTTATATCATCTCTCTCTCTTTTTTTCAATACATATATATTTTAACTCTCTCATTTTTTTTTTGCAAGGCGAGGCTGACATCTTCATCATCATTTTTTTTGAATGACCCTTTGGTGTGCATGGAACTTGGGTTTCTCACCGTCCTCCCCCACACTTGGACTTTTGCATAAAAGTCAAGTGCAAAGTTAGGGCCTTCTTACGAGTGTGTTCCATTACCTAGGAGTGCATCAAGCTTTTGTAGTTAATGTCGTTCCATGTCGTCAAGCATCATATGACTCGAGTTCTTCTTAATCTTTCCTGAAATGGTTAGCGACATACCCGAAGGTGCATACTAACTTGACAACATGCCCTCACCATTTAAAGAAGAGATATATATATATTTTTGATAAAACACAAGAATAAATGGGTGAACTAGGTTCGGAGATAAATATGACAACCGTTCCCTGCCAACGGTGCCAGAAAGCTTGTTGGCGCTTCTCAGTATTAGCAGAAAAGTCCACAAGCGCACGGAAGTACCGTTGTAGCCTTCACCCAGAAGTATTCAGGGTATCGTAATTTCCCAGAGGAACGGTCTTTGTACTTAGTCTCTTAAACTAGTTTACTCAGAAGAGACGGAAGGGATAGCTTGGGTAGAGAGGTTCTTCTAAGGTCAAACGCATATAAGCGATGGAAACTTCCCCACTACTTGCTTGCTTCAGGCCCACTGACGCACCTGGTCTGCCAGGCGATATCAGTATCAGCGCTATTCCGCGTCCGAACGTGGGGGATGCGGGTACGAGTGGACAGGGCTGTCACCACCTGCCACCTACCCCTTTGCCCGTGGGCACGCGCAACATACGAAGGTAGACTCCGACCTAGACACTATGTCTACGAAGGTGACTACTACTCTAGCGGCGTACAGGAATATCCGTCTCTACGAGAAGTCCTCTTGCTAGAGCATCCGTCCAAAGGACGAACGATGATCCCACAAACAAGTAGCTTTATGGAAGTAACATGCTTAATGAATCAAACCAAAGTTGAACACGAACTTCTTACTTCAAGTAGCAAGACGATCGTAGAGGTACAAGTTGGCTCAAGAGCCGACAAGCCCGGCACTTCGTCCACCCGAAGGCAAAACTGCTTTGACTCCGCTCTTTCTCCAGCTCTTGTCCCTCTCTCACTCCCTATACTAAATTAGCTATAAGCTAATGGAATGGAGCTTGCTCTTCCTCTCTACATTGTGACCTCTTGTGTTGGTGAATCAATTGATGAATAGGTGTAGAGAGGAGGCCTCCTTTTATAGCTTGAGAGGAGGGGGTTCTATGCAAAAAGGATCATCCTCACATGGAAAGATCCAAACCGACCTCCAAAGGGCGGTTTTCACTTGCCATCTGTGTTGATCGTAGGTGGGACCGTCCTTGGGCAACCTCCCTACACCTGTCAGAAGAAAACTGGGCCCGAGAGGCCCCACCAGGGGTACGGCTGGTCCTGGGGGCGGCCGGTCCCCTGGCTGGGCCATCTGGCCACCGCCTTCGGTGGTCGGTTGCTCCCTGGGCCTGGACCTCTCCCGTGGTTACGGATGGATCCAGTTCAGTGTTTAGGTGGGCTTGCTTGTTTTCCTTGGTTTGCGCCTTTTCTGAATACGCTTCCTGGAAGTGTGCTTTCTTGTGAATTTTACATTTCCATGTGTCAGACCTGCATGTCAGATACACAACAAAACTCGTGGAAAGATTAGATAAAAGCCCTACCTTCTATTTGTTTTAGTATTAAAATGATGTTGTATTTTAGTTGCCAAGGACCGCCAACAATGGCATAGGGTAGGAGTGACCAAGACAAATTAGCAACATGATATAAGATATTGGTTGTAGTTAAATATTGCATGAGGCTTGGACAAAAGTTCCTTATGTCTTCATCCTTCTAAGTAAGTGGTGACAAACTTACTTCGAAGAGGAGGCTTATCCAGTTCATCTGTTGGTGAAAGCTTGTGGTCTGCTGATCTTTGCCTTTTCACCATCCGATGAAAGTATAGATAATTACATGTTTTTCACTCATCAACCTTTTCTTAATTTTGATTGAATTGCGGTTGATGAGTTTGGGTCCATTGGAGGTGCAAACTCAAGTTCCTCCCTGGTTGTCTTTGTCTTCTATTGGCATGGCAACGAGTTATTCTTCTTTTAGTGACATGCCAGGCGTCTTGATGGTCAGGACGGGGAACTTCTTTGATGTTCAAGTAAAATTTCATCTCCAATAGATTAAGAATTTTTCCTTTCTGCAAAATGTTAATGGACACATACCTGAAGGAATATAACGAAATTGAAATACAGGTTTTGTTGTCCATACTATTTTGTGATTTTGCCTCTATGCTAACAAGATGATATATTGTTTTAAGATTGTTTAGCATAGATTGTATGTTTTACATTGTTGTTGCTACATTCTAGCATGGTTCAAAATAGAGATAACCTGCAACGAAAGATAAATGAATAAACATTAATACTCACAATTCTTCCTCTTATAAAGAATGAGCTGGGTCTTCTTGAGCAAAGTCATTACTGCCTTGATTCATCTTCGGTATGAACTCAACTCTTGACTTCCCCAGATTTAATTCGAAATTTTCCTGTAGGGGTTAGTCCAATAAAATATCCAATGTCTACTACAGCAATTTCTAATTCAATAACCAAACCAAACTCCATGTCTAGCTTTAGTTAAGGAAGGCATTTTAACCTAAGCACCACGCTTAATTTAAAAACCTTTGAAAAATACTCATATGGCCGTATGAAGTAGCTCCAAACCAAAACTTAATATGGCAGACAAAGGTAACATGAAAGCACTAGTAGGGAATTATTCAGGTAGAGATGAAAAAGCATGATCATGATGAGTTTTTTTAATAAGAATGCAAGTGAGATGGATATATGAATGGAACTAAATAAGCTATGAGTAGAAAGAATTTAGAATAAATAGGGTGAATATATGGATTTAAAGTAAACATGCAGTGGAACGCAAAAGATAACTACTCATCAAATTTAAAGTCCATGAGCAAGACTTTCTCACCTTTATTTGATCATACTTACCATGTCTCACATGATGGAATTTGTGAGTGATGTAGCATCTTTATTCCTGTCACTTGAGATATGAATTGAATTTTTGTGACGTCGACCTCTTTTTCCAATCTTGGATTTATTATGTTTCTTCTTTTTGTGGGAGCTTGCCGGAAGGTCGTAAACCGGTCGTTCATTGCCCTGCATAAGATATTAAAGTAGACAAAACACGGGTAATCCTGCTTGAGCAGGGGTTAATGGTTATCTTGATTACATTAATAAGTATAAGTCTATCAATATTCTTAATATGCTTAGCTACCTTCCCCGGTAACGGCGCCAAAAATGCTTGTTGACATCTACTAACGTCGCCCAATATAACTTTATAACTTTTAACACTAGGGACGAGATTAGAAGATGTATGGTATTTTAATTAACTGATCAATAGCAACTAGCCATTTATCTATTACCAACATTCTTTAGCATGAACTGGGTTGTCAATCCTAATTATATATGCTAAGAATAAATAAAGGTTTTATATATTATTCCATGTGACCAGGCAGAAATATAAATAAATATAAACTAAGAACAATTCTGCAAGCGGACAGATTATTATACCATTGTAGCATTTTATCTAGAGTATCACCAGGTTGTCGATTTATATTTATACCACTGGGAAGGTCTAGTAGGACTTAAATTATATCTACAACTTATACTGCTAATGTAAAAGATAAATCATAACTATAATCCTACTCATAACAAGAATCAGTCACATGATAAAGATATATAGGATAAACATGATCAGTCATCATCATAAATAGGTAAATATCAGAGCTCATCTAGTCATAACAATAGCTAGCCAATGGATAGATAAAGGAATTAATATCTAAAGTAATTCTATAACTACGTCAATGAATACTATGATTAGTGCAATTACATCTAGCAATCATTGTTTAGCTCTACCTACATCATGATTAAATGTAAAGTAGCATCATCTAATGAGGATATTAAGACACAAGGGTCACCTCCTTCGCGACCACGCTCTGCTCGTCCTACGTACGGGGGGTGGACTACAGAGGACTCAACGAAGCTGTCACCTACGCGATCTACCACATGACCCGGCACGTCAGGGTGCACTCGCAGATAAGCAAGATACCTAACCACCACGTCTACATACTACCAATTATTCATCCACGATATCTCCGGATGAACTCTATACGAGCAATTACATAAATTCAACAGGATCGAACTAACTATGCTAGACATATATTCAAAGTGAACAACAACTATTGCAATTAAGAACATATATAAGATTAAAAACAATGTTTCCCAAATCATAACGTTGAATGCAATAAGAGAAAAGAATTAGAACTATACCAAACTCCGTGCTCCAGACCGACGCCAGGGGCTCCGGATCCCTATGAAGAAGTAGAACTCCTCTACTAGGCTAAGGCTATGAACTAGAGAGGCTCTGATGAACTAGAGAGGCTCTGGATGGCTTGATCTCCAAATGACTTGATGCTTCAGGGAGGGGGGTCTGCCCCTTTATTTATAGCCCAGTGGGATGAACGTGCGTCGTAGGATCAAACCAACTTCAACAAAGGGCCGAGATGACTCCTAAGATGCGGCGGAAGAAGACTCCAGAAGCGGGGGCCAAAACCCTAGGGGGTGGGGCTGGCCAGCCCCACCTTGGCATCGGCCGGCGTCCAAGTGTGGGCTTCCGGGCCCATCTTCGTCGAGGTGCTTCCACACCCTTCCAGGGTCTTCGTGATGATGTTTCCTTGGTGGTTAAGTTTCGTGTCTTTTATGCTCTTTAACCCTTCTTTTATGCTTTTCTGGAATAGCCCCTGGAAAATACAGAACATGCAAAACTCGTGGAAACTGTCAGTTAAAACCCTAGACTAGTATGTTTTCATGTATCCTTTTGTGCCTAAAGTTCTAATAAAAGTTGATGTTATCCACCGTCAACTGATATTCATCAATTGATATGAAACCCTAGGGGGTCTGGGGCTATATATATAGGCCGGTGGGATGAACCATAGCCCTTCGATCAAACCGACTTTGACAGAGGGTGGAGATTGATCCTCAAAGGTGCTAGAGAGTCCACGTCGAAGCGAACGCGGAACGGAGTCCTGGCAGGGACGGCGGACCTATCAGGGAGGTCGGCGACCTCTCCTGGCTGCCATCTAGGCCCCGCTTCTGCAGGCATGTCTCTGGTGTTCTCTAGAATTTTCTTGATCCCTCGTCGCGATGAAATTTGTTATTTTTATCTGACATGTGGGTCTCCTTGGCTTCTTTTCTGAATAACACCCTGCAAAACATAGATTCACCAAAACTCTAATCTATGTTTGAGGATGGTTTTATGCCCTTTTTCATGTCTAGTTAATGTTTAATATTGATCAATAACTACCATCAACAAGCTCCCCAAGCTTAACCTTTGCTCATCCCTGAGCAAACAATGAATTACTCAAGCATACATGTGCTCATTAAAAACTCTCTACCAAAACAGAGCGATTAATCTAACTTTCAAATTTATTCATATGACCTGCAATGATGGGACTTCCACTATCACTTAGCCTTGGGTAATTGAAAGATAGAACAATCAGTCAAGCACTAAATATCAAATCCATTATTTCACCTCTGTTCTGGTTTTTTTTGTATTTTCAAAATAAAACTCAGAGTTTTACTTGTATGACTCTCTCTCAAATTTCTCATATATGTGTCATT
Organism: Eremochloa ophiuroides; assembly: GCA_038502445.1. NCBI lineage: Eukaryota > Viridiplantae > Streptophyta > Magnoliopsida > Poales > Poaceae > Eremochloa > Eremochloa ophiuroides. The sequence goes on from JAHLJS010000002.1 coordinate 68,528,007, forward strand.
TGTGGATCCTCACCAAAGCAACAAGGTGTATGCTTTCCTTCCTATAACTAATAAGGCTTTTGTGGAGCTCATAGGTGGGAAAAACAGTGAACACTTACTTGCAAAGCATTTATTATAAAGTCAAACAATGGATCCAAAGAGAGTTAAGTCATATAATCAAATCAAGATGTGCATGTGTGTGGAATGAGGGATATATATGGTGGCTAATTCTAATTCTACTTTTGCTCCTTGGAAACAGATCTCTCTTTTGAAACTTGTAACATGGGCTAGCTCTTTTCTTTTTCTTTTTCTTTCTCTTCTCTTTTTTTTCTTTCAGGCGGGCATCAAAGTACCCATTGTTTTATTTCATCGAATACTTGTCCATTTTTACCTCTCAGGCGGGCATCTTTGTACCCATTGTTTTCTCTCACAACTCTCAGTTTTCCTAGCCTCATGCCTCTCCTCTGCAACTTCTTATTTTTTTGAGAGATATTCACAAGAACTTGGAGCATTTATTTGGGTGGAAACCTATGGGCTATTTTTGGTGTTTACTCCCAGTGTAGGAGCAAAACATTTTTGGGTGAAATGGCATGTTGTGGCGCCTACCCCCAGTGTAGGGATAGTGCCTATGTGTGGGTGGATTTTGCGCGATCTTGATTTTAAAAGTATGACAAAACTCTCATAAGGTATTCAACAAAGCTTGACTAAACTCAATGCGATACAAGCAGCATATATGCAAAAGGTTTTCTATTCTAATGATATATGGCTCTGGTAAGAATTTCAGCTTTTGTCATACAAGGAACTCATCATATTGATTTTTCATTTTTCAGAGTAAAGCATCAGGAATTTAGTGTCATAATGAACTAGACAAATAGTAGCTCAAACTTTCTTATATCATAAATGTCAATTACTAGTCTTAGCTCAAGCATGCTCCCATAGATTTCAAGTTTTAAGATAAATGCTCAAGTTAAATTAACAACTCAATAGTGTGAGAATTTTAAAATCAAGCATAGCACTAGAGCAACTATCATCTAGGTTTAGATTCTCAAAGTTCCTTTATTCACACAAAACTAAAGCAAACTAATCAAGCAAACTAAAGCATACTACTATTATTTAAGCACACAAATTTAAAAGCGAAGTGGGTTGAGAAGACTTACCTGTCGTGCGGGGGTCCTCCCCCAAGCTAGATGTTGGTGCAGCCTTACTGGTACGGTGATCGGATGTGGAAGTGGATGAACAACGCCTCCAAGTTGTCATCATGCGTAGCCTGGCGTTGCTGGATCTGGTCTTCAACTTGCATGAGAGCGTTCTGGGTCTCCTCTATCTTGCCTAGCTGAGCACGAAGCTCATGCTAGTCCTGCTGGTAGTCATAGTAGCTGGGGCCGGAGTAGGAAGCACGACCGGGATGGTAATTCATTCCCCCAGATGTCTCTTCCTGCATGTCAGAAAATTGACCACTACCTTGTGGATAATGGCCATAGTAGCCTTGCTGCCACTGGGTACTGCTTGCTTGCTGCCATGATCCTTCAGAGTGCATGGAGATTGATCCTCAAAGGTGGTGGAGAGTCCACTTTGAAGTGGACGCGGTTTGGTGACTTTGACAGGTCGGCCGATCTCCTCCAGTTGCCAAACAGGCCCCGCTTCTGCAGGCGTGTCTCTAGTGTTCTCTAGAATGTTCTTGATCCCACTTTCATGACGAAATTTAATATTTTGATCTGACATGTGGGTCTCCTTTGCTTCTTTCCTGAATAATACCCTGCAAAACACAGATTCACTAAAACTCATGGAATTTTATCAGTTTAAACCCTAATCTATGTTTGAGGATGGTTTTATGCCCTTTCTCATGTCTAGCTGATGGTTAAATTGCTCAATAACTACCATCAACAATCGTCTCAGGACCGTGGCTTCATCAAAGGCCCTTGTAAGCTCTCTCTTGTATCGTTCTATATTTACTTTGCTAGATACATTTGATTTGACATTTCTTTATATTGATTATGTTCTCAATTGTGCTATTCATTGTTGCCTAGATTATATGCTTAGCATAGTTAGGATGTTTTTATATTTATACATAAGATCATATGTGAAAGGACTGTGACGCCTAAGAGGGGGATGTGAATTAGGCAACTTAAAAATCTACTTCTAAACTATGGCCTCTTTTTCCTAACCTTACAAAACCTATGAAATAAGTAAACTAGCCAATGTGAAACTAATCTTTTGCTAAGTGTGTTCCTATCTTTTCCGCAAGAGAGTTATGCAACCTAGGTTCCAATCATATCAACTAGCCCATCAACTAAGCTAGGAAAGGTAAAGCACACAACCAAGGAAGAAACATAAATGCGGAAGGTAAAGATTAGGTAGAGATGCAAACTCCCATTGACGACGCTGGTATTTTTTTACCAAGGAATCGAGAAGCCCTCAATTTTCTCCCTAGTCCTTGTTGGAGCCCGTCGCAAGGGCCAAGCTCCCAGTCAGGTCACTCTGTGGATAGCCCCGGGCCTTCCCCATGCACAAGTGGGTCTCTGGTCTGCCTCACAAGGCAAGCTTCCTCCTCTCCTCCTTATTCACTATCAAGCTTCCAGCCGAACCACCATGGGCCTTGTTCCCTCCAATACATGGTGGCAGCCACACTGCAAGCGTGGTTGGCATGGTCTCGCAAGACTACAAGCCCTGTCGAGTATAAACACAGTGCGTGCAAGCACCTTTGGATGAGAGGTATGCAAACCTCACTAGACACTAGGCCTAAACCTACAGAAAGCGCAAAAGCGATGGTCCAATCAACCTAAGCACTTCGTAAAGCACCTACGCTAATCACCAAGTATATCACTAAGCACTATGCAAGTGGAGACCTTTAGAATGGTGTAACAACACCCTTGGATTGATCCCTCACTTCTCCACACTTCTCTTAGCTGGTTTGAGTGGTATTTATAGCCCCAAGTGAAACGTAGCCGTTGGGATTAAAACCAACCGATTTTCTAGTCACCGGATGCTTCCGGTGCTGCCACATGTCGTCGCATCGTCGGTCGACCGTTTGAACTAACTGTTGCCACCATTTCTTCTGATCACCGGATGCTCTGATGTAGACACTGGAGGCGTGCCCTTCAGCATCCAGTTAAGCACTAGAGAGCTCCCGAGAGCACTAAGTAGCCACCGAACGCATCCGGTGGTTGGTCACCGAACGATCCTAGTGTCTAGTGCCTCTATCTTATATGCACCGGACGCTGGCACAGTAAACTCCCTTCATCTGGTGGCTCCTTCCCAGTGTTTGGTGCCTCCTGATGAGCCGTGCCACTGAATCAAACCCTCTCTTCACTTGATTTCTTCACACTCTGGATTCCGGCTTAGTTTCATCTTGTTTCTTGGACTTGTGCTTGATCTTTGAGGTCTTCATCATGTCTTCTAATGTCTTGCTTGAGGTGTTGATCACTCGGATCACACTTTTGCCTAAGTCCAAAACACTTTTGTATCCTATTGAACTACAAAACAAACAATTGTAGAATCATTAGTCCAAAATTGGTCATGTTGATCATCAAACACCAAAATGTCTATTGGTATTTTGAAGACGCACACAGATAAATCCGCAAGCGCACGAATACCATTGTAGCTTTCACCTGGAGGGTTTTAAATATCGTATGCACAGGGAAAGGAGCATGGTTAACTAACCAGGGATAATCAATAAGTAAGATACAATGCAGGTTAAAGGGTGGTAGTCAATGATAAGCGTAGTATGAATATGATATGGTTATGGTGATCTAGGTTGTAGATAATAGGAGTGTAGAGAGGATAAATAGGAGTTTCTACTTCTAACTTGGGCAAGCTATGTCTTCTATGGCTCATCTAGGGATGATACATAAGGAGTAGACATCCATAGAGGATGTTATTCCTTAGCAACAAGTTCTACTATGGTCCTACTAACGGGAGGTAGACTACAAAGGATTCAATGGTTACGTTTAGAACTAAGTCTACCGTGATCTACAACCGCTACGGAAAGTAGGGGGTATCTACGAGATATCGAGTCTAAGCACCATGCTTACACTACGAATATTACTCTAATCTAAGTCGGATAGATTAAAGCACTCAAAAAGAGACTCGTAAACTAGAAGAACATTATAGACATAAAATTACTTGAATCAGAAGTGATAAGACCACGCCGATCACCAGGTCAACCACTCCAACCACTACGTTGACCATGCCAATCACCAGATCAACCACTCCGACCACTACGTCGACCACGCCAATCACCAGGTCAACCACTCTGACCAGCATGACACCTGCTCAAGTATTTGATGGACCAATTACACGTAACCGAGCCAAGAAGCTACAACAAGAGGTGCACGCGCTACTTTGTAAAATTCATTCTAATGTTAATGAGAATTATATACTACCTAAGTCAGTACACATTGTTATTATTTAGGTTCACTAAGGAAGGAGACGAGAACACTCAAGGAGGTGACTGCCGACCACGGACTACACTCGAGCCAGTATAATCCTGCAGAACCGTCTGAAAGAAAAATTCATAACTCTTGATTCCCAAAAGCTATGAAGGTGAATGAGCACTTATTGGAAAGCTTGTGAAGTCTAGTTTTCAGTGATACTACTCCTGACATGTTAGGATTTTTCCATTGGGCGCTCGACCACATTTAGTGTTGACTAGTCAGAAGTTCAACAGTCAGCATGAAGCTCAAGTTGACGTGCAACCCTATACCAATCTACAATACTTCATAGTGCATGGCATACATGGATGGAAAGCCCTTCAAGTCCACGTTCAAACCCAACAAACCGTTCATCATTTGCACTTCCAATAAAGAGTTATTGTTCAGATTAGTGGAGACTGCTCGGGAGGCCAACAGTCACGTGAGAAGACTCCTGGAAATCCATTTCGTGGAAACCTTTTTACATTCTTAGTCTTTTCATTTCCATCTTGTTTTCATACCTACACAGGAGGGTTGTTCCTAGTATAAATATCCATCTACTCTTCAGCATTAGGAGACTTTTGATAATTTGAATACAAATCCCTTTGTTCAGCTGTGTGCTAACAAAACCCTAGAGAGTGATTCTCTACCACTTTGCTCTTGTGTTTTCCTTCACGGAGATTACAGAAGCGGCCGTGTCATTGGCTGCCCAATTCGTGCTCCTGTTCCATTGATTCCAGGTTGCGTAGGTTTGTTTCTTTGAGAGTGTGGTTGGACGAATCCTTGGTTCAGGCTACCGTATAGAGATGGTGGTTGGCTCCTTGTGCGTGTCGTCAGGTTGCACTAGTTATCGCTGCTTGCAGCAAGTTACCCCGCTGTTTTTCAGCAAGTTATCAAGATCAAGATCCTACGCCGTGAAGATCAGGACAAAGAACCTCATCATCTGGTATCAGAGCCTTCGTTGCCATGGTTGGATTCATTATCCTTAGCTACATGTATATTTGTGTTCATCCTATCCACCAAAAGGCCACAAAAATATTTTGCCATAGCCCTTTGTTACAATCTATTATTCTTGTGAGTTTTGTTAAGTTTTAGTCCATTAGAATCTTTGTTATAGTTGCTGATCATTATCCTTTGTGTGTCCTTTGTGCCTCTTTTATATATCTGAAAATCCTTATAAAAAACTGAAACCAGTATCATCCTTCGTGTTAACTTTGATCCTATCAAGTTATAGCCGACGGTTGTGTCTTGTTTCAACAAAAAGTGTGCAAGTGTTATATCTGATCTTTGTGTTTAGTCATATAAAAAAAGTGTGTCAAAAAAAGAGAAGAATAGAAAGATCAGTTTGCTTGAAGTGCACGTTTGCTGAAATTTTCATGTCAAGTTGAACAACCAGTTTGCTATTTATGTTTCGTGCAAAATTTTGGCTGGGTCTAATTGCAACACTTGCATCCCAATCATATTCCTTGTTTGCATCAATTCTAAAATTTCTTTGTGTGTGTGTGATCCTTTTATAACTCATTCATACCTTGTGGTCAGCACTACACAGGGAACTTCTAGTTTGGATTGCTAGTTAACTTTACAACAATTAGAATTCAGATTGCATTCCTTGTTAATTTGTCCCCACCAAGCTCCACTGAAAACCCACCGTCATAGGAACACTGATCTTGTATTCTCTCAAGCATGACTTTCTTTTGTTACCACCTCGCATTTGGCCTTCTGTAATCTGCAGGAAATCATAAGAGCTTCGGTTGGTAAGAGAGGTGAGATTGTGAGATTCCACATATATTTTCCTATTCCACATATATTTGTTGCTTTGTCCATACTAACTTCATAGGAAGATGGGTTCTAATGTTGAGATTGATGATTGTGTCACCATGGCACAATTCAATGAGATGAAGCAAAGCATGGAGGAGTTGACAAACACTGTCCGTGCACTTGTGGATCAAGTGCAAAATCGTCATCATGATGGTGCAAGCAATCAAGGTGAAGATGGTGATGAAACTGAAGGTGAAGCTGCTGCTCGACATGCAAGAGAACAGCGAAGACGTAGAGAGCAAGCTGCTGCACATGCGAGAAGACCTCCACCTCCAAGACATGGAAATGATGGTAGAGCTGCTAGTCGTGATCATGAGAGCGATCATGGACTGGAGGAAAGTGGAACTGAGGAAGAGGATGAAGACGAAGAGGTTGAACAACACCATGATGGCCGCCGACGCTGAGGTAATCATGGGCGTAATCGGTTTAATGAAGAAAGGTTTGGCAAGCTAATATTCACCATGCCCAAGTTTGATGGAGGGTCTGATCCTGAAGCGTATCTTACATGGGAATTGAAGGTTGATAAATTTTTTCTCTTGCACAACTATTCTGAGCAGAAGAAGATGGCCATGGCTGCTCTTGAGTTTGATGGCTATGCTCTAATCTGGTGGGAACAAATGCTCAATGATAGGGAGGAAGCTGGACAAGGTGATGTCCGTTCATGGGCTGAAATGAAGAGAGAAATGAGAGCAAGGTTTGTCCCAAAACATTATCGTCGTGATCCATTTGATAAGCTACAGAATTTGAAGCAAGGAAGCCTTAATGTTGATGAGTATTATAAAGAGATGGAGAAGGCAATGATTAGAGCCAATGTGTATGAAGATGAAGAACAATCAATTGCATGTTTTATGTCAGGACTGCATCATAATATTCAGCGCATTGTTGAATTTCAGCCATACTGTAGTCTTATTGAATTGGTACATCAAGCTAGTAAAGCTGAACGTTAGTTGCAGCAGGACATGAAGTCCAATAGAGGGGTATCTTTCAGCACAAGAAGTACACCAAGTGCAAGCAAATTCACATCTAGAAGTAGTGCAAACCGAGGTCGTACAATCTCCAACTCAAGTGGTGGTGCACGATCAAGCAATTTTGGTGTTTCTAGTGGCAAAGAGCTGGCTGCTGCAAGTGAGAAAAATAAACCAGTGAATTCATCATCTACTTCAGTGGGTTCTTCAAACAAGAGTAGTGGAATTCAATGCTTCAAGTGTGGAGGTCGTGGTCATGTTATAAGGAAGTGTCCAAACAATCGAACCATCATTGTTAATGACCAAGGAGAGTATGAATCTGCGAGTAAAGAAGAATGAAGGAGAAGATGACCAAGAGAAGAAAATCTGTGAGTTTGAAACTGGAGCCGCTCTTGTTGTAACTCAGATTTTGAGTGTGCAAATGAGTGAAGCTGAAAATGGACAGCGGCACAATCTTTTTCAAACCAGAGCCAAGGTTGAAGATAAGGTGTGCAAGGTGAACATTGATGGTGGAAGTTGCCACAATCTTGCTAGCAAATAAATGGTTGACAAGCTTGGATTGAAGCTGCTGAAACATCCTCATCCCTATCATGTGCAATGGTTAAATAATTCAGGTTCCATCAAGATTGCACAAAGAGTAAAACTTCCTTCCAAGATTGGTGAATCTGTTGACACCGTGGAGTGTGATGTTGTCCCCATGACAGTGTGCCATATGCTGTTGGGAAGACCATGGCAATATGATTGATCATCTCTACATTGTGGTCGAACCAATCAATACACCATCAAGTGGAAGGGCAAGGAGTTAATACTTAAACCCATGACACCACAGCAAATCCTAGCTGAGCACTTGCAAAAGAGCTCTGATGTGAGGAATGAGAGTGAAAAAGGAGAGAGAAAGAATTTGAGTGCCATTCACAAATCAGGGAGTGAGAGCCACAAGCCAAACATGAAAGATAATAAAAAAAGAGAGGGAGAGAACTTAGTGATGATAGCCACCAAATCTGAAATGAGAGATGTGAGGAAAAACCAAGACCAAGTACTCATCATACTTGTGTGCAAGGACACTTTGCTTTCAGCTAACGACTTAACCTCTGTTCCTAGTGATGTTGCACATGTTTTACAGGAATTTGAAGATGTTTTTCCAGAGAAAACACCAGCTGGACTTCCTCCATGCGTGGCATTGAACATCAAATTGATCTTGTCCCTGGAGCTGCACTTCCGAACTATCCAGCATACCGCGCCAACCCAAAAGAAACCAAGGAAATTCAAAGGCAAGTACAAGCACTTTTAGATAAAGGTTATGTGCGTGAAAGTTTAAGTCCATGTGCTGTCCCTGTGATTTTGGTGCCAAAGAAGGATGGTTCATGGAGGATGTGTGTAGATTGTAGAGCCATAAATAATATCACTGTTCGTTATCATCATCCTATTCCTAGGCTAGATGACATGCTAGATGAATTGAGTGGATCTATGATATTTTCTAAAATTGATTTGAGAAGTGGTTACCATCAAATTAGAATGAAAATTGGAGATGAATGGAAAACTGCTTTTAAAACAAAGTTTGGGCTGTATGAATGGTTAGTGATGCCTTTTGATTTGACTAATGCATCTAGTACATTTATGAGATTGATGAATCATGTCTTGCAAGCATTCATTGAAAAATTTGTTGTTGTTTATTTTGATGATATCCTAATTTACAGCCAGACATTGGAAGAACATGTGAATCGTATTCAGCAAGTGTTAGACATGCTCTGAAAAGAAAAATTATTTACTAACCTAGAGAAGTGCATATTTTGTACAGATCAGGTTGTGTTTCTTGGTTTTGTTGTTTCAGGTATAGGAATTCAGGTTGATGAGTCAAAAGTGGAAGCAATCAAGGATTGGCCAACTCCTACAAATGCAAGCCAGGTGAGAAGTTTTCATGAACTTGCTAGTTTTTGTAGGAGATTTGTGAGAGACTTCAGCACCATAGCTGCTCCATTGAACGAGTTAACAAAAAAAAGGTGTTGCCTTCCAATGGGGTGAGCCACAAGAAAAGGCTTTCAAAGAATTGAAGAACAGGTTATTCGAAGCTCCCTTGCTTGTGTTGCCAGATTTCACCAAAACCTTTGAGGTTGAATGTGATGCAAGTGGGATTGGAATTAGAGGTGTTCTCATGCAAAATGGACAGCCTGTGGCATACTTTAGTGAGAAGTTGGGAGGAGCACAACTAAACTACTCGGTGTACGACAAGGAGTTGTATGCATTGGTAAGAACACTTGAGATTTGGCAACATTACTTATGGCCAAAAGAATTTATTATTTGTTCAGACCATGAGGCTTTGAAGTATTTAAAAGACCAATCAAAACTGAACCGTAGACAAGCTAAATAGGTTGAATTCATTGAAACTTTTCCATATGTTGTGAAATACAAGAAAGGTAAGGAAAATATTGTTGCTGATGCTTTATCCCGCAAAAATATTTTGTTATATCAACTTGATGTACAGGTTCCAGGACTTGAACACATAAAAGAATTATACTCCACTGACCCTGATTTTTCAGAACCTTATGCAAAATGTACCACTAGAAAAGGCTGGGAAAAATATCATATACATGATGGATTTTTGTTTAAAACTAACAAATTGTGTATCCCAAATTACTCTATTAGACTCTTGTTGTTACAGGAAACACATGCAGGTGGATTGATGGGTCACTTTGGTTGGAAAAAGACATATGAAATGTTGGCTGACCATTTCCATTGGCCAAAGATGAGAAGGGACGTTGAAAGATTTGTACAAAGATGCATCACTTGTCATAAAGCTAAGTCAAAACTGAAACCCTATGGTTTATATACTCCCTTATCTATTCCTAGTGCTCCTTGAGAAGATATTAGCATGGATTTTGTTTTAGGGTTACCAAGGACAAAGAGAGGGAGGGATTCAATTTTTGTTGTTGTTGATCGATTCTCTAAAATGGCACATTTTATATCATGTCATAAAAGCGATGATGCTTCCCACATAGCCTCTCTATTTTTCAGGGAAATTGTGAGATTACATGGCATGCCCAAGAAAATTGTTTCAGACCGTGACACCAAGTTTTTGAGCTACTTTTGGAAGACATTGTGGGCAAAGCTCGGTACAAGACTGCTGTTTTCCACCACTTGCCACCCTCAGACGGATGGGCAAACTGAAGTAGTGAATAGAACGCTTTCTATGCCGCTGCGAGCCTTGATAAAGAAGAACCCGAAGGAGTGGGAAGAGTGTTTGCCACATGTGAAGTTTTCTTACAACAGGGCAGTACACTCTACAACTAATATGTGTCCTTTTGAAGTTGTATATGGTTTCAAACCACTTGCTCCGATCGATTTGCTACCTCTACCATTGCAGGAAAGAAGTAACATGGAAGCCTCCAAGCGTGCGTCTTATGTAAAGAAGATTCATGAGCAGACCAAAGAAGCAATTGAGAAGAGGTCCAAGTACTATGCTGAGTGGGCAAACAAGCATCGGAAGAAGGTGACCTTTGAGCCAGGAGATTTGGTTTGGGTGCATCTTCACAAGGACCCTTTTCCAGAACAGCGCAAATCCAAATTGATGCCACGAGGAGATGGTCCATTCAGAGTGCTTTCCAAGATCAACGATAATGCTTACAAGATTGAGGTCCCTAAACACTATGGTGTTAGCACATCTTTCAATGTTGTTGACTTGACACCATTCTTCGGGCTAGAAGATTCAGAGTCGAGGACGACTCCTTTTCAAGGAGGAGAGGACGATAAGACCACACCAATCACCAGGTCAACCACTCTGACCACTACGTCAACCATGCCAATCACTAGATCAACCACTCTTACCACTACGTCGACCACGCCGACCACCAGGTCAACCACTCCGACCAACATGACACCTGCTCAAGTATTTGATGAACCGATTACACGTAACCGATCCAAGAAGCTACAACAAGAGGTGCACGCGCTACTTTGTGAAATTCATTCTGATGTTAATGAGAATTATATACTACCTAAGTCGTGCACATTGTTATTATTCAGGTTCACTAAGGAAGGAGACGAGAACACTCAAGGAGGCGACTGCCTACCATAAACTACACTCGAGCCAGTACAGTCCTGCAGAACCTGTCTGAAAGAAAAATTCATAACTCTTGATTCCCAAAAGCTATGAAGGTAAATGAGAACTTGTTGGAAAGCTTGTGAAGTCTAGTTTTCGGTGATACTACTCCCGACCACTTAGGATTTTTCCTTTGGGCGCCCGACCAGATTTAGTGTTGACTAGTCAGAAGTTCAACAGTCAGCATGAAACTCAAGTTGACGCGAAAGACTGTACCTAATCTACAATACTTGATAGTACATGGCATACATGGATGGAAAGCCCTTCAAGTCTACTTTCAAACCCAACAAACCGTTTGTCATTTGGACTTTCCAATAAAGAGTTATTGCCAGATTAGTGGAGACTGCTCGGGAGGCCAACAGTCACGCGAGAAGACTCCTGGAAATCCATTTCGTGGAAGCCTTTTTACATTCTTAGTCTTTTCATTTCCATCTTGTTTTCATACCTACACAGGAGGGTTGTTCCTAATATAAATATCCATCTACTCCTAAGCATTAGGAGACTTTTGATAATTCGAATACAAATCCCTTTGTTCAGCTGTGTGCTAACAAAACCCTAGAGAGTGATTCTCTACCCCTTTGCTCTTGTGTTTTCCTTCGCGGAGATTACAGAAGCGGCCGCGTCATCGGCACCCAATCCATGCTCCTGGTCCATTGATTCCAGGTTGCGCAGGTTGGTTTCTTTGAGAGTGTGGTTGGGTGAATCCTTGGTTCAGGCTGCCGTATAGTGACGGTGGTTGGCTCCTTGTGCGTGTCGTCAGGTTGCACTAGTTATCGCTGCTTGCAGTAAGTTACCCCGCAGTTTTTCAGCAAGTTATCAAGATCCTATGCCATGAAGATCGGGACCAAGAACCTCATCAAGAAGTTGGTTGACCGAGACATCTTATGAGCTTTCTCAAGTAGAGCTAGATCCTACCGAAGTACAAGCCATAGAGGGATCACCGACAGGCTAGCAACCCCTCCTAACTCTTTCCTCACTCTCCATCTCTCTACTATCTAGTCCCTAGATCCTAATGAGAGGTTATCGTTTCATGGGACACCGCTCAATTGGGGTTTACATATGATTGAATGAATTGGTCTGAAACCCAGGGGGTATGGGGCTGCTTATATAGGCCGGTGGGATTAACCATAGCCCTCGGATCAAATCGACCTTGAAAGACAGTGGAGATTAATCCTCAAAGGCGGTGGAGAGTACACATCGAAGGGGGACACGAAACGGACTCTGGGCCAAGTCAGCCGACCTAGGGGGACGTTGGCCGACATCCCCTCTCTGCCGAGTGGGCCCCACTTTTGCAGGTTGGCTTATGGTGTTCTCTGGAATATTCTTGATCCACTGTCACGGCGTAATTCGATGTATTAGTGCGATATGTGGGTCTTCTTTGGTTCTTTTCTAAATAACACCCTACAAAACACTGAATCACCAAAACTCATGGAATTCGGTTAGTTCAATTCCTAAACCTATGTTGATGTTTGCTTTTATACCCTTTTTCATATTTAGTTGACGGTTGAAATCGTACAATAACTACCGTCAACAATGTCAAGGTAAAGATTCAGGATCACTATGTCCCTACTGACTTCTTGGTCTTGGACATGGGAGAGGAAGATTATGATCCACCGATAGTACTTGGAAGACCATTCCTCAACACAACACGAGCAATCATCTATAAGAAATCAGGAGAGGTCCACTTCTAATTCCCCATAGAAAAGGTACGTTGCTATTTCAACAGCTACACAACTTATGAACAACCAAAGAACAGATCAAGGAAGCGACGTCGTTCATCCCAATGCCGAAAGAACCAGGCACCTAAAGATGGTTGGCAGACTATGAAGGAGAAGTTGTAAGAAGTGATTAGACTCCTACATCAAAAGAGAAGAAGAGTGAAGAAGAAGAGACTATGAAAGATGAGTCCCCAACCTTGGCATCAACTTCAATTTTACCAACCAAAAAGGAATGGAGGAAGAAGTGACCTTCTAACTCATCATTAGAGGTGCAACCAGGGTCATCATCGCAACGTGACGATGCACCAAGCCAGTGGTGGAGCCACAGGGTATCCCGGCATACCCTATTTATCGGCAACAAACCATTATAATATGGTATTATACACATCTGTATGTATACAAAAAAAGAAAGAATACTAACATGCTCAGGCCAACACGGAAGAGGCAAGTTAGAAGGCCCAGGAAGGCAGGAAATGGCCCAATACGTACATGGCCTGCTATAGGATACTCACATTTCAGCCGTTGGCTTTTGGTATTCTAATCTGGATCTGTTCATTCATCGGGGTTGAGGAGTCACAAACTCACGACGAAGCCGCCGAATCCAACGCAGTGAGGCCTGACAGACACCCGTCACCAGACGGTGACACCCTGGTCTTGGACTCCTGGTGACCGGTGCCCTCTGGCCTTAGCCTTGTACTCCATTCTCCGATCACGCAGCAGTCACAGCTATTTGTCGTAGGTGAATTTCAATTTTCTGCTCTTCGTCTTTTTAGAAAATTAGTTTCTAATTTCATTTCTATTTGCTAACACAGAAATAACAAATTGTTTAATATTTATGCGGTTATGAAAAGAAATTTAGGAAGATGGGAGATAGTCTTTGAATGATTGTCTAGTCACTTTCATTGAGCGGGATATTTTCTTTGAAGATGATGAAAATGATATAATCAAGACATTTATCTCAATTAAACCTTATTGTGTTACTTAGTGCATATATACCGTTGTCAATTTTACAATTATTACTGAGTTGCTAAAATAGATTTACCAAATTGTATATGAAAATTTTTTGTGGGTATACCCTTAGGCAAAATCCTAGATTCACCACTGCACCGAGCGAAGAATGAACAAGACAAGAAGTCCTGTTCTAAGGACTCTAAATCACCGAGCCTTCGCCAAAAGGTAAACTTGGAGTTTATCCATATTTCTTTTTTTGAGCATTGCATAATTTCTCTTTAACATATTAGGATAAGTAGTTGCATATTTACTTTATTACATAGGCAAAGAAAATAAAAATATTTATTGCATTGAAAAATCTAAGCCCCATGTGAATGATCTTATGGCATAGATCACATGAATATTCACCATGGTGGCGCAAAAATGTAGGTTGCACACATCTAGAATAAGTTATTGCATCATATACACTTTGCATCATAAATATGAAAATTCAAAAATATGTGGGCACATGAAGGTCCACACTTTTATGAAAATTCCAAAAAATATGAGCCCATGAAGGTCCACTCATTAAGGGAGCTTTCTGTTGGGATTTTGTAAACCGACATTAATCACTAACCATGAAGTGGTATTATCCTAAACCCCTCCATGAGAATTGGTATTTTTGGTGGCAATTAAGTTTTGCAGGATAATGCATGATTATCAGGAGCTAGTTCAATCGGCTGCCTACAAGTTGCTGGCACACCTGCTCTAAAAGGATCACTCAAATCTAACATCGCAACCACGTCATCATCCAGCTTGGGGGAGAGCATTCTCCACTTATCCAGCTAAGTATAAGCCTCCCATCCTATTACTTTACTATATTGATTTTGAATGTGTTAGCTACTAAAATAGTCATAAAACCAAATAAAGATTTGCATTAGTTTAGTTTGATTTCTTAGTTTTGAAACAAAATAAAAAGAGAAAGTGCTTACAAAAGTTTTGCTCAGATAAAATGGTTATAGAAGGAAACCATGCATGGAATTAATAATTAGCACGTAACCATAATCCCTTTTCAAGTGCCTAGTTTTCAAACCTGAATTAACCCAAGTTTTAGACATAGCTGTTTTGACATGAAGATTTACTTAGAACCTGAAACTTGTGGGTTAGCAAATGCTTGATCTAAGTCTAGGTAATTGAGGGATATGATATGGAAAGTTTAAGCTGCTATCTATCTTGTTCCTAGTGATACTTGAGTTCTGGAGATTTATTTTTTGAAAATCCTCTAAAACCCCCCATGATGAGTTCCTCTATGACAGAGCTTAAATTTCCACCACAGCCATATATGTTAGAATAGGTAAACACACGCATATTATGCTGCTTGCTTTGCACTGTGTTGTCAAGCTTTGTTGATACCTTAGAAACTTATCATGCTTTTAAAATCAAGATCACGTACACACCACATAAACCTGTTGTATACGCAAAAACATGTCATCCCTTAAATGTTCTACTCCTACAATGGAAGTAAACACCACAAAGAGCCCTTAGGTTACCCCCAAATAAATGTTCCAAGTTCTTGTTACTATCTCTCAAAAATTCTGTTGCAAAGAAGAGGCATGTGGCTTTATTGTATGATTTCATCTGTCAACAAAACATGAATAAGGGTATAAAACCAATCACCAACATAGAATAGGGTTTAAACTGACAGAATTCCATAAGTTTTGGTGAATCTGTGTTTTGCAAGGAGTAATCAGAAAATGAACCAAAGGAGACCCACATGTCATACAAACATATCAAATTCTACATGGGCTTTGCATCAAGAACATTCCAGAGAACACTAGAGACCCACCTGCGAAAGTGAGGCCTTGATGGAAGAGAGGAGGGTCGGCCGACCCCAAGGCCAGGTCGGCCGAACACTGGCCCCACCTGCCAGCCTTCATCTTTTTATGTCGATTCTCCACCACCTTTAAGGTTGCATCTGGTCCGTTGCTCAAGGTGGGTTTGATCCGAGGGTTGAGATTCACCACTCCAGGCTATATAAGTAGCCCTAGACCCCAAGGTTTCATATCAATCAAATCAAGTCCAATTCATTTTATCAAGTTCTCAGAGCCAGAAACCCTAGTTCATTAGAGCTCCACCGTCTAGAGCATAGCTACATAAGTTTACAAGTAGAAGGAGGCAACTCAGCTTAGATTCCTGATTGTGTTGGGAGCGTGGCTTCATCGGAGCCCTTGAAAGCTCTCTTGTATCTTTCTATATTTACTTCACTAGATACACTTGATTGGACATTGCCTTATATTGATTATATTCTCAATTGTGCTATTCATTGTTTGCCTAGATTATATACTTAGCATAGTTAGGATGTCTTTATATTTATATATAAGATCGCATAGCGCTCACTCTTTGATATCATGGGTGGACCGATGGCATGTAAGCATGGTGCCTAAATGTTGTTTTGTCTGCGAATGCACCCTATATTCCGGGGCATGTGGTAGATTGCAGATGTGTTGTAATCCACTCCTCAAATGTAGGGATAGTAGGAACATATTGTTACTAGAAGTCTTGCTCTGTTGTTGATCTTCCTTAGTAATTAATATCCCTTGTGTTCAGATATAAAGTATTCTCCCCATGATTGCTAGTATAATTGCACGAATCTAAGTATGACTATGATAATATAGTTTAGAATGACTTAGGAATATTCTGTTGCTTCTGCCTAATCCATGCTAGGGCCTAGATAGTGAGTGCTCTAAGTGAAATGCATTATATTATATGCAATTTGATCATTTACCTTTTCATTATTTATCTTGTGACTTAACCCTGTTATGAGTTAATTGAGCATACATGGTTATCTCTCCATTGCATGTGTATATAAGATCTATCTATTTTCTAATCAATACCACTTCATTCCCAGTGGTAACATATAAATCAACAACCCCATAATACTCTAGGATAAAATTCTACAATGATATATATTATTTCTGAGTTTGTGGATACCTAAGTAATCATATTGTTATATTATTTCAGTCACTTGCTATGTATAATTCCACAATATCTTTTAGATACATGCTAGGGATAACAACCTAGTTATTCTAAGAGATAGAGGTTAAGAGTTCAAATGACTAGTTAGCTCAATCAAGTGTCAAGTTAATTTATGTCAACAATGGGACAGGGCATGCCCTTCTCCCAACCAAGATGGCAGGCCCCTATTCCTGTGCTAGTAAGGGTGGGGCAGCCACCCGTCCAGCCGTGGCTCGCTGCCGCCACCGTCATACCAAATCATCTGCGGCTATGCACGACGTCGTGCCTCAGGGGCGGGGAGCTCAACCCGCACGACGACGCCGCTGCCGTCAGCAACAGCAGCCAGAGACTCCCCCATGCTTGGGGCCTGCACAGCTAGGACATCAGCTGACCCGTTGACCACAGCACCCATAACAGACGCGGCAATGGCGGTCGCAGGTTCGGTAGCAAATCCTCGCGGGCTTGGTGAGGCTGCACAGTCCAGCGTTGGCGGCATGCACACCCGTGGCACTGAAGGCATCCTCCCAAAGGAGACCGAGTGTGCAGAAGCCATGTGTCATGAACTGCTTAAGGACTCAGAGGCTTACCCGATGTGGCTAGACGCAATTGGTTTTCGGCCCAGTGATAGATGCTGTTCGGCCCATGTTGGGCATTGTGGACCAGCATATATAAGCCGTTGTAATGCTACCATCGTCGGTGTCGAATAACAGAAGCCTGAACTCTGATCCCCAGCCGCCTTCTATTCTTCTCCATTCCCTTCCTGTTCCTGCTATCCTTCCCCAAATCCTGCTATCCAACCCCAGATTCTGCCCTTTCTTACCACCAGTAGCCACTCAGATCGTTACAATTGGTATCCAGAGCCATCTATCATTGGCGAATTTTTTTCCGAGTTCGAATTCATCCGTGCTGGCGCCGAAGAAGCAACCACCATCGTTGCAGTCGAAGATGGCGAGCACCATGGACTCCATGGCAGAGGATATCAAGGGTTTCCAGATGATGATGCAACAGATGCTGGACAAGATGACCAGCTTCGAGGCATGGAGGACGGCTACTGACTCATCGCTCGGGTCGCTTCTCTCCAAGACGACCGAGACTGCGTCGAGGATTGCCCTCCTCGAGCAGGCTCCACCACCGCCGCCACCTCCACCAGCGGGATGGGCCCCAGGGAGCGTCGACCTCAACGCGCCTCCCTCCCCATCATCCTCGTGCCCTAATGGGCGCAGCGCGGGCGGAGGGGTACTTGGCCCTGCGCCAGGGGCAAACCCTCCGCCGATTTCTCTTTAGGGTACGCAATCTGACCATTCCCTTCCTTCCTTAGATGTTGCCTCGGGTCCTCATACTCACACATCTCATGCGGGATCCGTTCCCAAAATGGATTTCCCCAAATTCGATGGCGTCAACCCGAGACTTTGGAAGGAGCAGTGCGAAGTCTATTTTGATGTGTATGGGGTTTCTGATGGGATGAAGACCAAGTTTGCAACCCTGAATTTCATTGATTCTGCTGCTACCTGGCTTCAGATTGCCCAATTGCGTGGAAGATTCAGGTCATGGGATGACATGCACAGAGCAGTATGTGCCCATTTTGACAAGGACCAGTATCCCCTGTTTATGAAGCAGTTGGAGAGTTTGCGTCAGACTGGTTCAGTGATGGATTATCAGGCCAAGTTTGACAGGCTTGAGCATAGTATTTTGCTGTACAATCCTTCTTATGATGATGTGTACTTTGTCACAAGATTTCTTGGGGGACTCAAAGAAGAGATAAGAGCACCGATTGTGCTGCATCGGCCACACAATTTAGAGGCAGCTGTAACATTGGCTCTATTGCAGGAAGCTGAACTTGAAGCAGCTAAGCAGAAGACCCAGCCTAGGCTTGAGCTCCGAGATTCTGCTAGATTTCAGTCTAAGTACAATGTCATGCATGAAAAACCTAAGATCAGGAAGGACGATAGCAAATCCATAGGCTCTGATTCAGTTTCTACTCCTACTGATAAGCTGACTGCTCTAAGGGCTTATAGGAGGGAAAATAATCTATGTTTCACTTGTGGTGAGAAATGGACAGGAAGGAATCACAAATGCCCACAACAGATCCCTATTCATGTTATATAGGAGCTACTTGATGCTGTGCAAATGGATTCTGATCAGGATTACAACTCTTCTGAGGAAGATGCGGAAGCAAATGCTGGACAGGTGGTGATGTCAGTAAAACCTGGTCCATCAGACAATTTAGTCAGGAGGAACAGAACCCTCAGACTAAGGGGATTTATTGATGGCAAGGAAGTGCTTATTCTTTTAGATTCAGGCAGTGCTGGAACCTTCATTAGTAAGGAGATTGCTGCCCAGCTGTCACAACCTAGACAGGCTTGTCAGCCCCAGCAATTCACCACAGCAGATGGTCAAGCAATGCTATCTGACACTATGATTCCCCAGATGCTTTGGACGGTGCAAGGCCATAACTTTACTCATGACACTAGAGTTCTACCTCTACACTGTTATGACATGATATTGGGAGTGGACTGGTTGGAGACACACAGCCCCATGTGGATTCATTGGAAGAAGAAGATGATCAGATTCACTTGCAATCAAAAGAGGGTTGTCTTATTTGGAGTGACTGATGAAGTGACTAAGTGTTCTCAGGTCTCAAAGCACAAGTTGAAAGGTTTGCTCAAGAAGCAAGCTATTACTCACATGTTGGAGTTAAGGGCAGTCTGTCCCTTAACAGCACCTGATCAACAGATTTCACCCATTATGCAACTCTCTCAGGGGCCTGCTGTCCTACAAGAACCCAAATCAGCCACCCAGTTTGTTCAAACTAAAATTGAAGAGTTAGTCATGCAGTATCAAGACCTGTTTAGAGAACCCACAGAATTGCCTCCAGAAAGATCTTATGATCATGCAATTCCATTGATTCCTGGTGCTCAACCAGTCAATGTGGGTACCCCCTTTCAGTGGTCTGCTCAGACTCAGGAAGCATTTGAGTTGCTTAAGAGGGCTTTGTGTACTGCTCCTGTTTTGGCAATTCCAGATTTTGAGAAGCAATTCATTATTGAAACAGATGCTAGTGATGTGGGAATGGGAGCTGTGTTGATGCAGGAGGGCCACCCAATTTCCTTTCTGAGTAAAGCATTCTGTACTAGGAATCAAGCTTTGTCAACCTATGAAAAAGAGTGCCTGGCTTTAATGATGGCTGTGGATAAATGGAGAAGCTATCTCTATGGACAGGAGTTCATTTTGCGAACTGACCATCAGAATCTCCTACATCTGACTGAGCAGACAGTAACATCCAGAATTCAGCAAAAGGATTTACTCAAGCTGATGGATTTGAAATATAAAATCCAATATAAGAAAGGTATAACTAATGCTGCTGCAGATGCCCTTTCAAGGACACCGAACCAGAATCAATTGTTTGCTATCACTCTTAGCAACCCCACTTGGCTTGAAAGACTGCAACAAGGATATTCTGATGATGAGCTGGCAAAACAGTTATTGGCTGAACTTAGTATCACTTCTCAGAATGATAAAGGTTATAGCCTCAAGGATGGCATCAGTAAGTTACAAAGGACGAATTTGGGTGGGAAATAATCTTTTGGCTCAGCAGCATATCCTTCAGGCTTTACATGCTAGTGGACTCGGGGGTTACTCTGGTATCCAAGGGACTTACCACAGAGTTAAAGCACTCTTTGCTTGGCCTAAACTCAAACAATCGGTCACTACATTTATTCAGGAATGTAGTGCTTGCCAACAAGGCAAAAGTTGAGCACCCTAAACTGCCAGGACTTTTACAGCCACTACCAGTTCCAGATACTGCTTGGAGTATTGTTAGCCTTGACTTCATCGAAGGCCTACCAAAATCTGGAAGATATGATACAATATTTGTGGTCATCGACAAGTTTACTAAGTATGCTCATTTCCTACCTCTTGCACACCCCTATACAGCTCTTAGTGTAACTCAACTTTACTTCAACAATGTTTACAAGTTACATGGATTACTATCTGCAATCATATCAGACAGAGACAGGATATTCACTAGTACTCTGTGGAAAGAACTATTTCAGCTGTCAGACACTAAACTCATGATGAGCTCCACGTATCACCCTCAAACGGATGGACAAACTGAAAGGCTCAATCAATGTCTTGAAAATTTCTTGAGATGTCCAGTTCACTCGTGCCCCAAGGAATGGTCGAAATGGCTTCCTTTAGCAGAGTATTGGTACAACACAACATTCCATTCAGCACTGGGTACAACTCCCTTTCAAGTATTGTATGGTCATGCTCCTCGAAGCATTGGTTTGCCTGATCCAAGCTCTGTTACAGTATCTGATTTGTCTGAATGGTTAGCTGAGCAGTCAACTAGTGCACAAACTCATTGAGCAGCAACTTCTTAGAGCTCAGCAGAGGATGAAACATCAAGCTGACAAAAGAAGAACTGAAAGAGAGTTTCAAGTGGGTGATATGGTGTATATGAAGCTCCAGCCACATATTCAATCTTCTATGGCATTTCGAAGCAATCACAAGCTATCTTTCAAGTATTTTGGCCCCTTCAAGATTCTGGCAAGAGTAGGCGCTGTAGCTTACAAGCTTGATTTGCCGGCTTCATCACAGATACACCCAGTGGTGCACGTTTCACAGTTGAAGCAACATATACCACCAAACACTGAGGTGTTGGATTCCTTGCAGTCTGTTGCTACTAACCATGAACTACCAGTTCTGCCACTCCAGGTATTGACTGTGAAAGATGTGCGTGTGGGCGGGAAGCTACGTCAGAAGCTGTTGGTACACTGGTTTAATCAACCTTCATCCTGGGCCACGTGGGAAGATGGTGAGGACATGAGGCGCCGTTACAAGACAGCTTGGGGTCAAGCTGTTACTCGAGGAGGGGATGATGTCATGAACTGCTTAAGGACTCGGAGGCTTACCCAAAGTGGCTAGACGCAGTTGGTTTTCGGCCTAGTGATAGATGCTGTTCGGCCCATGTTGGGCATTGTGGACCGGCATATATAAGCCGTTGTAATGCTACCATCGTCAGTGTCGAATAACAGAAGCCTGAACTCTGATCCCCAGCCGCCTTCTGTTCTTGTCTGTTCCCTTGTTGTTCCTGCTATCCTTCCCCAAATCCTGCTATCCAACCCCAGATTCTGCCCTTTCTTACCACCAGTAGCCACTCAGATCGTTACACCATGTCCGACAAGGATGCACGGTGACACCGTGCACGCTGACGCAAAAGACCAGGTGTCTGACCACACTTCCCCTCCCCGCAGCTAGTGGCCCGCTGGAAGGCGCAGTCACGCTCATGATGGACCACCTCCATGCAGGCAAAGCGACGAGGATGTAACCTATATTGACCACACACGTGGACCTCGGCAAAGCAGTTGAAACACTTACCCTCAATATCCTTGGGGATCGGCCAGGTGGGGAGCGGGAGCGCGAAGCCAACATCACCGGCTTTGCATCAGGTGGAAGACCTCAGCATCCGGCTCAGCAGTCATGCGGGTAGGGTGCACGACGACCGACCGAAACCTCCCGGAGCCGCATGAAGAAGGCCTAGGGTGTCGTGGCGCACCCCGCAGCAGCCGCATTAGAGGGATGGCAACGATGACAATGGCAACGCCGCCTGCGTGGTGGAGCCATGACTAACTGGTGCACGGGCACCCTAGCTAGTGGCCAGGCGTGGGGGCACTGCTGGAGGACCGTTGTTGCCCCGGATCCTGGCTCGACGACAGCGACGCCTCATCTTGACGACGACGGCCAGGCTTGCAGCAGAGGTCTCCCCCTCAAATTTCGCTGCAGGCACGGGCGAAACCGTCACCTCGATAACCTGGCAAGCGGCTACCGGGAACGGTGGGTGGGCGGTTGAGGACGTGCAGTCGAAATCGAAGTCGCTGGAGTCCTCAATCCATAGATGAGACTTGGATCTACCTGCAGACTGTTTGACTAGGAAGAAAGGTGTGATGAGAGGAGACAAAGAGGACCTCCTGTCGACGTCACCGGTGGACGGTACCGGAGACAGACTGCAAGTGCGCGTAGCCATGAATGAAGCCACTCTATCGCATCATCTTCATCCTCGTCCTCGAGGACGTCCTTGACGATGACCATCAACTCGACCTCCATCAGTTGCAGTCGCTGGGGAGGGAGGCGTGCAATCGTCGACGACTGATGGGGAAGGAGGGAGCGCCACCGGCGGCGAGTTTGGGCTGGGCGCGGTTGGCAGTGGCCGCTCAGCAGAGCTGGCACCAGCGCAAGCCAGGGCCCGTACCGCGAGCACGGGGTCTGATGGGGAGGTGGTTGTTGGTGCTTCGGTGGCCGCCGGCAGGCTAGGGCGACCGTTGGCAGCAGGCACCTAGGAGGCCCCCGATAGGCTAGGACAACTGAGCAGAGGGGCAAGCTTCGGAGCCATGGGCATTCACAGGAGCGACTGAACTTGTGCACAAGCCCCAAGGATCAATAGGTCAGGATGTGAGGGGTTCGGATCTAGGTCTAGAAGTGGAGGGATGGCTGCTGGATGGTGGCTCGCCAATGGGAGGCTTGAGGCGGCGCCGTCGTCGCGAGGAGCAGGATGTGGGTCAGGAGGGTGGGATGGGTCCATCGCGCGGGGGTGGCGAATCTGAGCTAGTTTCCACAACATCATCTCTGTCCTTGAGCACTCAGAATCACAGTCACAACAAACTCAACTTTTATTGGACCGTACGTGCAAACTTTGTATGGGCAGGCAGCTCACATGCTTGAAATGCGGTAATGAAGCTTTTTCAATGCGCGCTGCTGCGGGAATCATGAACGAATTGTCTGGGATGCTGATGTGGACAAATACATGCATGTTAGGGGATGACATGGTTTGATGATGTGGATGATTTATATGAATAGATATGTATGTTAGTGAATGATTTGCATGACAAGATAGACTTATAGTGAGCAAGATAGACTTATAGTGAGGTTTAGGGCCGGTCATAAGAGATATATATATATATATATATATATATATATATATATATATATATATATATATATATATATATATATATATATATATATATATATATATTATAGATTTACCTGTCACTGGCAGACACATCGATCCATGTACGTTCATGCAATGTCCTTGTGTTCGAGTGTGTGGTGAAAAGTCTTGTATTCAAGGAAGATAAAGAAGGGATGGAAATTATATATGCCGGCGTGTAGAGGAAGTCCACAATGATGGGTAAGTCAGCCAGTGATGGCTTATGTAGTGCACATTATCAGGAATCTTCTCTGCCTGGACTCACTCTACAGGAGATTTTGTCGACGTTGATTGTAAACTAAGTCCAACGTTGGACACGTGGATCGAGCTCAAGTACATGTATAAGCATATCTACTATCTACGATATCTAAATAGGAGAACCCACTACAGGATTTCTCTAAAATCTCTGCAAGCAACGTCATCTTTTGAGTCCCACGTTCATAAGTTACTGTGTATATGTAACTAAAATGTTCATTTAGTGCTAATCAGTCTCTGGAAGTTCAAGCGATTGGCCATAGCATGCTAGCAAATGGGCGAACCGCTCAGAATTGAAACTAGCCGTTTCATTGATGTGCTATCATTGACGTGCTAGCAAAACATGTGTATATAAGCACCTCAAGCCTTCCTTTTCTTCCTAATGAGTACCTCTGCAATTTTAGGCCACTGGACAATCTGCACAGGCGCGCTACACAAGAGGGCCATGGGAGTGTCTCGTGGCCGAGCCTGCTGCCACCGGAGTCGAAGCAGACATCGTCAGCCAAAGAATTGAAATTGCAGGGAAAAGAAGAGCAGCATCAGGCATCAGCATAGGGGAAGCCCATTACGCTCGACTTCAGTGTCCGGGTGCTGCTGCAACTGCAATCCGTATGTCCGCTCTCATATTTCTCTAATTTTTATTTTTTCTATCTTGTTAGATCTATTTGAAGGTTTCCTTCTCAGATGCGTTAAAATGTTATAAAAAAAAAAAAGAAATCTCCCTGATGATGAACGTTCGATCGTTCTTTATCGATCTCTTGCTTTCTAATTGAAAATTGACTGCTTCCTTCTTAGCTTGAAGATTCGATGGGACACTGGGTGATGCCGCACTTGCCGTCAATGCCGTTTGATCGGAGCCGCTCCATCACTCCGTCTCGTGTTCTTTGGGACTTTGACGTGCACCGATGTTGTTTCATCAGTGCTGCTCCGCGTAGGCCTCGCCCTATAAAGTATCCATCGTATAGTAAACTGGCATGTATAGTATCGTTTATGCTACTTTCTAATTATGCTGCTTTTCTTTTGCCATCACATGAAGGATATGGTCGACAATGCGTGCAACCTTCCCACTGCACTGTACTGCAGAAATTAGAAATATAGTTTTTAATTAAAATAAGAAATCTCATTAGCACTCCTATCGTATTGATCCAATGATGAATTTTTCATTATGACTTATTCCTTTTCTGGATGATTCCATTTAATTTATCATCACACCAAACACAGAATTATTATATTTTCTTATTTATGGTTGATTAAAATTTAGCTAAACAATAGTTACTAATACTGCAACACAAATCCAAGAGAATCCTCTACAAAATTCCCGCGGCAACGCGCGGGGTTGACCAAGTTGACGTGGATTAATTAGTGAATTATGCTTTACCACGTGTAAAAAGATACTATATTACTAAGAAAATCAGCACAACAGTATTATCGTGTGTCCAACACTAGTAGAAAAAACCTCAATAGTTGCGGTCGCCAACCCATTTATGTTGGAGTGCGAGCGCTGCAGTGGGAGACACCAATGAAAATGGATCTCTTCTATGGCGGTTGGAAATAGATTTATACTAATGGTTCAGTAAAGAGAACCTGCATATGCAAATAGATTTCCGGTGTAAATAGATTTCACTGGTGCTTTTCTTAAGGAACCATCAGTGAAGTGTTTCCCGCCATTTTTCAAAATTTGCACTAAACCCTATTTGATATATATTGAAACTACTAAAACCTATTGGATCATGATCAATTAAAGCAACAAGCAATTTTATTATATCATACATGTATATACATCAAAGTTTGTGCTCATGATAATTAAGTTATAGGAAGCTCTAATAATCATCTCTATTAAGTTGTAGCCACTTAGTTTATGTTAGCACTCTAACTCTGGCCTTTCTAAGATGCTGGTAGCATCATGATATTTTCCACTGCACGGATTAACTTCTTTCATGATGAATGAGCACAAGTCCTCAACAATGTCGTAAAAAACCTCAGTGGTGACATTCTTCGTCTTGCCTACTTTATATGACTGAAAAAAATGTTTATAAACATCATGTATTTACACTTGATAACACATTTGCAACTTTAATGACAGAACTTCATACATGACTATTAATTATCTTATCAATGTTCTTGATATATCATCTGTTCTGTCTTATAAACTTGCATACGTAGAATCCACAATGGACCATTCTCTCTTACTAAACCCTATCGGATTTCTAGTGCCAAGAGAAATCATTTTTCTACTAGTGTAATTGTTGATGACTATCATAATACATGATACGCCAACAGTTACAGAGCACGGGGATAAATTCAGATGTCAAACAACAAAATATGTAGGTTTATGGAGTGGAGTGACCATTTTGAAGGTCCATTAGTAAATTATACCTAATTACTTTATATTTCTGTTGACGGTAATTATTGTATGATTTTACCAGTCAACTAAATATAAAATAAAGGTATAAAAGCAAACACCACCATAGAATAGGGCTTTAACTAACAGAATTCCATAGTTTTGGTGAATCAGTGTTTTGCAGGGGGATATCCAGAAAAGAACCAATGGAGGTCCACATGTCGGATTAAAATAAACAATTCCACCGCGTTCTAGAGAATACCAGAGACTCACCGGAGTAAGCGGGGCCCACTTGGCAGAGGGGGAGGAACGGCTGATCCCTCTGACAAGTCGGCCGATCCCCCAGAGAGTCCTCTCCGCGTGCGCTTCGACGTGGACCCACATCCCGAAATTTCCCGCAATCTCAACCGTCCTTCGAAGTCGGTGTGATCCAAGGGCTACGGTTCATCCCACCGGCCTATATATGGACCCCCAGACCCCCCAGGGTTTCATATCAATCAGATCAACCCAGTTGTAGAGAGCCAAAAACCCTAGAATCATTAGAGCTTCACCAGTTTAGAGCATAACTACATAAGTTAGAAGTAGAAGGAGGCGAGTTCTACTTGAGTTCCGGATCTGTCTAGAGCTAGAAGGCTTCTCAGAGCCATTGTAAGCTCTCTCTTGTATCTTAAACCTCTTTTGAGTGCTTGAAAATAAAGTTAATTGACATTATTCTACTATTGATTATGTTCTCAATTATGCTACTCATTGCTTATCTAGATTGTATACTTTGCATAGTTAGGATGCATTCATATTCATACATAGGTTTGTACAGCTCTCATTCATTGACGTCATGGATGGGTGACCAACAGCATGTAAGCATGGTGCTTAGATGTAGCTTGTCTGCAAATGCGCCTTATATATTTTGGGTTCTGTGGTAGATCGCGGATGTGACACTCCCGTTGAGTCCTTTGTAGTCCACACTCCGAATGTAGAGAGAGTAGGAAGTTATTATTACTTTAGAAGGCTTGCTATGATCTTGATCTTCTTTAGTAATATTCTCTTAAGTATGAATATGAAGTGTCTTCGCCATGATTGCTAGTATAATTGCACCAATCTAATATGTCTTTGATAGTATAGTTAGAATGACATAGAATATCCTTATGCTTCAACCTAATCCATGCTAGTGCCTAGATAGGAAGTGCTCTAAGTGATCATTATTATTATTGATTGATTGATTGATCATCATGCTTATCATACATATCATTATTATTGTGACATAACCCATGTTCTGGGTAAATAGGTCATTCATGGTTATTCTCCATATTTGCATATGCATATGATATCTATCTACCTGCATCCCATTCATTGCCAACCCTTTCCAGTGGTAAAATATAAATGACAACCCGGAATACTCCTGGGTAAAATGCTACAATGGTATAATTAATCTGTGCGCTCGCAAATACTTGAACTTAATATTTTATATCCTCTTTAGTCACTTGCATTCATAATAACTACTTAGTATTAATCTGGGTAGTTTCCATTGACATCTCTTATATTCATGCTAGGGATGACAACTTAGTTATTGTGAGAGATATAAGTTTAAAAAAAGTGGATAACTAATTTACCAAGTGACACTTAATTAATACCATCAAGCATTTTTGGCACCGTTGCCGAGGATAGAGTCTAACTCTATTTTTCGTAATGACGTTAGAAATGCCAACAAGCATTTTTTGGCGCCATTGCCGGGGATAGAGTCTAACTCTATTTTTGGTAATGACGTTAGAAATGCCAACAAGCATTTTTGCGCCGTTGCCGGGGAAGGCATTTGGCATACATAAGATGTAGATAGATCATATGCATAACACCAAATATGTTGAGAAACCATACAAACCTTACTTAAACAGGCTCACCCTGTCCTTGTTTATTCTTTGTGTAGCTTATGTAGGGTGATGTATGAACAGATTTGACCTTCCATAGAATTTTGTTGAAAACACAAAAGCTTTGATCAGGAAGACCCGAGCCAAGCTCAAGAAGACCCCAGATCCTCAGCCGGAAGACATCCGTACAAGAAGAAGTTTGACACTAGAGTTTGAGGCCATGACAGACAAGAGCCTTCGCGAGTTCTCCGCTCCAACCACCGCAAACATCCGTACGGGACCAACCACTGATGTTGGAGATAATGGATTCGAACTGAAGCCTGCGCTCATCAACATGGTGCAAGCTAGTCAGTTTTGTGGAAAGGCACATGAAGATGCGAGTGCCCATCTTTAACACTTTTTGGAGATATGCAGCACTTTCACCATCAAGGGAGTAACCAGAGATGCAATCCTGCTCCGCCTGTTTCCATTCTCACTGTTGGGAAGAGCAAAACAGTGGTTCTACGCAAACAAAGAAAAGAACACTACATGGGACATCTGCTCCACTGCCTTCCTAGCAAAGTTCTTCTCTGTGGACAAGATAAATGCTCTCAGAGGAAAGATCACCAGCTTTCAGCAACAGCATGATGAATCAGTCCCGGAAGCATGGGAACGCTTTCAAGACTACATTTCAGAATGTCCTCACTATGGGGATGGAGAATTGGTTGCATATGCAAGCATTCTACCATGGGTTGACTACCAGCACCCGTGAAACAATGGATGCTGCTGCTGGAGGAGCTTTTCTGTCACTCACCATTGAGTAAGCTACCACCATTATGGAGAAGATGGCATCCAACCAGAGTTGGAATGAAGAACGAGCCCCGACCCGCAAGAGAGGAGGAATGCACCAGCTCAAGGAGACCGACATGATTTCTGCCAAGATGGATGTGGGGATATAAACCCTCGGTACCACAAGACAAGACATGGGCCGCACCATCAAGCTGGTCCGGCCCGGAAGACGAAAGCGTGCGGCACAAAGCACTGCACCGCACGGTTATTGTACCAACTTAGATAGTTTACTTGTAACCTTATCCCTCCAGACTATATAAGGAGGGGCAGGGATAGATCCCACAACTCAGATCATCATCTACTAGCAATACAATACAGCAACACATAGGACGTAGGGTATTACGCCTAACGGCGGTCTGAACCTGTATAAATCTCGTGTCTCACGCTTCCAGCGTAGCTCTTGCTCATCTCAGGCACACCTTCACCAATCAATCTACTATCCTTGGGCATACCCCTCGGTAGACTATCGTCGGCATTCATTCGACAGTTGGCGCACCAGGTTAGGGGTGTGCTTTCTGATCCATGGCGAGCAAGATGGTTTTTTCTTTTCGTCATCGTCGACTACATCGGGCGGACGGCAGACTAGATGGAATTTTTCATCAACAAAGTCGTCCATGGCAATCCCGTATCCGGCGGCGGCTGACCACGCACCTGCGTGGTGTACAAATTCAATTACTACTAGCATCAACATGCTAGAATCAGATCCAATCTTACGCCTCAGACCATGGCACAAGACGGCGACATCCTAGCTGTGACTGCAAGACGATCCCAGGGCGATGGCTAGCAATCTGAAGAAGCTAAGTCAAATCACGTTCTAATTAAATATTTTTTATATACTTCCGGATGTACACATGTCCGCATGGCTTTTGTTGACAGAAACCTAATCGCATCTGGTCGCTGCTCATCTTCTGTCTATTGCGAAGCCGTCGTCATTAGCATGGCGCAGCTCGACATAGGGCATGCATGATGACGTCAGGAAGGCAAGCAAGGTCATGTACCGATGTACGTGTGCTGTAGATGGCGGTGATCCACCCTCAAGCCTCAGGCTGGACGGTCCCGATGCCATCGACCAATGAGCAAGCACGGTCACCGTACTACTACTGATTCCACGATCCGACTGCGTCAAGATGAGATCAATTACTTCCGACTCCACCAACCGAATTGATCAAGCCGATGTGAGCCATCGCGCGAGCCGTCACGCGAGCCATATCAAGCTACTTTTCGACACGCCGACCTACTCCACTCGACGTCAATCAAGCTAAGTGATATTCTTCTACATATTCTTCGACCTTTAAATATCTCCGGAAATTATTTTCATGGTTCTTCGCCGCCGACCTCTCCAAAAGCTCCGACAAAGCTCGGGCTAACTCGCCGACGATTTCTCCATAAGCCCCGACCACGCTCGGGCACTCCGAAGATTTTTTCCGCCGACGAGATACTAAGTATCTCTCCGTTTTCTTCTCTCAAGGGTTGCATAACGTACCTTGATAGCACACGCCTTAATTCGTGAAACCTGTCTTCGTCCCCGTAAGCCGTCACACAAATGGTCATATTAAGGACACCTCTGAACTAGACGCCGGGTCAGGTGATTAAACGTAACAGGCCAACTACCAGGAGAAATTACGTGACCTAACAAGAGTAAGAAACGGACAATCTTATTATGCATTCTACAATATTAGGATATGCTCCAAAACCTACATCATGTACTACCCACTGTACATATTTATTTTGCAAGAACTCGCCGCCAAGCTCTTGTCGCTCCTCGCCGTCCTTGCGCTGCTCGGACACCGTTTCCGACCACGCTGGGGACTCGTCGCCGGACTCGTCACCACTTCTCGCCGTCCTCGGGCTGCTCGGACACCGCCTCTGACCATGCTGGGGACTCGTCGTCACTTCTCGCCGTCCTCGCGCTGCTCGGACACCGTTTTCGACCACGCTGGGGACTCGTCGCCACTTCTCGCCGTCCTCACGCTGCTCGGGCACCGCCTCCGACCACACTGGGGACTCGTTATCACTTCTCGCCGTCCTCGCGCTGCTAGGGCACCGCCTTCGACCACCCTGGGGACTCATTGTCGCTTCTCGCTGTCCTCGTCATTGCTCCTTGTCACCACCGACCATGCTGAGGTCTCGTCGCCGAGCTATCAAGACACTCCACGTTGTACGTATCAGGATGCTGATCTTGGGCAGCATATTGGGGTTCTTGATATGCGCCTCGCCTACTCGGAAGACTTTCCCGCGCACTTGCTGTGCTCGGGGACTTCGTCATCGCCTCGGCTTCTCGGAAGATTTTTTCCCGATCACTTGCTGTGCTCGGGGACTTCGTCGTCGCCTCGGCTGCTTGAAAGATTTTTTCCTGATCACTTGCTGTGCTCGGGGACTTCGTCGTCGTCTTGGCTGCTCGGAAGACTTTCCCGATCACTTCGTCATCGCTTCGCCTACTCGGAAGAATTTCTCGATCACTTGCTGTGCTTGGGGACTTCGTCATCGCCTCGCCTGCTCGGAAGATTTTTTTCCCGATCACTTGCTCGGGGACTTCGTCGACACTTCACATGATCAGCAAGAATAAAGACTTTGACCCTGACACCACGTGACTACGTCACCTACTATCAGGCTCGGGGACTAAGTGGATACACTTCACCTAACGGTGAAGGTATTGATTCTAACGAAGCAAAAGTGGATACACTTCACCAAGGAGAAATCTCCCTTTAAAATTTTTTCTGAGCTCCTTAAGTCAAGCAACTCCGAAGATCTGCACCTCCCGACGAATGCAAGGCGCTCGGGGACTAGCTGTGGGGACATAAACCCCCGGTACCACAAGACAAGACATGGACCGCACCATCAAGCTGGCCCGGCCCAGAAGACGAAAGCGTGTAGCACAAGACACTGCACCGCATGGTTATTGTACCAACATGAATAGTTTACTTGTAACCTTGTCCCTCTAGACTATATAAGGAGGGGCAGGGGATAGATCCCACAACTCAAATCATCATCTACTAGCTATACAATACAACAACACACAGGACGTAGGGTATTACACCTAACGGCGGTCTAAACCTGTATAAATCTCATGTCTCATGCTTCCAGCGTAGCTCTTGCTCGTCTCAGGTCATACCCCTCGGTAGACTATCGCCGGCATTCCGTCGACAATGGACCTGCTAATGAAGAAGCTTGATGACCAAGTACATGACAAGAGAGAGGTCAACCACATCCATGATGCCTACATGACATGTGAGGAGTGTGGAGACACTGGCCACTCAGGTCACAACTGTCTGGAGATTCAGGAGGCTGTGAACTACGTCAATAACAACAACAATTACCGTCCTCAGAATGAGAATTGGAATCAGAACCAAGGTTGGAATCAGCAACAGAGGCCCAATTACCTAGTTAATTACTCCAGTAATTACTAAGGTAACAACTTCGACACACCGTTGAGAGATCTAGTCTCTAGCCAGACCAAATTGCTAGATCAGATTTCCAAGAAGCTAGTCCCCAATGACAAGTTGCTAGAAACCATCAACAACAGGATGGATGATTTCGCCTCTGCTATCAAGAACCAGCTTAGCTTCAACAAAATGCTAGAATCCCAAATAGCTGAGCCTGGCATCGTCTATCCATCCGGCCAATGAAGGAAAGATCCCAGGCCAACCAAAAGAACTAGAAACTGCAAATCTAGTGGATATCTCAATGCAAGATGGTACCATGCAGAGCATCGATCCAAGGGATGGAACGATGATTCTCTGCCAGAGAAGAAAGGAGACCTAGGAAGGCCCGTCATACCAATAGCCATTGGTCAACACGAACATTATGCCCAAGGTGATCTACGAGAAGATCCATGGAGATGCACTCCTATACACCAACATGTGCTTACAGCTAGCACACCAGTCACTCTGCTATCCGAAGGGGATCCTGAAAGATGTCTATGTACGAGTTGGATACTCGTATGTACCTGCCGACTTTGTGGTAGTTGAGACAGGAGGAGATGAGAAGTCTCCAATCATTTTGGGACGACCATTCCTTAGCACCGCCAAGGCTATCATCTATGCCGACAGCGCCAAGATCTGTTTCACTATCAGGGGAAGCAAAGAAAGATTTAGCTTCAAGAACAAGATGCCGGAAAGTCCAGCCCATCCACAGAAGCCGTACATCTATGAAGACAAGCCTGCGCAGAAGAAGACAAGCAAAAGGAAGAACAAGGCTAGGCAGACTCACACTGAAGCTGTGAGGATGATCAACTCAGTTCGAGCTGAGTATGATCACCTCCTGGTTTCACCACACATGCCCAAGCTAGACGATCCAGGAGTACCGACGATCGACTGCACAATCAATCAGAAGATCTTCTACAAGACCTTCTGTGACACAGGCTCGAGTGTCAAAATAATGGCCAAGGCAACTTATGACTTTCTATTTGGCAAGACACCCTTGTACTCTACCTACACGTAGCTGCAGATGGCGGACCAGACATTCAGATTTCCAGAGGGGGTCGCTAAGGACGTTATGGTAAAGATTCGATATCACTATGTCCCCACTGATTTCTTGGTCCTGGACATGGAAGAAGAAGAAGAGTACGATCCATTGCTCGTACTTGGAAGACCATTCCTCAACACTACAAGAGCAATTATCTACATGAGATCAGGGGAGGTCCACTTCTAGTTCCATAAGGAAAAGGTCCGCTGCTACTTCTACAGTTACCCAACTTATGAGCAGCCAAAGAAGAACAGGTCAAGGAGGAGACATCGTTCCCCTCAAAAAACCTACCCACTCAAGGATAGTTGGGAAGATTACAAGGAAGAACTCGAAAGGAATAAAACCAAAGAAGAGAAAGAAGAAAAGACTGTGAACGAAGAGCTCCCAGCTTCAACCTCACCAGTGACATCAACTTCACCAACTAGAAAGGAATGGAGGAAGAAGGAGTCACCTTTCAGCTCATCATCTGAAGTGCAACCAGGGTCACCTCAACCCGACAATGCACCCGATAAGGAATGAACAGACAAGGAGTCCTGTCAGGAGGACTATAAACCACCGAGCCTTCGCCAAAAGATAAAACTGGTATTTATCCATATTTACTTTTAGCATCGCATTAACATCTTAGTAGTTGCATATTTACTTTCCTGCATTTAAAAGAAAATAAAAATATTTATTTATTGCTTTGCATAATAAAAACTAAAAGCCCCATGTGACTAATCTTGTGGTATAGTTCATAAAGACTATTCACCGTGGTGGCACAAAAATAATTTTGCATCTATAATAGATTTCTGTATCATATTTAATTTCTGCAATAATAAACTTGAAAATACGAAAAATATGTGGGCACATGAAGGTCCACCCATTTAGGAAACTTCCTATTGGAACTATAAAATCAATCACTTACCATGGAGTGGTATTAACCTAACCCCTCCCCATGAAGTTTGGTATTTTTGTTGGCAATTGAGTTTTACAGGATAATACAAGATCAACGAGCTAGTCAACTGTTGGCATTCCTTAACGTCGTTACAAAAGATAGACTAAAAGTCCATCCCCAGCAACGGCGCCAGAAATGCTTGTTGGCGTTTCTTAGCATTACTACTAAAGATAGACTAAAGGTCCGTCCTTAATAATAATACTAGAAACATAAGTTGAAATTCCCAACCACCATTACTTTAGAAAGGTAACCTTTGGCCCTTAATGGCGCCGGCCTAGGTAATGCAGTCTGGTAATAGCAGTTATAAGTGCCAGATTGGCCTTCCTAACCGTCATTACTTACGATATGCAAAACTGTGACACGGCGCCGTGAGGTACACAAGAATTACAATCTTTAAGTAATGGTAATTAGATATGCCAATCATGATAGCTCAGTATAGATAAATTCGTAAGCGCACGGAACTATCATTGTAGCATTTCAACCCGTGAGTATTCAGGGGTGTCGTATTTATAATTTCCCATAGGAGGGCAGGATGAATGCATCTAGCTTTGGCATAAGCATGATCACTTATTGAATGCATAGGTAGACATAACATAGGCAGGGGTAAATTATAGTTCAAAGATAGTGGACACACATCTGAGCCGACCTCAAGGATAAAAGAGAAATAAAGAATAAAAGAATATATCTAATTGAGCAGGCATTGGTCATATATAACTATGCAAAGAACTGTTAGTAAACATCTAACTAGCATGTCCAGTATCAGTGACTAGGCCTGGGATGACAGGGAGATCCCCGCAGCTGGTCTGCCAGCCGATAGAGACTTTACGAACTCCTACTGAATACCCGAATGTGGGAGAATGCTAGGGATGGACAGGGCTGTCACCACCTACCCACCTACCCCTCTGCCCGTGGGGTACCCATATATCCAACGATCTCCACATACCCGGGCACCACGCCCGTGTAATTGGAAACAACTCCTAACCGCCTAGGACCCCACCCCTTCGGAGTGACAGGCTAGGTTAAGAGTAACCATGACAGCACGACGAACCGTCACCTCATCTCTAGTTCTTCCTCTATTCATACTAAGTCGATGAACTGATGAAGAACAACGATGAACAAGTCAAGAACATGATACATAAACTATGTTCTAGCCCATATACTATGCTCATAACAAGATCATAACTAGACTCTAGTTCATATGCATGATCATATAAATAAGATAAGAACTTGCTCATGGAAGAAGACCGAGTTGTATTCATACCAAGATGATCCTTTTCTTCCAAGGAGACAAGCTCTTCTTGATAGCTCTTGCCTTGCTCTAATACTAAAACTAATCTAAAGAATACAAGTGAGAGATGAGGTAAATGGCTCCAAATGATGGTGTGTGTTGGAGGGGAGCTCTCCCTCTCTTTTATAGTGTATCAAGGATGGTTCGGGCGCCAACAAATATGGAAGCAGGTGGAACCACCTTGAGGGAACCGACCTACGCACCGCCTGAGAAGGATGGGCGCGGGAGGCCCCACCAGGGGGGCGACCGCTCCCGGGGGCGGTCGGTCCCTGGGGAGCACCATCTGGCCACCGCCTTCGGGTGGTCGGTTGCTCCCTGGGCCTGGGCCTCCCCCGCGGTTACGGATGGGTCCAGTTTATTGTTTGAGGTGGGCTTTCTTATTTTCTTGGATTGCGCCTTCTCTGAATACGTTTTCTGGATGTGCGCTTTCTTTATGGGTTTTGTGCATTTCCACATGTCACACCTGTAAGTCAAGTACACACCAAAACTTGTGAAAATGTTAGTTTAAAGCCCTACCTACTATTTATTTTAGTAACATATTGGCGGTAAGAAATAGACTTTAAGGACCGCCAACATCAACCCGACACCCTTACACTTCCAGTACACCTGCTCCCAGAAGGATCACTCAATTTGCAACATCGAAGACCCTATCAAACATCCAGCTTGGGGAAGGGC
Source organism: Eremochloa ophiuroides (assembly GCA_038502445.1). Classification (NCBI taxonomy): domain Eukaryota; kingdom Viridiplantae; phylum Streptophyta; class Magnoliopsida; order Poales; family Poaceae; genus Eremochloa; species Eremochloa ophiuroides. The sequence goes on from JAHLJS010000002.1 coordinate 68,564,566, forward strand.
ACCCTCCACCTAAATCCAGCTAAGTATAAGTTTCCCACCTTATTATTGTACCATATTGATTTTCGCGTGAGTTAGCTAATAAGATAAAATTTGAAAACCAAATAAATAGTGTTTAGCTTAGTTAGTGTGTTCGAATAAAATAAAAAGAGAGTACTCACAATAATTTTACTCAGACTAGATGGAAACCATGCTCAGGATTTTAATAAGTAGCACTCCACCATGATTCCTCATAGCACATAGTTGTCAACCTTGAATCATCCCAAGTTTTAGACACAACCATTTTAACTTGAAGATTTATTTTGAACCTGAAACTTGTGGGTAGCAAATACTTGATCTAAGTCTAAGTAATTGAGGGATATGATATGCAAAGTATGAGCTGCTATTTATCTTGTTCCTAGTGATACTTGAATTCTAGAGATTGATTTTGAAAATCCTTAAAACCACATGATGAGTTCCTGTATGACAAGAGCTTTACATTCCTACCACAACCATACATGCTAGAATATAAAAACATACACATTGAATGCTACTTGCTTTGTTTTGAGTTTTGTCAAGCTTTGTTGATAATTTAGGAACTTGTCATGCTTTTACAATCAAGATCATGTGCACTCCACCCATAATGCACTACTCAATTCTTGTGTAGGCGCATCCACATTCCATACATTCCATCTATTCCACCCAAAAGTAATACCCCATTGGTTACCCCAAATCAATGCTCCAAAGTTCTTGTTGCTATCTCTCAAAAGAAAAAGAAAAAGGGAAGTACTGTTCCAGAGAAGAGGCATGTGGCTATGCAAAAGAGTGAGATGAAAGAAAACAATGGGTGTTGGTATAAATTAACTGCACTCTACTAAATATTATTATTCTCAGATTATCCGCAAGCGCACAGATATAATATACCGCTGTCACATTTCACCCGGAGGTTTCAAATATCGTATCCACAAGGAACAGTAGGTGATAATGACCAAGCCGATGAACCTAACCCTACAATTAGGCTAGATAATATTAAGAAAGAGGAAATATCTAATGATTATCTAGTTCCAACAAGCGGTAAGCTTTGAATAATATCGTTCTAACTGGGCAGTGAAATGAATAAGAGTGGAAATCAGAGTTCCCTCCTACCAAACACTTATACACCTATCGATCCTATCAACGGGAAGTGGACTACAGAGGAATCAACGTAGCTGTCACCTACGCGAACTACCACTATCCGGCCTATCAGGGGACATTCACAAGTAAATCTAGCCTAGGCACCACGCCTACACTACAAAATACTATTTCAATTAAGCAATTACCAAGATCAAAGTACTCAATATGAGTTGCAAACTTAAGAATGAATAAGAACAAAAGCTTACTTGAATTAGAAGTTGAATACAAAAGTACCTCAGAACACAGCTCCGGGCGAGGAAGCTGAATCCAGAAGAATACAGCTACGAAGAAGCGCCGATAGGCCAGAACTCCTCCGAATCTCTATTCCTCTACTCTATCTCTCTACTTCTCTAAACAATACTAGATCAAGAAGAACTAGTCTCTCCTAATTGCTACATCTAACCCTAACTGGAGATATTGAATTGAAGCTCAGGAATAGGGATGCCTCCAGGAGGGTCTGCCCCTTTATTTATAGCCCGGTGGGATGAATACGCGTCGTTGGATCAAACCGACTTAACGAAGGGCCGAGATGATTCCTCAAAGGCGGTGGAGGAAGACTCCAGAAGGCGCGGGCCGAAACCCTAGTGGGGGGCGGCCGACCCCACCCTAGGGCCGGCCAGCCCCACTTTGTGGGGTCTCGGGCCCCGGTTGTTCGGGTGTGTTCTAGGATCCTTCCCACGTCCTGATGACGATGTTTCCTTCGTGGTTAAGTTTCGTGTCTTTTACGCACTTTAGTCCCTCTTTTACGCTTTTCTAGAATACTCCCTGAAAAATACAGAATATGCAAAACTCGTGGAAATTGTCAGTTAAATCCCTAGACTAGTGTGTATTCATGTGTTCTTTAATGTCTAAAGTTCTAATAAAAGTTGACGTTATCGACCGTCAACAACTCCCCCAAGCTTACCTTTTGCCAGACCCTTGGCAAACACCTTAATCCTAATTATAAGATATTTGGATTAGGAGTTGCTGCAATGCTTCATGACTTCCAAGTACACGTGCTTTCAAATAGAAATTCTCCTCCGGATTAGACAAAACTGCTCTAACTTTCAAATTTACCCATTTTACCTTTAACTATGGGGCTTTATAGCTTTTGCATAAGTCTAGAGCAATCAAGTCAAGCACTATGTCTCAAATTCTTCACAGTACTAGTATTCCGGAGTTTTGCAAGTTTTTCAAAATAAAACTCAGAGCTTAATTGTATGACACCCTCAAGTCTCTTAATATATGTGGTATTTATGGATCTCACTGAGGCATTAATGATGTTATTATGCCTTCCTACAACTAAGGATTATAGTGGAGCTTATAGGAGTGGCAATAACAAGGATGAGCATACTTGCAATTCATATATTGTAAAGTCAAACAATGGATCCACAGAGAGTCAAGTCATACAATCAAATCAAGATGTGCATGTGTATGGAATATGGTGGATAAGTGTATATAAGGTGGCTAATTCTAATTCTACTTTTGCATCTTTAAAAATAGATCTCTCTCTTGGAACTTAGAACTTTTCGGAAAAAACATGGGCTATCTTTATTTCCTATTTCTTCTTTTCTCTCTTTTTTTAATACTTTTGCATAGCCACATGCATCCTTTGAATATAAATAATTGGAGAGATAATGATAAGAACTTAGAGCAATTAAACAGGGGCTGTCCTATAGGGTATATTTTTGGGTGTTTACTCCCAGTGTAGGAGAAAAACATTTTTAAGGTGGATCTGGTTGGAAGTGGAAAATGATTGCGCTTAAGGTGGATCTGGTTGAAAGTGGAAAATGATTGCGCTTACTCCCAGAGTAGGAGTAATGCATATGTGGGTGGAGTGTGTAAGTGATCTTGATTTTAAAAGCATGACAAGACTCTCATAAGGTATACAACAAAGGTTGACTAAACTCAATGCAAAGCAGGCAGCATAAATGTGCAAAGGTTTTCCTATCTCTAAATGTATCATATGTGACTTTGGTAGGAATTTACACTTTGTCATACAAGAGCTCATCATGTAAGATTTTAAGTTTTCAAAATAAATCTCCAGAACTTAGTATTACTAGGAATAAGATAAATAGCATCTCAACCTTCATGTATCATATCAATCAATTATCTAGACTTACCTCAAGCATATGCCTCCATAAGTTTTAGGTTCAGAGTAAATTCTTAAGCCAAAACAGTAGTATCCAAAACTCGGGAGAATTTAAGGTTGAAAACTAGGCACTTGAAAGGAATTACGGCAGAGCAACTATTCATCATCTCCAAGATAAAATTTTAATGTTCTCCAGTTTTTATTTGACTCTAACCTAAACTGACAATAGATACACTCTAAGACCACTCTAATATATAGCTAAGTTTTTATTTGGCTTTCAAATTTTATCTTACTAACTAACTCATGTGAAAAAGCGATATGGTACAATAATAATAAGGTGGGAAACTTATACTTAGCTGGATTTTAAATGGAGGGTGCCCTCCCCCAAGCTGGATGTTTGACAGGGTTTTTGATGTTGCAAATTGAGTGATCCTTCTGGGAGCAAGTGTATAGCTCTTTGATCTTATATTTTCCTGTGAAACTCAATTGCCAACAAAAATACCAAATCTCATGGAAAGGGGTTAGGTTTAGTACAACTCCATGGTAAGTGATTGATTTTATATTTCCAGCAGAAGTTTCCTAATTGGATGGACCTTCATGTGCCCACATATTTTTGGTATTTTTAGATATTCCTATGATACTATTGTGAACCTTCATGTGCTCACATGTTTTTGGTATTTTATGACGTTATAAAACAGACTCGATAATCGCATAGGTATAGTTACCTGATAACTAGGGGATGCTCCTCCCCTGAGCTAGATGTTTGCAATACTTGATGTTGATGATCTTTTAGAGCAAGCTTGCCAGCAACAGTCCTACTGGGCTCCACTGATGGACTCACTCCTCAGTCATAGTGTCATTCCTGCAGAATTATACTCCAACAAGAAAACCAAAACTCGAGGTTCGAATTTAATAAGAGGTTAGTGATCAGCCAATAAGTAATTGATTATTCTTTTGAGTTGATTTTAATTGACAGGTTATAGTAGGATTCTTTTTTAGGATTTCCTGATTTTTTTATGCAGAAAAGTAAATATGTATGCATGATGTATATTTTATTTTTATGCCACCACTGAGAATATTTATTCTCATGGGGCTCAGGATTTTCATAATGCAACAAATAAATACAGATGCTATTTTTATTTTTTTTATGCCACCATAGTAAATACTCCTACAGGGTTACCATAAGTTTATTCACATGGGGCTTTAATATTTTTTGATGCAGTAAATAAGACAATAAAGATTTTTATTATTATTATTATATAATTTTTTTATTATTTTTGATCTGCATAAAGTTGAATATGCTAAAGTGAAATTACTAATGCAGACAGAAATACTAATTAATTAGATAACTACCATATTACCTTATGGCAAGGGTGCGGGATTTAAAGTCTACCGTTAGGACTTTTCTCCACTCTTGTGCAGCTTTCCATCTTAGAGATGGAGGTCTTGATGGTTACACTCCTTGTAATGGTGATGTCACTTTTATTCTTCACTTGGCCAGCAGTTTGAAGTAGAGCATTAATAATGGAAGCTGGTAGCATCTTGCTCAGTGTGCATGTTCACAGAACTTTCACTTGCATAATTTTGGGAGATTAACAAACTTTGCTCGAAATGTTATCCTGTTTGCAAAACCAAGGTAGAGATCAAGTGCATGGGCTCTACTGGTGGAAAAAGCACCAACAGAACCAAATCTATTTCTTTATTTATTCTTCTCTAGCCTTAGGCACATTGAACAAGATTAAGTAGGTGTTGCATAATTTGTTTACTTATACCATGAGTTATAAGATCAAAAGATTAAGCATTTATGTTGCATGTAAGTTCATATGGCAGAAAAGATTTAAATTGCTTAACCGATGGAAGGGTTGTCTATCTCTATATAAATTTTCACATGAGTATGTGTTGGCATTTCTTAACGTCGTTACAAAAGATAGACTAAAAGTCCATCCCCGGCAACGGCGCTAGAAATGCTTGTTGGCGTTTCTTAGCATTACTACTAAAGATAGACTAAAGGTCCGTCCTTAATAATAATACTTAGAAACATAAGTTGATATTTCCAACCACCATTACTTTAGAAAGGTAATCCTTGGCCCTTAGTGGCGCCGGCCTAGGTAATGCAGTCTGGAAATAGCAGTTAGAAGTGTTGGATTAGGCCTTCCTAACCGTCATTACTTACGATATGCAAAACTGTGACACGGCGCCGTGGGGTGCACAAGATTTACATTCCTTAAGTAATGGTACTTAGGTACGCCAATCCGATAGCTCAGTAAGAAATAAGATTACTCTGCAAGCGCACAGAACTATCATTGTGGCATTTCAACCCGTGAGTAGGGTGTCGTATTTATAATTTCCCGTAGGAGGGCAATATGCATCAAGCGTGGTGTCAACATGATCACTTATTGAGTGCAATGGTAGGCATAGAGTAAACAGGAAAAAGATATTATTTCAAGATAGTGGACACACATATGGATCAACCTCAAGGATAAAAGGAAAATAAAGAATAAAAGAATATATCTAACGGAGCAGGCATTGGTCATATATAATTATGCAAAGAACTGTTAGCAAATTATCTAATTAGTAGTTCTAGTATCAAGGACTAAGTCTGGGGTGATAGGCAGATCCCCGCAGCTGGTCTGCCAGCCGATAGAGACTTTACGAACTCCTACTCAATATTTGAATGTGGGGGAATGCTAGGGATGGACAGGGCTGTCACCACCTGTCCACCTACCCCTCTGCCCAGTGGGATACCGACATATCCGCCGATCTCCGCATACCCAAGCTCCATACTTGCATACATGGAAACAACTCCTAACCCCCGCGGACCCCAACCCTTCGGATTGACAGGCTAGGTTAAGAGCAACCATGACAGCACGACAAACCATCACCTCATTCCTAGTTCTTCCTTTATTCATACTAATTCGATGAACAATGAAGAATGATGATGAACAAGTCAAGAACATGATACATAAACTATGTTCTTAACTCATATACTATACTCATAACAAGATCATAACTAGACTCTAGTTCATATGCATAATCATATAAGTGTGATAAGAACTTGCTCATGGAAGAAGACCGAATTGTATTCATACCAAGATGATCCTTTTCTTCCAAGGAGACAAGCTCTCCTTGATAGCTCTTGCCTTGCTCACAAACTACTAATACTACTCTAAAGATACAAGTGAGAAGTGTGATGTAGATGACTCCAAAATGATGTGTGTGTTGAAGGGGCTGGAGCACCGTCTATTTATAGTGGTACTATGACGGTTTGGCGCATCTAAACATGGAAGGAGGTGAAACCGCCATCAGCAAACCGCCATTAACACCGCCTCCGAAGATGGGCCCGAGAGGCCCCACCTGGGGGGCGGTCAGTCCCTGGGGAGAGCCATCTGGCCACCGCCTTCAGGTGGTCGGTTGCTCCCTAGGCCTGGGCCTCTCCCGTGGTTGCGGATGGATCCAATTACGCTTTGAAGGTGGGCTTCATTAGTATTCTTTGTTTGCGCATTTGTCGGATTCGTCATTTGACTTTGCGCTTTCTCCATGTTGATGCGTATTTCCACTTGTTATGCCATAAAACCTGTAAAACATGAATGCTAGGGGTACAAGTGGAACTTGTTAGTAGTAAAGGCATATGTGCTAGAATATGATTGTTAATCCTCCTTTTAGTCTAAATTGGTGGTATAAAATTTATCCATAAGGGCCACCAACAAGACCGCCAAGCTTAACTTTTGCTCGTCCCGAGCAAATAGCCAAGCATGGTTGTTGATCAGGAGTTGCTACAATGCTGACATAATTCATAAGTGTCATACCTATAACATAGCATTCATTTGTAATTTAAATAAGTTGGCATTCTATCCACTCTTTACCTTGATTTCTTTATGGGGCTTTGTAGTTTCTCCAATTTCTTGGGCGGTTGCAAGATAGAATGGTTATAATAGACTCACCAATCATTCATTGTTTGATAGACCTTTTATCCGGATGTTTTATGAATTTTTGCAAAATAAACCAAGTTCCTCAAATGATTCTCTCAATCGCTCAATGTGTATGGTTTACCTTACTAAAGGCATTGTAGTGTTGCCTTTCCATCCTACTACTAAGGCTGATAGTGGAGTTTTGGGTAGGTATGAAGGTGGGCGTACTTACATTACTTATATTGCTGAGTCAAAGACCGGACCAAAAGGAGATACAAGTCATATACCTTGATTGAGATATGCAAGTGTGTGGAATATGAGTATGGTAAAAACCTATCTCTAATCTTTTTGGCACTCCATGCATCATGACTCTCTTTTATTGGATGGAACAAAACTCTTTGGAGGAATATAGGCTATAGAAATATCATCATTATATATATATATATATATATTTTAACGGGTATTTGTATTTTATTTCCCGTTTGTTTTCTCATGCCCTTTAGCTTTTTTTAGCATAGCCCATATTTTGATTTGACATATGAAAACTTTTGGATGGAGAGACGTCATGATGGCGAACAAGGACTGAAAATATTTTTTTGTATGCACGGCTCTCAAAGTGAGAGTCGGCATTTTTATTTGGTGGATGAAAGGTGCATATTGTGCGCAATTCTCAGGATGAGAGTCGGCTTTATTTGGAGGGTGTACGTGAATCTCAATCATGGGTGTATGACCATAATCTCACTAGGTCTCAGCGTTTTGACTCAACTCAAAGTTCCGTAAGTAGCATATGACTAAGTTTTTATAAAAGTAGAGCATGTCATATGGCCTTGGTAGGTATTTCATAATCATTGGGGAACTTTTAATTTTTGAATTTTTGAAAAGAAATCTCCAGATGTCAAGTTTCTCTTAGAATAAAGTCTTAGCAAAGTCTATTTCTACCATCTCATATCTTGCAACAACTTAGAAAAAGATCTTGCAATTGCAACCCACAAGATTTCAAGATCTCATAATGAGATATTTTTAGCCAACAAACTTAAATCTTGAGGAATACTAAGTTATAACTTAGGCACAAATGAATTATAGATAGAGCAACTATTCATCATTTCAACAGAAGAGAAACTAACATATATTAGCACATATGGGAGTGGAATATTTTATTTATTATTTTTAATAAGGAAATAAAATTACAGAATTTAAAAGTGCGAGAAATAAAGTGCAAGAAATTGAAAGATACATGTTACCTCTTGTGGGGTCTCCTCCCCCAAGCTAGTTCAAGGCCTAGGTCTCGGGAATTGTCCCATAGACCGAAGGTAGGCCATCTGTGCCTCGTGCCGCCGCCGGTTCGCATCTTCGAAGTTCATGAACTACTGCTGGTACTGCTCATGCCATTGGGTAGAAGTCTGGATGTGAGCATTGAGCGTACCTTGGATTTGTCTGTTTTGCAGTTCTCTAGTCCTCCCATGCGTGTGTTGAGGACTTCTAGTGTGACCGGCTGTGGGCGTATCGGAGGTGGTATGCCTTCAGAATCTAGAGAATGCTTGTGCTCAGGCTGCCTTGATCATCCTGCCTCCTGCGAGTGTTGCCACCCTGACGCTCCAGCCGCATAAGGATGAGGAACATGTCCCATACCATATCCATACCCGGGGGTGAACCCAGGTGTAGATATGACCGGGGACCATTCCATCCTTGGTATCGTGGTAGGCATGGCCGGGTGTGGTGTAGGCTGCACAGGCTGTGCAGGCTCTTCCTCCTGTACTTCTCTCCTCCGTGATCTCCTGCGAGAAACAGAACTCCTGCGTGCTTCTTTCTTTTCAACAAGGTCGAAGGTGAGAGATGGGGATTTATATAAAGCGAGATCCGGGTTAGGTAACGGAATCTCGTTTATATATCCCGGATAATAAAATACCAGGTTTGTTCCCGAGTCATCACGTTTTATGGTATGAGTTTGAGTAAAATAATACTCATTGATCATAATGCACGGAATGGAGAGATAAACAATAGTGTTAGCACCATGAGGATCAACACTAGCAGCAAGACGTGTGATGAGTGAAGTGCACATAATTGGTGTGGAAGTTTTAAAAGAGTTTAACCAGTGCTTAACAATGTCATAGACAGGAGCGACTTTAATCTTTTTAAGCACGGCATAAAGCAACTTCAACTCAATATCATAAGCATGGTGAGTGTCCTCTCTAGGAAAGAAAGAATTAGCAATTCATTTATACATAAGCCTTAGAGAAGGATGGTGGATGGTGTTGATATTGGGTTCGAATTTTCCAGTCACATTTTGTCCGGTTATCAAGTGCCAAAAAGTATGACGCTGATATGCCGAAAGAGTAAAACCCAAATCAACAGAGCATCGCTCATGAAAACCCAAGTGTGTAGCAAAATCTTTCCAGTAAAGGCTATGTTCTTTCCCAAAGCAGCGAAAGGTAATACCATAGTCGATAACTTGTAAAGTACCCAAGATTTGGATGGTCAAGAGACGAGACCCAAGTTCGTGCACGGGGGCAACTTGGCTCCAACAAACATTTTCGAAAATGGTATTAAATTCGACGTTCATACCTATCTGCTGGAGAAAGTGTGGGTCGAAGGCCGGTGTATGCAGGAATTCACGTCCCTTGAGAAGGTTGTATGCTTGCATCTCCTGCTCGCTCTCCAAGTCGATGAAGGGAGCGTCGGCCTCGTCGATGGCGTGGCCTCTTGGCGCCTCCTCTTCTTCATGCAGCGGGCTCTCCTCACATATGGGAGGGCCTTGGCTAGATTCCCCACGAGAGCGACGGCTCAGCCTGGGCAAATTACCGGATACCCATTACCCGAACCCGAATTACCCGAACCCGGACCCGAATTACCCGAACCCGAGGTACCCGATCCTAAATTCGGATAGCGATTTTGATTACCCGAAATTAATTTGGGTAATTCGGGTAATATCACCCGGTACCCGAACTACCCAAACTACCCGAATATGTGTTTGTGTCTTTGTGTATATCATGTGTTATCGGTTAAACACTTGAACTTATTATTTTATTAATATATGATTCCCTATCTGACTATAATACATTGTTCTTTGCAAATTTCTATTGAAATTCTGTAAAATTGTTGTTGAAATTATATATAAATCGCTACTAAAATTCTGTGTAATTTGTTATTTTCTTTAAATTCGGGTATATCGGGTAATACCCGAACCCGAACCCGAATTATTCGGTACCCGAATTTGCGGATAGTGTTTTTTCATGACAAATTTCGGGTAGTAATTTCTATTACCCGAATTTTAAATTACCCGAATTACCCAACCCGAAAAAATCAGGTAACCCGAACGCCCAGGCTGAGCGACGGCCTTTCCGGAACATGCCGGAAATCCGACCTCCGATCCCACTCATGGTGAGCTTGGCACAAGAACTTGACTTGTGATGGGAGTGGAAGAAGTTTGTGCAGGGTTTCCTTGCACTTGAACTTTGTGGAAAAATGTTTGGAGAATGGTGGAGCAAGAGAGTGATGGAGGGAATGAAAAATGTGAGAATGAGAGGGGTGAGGAGCTCCACCCGGGATCCTTGTATTTATAGAACTGAATGCAGGCGGGGGAGTGCTCCTTGCAACGGCTTGTAGCTGGTGGCAGAAGGACACGCCTTGGAGCCATTGGCCAGGGGACGGTCGCCCCTGGGACCGGCCGGTCCCTTGACAGGGCCGGTTTGGTTCAGCATTTTTACAGCTCCCTCTAACGGCTATTTCTAATGTGTAGCCGGTTACGAATGACTCCATTCGAAATTTTTGCTCCAGTTTTTGATTTTCCACGAGTTTTATTTAAAACTTTTTGATTTTCAAAATTATTCTAAAAATAATATTTAGACTCAACAAAATTTATTCTTTCAAAAAATTATTTTTTATAGAATTTTTTTGGAGAAGAATTTATTTTGAAATAAAATTTTATAATTCTAGGAAGAGGGAATAATTTCTTTTAATCCAAGAAAATAATTTTATGAAATATATATTTTTATTATATAAATATGTATATAAATATTCATTTATTATATTTTATTTCAAAAAGATAAGTTACAATACCTGATTGGGGACACCTCCCCCAAGCTTGAATGATGGTGTGGGCCCCTTCAGATAATTATTTATTTATTTATTTATTTATTTATATTTATTTTTAGATAATTACCGATGACCTTGGCAAGGGCTCAACGTTTATAGTCTGTTGGCCAGACTTTCCTTCCTTTATTGATCTGTAGCTGCATGAACAAACTCGGGAGAAGTCTCGGGTTGTCCCGGGATTTTTCCCACATTGTTGACAGGAATAGAAGCAGCTATTTGTGCCATTTGTGTTTTTATCATTTTGTTAAAACTTGCTTGATTTTGAATAGAAGAAGACAAAGTTTCAAGCTTGGCATTTATATTTTCAAACATTTTATCATTGAAAGATAGCTTTTTGGTCAAATTTTCATTGATTTTAGCTTGTCCTAGAACGAGATCTTTTAAGAAAGGTTGGTTTGAATTGTAATTTGAATTGTAATTATTACCTTGCGGGCGATGTTGGTTGTTCCACCCGTTATTACCTTGCTGAAGTTGGCGAAACCCATTATTGACATATGAAGCTTCTTCTTGGGTTTCAGGACAGTTATTCCCTGATTGGCGAACGTTCCCACAGACTTCACACGTCATGTGTGAGTCCATGGGCTGGACGGTACTCATGGTAGGGTTGGTAGCACGATCGTCCAGTTTGTATCAGAAAGTCTAATTTTGCGGCAAGCAAGTCCGTCTCCTTCACGGTATGCGAGCCTTTTGTGTTTTTCTTCCTTCTCCCCAACTCTGATTGGCCACCATCTTCTCAATGAGTGCAGTTCCATCCGCGATGGTGAGAGAGAGGAATGCACCTCCAGCTACGGCATCTACGTGCCCTTTTGACATGGCCATGAGGCCTTCATAGAAGTTTTGGAGCATGAGCAATCTTCCATTCCATGATGAGGGCAGGCTCGGATGTACTCTTGAAGCCTTTCCCATGCTTCGGGGATAGATTCAAGGGAAGATTGCTGGAAGTTTGAGATCTTTCCCCTTAGAGCGCTGGTCTTGCTCATGTGGAAGAACTTGGCGAGGAATGCTGCGGAACACTTGTCCCATGTGTTGACGGCTTCCTTATTTTGATAGAACCATTGTTTCGCTTCCCCGTGAGGGAGAAAGGAAACAAGCGGAGCCTGATACTGTCTTGTGCGACGTCTTTGATGACAATGGTGTCGCACAGCTCAAGGAAGTGTTGCAAATGAGCGTTTGCATCCTCGCTTGGCAAGCCACTGAATTGGCTTGCCTACACCATCGAGATAAGGCCTGTACGGATCTCGAAATTTTCATTTCCGATGTTGACAGCGGGCCCAATGGGCACGTTGGCAACAGCGGGGATGGAGTAGTCGCGGAGTGTCTTGGCCATAACGGTAGTAGCGGATGGTACGGGAATGAACCATTCGTCTGCCGACGGAGTAGCAGAAGAAGAAACGGTACGAAACCTTTTCTTCCTTAGGAGTGCTTCAGATTGCTGATGAAATCTTTAGGCAGAGCAAAACCGCTCATACACTATCCTGTTTTTATTCCAATAAAAAGAGGAAGAAAACAGCGAAGATAGCCTATTTAAACTACGTCCGCCAATGCTTATTTTGTAATCGATGCTTATGCCAGCTTAAATGTTTTTGCCCTCCCCGGCAACGGCGCCAAAAATGCTTGTTGGCATTTCTTAACGTCGTTACAAAAGATAGACTAAATGTCCATCCCCGGCAACGGCGCTAGAAATGCTTGTTGCGTTTCTTAGCATTACTACTAAAGATAGACTAAAGGTCCGTCCTTAATAATAATAGTTAGAAACATAAGTTGACATTCCCAACCACCATTACTTCAGAAAGGTAATCCTTGGCCCTTAGTGGCGCCGGCCTAGGTAATGCAGTATGGTAATAGCAGTTAGAAGTGCCGGATTGGCCTTCCTAACCGTCATTACTTACGATATGCAAAACTGTGACACGGCGCCGTGGGGTGCACAAGATTTACATTCCTTAAGTAATGGTACTTAGGTACGCCAATCGATAGCTCAGTAAGAAATAAGATTACTCTGCAAGCGCACAAAACTATCATTGTAGCATTTCAACCCGTGAGTAGGGTGTCGTACATATAATTTCCCGCAGGAGGGCAATATGCATCAAGCGTGGTGTAAACATGATCACTTATTGAGTGCAATGGTAGGCATAGAGTAAACAGGAATAAGACATGATTTCAAGATAGTGGACACACATATGGATCAACCTCAAGGATAAAAGGAAAATAAAGAATAAAAGAATATATCTAACTGAGCAGGCATTGGTCATATATAATTATGCAAAGAACTGTTAGCAAATCATCTAATTAGTAGTTCTAGTATCAGGACTAAGTCTGGGGTGATAGAGAGATCCCCGCAGCTGGTCTGCTAGCCGATAGAGACTTTACGAACTCTTACTCAATATCCGAACGTGGGGGAATGCTAGGGATGGACAGGGCTGTCACCACCTGTCCACCTACCCCTCTGCCCGTGAGATACCGACATATCTGCCGATCTCCGCATACCCAAGCTCCATGCTTTCATACATGGAAACAACTCCTAACCCCCGCGGACCCCAACCCTTCGGATTGACAGGCTAGGTTAAGAGCAACCATGACAGCACGACGAACCATCACCTTATTCCTAGTTCTTCCTCTATTCATACTAATTCGATGAACAATGAAGAACGATGATGAACAAGTCAAGAACATGATACATAAACTATATTCTAGCTCATATACTATGCTCATAACAAGATCATAACTAGACTCTAGTTCATATGCATAATCATATAAGTGTGATAAGAACTTGCTCATGGAAGAAGACCGAATTGTATTCATACCAAGATGATCCTTTTCTTCCAAGGAGACAAGCTTTCCTTGATAGCTCTTGCCTTGCTCACAAACTACTAATACTACTCTAAAGATACAAGTGAGAAGTGTGAGGTAGATGACTGCAAAATGATGTGTGTGTTGAAGGGGATGGAGCACCATCTATTTATAGTGGTACTATGACGGTTTGGCGCATCTAAACATGGAAGGAGGTGAAACCGCCATCAGCAAACCACCATCAACTCCGTCCGAAGATGGGCCCGAGAGGCCCCACCTGGGGGGCGGTTGCCCCCGGGGGCGGTCGGTCCCTGGGGAGCGCCATCTGGCCACCGCCTTCGGGTGATCGGTTGCTCCCTGGGCCTGGGCCTCTCCCGTGGTTGCGAATGGATCCAATTACGCTTTGAAGGTGGGCTTCTTTAGTATTCTTTGTTTGCGCATTTGTCGGATTCGTCATTTGACTTTGCGCTTTCTCCATGTTGATGCGTATTTCCACTTGTTATGCCATAAAACCTGTAAAACATGAATGCTAGGGGTACAAGTGGAACTTGTTAGTAGCAAAGGCATATGTGCTAGAATATGATTGTTAATCCTCTTTTTAGTCTAAGTTGGTGGTATAAAATTTATCTATAAGGACCACCAACTGTATGACTATCATCTTCCAAAGATAGAATACAATATTTTAGCATATTTGGTTAAGACTGAGATCAAAAGAATGATGCCATGAACAATCTTAAAGGACAAAGCATGTTGAGTTAATTAGATTAATCAATTAAAGCTGTAACTCTAACATGCTTGCATCTTCATTTATCTGCGTACCAAGATCAAGAGGAAAATAGTAACCACTTACTTTAAGATATTGCCTTCATTATTAGAGTGTGATCGCACTAAGTGATGGAAGGTAGATGACTTGCTGTGGTTCTTTCTTCTCTTGTATCTTGAGTTGTTCATGTGCATCTTGTCTCCTTTGTTGCTTATCCTCTTTGCCATCTTTTGCTTCTTTGATCTTATGACACCTTGTCAGTCCATTCATTATTGTGCCTGCAATAGATTAGTGGACAACACATACCCGAAGGAATTTACAATTTTAGAACATAGGTTGTTTGTCCAGAATTTTATCATGTTCCATCTATGCTATTAAGAAGATAGGATTGATATTATGTTAGCATAGATTATGTTTTATACCGGCATGGCATGAGTCCAATTAACTTGCAGCAGAAGATAAAGTGAATCAATCATTAATACTTACAGTTCTTCCATCCATAATGAATGAGCTGTGTCTTCCTCTGCAAATTTATTGAAGTTCATCATGCGTCCTGTCTCATCTCTGATTTGAAATTTATCTCATGACTTACCCAGATTAATTGTGAAAGTTTCCTGCAGGGGTTAGTCCAACAAAATATCTAATGTCTACTACAGTAATTTCTAGTTCAATAACCAAACCAAACTCCATGTCTAGTTTTAATTAAGGAAGGCTAATTAACCTAAGCACCACGCTTAATTTAAATGCCAATGGAAGTATTTGCAGTACTTCCAAACCAAATCTTACTATGGCAAACAAAGGTGACATGAAAACACTTATCGAGATTTATTCATTTAGAGACGAAAAAGTGAATAATTGAACATGAATTTAAAAGGTAGATACAACCAATATTAGCAACATAAGATTTTCTAATTGAGCCCATTCCCCCAAGCTGGAATTTTGCAAAGCAAAGCTAAGCTTGGATGGATATAATTCAATATTACATAATGATTGGTTGGACATACCTTACGTTATTACTCTTCTACTTCAAACCTGAAATGGTTAGTGACAAAAATACCCAAAGAAATATTTTCATGATTATAATTCTATGCTCAATTCACAAGGGCATTATAGTAAAATTAAAGGTGCAATCTCAATTCATTTTTCAAGAGTGGTTATTTTAGGACACAAAGTCATTCTTGGGAAACCTTCTAATTATTGTACTTTAAGTTCATGGGGTGGTTTCCTCTAGAACACCAACCTATCTACACCTATCTCAAGATTACAACGAGATCTACAATATTTATGATAAACATACGCATCTACAACCACCATTTCAATAAATTTATGAATAGGTAGAATGAGGGGGTTGAAGATCTCGTGTTTGATAATGTTGGAGAGACCAATTGATCCAGGAGATTTCTCATATGAGCATGGATTCGATGAGGTGTTAATGAAGTAGTCCCATGCTCATTGATGTGATCTCCCTTTTTAAACTCCAAGGGTGTTTCTTCATAGATGTCTATAGGCAACAAGTTTGTCTCTATTATTTTATGCCTACGACATTCATTGGATGTTTTATTTTCTAAGATTTCCCATGGATTGGTGTCTCTATGTTTGGTCTCATCTAAGGCTTTCTCTAAACTTGGATGAGTTATGTTTACTACAGAAATTGATTTAAGCTCACCATTTGAATCTAGACCAAGTTTAGATGCTAGTACTAAGGCTTCGTCCTCTTCCATCCATTCTTTGACAATAACGTATGTGTTTCTAGTATGTTCTATGCATTCCTGCTATTGTCGTAGCACTTCTTGGTCATTCCAATAATCTTCATGACTCCTATTTTTGGGATGTCTTAATGGGATCCTAGGGTCATTATGGGACTTAGGAGAGAGAGCATAAGAAGGATCATCGGGGTCAAGGATGGGTTTAGAGATGGGTTCAGATGAGGCTTTTAATGTGAGCATAGAAGGAGAGAAGATAGAATTGATTCCTTTGTGGCTTGGCTCTCCTTCTATGGCATCACTAGACATGCCATCCTTGCATTCTTCCCAATGTCTTTCAGGGGGAAAGGAAGTTGACGACATTTTTTCCAAGATGCTCTTCTAAGAAGATCTGATTTACATTGATTTACGAGCATCTTAGCTTATTAGAAGTCTAAATCATCAAAGTGGGGTTTCGATGGTTTAGGATTGACAGCTAAATCTTGGGATTGGAGTGGTTGTGTTTTAGCTACCAAAGCTTCCTCTGTTTGTTCGGGGTATGATTTCTTCTCTTCCTCGGGGAGCTCGGAATTAGCTAGAGCAACCTTGTTAATCATTGCTCTTGCTTTACTTATAGGCAAATAAGGAAAGGCTCCTCCAGAGAATAAATCAAGGGATTCCCTAGAATTCTTGGTAAGATCCAAACAAAAATGTTGAATAAGTACAGGGTCTGGAAAACCAAGGTCAGGGCCGGAAGTAACAAGTTCATTAAAACGTTCCCATGATGTACTAAGAGATTCTTGTTCTAGTTGCCTAAAAGTTAGAACCTCTTTTCGAAGGTTAACTACTCTATGGATGGGAAAGAAATATAAACAAAATTCAGAGCATAAAGTTTCTCAATCCCCTTGCATACTTCCTATGGCTCGATTATACCAACATTTAGCTCTTCCGATCAAAGAGAACGGAAAAAGCTTCCACCTTAAAGTCTTATCAGACACACCAGCAATGTGCAAGCATGCACAGGTCTACTCGAATTCTCGTTGGTGTAAGTATGGATTTTTGTTACCTTCTCCCGAGAAGGGTTTATCCCGAATCATATTAATTAGACATGGGCGCAGTTCATAGCCAGGTGTTATGATAGGCTCTACAGATTTTGGTGGCTCAAAACTTTTGCGCATGCTAAATAGATAGATAGGCATGGAATTTAAAGCATCCATAAGGATGAACATAAAATGTGAAAAGGTAGGGATAAAATAGAAAATATAAAAGTATAATACAAGATTAAGCTAAACTCAGTCAAAATCAGCAAACCGTTCCCCAGCAACGGCGCGAGAAATACTTGTTGGTATAAATTAACTCCACTCTACTAAATATTATTATTCTCAGATTATCCGCAAGCGCACAGATATAATATACCGCTGTCACATTTCACCCGGAGGTTTTAAATATCGTATCCACAAGGAACAGTAGGTGATAATGACCAAGCCGATGAACTTAACCCTACAATTAGGCTAGATAATATTAAGAAAGAGCAAATAGCTAATGATTATCTAGTTCCAACAATCGGTAAGCTTTGAATAATATCGTTCTAACTGGGCAGTGAAATGAATAAGAGTGGAAATCAGAGTTCCCTCCTACCAAACACTTATACACCTATCAATCCTATCAACGGGAAGTGGACTACAGAGGAATCAACGTTGCTGTCACCTACGCAAACTACCACTATCCGGCCAATCAGGGGACATTCATAAGTATACCTAGCCTAGGCACCATGCCTACACTACGAAATACTACTTCAATCAAGCAATTACCAAGATCAAAGTACTCAATATGTGTTGCAAACTTAAGAACGAATAAGAACAAATGCTTACATGAATTAGAAGTTGAATACAAAAGTACCTCAGAACATAGCTCTGGGCGAGGAAGCTGAATCCAGAAGAATACAGCTACAAAGAAGCACCGACAGGCCGTAACTCCTCTGAATCTCTACTCCTCTACTCTATCTCTGTACTTCTCTAAACAAGACTAGATCTAGAAGAACTATTCTCTCCTAATTGCTACATCTAACCCAAACTGGAGATATTGAATTGAAGCTCAGGAATAGGGATGCCTCCAGGGGGGTCCGCCCCTTTATTTATAGCCCGGTGGGATGAATACGCGTCGTTGGATCAAGCCGACTTAACCATGGGCCGAGATGACTCCTCAAAGACGGTGGAGGAAGACTCTAGAAGGCGGGGGCCGAAACAAAGATGCCTGCCTGAGGGGTAAAAATGGACAAGTGTCCGAATTTATCAAAACAATGGGTACTCTAATGCCCGCCTAAAAAAAAGAGAAAGATAGCCCATGTTGTCCTGCAGCACAATTCCCTAGTGTTGAAAAAAAGAGAGAAAAAAAGAGAGAGATGTTTTCAAGGAGCAAAAGAGTAGAATTAGAATTAGCCACCAAAAATATCCACCTACCACCTCACATCCACATACTTGCACATCTTAATTCAATTGTATGATTTGTCTCCTTTGGATCCATTGTTTGACTTTACAACATATTCATTGCAAGTATGTGTCATAGAACCGACCAATTTATACGAGCACAAGTACAACGATCACATTTTTAATCGCAATCCAGTCGCACTTGAGCCAATATAAACCCGGTAGTCCGGAAATCTCGAAGGATTTCAAACATTTCATACCCCAAGGATCATTCATTCAGCAATACCCGATCACATGACACATAAGTTCGCAACCGAATTTAAACATCAGAGTACAACATAGTCTTTTACATAAATATAATAGTAGCGGAAGTTAACATAGTTTTACACCACAGAGTTCAAATACGAGTACCATCAAATGACCCTGTCACAGCATTCTTACAACATCTAAGGATAGATAATGACCCTGCCCTCGGGTCTAGTCTTCTTCGCCCGCAGGGGTGAAGCAATTCCTGCAATACGCGTAGTAGACTACACCATCTGCAACAATGGGAATAAAATCCTGAGTACTCAATTGTACTCAGCTAGACTTACCCGACAGGGAGTAAATAAAAAGACTCTCAAGGATATGCAAGGCTTATTTGGTGGAGCTCAGAGGGTAGCATCATTTTTGCATCAAAAGCATTACTACAGTAGATCCTCAACTTATTCCTTTTAATTGTGACAAGCTTCGATTTCAGTTAAGCTATTTACTAAGATTAGCCACTATACTAAGCATTCACTGAATATTATAGCAATCAATAGAACCATATGATTTCCGATATCCACAGATATCAACCACATCTCACCATAATCATTATGTTCAAGTTATTAGCCTCTACCTCACCAGAAGATCAGTTCAGTTTCTTACTAACCAGGAGAGATGTCGATTCGAATCGATTGTACCAGCTGGCAAATATGCCAATCACAAACCCTGTCAGCCGAGCCACTGGCTTCTTGGGCCACCGTTAAATCTTTCTGAGACACAATATGTCGCGAGTTTGGCGGGGACCATATTCTCAGAGACCAACCCACTTCCAGGATGCATCAGGTCCCTGACCTGCCCTTGGTAAGATGGTGTCTCCGCACATACTTCCTACCTTCAGAATATGTCTGCCTAGTCGCACCAAGGCTCGGCTCAGAAGGAAATACTCGGCTTCGCGGTCAGAACGACTTATCTGGCCAGCTATGTGACGACGTCTTTCAATCTCAACTGATGTCTGGTGGCCTCAGTCCTAGTTGGCCGCAAGCAGCACCAAAGACGGCATGACCTCAACCATGTCATGCGGCTCCCCGCTACCTAGCTTTGATTCTCTCATTAGACACTGTGGCATCGTGGCACATATAGTCCATCATGTGGAATCCAACCCCATCATCATTAGTAACCACCTATGCTCGCGAAGTACAGGAAATCCCTCGACTTCTACCGGTCTAAGCATGGCTAAGCATAAGATCTAACCTATAATACCTCTGGTATTACAATTTAATTAATCTGCCATGTCATCACATTTAAATTTGAGCATCTGCATATGATTGTGCTTAGGGCCTAGAGTGATTTGATTTCAGCTAAGTATTGATTGTGTAATTAAGTCCTTAATCAAAAATCAAAAATAAAAATTAAATAGAAATCAAATTAAACCCTAAAGTTGACCTAAAAACCCAATTCAAAATCTATATGGAATATGGGAAAAGTGTCTTAATAAAAGTTGTAGAGTTTTTAAAATGGAACAACTTTTATTTTTGGAGATTTTGAAGTTATATTATAAAAATTCAAAATTTAACTCAAACTACTATATTGAAATTTATATTTGAAACTTCAATTTCAAAAATATTTAGAATATTCAAAAGCTTCCTTAATAGAAGTTGTCAATCTCACTGAGTAGAACAACTTTCATGTTTACCATTTTTCAAGTTGTTGAGAAGAATCAAAAGTAATTTTAAAATTTTAGTTTGAAATTCAAACCCTACTTTTACCCCCTTTTCTGTAATTTGAAATTTTGGCCGAATTTGAAATTGGTGTCAATAGCAAAAATGATCTACACAAAATTCTCTACAACTTTTGTATTCACCACTTCCTCGGATTCGGGCTGGATCAAATCCAATTTGAATCAAATAGCATTTGACCTATATGGCCTAGTACTGTAGCTACAGGGGGGTCCCCCTGTTCTTCTTCCACGTCGCGCGCGCGTGCCGCGCGGGGCGCCGGGCACCGTTCGGCCGGTGTGAGGGGCCAGGGCCGCTGTCGAGCAGCCAGGAGGGGGGCCCGGACCGAGCCCGAGCTTATCCTTCCGTTGCCCGGGTCTTTAAAGTTGACGAGCACCGTCTCTCGCCATTTCTCCTTCTCGCGGCCGCCGTCGAGCTCAATCGGAGTGCGGTGAAATTCACCGTGACCAAGCCATCACTGCCTCTTCCATCTCCAAGCAAGCTCGCTAGCTTCCTTGCGCATCGATTGGTGTCATCGGTGTGGGCTGTGGTGCCTCGAGCATCCGGAAACGCGGATCGTCGTCTCCGCGTCCGGCCGGAGCCGAGCAGGGCGCCACCGCACGTCGGGAAGCCGAGGCCGGTCTTTTAGGGTGAGGTTCTACCGGAAATTGTGTGCGTTTTGGGGTCCTTGTATTTCTCTGTTTCTCATGTGCTAGATGGTTCGCCATTTGGTGCTCTAGGATCACCGGAACGGGAAAGGTCATCGCCGGTGCTCTTCGTCGCGGGTCGGCACGTCGTCAAGCCCACTCCTCCGTCCCGTCTCCGTCCCAACCAACTAGTGGTTTAGGGTCGTGGTGAGTTCCTGAACCGTTTCCAACCTTTGTTTTAGTCTCTATCGTCTTGTGCTCGCCGGCGTATGGTCTGCCGCCGCCGCCGAGTCGCCTTGCTGCGCGGCGAGCTCGCCGCCGGTCGGGTCTAGCCTTTTAGGGTCCCTAGGGTAGCATCTTAGGGCTTAGTTCGTCGTTCGGTGATGGTTTCCTCGCCGGAGGGGCCGCCGGCGGCAAGCCGCCGTTCTCGCTCGCGCGCGGGAGTCGGAAAGAACAGAGAGAGCGAGAGGTGGGAGAAGGATCTGACGGCTGGGGTCAGCCTGTCAGTGTCCCCGTGCGAGGCGCGTGAGCGCGCGTGGGTGCTGACGGCTGGGGTCGGCCTGTCAGCGACCCGGCGCGGAGGCGAGCGCGCGCGGCCGCGGTTGGGCCGTGCTGGGCCGATGCGGGGTTGTGGGCCGGCTCGGTGGCGCGCGCGCGGGGCCGCGGTCCGGGCCATGCTGGGCCTTGGTGGGCCGAATGGCCGTTTCATTTTTTCAGCGATTTTCTATTGCTTTTTCATTTTAATTAAAATGAATAGTGTTAGCTTTTAATCTTTTTATGTGGATTAATCTACTGCACCAAAAATTATGAAAATATTGCTAGATACTCTCTGTGATGTGTAGAATTTAGTAAAAATATTAAATACAGGATTTGAGTGTTTTCTGTATTAATTAAAAATCAGCACATTAAATGTTAAAAGGAACTTTGATGATTTTTAATAATTTCTGTGTTAATCCAAAAATCATGAAATTTATTGTGCCACTGTTTGGTACTGAAATCTATCTGTTGGTGGAGTTTGGCATCAAATGGGAATAGTTAAATATTTATTAAATTAGATGTAGTTTAAATGATTAGTAATAGTAATAGGAAATGAAATGATTATTGATTGGTGTGATTTTTGGATTGATTGAGATTCTAGGTCAATCACCTTTATGACCTAGAGCAGTATGAATTAGATTATTCATGGCTAGCCTATGGTAGGATCTTGATCGTATGTGTACAGTACTTATCATTTAAATTTTATCTGTCATTTCGTGTGCATCGCATTCATACATTCATTCATTGCAAACGTGTAGTGACCGAGAATCCGGAGGTAAAGTCTGAGGGTCCATCTGAGGAGACTGCTCAGGAAGTTGTGCAAGGATTTGATATTTGTGGTACTGACCCGGACCCGACACTCTACACGATCCAAGGCAAGCCCCGGTGCATTTGCCCTCTCCTTGTGTTTTTTTTTTAAAATATTTATTACTTGAGTTAATTATTTGCATTAGGTTAATAGGAGTTGGGTGACAACCAATTGATGCATTACCATCCTTGAATATCTGACACTACTTGAAAACCTGATTTATTAAAAAGTATTGCAAAGTGCTTAGTCATGCCTAATATTAGTTTTGCAGAAATGCTATTTCAAAACTGTGATGATCTCAAAGCACAAGAATCACTCTATGGGACTGGTTATGTCCTTGTTGGTTGGCAGTGTTCCTAGCTAGTTCACTGTCATCAACGAGGAAGGGTTTTTCCTGCTCGGTGATCGTGGCATTGGGTTAGAGTCCCAACAATTGTCACCGACGGAAACGGGATTTGAAAACCGAAGGGACAGGGGTATTTGGGTTAGAGTCCCAATGCACTGTCGCCATCGGAAAAAGGTTTAGGGACCGTTCGTTGTAGGCCTGCTGGATCAAGACTTTGCAACTAGCCACATACTACGGAAAGCCTCTGACTCCGGTGGCTCTACTGCTGGAACCGACAACCACGCACTGGGAGTGGAGAGATGACGAGAGTAGCGTGTACCCTCGTGGCCGTCGTGCCAGGAGACGAGAGGAGTACTGTGCTCTCGGGTGGCGCAGGACCGGTTCCGGGGTATGAAAAGCCGTGGTAGGCGGGGTTGGCGTATGCAAGCTTAAGTGCTACATACGCAGTGTGGATAGGGATCCCCAGCTGGGTATTAATCGATTCGAATCGTCGTTGCTCCTCGGATATGGAGACTTGATCCTTCGACCATTCAGCAAATAGTGGTTCGGAACTAGGATTGTTTTTGAATGGATTACGCAAATGAAAGAATGTTGATATATGAGAAAGTACTTGGAGAAATGGATAATGATGAATAGTATTATTGAAATAAAATATTGAGATAGGAATAGTAATGCTTTTCCGCAAAATTCTTGAACTCTTGCTAAGCCTTACCTTGACTTCCCCTCAGCCTGCATTCCTGAGTCTAATCTTACACTTTTAGTCGGGTAAGTCTTGCGGAGTACCCCATGTACTCAGGGTTTGTTAACCCCGTTGCAGGAGGGCAGCAGGAGACTGAAGTTTGTCTCGCTCCATGCTGCGTCACCATCATCCAGGAGAGTGAAGAAGACTAAGGTTAAACCCTTGGGCAGGGTTCGTCTAATATTAAACTATCTGTCATACTGTTGTTCCAAACGCTACTGCTACTCTTTTAAATTTATGGTCTGTAATAACTGCACTTAATTTTTATTCGAACACTGGTCTGTAATATTAAGTACTATTTACTCTTCCGCAAATTCTACTCTGATGTATTTTGTTATGAAATGTTGTAACTCTGTAATGGCTTCGCAATGGGATCCTGTCGGAGATAACGGGTGCTTATGTAGCCCGGCAGAGCCCGCCTAGGTCACATGGAACATGGGTCCGGCTGTCAGACGTCATTTGTGACGTTGACAGGTGCCTGTGGGCCACGTGATTTAGGCGGTTCTGTTACAGAACCCGTCCCCTTATCTAGTAATACTTCAGGATCAAGTATAAGTGGACAAGGTATAAATGCAGCAACGGTATCATATCAACTCCTATACTTAAGTGCACAATCATACGATTTAGTAAAGACCAGTGCATTTGTAAAAAAAAGAGTAGGTGGAGATTTAGGGATGCTCCGGGGCTTGCCTTTCACAAAGTTAGTAGGTTGGTGATCAGGGCACTCTGGAAGTTCAGCCTCTTCTTCCTGGCCTTCGGGAACCTCTGGCACTTCAATTTCCGGCGGAACTCCCTCCTCCGGTGGATCGAACTGCAATAGCGTCACGCCTCCCGGCGATCCTGTATGCATGATATGCATATATGAGAACTGAGAATGCACATGAAATGCAAGATAGTGATGCACAAATTAACCCATGATATGCAATCAGTTTAACAATCCACACTCATTTACTGAGTACGTGCATATTTCTTCTCTAGACAACCAACTCATACTCACCCTTCTTAAGCAAAGCATAGAATAATTTCTCGTCCCGAGTGAGAGGTCTACAACGTGCACTTAATAATCAACATGCATCAATTAACCTACCACAACCAACTTATAATTAACAAGCACGAGCAACATCATATAAACAAAACATTAACATTGCTGCCTTAAGCTTAAATTAGGATCAGCTCTACTGTTTTAAACAAGTGATAATGCTGAGCATCACAGAAATGCATAAAAACACTCCCCAACCAAAAGATATTTGCTTAAAAACAATTAAACAAACCCTAGCCTATAACTGGACCTACTGTTTACTGTAACTAGAAAAATCCATAAAAATTACAGTAGCTATTACACATCCAGGTTAGCCTACTGACAAAATTTCAAGTCATTTGGACAAGTATAACAGTCTACACAAAAATAACAAACAACCAGCCTTTTAAGCAATGGAAAATACTTAACACAGTGAAAAGTATCAAACAACAGATTTCCCAATTTTTTTAGCTTCTTTCCAACATAACATGGTCCAGGAAAAATATTCATGACCATATCCTTAACACATTAAGCATGGTGATTTTTGCAAGATTAAAGCATAGAAAGCACATTATACAAGACACCATATAAATAACAGTGCAACACCAGCAAACATATTTTTCTTAGATTCTACTTCCTTAAACAAGATTAATGCAAGTGGAATCACATTTTTAGCACATTCCTACACTTACTTATGCATTTATCAAGTTTGCAAGCAATTATCAATTTAAATATAACTGCACAGAAAAATTATTCCAAAAGTACATTTTATATTTTTCTTTGATAGAGCTCAGAAATACAAACATAAAAAAATTTGGTTCACCCCAATTGGACACTCCTAGCTCCAGATATGAATTTTGGAAGATTTTACACATTTTCTGAAAATTCATTTTATAAATCATAAAACCCAAACCCGATAGAAACTGCTACGTGCACCCGGCTCAGTGAACCAGAGGCGCACCAGAACGGCTGACTCGTGGGCCCCGGGGTCAACCCGACCCCACGCGTCAGAGAGTGGGGCAGAGCCGCCGGCGCTGACCGGCGAGGTCTCCGGCGACGCCGAGGCTACCTACCGACTCGTGGCAACGAGACGAACCCAATGGACCAACTGCCGAGGGTCGTACCCCACCGGAGCGAGCTCGACGGCGGCAATGGCGGACGGCGGTGGTCCGGCGAGCTTGCGCCGGCCGATTCCGGCCGTTGCTCGCGCGGCTAAGCACCGTTCCGAGATCCTGGAACCCTAGCGGACCTATGTACGCGACGAATCGGACTATTGCGCACGGGAACTCACTGACCGCGCTCGCATGGCGGCACGGCGGCGAGCGGGTTCACGGCGAGCTCGGGTTCCGGCGAACCTACGGCGAGACCGACCCATCCGACGGCCTAGACTGGATCTACAGCTAACGGAGACTCCTAGACGAGCAATGGAGAGAGAAGCAGACCCCGGCATCGCCCTCGTCGCGGCGACCCAAGAGCTCGGCGGTGCTCCGGCAATGGCGCGGCGGCGAGAAAGGCCAAACCGTTATACCTTAGCTCGGCTGAGGTCAGCTACGGGTCGAGGATGAAGAGCAGAGCAAGGCGAAGCTACGGCGGAGGTGGAGCGGTCGGAGATGGCTCGATGACGGCGGATTTCACCGTGGCGACGGCGCGGCGGAAATGGCGACGGCGGAGGGGAAAACGGCGGGCAGAGAGGCGAGAGAGCGGGGGAGAGTGAGAGCGAGCGAGTGAGAGTGAGAGGAGCGTGCGGGGGACAGGATGGTGTGTCGCCTTTGTAAAGCCGACCGGCGCGGCGGCCAACGGCGGCGTACGGCGCCACCTGGCGCGCGGCGTCTGACGGCGCGGCCAGCTGTTCGGCTGATTGCCGATTTGAATCGGCCGGATTCAGTTGCAGAAACCGACTGAAACTCGACTTTTGATCGATCTCTAGCTCGTGATCCAGGGCGTTTCAGTGAAAACTTCACTAATATGGATTGAAGAGCTACATGAGTAGATCATTTGGTATTAAGACACTTTACTCTAGATCGGCCTGGATTGAGAGATACAGGTCAATGAACATGGGTACACCGAGACTGAAAACCAGTTTTAGACTTAGCAAATTTTTGAAACTTCAAAACAACTCCAAATCTGCACTAATTCAACTTTTTGACCACCTTCCACCCATTTTCATGAGTTGACCCAAAAATAAAGTTTGTTGCTTATAAAATTCTACACAACTTTGATTAAGGGTGCACTGACACACAAAATCTCTAAAATGCCCTTCTTGTTTGGTCAAACAGAATAGCTTTTAGAGGGCTCTCTAGTCAACTATGAGCTAGAGGGGTATTTTGGGGATTTCACCAACATGAACATTGTTCCAAATGTTATCCCAAACATGTCTAAAGCATTTAGAACAGTAAACAAGCATCACATTTGCATGCTAACATATCTACCACACATAAGCATAAAGGAAACATATAGTATATAAGAAATGCAATTTGACTTGAATAGTGATGATGCATGAAATGACATGATAGGTGCTTGATGACATGCAAATGCAAGTGTGAAAATAGTAACTAACACTAGGGTGTTACAGTATGTATGAGTTGTCTCCTAACCCATGAGCTCCACATAAGCCATTAGTTATAAGGTGAGAAAGAGAAGGCAAGCATCACTATTGCCTTGGTAAGGATCCACAAATACCACATATTGAGAGACTTGAGGGAGTCATACACAGGAAACGAGTTTTATATTGAAAACTTGCAAAAGCTCCAGGATGAGAGTTGAACGACAGAGCTTGAGACATATTGCTTAACTTAGACATTTTGTCCTTCAATTACCCAAGACCCAAGAGAAAGTTACAAGCTCCATGGTTAAAGGTGACAAAGGTAAGTCTGAAGGTTAGCTTGGTCTACTCTAATCCTTGAGTATTTCATGGTTTAAAGCTGAACACTTGTGACGGGTAGCTATAACTTTTGATACATGCTAAAGTTTGGCTTTGCTAAGGGACTAGCAAAGGTTAAGCTTGGGGGAGCTTGTTGACGGTAATTATTGTATAATTTTACCCATCAACTAAATATAAAATAAGGGTACAAAAGCAAACACCACCATAGAATAGGGCTTTAACTAACAGAATTCCATAGTTTTGGTGAATCAGTATTGTGCAGGGGAGTTATCCAGAAATGAACCAAGGGAGGTCCACATGTCGGATTAAAATAAAGAATTCCACCGCGAAAGGAGATCAAGAATATTCTAGAGAATACCAGAGACTCACCGGAGGAAGTGGGGCCCACTTGGCAGAGGGGAAGGATCGGCCGATCCCTCTGACAGGTCAACCGATCCCCTAGAGACTCCTCTCCGCTTGCGCTTCGACGTGGACCCACATCCCGAAATTTCTCGCAATCTCAACCGTCCTTCGAAGTCGGTTTGATCCAAGGGCTACGGTTCATCCCACCGGCCTATATATGGACCCCCAGACCCCCAGGGTTTCATATCAATCAGATCAACCCAGTTGTAGAGAGCCAGAAACCCTAGAATCATTAGAGTTTCACCATCTAGAGCATAGCTACATAGGTTAGAAGTAGAAGGAGGCGAGTTCTACTCGAGTTCCGGATCTGTCTAGAGCTAGAAGGCTTCCCAGAGCCATTGTAAGCTCTCTCTCTCTCTCTTGTATCCTAAACCTCTTTTGAGTGCTTGAGATAAAGTTGATTGACATTATTCTACTATTGATTATGTTCTCAATTATACTACTCATTGCTTATCTAGATTGTATACTTTGCATAGTTAGGATGCATTCATATTCATACATAGGTTTGTATAGCTCTCATTCATTGACGTTATGGATGGGTGACCAACAGCATGTAAGCATGGTGCTTAGATATAGTTTGTCAGCAAATGCGCCTTATATTATGGGTAATGTGGTAGATCGCGGATGTGACACTCCTGTTGAGTCCTTTGTAGTCCACACTCTGAATATAGGGAGAGTAGGAAGTTATTATTACTTTAGAAGGCTGGTTATGATCTTGATCTTCCTTATTAATATTTCCTTAAGTATGAATATGAAGTGTCTTCGCCATGATTGCTAGTATAATTGCACCAATCTAATATGTCTTTGATAGTATAGTTAGAATGACTTAGGATATCCTTATGCTTCAACCTAATCCATGCTAGTGCCTAGATAGGAAGTGCTCTAAGTGATCATTATTATTATTGATTGATTGACTGATCATTATGCTTATCAAACATATCATTATTATTGTGACATAACCCCTGTTCTGAGTAAATAGGTCATTCATGGTTATTCTCCATATTTGCATATGCATATGATATCTATCTACCTGCATCCTGTTGACGGTAGTCATTGCTCATTTTTACCCATCAACTAAACATGAATCAAGGACATAAAACAATACACAACATAGTTATGGGGTTTGATTCTAACAAGTTCCACGAGTTTTGGTGTTCCCACTTGTTTTACAGGGTATAAAAGGATATTCAATTTTTCACCGATTAAAAGTATCAAAAGAGGAATTGGAGTTCACCATTGCATAGAGCTCGTCGAGGCGATCGAAACGGACCTATAGTTTGCTATTTTTGGAGTCCAGAATAAAGAGATATGGATTTTACAAACACTAGAAGATTCTAGAACCTGAGCTGCGGGATTAATTAAAGGCTGCGGGATTAATTAGGCCTAAATCAGAATTTGGCCCATTAACGCCTATGTGCACATGGTGGAAAGGCTTAGTACCATATCGCTTGCCCAAGGTGAAGGGGAGGCCAGGCGCCCCCATATAAGGAACCCAGGACCCGCCGAGCCAAGTGCACCATTATAGAGTTATAGAGGTGTCCCTCGAATGGATAACCTCTCAACTCTAGAGAGTTAGGGCTAGACTTTCCAATGTAGTAGATTAGTTCTAGTTGAGAGTTAGGGAGAGCGGAGCTGCGCTTTGGTTCTGGAGAAGTCTTCATGGGTCTGGTATATCTTTGTATCTCATCTTTGTAAGACTTATGCTTTAATATATTTATCTTCTCTATTTACTTTATGCCCTGAATTTGATTGGTTAGTATAGTTGTTATACTTTGGCATAGGATCTCCACTCGCATCGATTGCTCTAGTTTTCATATGGGATTAGAGTAGTAATCAATAGTGTAGGCATGGTGTCTAGACTAGAGGTTACCTGAGATTGCACTCAACCTTACGAATAGTTGTGGTAGTCCCAGGAGGTTACAGCCCTGATGGCCAACGTATTCCACCTCGTGTAGGTTGATGATTGTAGGACCGTAGTCAGAACTTCCTAGTCACATTCTCATCCCGTTCCGTGGCTAGTGTTCTGATGTCCCAAAGTCTTATTGTGTGATTGCTTTATCTACCATGAATCAGTTATTATAGAACCCCAGTAATAGAGAAGTATTTAGGAACCTTGAACTCTCCCGTTATCCTCTCATTTTAGCTATCTACTCTTTTATCATAGAATTCTTCTATGTGTCTATATCATTTAAGCATGACTCCTATCATTTATCGTTTACCCCCTACTATAGTCTAGTTGGTGTACTAAGTTAGTAGATACATGTTGGTCAATTATCAAATTCTTTAACCATTGCTTCCCTGTGGTAAAATATAAATAACGATACCTAGAATACTCCCGGTAAAATGCTACAATGGTATTCTGTGCGCTTGCGGAATCTTTCATATTCTATTTGCACTTAATAAATACCAACACATCCCATTTATTGCCAACCCTTCCCAGTGGTAAAATATAAATGACAACCCAGAATACTCCTGGGTAAAATGGTACAATGGTATAATTAATCTGTGCGCTTGCAGATACTTGAACTTAATATTTTATATCCACTTTAGTCACCTGCATTCATAATAACTGCTTAGTATTAATATAGGTAGTTTCCATTCACATCTCTTATATTCATGCTAGGGATGACAACTTAGTTATTGTAAGAGATATAGGTTTAAAACAGGTGGCTAAATAATTTACCAAGTGACACTTAATTAATACCATCAAGCATTTTTGGCGCCGTTGCTGGGGATAGAGTCTAACTCTATTTTTGGTAATGACGTTAGAAATGCCAACAATTTCTCCATATGATTTTAGGACCTAGAAGGGATGGATTAGGTCACATAAAAACTAAGGCATAAAACCACCGATAAAATCTACTGTTAGCAGTCCTTAACACAGATTTTACACCGCCAACATTAGCATAGAATTCACCAACAACTACATAGATAGAGGTTATAACTAACCAATTCCATTAGTTTTAGTGAGTTCACTTGTTTTGCAGGACAAACATGAAAACACATGGAAATTAGGCCAAAAGAATTAAAAGAAAGAACAAAATAACAAAACACCATTTTGACCCAAAGCAAAACAAGGAAAAGAAGGAAACAAGCCCAAGAATCAACTATACTTGGGCTAACACACACCACAACAGGACTCCAAGCCCAACCAGCAGCCCACCAGAGCAAGTCGATGCCCAGGCAGGCCAGGCCCACCTCGCTCTGGCAGTTCGGTCATTAAGACCTAAAGGCGGTGAGGGGGTGTATTCAGGTAATATTCCCCCACAACCAACCTAACCACCTCCTATATAATGAGAAGGCCACCCCCTCGCACAACACCAATTCCAAGAGGATCAAGACTACACTTGAGAAGAAGAAGGCTCTATAGCCTTAGCTACCTAGAGTAGGGAGTGAGTGAGGAAGAGTGGGAGGAGTACTCGGCTACCTCGGCTTCTTCGACCTTGGGTCCTCAGCAACCCTTGTACCCCGGGTGGACGAAGTGTCGGACGTGTGATAGGTCCGAAGTGGCTAGAGGGGGGTGAATAGCCAATTAAAAACTTTCTACAACAACAAAACTTGATCACAAGGTTAGTAACAAATGAGGCGAAGCGAATTCTTTGCTCTAGCCTACTAGAGGGTTGCAAGCCTTCCTAACCGGTCTAGTTAGAGTAACTAGGAGCACACAAGCTAATCCTAAGTTGAGCTACTTACTGCTAGGTGAACAAACTAGCTACTTCTAACACTACCACTACACAAGCTACTACAACACAAGAGTAAAGTGCACAAATGTAAAGAGTAGGGTGTAGAGATGATATACCGACGTGTAGAGGTGGTAGCCAAACACCGAGAGAGATACCAACACACTCGAAGGTGGTGGTCACAATAAAATCCCAATCAACACACAGAGACAAAGATTTATCCCGAGATTCACGTGCTTGCCGGCACGCTAGTCCCCGTTGTGTCGACCACGACTCGGTGATTCGGTGGCTAATCGACGACAATCGTCAAGCTCACCAAGAGCGCCACAAGAATCTACCACGAGAAGGGTAACTCAACGACACGAGCAATTTACTAGAGCTACCTTGTGGCTTCTCCGTAGGGGAAGGTGCATTACCCCTCACAAGATCACCGGGAGTGGCCGGAGACAATCTCCAACTCCGCCAAGCTCCTCCGCTGCTCCAAGCCGTCTAGGTGACGGCAATCACCAAGAGAAATGAGAGAACTCCGCAGCAAACACGATCAACAAGTGCCAATTGGATGCAAAGATCAAGCAAAGCACTTTGATCAACTCTCTAGCTCACAATGGATGAGAATTATGCAATCTATGTGAGTGAGAGTGTTGTGAGGGTGCTCAAGAGGTGTATCAACAAGTTAGAGAGCCGAGAGCCCCTTCCCAAACCAGCCAAGTCGCTATTTATAAGCCACACACAAAGAACTAGCCGTTTGGACAAAACTGCGTACCGTCGAACTGTCCGACGGCCAGATCGTCAGACTAAACCGCACGGTCCGACGCTCTGGGTTGACGCCACGTGTCCTCTGCCGTTTGAAGTCGACCGTTGAAACACAACGGCTATTTTCTCGCGCCAAAACAATCGTTGGACGGTAGGGCGTCGGATCAAAAATCTCGGTCCGACGCTCTCAGCAGACCACCGTCAGACTTAGCCAGACGGAGCCGTCGGACTAAAAACCGCGACAGTCCGACACTTCCAGAGAGCTCCCCGAGCGCTGAATTCCGTCGAACGATAGTCCGACGCTCGCCATCGGACCAAACAGAACGGTCCGATGCCCTCTGAGATCTCCACGTGTCAGCTCTCGCTCGTTCAGCACCGTCGGACCCTGAGGCTAATGGTCCGACGCTCAGAAACTGAGCGTCCGACGCTCTAAGCAGGGTTAGCCGTCGGACCGAAGACAATGGTCCGACGCTCAGGCGAAGCTAGGGTCCGACGCTCTGTTTTCTCAGGATTTTCACTCAAACCTTTCACCCTTTGTTCCCAAGTGCTAACACCAAGAGTTCTACACCTTGTGCACTTGTGTTAGCCTTTTAAAAGAGTTTTCCAAGGGTTTGTTAGTTAGCCACTAGATCTAAATGCAATGCATGATCCAAACATCTAATGGCACTTGATAACCATGTTAACCATGGAATTACTCCCCTCTTTATAGTACGGCTATCTATCCTAAATGTGGACACACTCTCTATAGTGTCTCGTCCACCAAAATGGAAAGAGCCCTATTGATATACCTTTGCCTTGAGCTCAATCCAAATCACCAAGTGTTGGAGTTCTTGATCTTCACTTTGATGGGCTTACTCCAAGTCTTTGGATGCCTTCATTACCTCCACACTTGATCCTCTAACCATCTTGTAATCAAACACTTAGGCACAATGGTTAGATACTTTGGTGTCATCAATTAGCCAAAACCAAACATAGAGCTTTCAATCTCTCCCTTTTTGGTAATTGATGACAACCTCTACAAAGATATTCAATGAATTCAACTTGGTACTAATAGCTCCCCCTACATATGTGCCTAGTGTTTGAATTTAAAAGGCTTTGCACATATGTATTGGATTTGGAGTTTGGGAGAGATATTACTACCAATTTGATGCTAAGGTTTATAGAATTGGACCTTTGAAGCGCGATACCATCGGAGTGCATCTATACACCATCCTTAGCACCATGGATAGCTAGATTCCATTTGAAAAAATTCTTGCAATCAAAGACACTAGAATACCTCATGAGATCACATTATAAACAAGGTTCTAGTACCAATTGATAAGAGTAAGGAACTAGCTACCACTTCCTATGCATGCTAGTACTTCAATACACCACACAAGTTATGACTATCATACACTAAGCAAGCAAGCACATTTTGAATTTTTAGTACAAATGCAATGCACCAAACATATGAAAATGCACAATCAAATGCTTGCAACCATGCTTATGAGCTTGCTCCCCCTAAGTGTGAGATCTAAATTTTAAAAGTTTGTGATCCCTCTCACTTGGCCTATTGCTCTTCCATCATCGGCCTAATGACGGTTCATCGCGTAACAACCCCATTCCTCTCCATATTTTTGTTCCATTCTCTCCCCCTTTGTCATCAATGACCACAAAAGGGTAGAATGGTTAGGATATGATTTGAAATCAATGGAGGGAATCACTTGTTAGATTGTTTCCATTATCTTTCTTTTTTTAATCATTTAGCTAGATTAGTTGCACCCATATATAACTCGGTTTGTCCTTTGGCAAGCTTCTTCACGCCACTAGGGGTTATCTTGACAAAGTTGGCTTATATATCATTGTGCTCATATTCTAGATAAATACTAGGTTCACAAGCCCACAAACTAGTCACATGTCACCACTAGATCAATCAAGTCATAGAAGCAATAGTAGTGGCATATGAGTTCAAAAACATTTAGTTTGACATGAATGAGCCTAATTAAGGAAAATATGTCTATATGTTCTAGCAAGTCCTACTAGCACATGAATGACATGCCAAACAATGATACCTTTGCTTTGTCGGAGTAGAGGCAAGGCATATAGTGGGGGTGCTAGCTCAACTCATGTTGGAGAAATCAAGGATGTTCAATTCATTCTTCAATTTGTAGAATCTTGCTTCATCAAGGGGCTTGGTGAGAATGTCGGCTAGTTGATCATCGGTGCCCACACTCTCAACTTGAATGTCACCTTTGGCTTGGTGGTCTCTAATAAAGTGATGGCTTACATCAATATGCTTAGTTCTTGAGTGTTGTACCGGATTGGTGGCAATCTTCACGGCGCTTTCATTATCACATAGTAACGGCACATTCTTGAATTTAATTCCATGATCACTCAAAGTTGACTTCATCCACAACAATTGTGCACAACAACTCCCCACACTAACATACTCGGCTTCGGCGGTAGAGAGTGCAACCGTGTTTTGCTTCTTGGATGACCATGATACTAGTGATCTTCCCAATAGTTGACAAGTGCCGGAAGTGCTCTTCCTTTTTATCTTGCAATCCGCATAATCGGAGTCCGAATAACCAATCAACTCAAAGTTTGACCCCTTAGGATACCATAGTCCAACATCGGGTGTGTGCTTGAGATATCTCAATATTCTCTTGGTTGCCTTCAAATGACTCTCTCTAGGTGAAGCTTGATATCTTGCACACATGCAAACACTAAACATCACATCCGGTCTAGAAGTGGTCACATAGAGTAAGCTTCCAATCATAGACCGATACTTCTTTTGATCCACCATGTTGCCACTCTTGTCTTCATCAAGATTACCATTAGTGCCCATAGGTGTGCTAATTGATTTGGCACTTTCCATCCCAACTTTCTTCAACATGTCCCTTATGTATTTGCCTTGGTTTATGAAAGTCCCATTCTTCAATTGCTTGATTTGAAGACCAAGGAAATAACCCAATTCTCCAATCATGGACATCTCAAACTCATTAGCCATCATCTTTCCAAACTCCTCACAATAGTCTTGATTGGTTGAACCAAAAATAATGTCGTCAACATAGATTTGCAACACAAACAAGTCTTTGCCAATTCTTTTGGTGAATAGTGTGGTGTCAACCTTCACCATTTTGAAACCCTTGGATAGCAAGAAATCTCTCAATCTTTCATACCATGCCCTAGGTGCTTGCTTCAAGCCATATAGTGCCTTTCTCAACTTGTAGACATGGTCGGGATTCTTCT
Organism: Eremochloa ophiuroides; assembly: GCA_038502445.1. Taxonomy (NCBI): domain Eukaryota; kingdom Viridiplantae; phylum Streptophyta; class Magnoliopsida; order Poales; family Poaceae; genus Eremochloa; species Eremochloa ophiuroides. Next base: position 68,600,447 of record JAHLJS010000002.1, read on the forward strand.
CATCTTCAAATCCCGGGGGTTGCTCAACAATACCAACTCATTGATGAATCCATTCAAGAAAGCACTTTTGACATCCATTTGATAAAGCTTGATGTTGTGTGCACATGCATAAGCTAGCAAAATCCTATTTGCTTCCAATCTTGCAACCGGAGCATATGTCTCTCCAAAATCCAATCCTTCCACTTGAGTGTACCCTTGTGCAACTAATCTTGCCTTGTTTCTCACTACAATGCCATCTTGATCTTGCTTATTCTTGAACACCCACTTAGTGCCAATGACATTGTAATTCTTGGGCCTCTCAACTAGCTCCCATACTTGATTTCTTTCAAAATTGTTGAGCTCTTCATGCATGGCATTTACCCAATCACTATCATTCAAAGCTTTCTCGATGGTAGTTGGCTCTTCAAATGACACAAAAGAGAAGTGCTCACAAAACTTTGCTAACTTTGATCTTGTTTGAACACCACTTCTAATATCCCCAACTATTTGATCCAAAGGATGATCTCTTGCAATGTTGACCGGTTGGAGAACTTGATTGCTTGAGCTAGACTTGCTTGAGATTGGATGACTTGTTGATCTTCATCTTGAGTTTGAGTTTGATCATGAGAATCACTAGAGCTTGCATTATCTTGATTTGCTTGCACATTTGATTGAGGTAGCACTTGATCTTTATCATCTTCATCTTCCGCATCAACCACTTGCCTTGGCTGGATGTCACCAATGTCCATGTTCTTCATAGCTTCTACCAATTGAGTTCCTCTCACATCATCTAGATTTTCTTGTTCATCTTGAGAACCATTGGTTTCATCGAACTCCACATCATGAACTTCTTCAATTAGCTTGGTGGTGTGATTTCATACTCTATATGCTTTGCTTGTGGTGGAGTAACCAACTAGGAAGCCTTTATCACATTTCTTCTCAAATTTTTCCAATCTTGCCCCTTTCTTCAAGATATAGCATTTGCATCCAAATACTCCAAAATATGCAATATTGGGCTTTCTTCCATTCAATAGCTCATATGGTGTCTTCCTCAAGAGGCGGTGACAATAGAGCCGGTTGCTACAATAGCATGCCGTGTTGATTACTTCGGCCCACATGTCCATAATCACGTTGTATTCACTAAGCATGGACCTTGCCATATCAATGAGTGTTCTATTCTTTCTCTCAACAAGGCCATTTGATTGAGGAGTGTACTTGGCTGAGAATTGATGTTTGATTCCAAACTCATCACAAAGTTCATCTACCCTTGCATTTATAAACTCACTTCCATTGTCACTTCTCACTTGCTTGATTGTCACTTCAAATTCATTTTGGCTTTTCTTGATGAATGTCTTGAATATGCCAAATACTTCACTCTTGTCAACAAGAAAGAAGACCCATGTGTATCTTGTATAGTCATCCACTATCACAAAGCCATACTTGTTTCCACCAAGACTAGCATAAGTGGTTGGGCCAAAGAGATCCATGTGCAATAACTCAAATGCTCTAGATGTACTCATCATGCTCTTGTTAGGATGTGTGTTTCCAACTTGCTTTCCCATTTGACATGCACTACACAACCTATCCTTCTCAAATTGAACATTCTTCAATCCTCTCACCATGTCATGCTTGACCAATCTATTGAGTTGCTTCATTCCAACATGACCAAGCCTTCTATGCCATAACCAACCCATACTTGATTTAGTGAACAAGCATGTTGACAATTGAGCTTCACTAGCATTGAAGTCCACCAAATAGAGATTGCCATACCGAAAACCCTTGAATATCAAGTTGCTTCCATCAACACTAACAATCTCCACATCATCAATACCAAAGATACATTTGAATCCCAAGTCACACAATTGAGCCACGGACAACAAGTTGAAGTTCAAGCTCTCTACTAGCAAGACATTGGAGATGGACATATCATTTGAAATTGCAATCTTTCTAAGACCAATAACCTTGCCCTTCTTGTTGTCACCAAATGTGATACTATCAAGATTCCCATCTTCATTTAGCTTGAATTGAACATATTTGATTCTCCGGTCATGTGTTGAGTGCACCCACTATCAAGCACCCAATGCCTCCCTCCGGACTTGTAGTTCACCTACAAAGAAATCAATTAGATTTTGGTACCCAAGTTTGTTTGGGTCATTGGAGGTTAGTTACCAAGCTCTTGGGCATCCAAATTGCCTTCTTCTTTGGGTTCTCCTTAGGTGCACCAATGAACTTGACTCGCACTCCCCTAGCACCCATTGTAAGCACATAGCAAGAGTCAAGTCTAATGGATGAAACCATGGGCTTGCTTTGCTTCATCATCCTCTTCTTGCAATATTGCTCCTTGTGCCCCACTTGCTTGCAACTATAGCAAACCACACCATTGCCCTTCACAAAGGTTGTCTTGTGAGGGACAAAGGCGGCTTTGCCCTTCTTGGGGGTATAGCCAAGACCCTCCTTGTTAATGGAGAACCTTTGACTATCCAAGCACTTAAGCAAGTGGACATCTCCACCATAGGCATTGCCTAAGGCTAGAGTGAGCTCATGCACCTCCTTCTTGAGGTTCTTGTTCTCATCCATGATTTTAGCATCACAAGTGACACTAACAAACTTGGGTAAGGTAGAGGTGGATGTGCTACAAGATGTGTTAGTGGAGGCAACAACAATAGATGTATCAAATAGATCACAATGGACACCTACGTCACATGTTGTGGGCACATCCTCCACCTTAGCCAACTCCGAAAGTGATGAGTGAGCCTTCTCAAGCTTGGAGTGAGCTTCTTTTAGTGCCTCATGGTCTTCCTTTAGACACTCATGAGATGCACTAAGCTCCTCAAAGGATTGCTCAAGGAGTTTCTTCTCCTTGGTCAAAACTTTGCACTCCCTCTCTTCCTTCTTAATGTAGGAGTGTGTGTCACGCAACATGTCAAGGAGCTCCTCCTTGGAGAAGTCCTCCTCCTCACTCTCACTACCGCTCTCATCAGATGATGATTGTACCTTAGATGGCTTAGCCATGAGACAAGTTGGTGTAGAGTCAAATAAGAAGGCTTGCTTTGAATAGCAAGACTAGCAATAGCCTTCTTCTTGGTGAGCTTGTGATCATCATCACTATCTTCATCATCGGAAGAAGAAGCATCACTATCCCATGTGACACAATATGAATGCCCCTTCTTCTTCTTGAATTGCATCTTCTTGTCTTTCTGTTCCTTCTTGTTCTTCTTCTTCTTGTCATCATCATCATCATCACTCTCATTCTTGTGAGGGCAATCGGCTATCAAGTGATCCTTGCTCTTGCATTCATAGCACCTCATGGTGGTGCTCTTGCCTCTTGTGAAGTCTCTCCTCTTTCTAGCACCATAGCCCTTCTTCTTCATGAACTTGCCAAATCTCCTCACAAGAAGTGCCATCTCCTCATCATCATCACTTGAGCTTTCCTCATCATCACTTGAAATTGGCTTCATTGCTTTGCCCTTGTGCCTTGATGAAGTAGCCATGAATGCAATGCTCTTCTTCTCACCTTTGTCCTTCTTCTCATCCTCCTTCTCTTCCTTGACCTTGGCATCAATGTCATCTCAGTAGGTCTCATGTGTCATGACCTCACCAAGCACTTGTGTACGTGTCATCTTGGAGAGATCCTCTCTCATAAGAATGAAGCGCAAGGTCTCAAACCGAGATGGTAAACATCTCAAGAAGCGATATGAGAAGTCCTTGTCATCAATTTTTTCACCGAGAGCCTTGAGATCACTAACAATCACACTCAACCGGTGGAACATCTCCGGTATGCTCTCATCTTCCTTTATCTTGAAGCTTGCATATCTATCTTTGAGGATGTAGAGCTTGGCACCCTTGACGGCGGTGGTGCCCTCATATGTATCTTCTAACTTCTTCCAAACCTCATATGCATACTCCACGTCCTTGATTTGTTCAAAGACTTTCTCATCAAGAGCACTATAGAGAGCATTGAGAGCAATGTCATTGAATTGGAGCTTTTCTTCATCTCTTGGTGTGGGATCATTCATGTCAATCACCACAAAGTCTTTCTCAATAATCTCCCACATCTTCCGGTTCATTGATTTCAAATGAGCTTTCATTTGCTTCTTCCAATAGCCATAGCTAGAAACGCCAAACCGAGGTGGCTTGCCCATGTGATTGATTAAGTTGTTGTGAGCCATCTTGAACACCGAAGGATGTTAAGCCTTGCAACAACGGTAACCACGGCTCCGATACCAATTGATAGGTCCGAAGTGGCTAGAGAGGGGTGCATAGCCAATTAAAAACTTTCTACAACAACAAAACTTGATCACAAGGTTAGTAACAAATGAGGCCAAGCGAATTCTTTGCGCTAGCCTACTAGAGGGTTGCAAGCCTTCCTAACCGGTCTAGTTAGAGTCACTAGGAGCACACAAGCTAATCCTAGGTTGAGCTACTTACTCCTAGGTGAACAAACTAGCTACTTCTACCACTACCACTACATAAGCTACTACAACACAAGAGTAAAGTGCACAAATGTAAAGAGTAAGGTGTAGAGATGATATGCCGACGTGTAGAGGTGGTAGCCAAACACCGAGAGAGATACCAACACACTCGAAGGTGGTGGTCACAATAAAATCCCAATCAACACACGGAGACAAATATTTATCCCGAGGTTCACATGCTTGCCGGCACGCTAGTCCCCGTTGTGTCGACCACGACTTGGTGATTCGGTGGCTAATCGACGACAATCGTCAAGCTCACCAAGAGCACCACAAGAATCTACCACGAGAAGGGTAACTCAACGACACGAGCAATTTACTAGAGCTACCTTGTGGCTTCTCCATCGGGGAAGGTGCAATACCCCTCACAAGATCACCAGGAGTGGCCGGAGACAATCTGCAACTCCGCCAAGCTCCTCCGCTGCTCCAAGCCATCTAGGTGACGGCAATCACCAAGAGAAATGAGAGAACTCCGCAGCAAACACGATCAACAAGTGCCAATTGGATGCAAAGATCAAGCAAAGCACTTTGATCAACTCTCTAGCTCACAATGGATGAGAATTATGCAATCTATGTGAGTGAGAGTGTTGTGAGGGTGCTCAAGAGGTGTATCAACAAGTTAGAGAGCCGAGAGCCCCTTCCCAAACCAGCCAAGTCGCTATTTATAAGCCACACACAAAAAACTAGCCGTTTGGACAAAACTGCGTACCGTCGGACTGTCCGACGGCCAGATCGTCGTACTAAACCCCACGGTCCGACGCTCTAGATTGACGCCACGTGTCCTCTGCCGTTTGAAGTCGACCGTTGAAACACAACGGCTATTTTCTCGCACCAAAACAATCGTCGAACGGAAGGGCGTCGGATCAAAAATCTCGGTCCGACGCTCTCAGCAGACCACCGTCGGACTAAAAACCGCGACAGTCCGACGCTTCCAGAGAGCTCCCCGAGCGCTGAATTCCGTCGGACGATAGTCCGACGCTCGCCTGAAGCATCTAGGCACTAGTGGTTTCGGTGATTAATGGCAACAAAACGGTTATTATGACTAACGTGTGTTTTGCAGGATAACCTAGAGGTTAGGTCATAATAACATGTAGGTTCAAGCCCCTAGCGATGTAAATCAATTCGGTTTTCAAAGGATGGAAGACAAGACGGTGATAGGCTAGTGCTAAGTGTCGTTTGAAGTTGAGAGACACTTGGCGTAGTCTTAGGTTTTGTTTTTCTCTTTGACCATACTATTAAGAGGGGTTTGGATGGGTAGCTTGACTTAGAGCAAGATTAGAGAGTGTAGATGTGATGCACACTTTGTAACACCCGAAAAATTGTATTCTTTTAAATAGTGGGAATTTATTTAATTATGCAATTAGTTGATCATTCCAATATAGGGAAATAATAATTTTTCTCAAATATAAAATCAAACCTAGGTCATACACATGTATGATGCATTCATGCTGGAGCATTTCTTCTTTGTACTGTTGTAGATTATTTGAATTTCTCAAATATTTCAAAACCCAATTTGAAAATCCTTTTAGGAAATGGAAAGGAAATAGAGCAGAGCCCTTCCCCTCTCCTTTCTGGCCCGAGCAGCAGTTTGGCCTGTTTTCCACTCCCTGGCCCCAGCAGATCCAGGTCGGATGGCCCGAGGACAGCTCGGCCGACCTGCTCCCTTCCTTTCCCCTTACCCCCTCTGACTGTCGAGCGGGACCCACAGGTCAGCCCTTCCTCTCCACCTCCCCCGCCGCGCGAACAGAGACGCCGCTGCCGTGTTCATCCACCGCGGCCGAACGCGCGCGAAGCGTCCCTCTGCCGTGACTGCCAACCCGACCCCAGCGCTCGGTGCTACCGACCTGTGGACCCACAGAACAGCCCCTCCCCTGTTTCCCTCTGCTGCTCGCCGAGAGTCCGACGCGGGCAAGAAAGAAACGGCCGAAGCCGAGTTCGTCGCCGCGCTGAGAGTCCGTAGCAGAGAAGAAACGGCCGAAGCCGATTTCTCCGCTCGCCGAGTTTGTTTCAATCTCCGAGATTGACGCCACACCTCGGGAGTATTTAAGTAGCACCACACCCCCCCGTAGCCGTCACCTAACCCTAGCCGCCTCTTCTCGCCGCCATTGCCGAGCTCCCGCGAGAACCGAGCAGCCGCCGCCGCGAGCAATTAGCTCGATTCGCCACCAATTCCCTCTCGGTAAGCCTTTGAGGAGCTTCGCTGTGATCTTGTGAAGTTCCCGAGCACTTTCCCCCTTCGATTTGTGCACTGACCGCCTCCGCCGCCGTTGCAGAGATCCACCGTCCGCCGGATCACGCCGCGAGCTATCACCGAGTCGATTTCCGACCTTCCCATCACCCTAGGTGAGCTTGCGACGCTCTTCCCGATCTATGGGTACCCTTCCCGACCTATTTCATGCACCGAAGGATGAGTTCTCCTTCTGCGGCGGCCCTCTGGCCATGACGCCGCCGTCGGCCTCTGTTTTCCGGCCGAGAGCACCGCCACCCCTCCTCTCTGTTAATCTGATCCGCCGATTTTGAATCGGACGGCTGAAGAGCAGCCCATACCGATTCGGCCGGCGTTGTTGCGAATAACCCCCTACAGTTTTTAATGCTTAGCCCGCAGCCCTTAGCGTATTCAGTAGATTACGTTTGAAGGCGTATTTATTTTCGGTATATATGAAAATGTGTTTTCAGATTTGAATTCAAAATTGTTTCATTTATAATTTCCACGTTTTAGTTCCGATTTGAACGATTCAAATTGCGTTAGATTCGTAATTCGATGATCTACCAGTTAGTAACACTGTTTCATATGTTATTAACTTTTAAAATTCGAGATTATATTTAATCTATTATTATTCTATTATAAATCTTGTAAAATTCATATCTTCCTCGTTTTAAATCCGATTTGCGCAAACTTGATATCGATGTGATCGTAGAAACGTGTAGATTTGTTTTATGACCTTTTCAATTTATTTTCTCTCTGTTGGTGTACTGTTCTAATGAAAACTCTTGTTTGAATGCATGATTGCCCCTGTATGCGTGTGTGTTGTTATGATGGATCGAGTATAGACGGTGAGCCATACGTGGGTGATCAAGATCAGTACTGCGACAACCCGGATCACCAGGAGTTTGCTGATCAAGGCAAGTATTAGCATGGATCATCCTTGTTGTCCTATCCACTAAATAAATAACTGCATTTGCATGTGTCTTCCTTGTTAACCATAGTTACTTCCTAGTTTTGTTATCCTGTTCCTTGCAACCTATGGGATTATGCATATGGTAATTGATGCCAATGCGTTATGGATATCATGATCATGTAAACTGATTAATTGAATATGCAATGAGGAATTAAAAGATGCCTTTTTAGCAACATGGAACTAGGGGATTGGGGCATAGTTGTGTGATGCACCATATCCTTCCCCCTTGGTAATGATCTGTCAGCAAAAGCTGGGACTTACAGTGCAACTATGAGGGCTAAATGGCTCTGGTTTTAGCTCAGTATGAGGACCTTATCTAGCTTGTTAGAGGTTACCGAAAGGCGCAAGAGGGGCTTGCCGACTCGGGTATAGTGCGGCCTCTGTCCATATGTGTATAACCTGCGTGACCTTGTGCCATATGGAAGGGGGCTCTACATCTGCTTGCCGAGGAAACCTCGCGGCCCTAACATGTTAGACGAACCTTTGAAAGGCTTCATAGTGAAACCCTGCTCTCTCTCACCTTGGTAGTGTTATGGGAGTAATTAACCCGAGCAAATGGGAATCACGGCTCATAGTGAAAGTGCACAACCTCTGCAGAGTGTAAAACTGGTATACTAGCCGCGCTCACGGTCACGAGTGGCCCGGAAAACTCACGGAGTAGTTATCTTTCAGGGTGATGTTTACTTGTTGCTTATCTATTTGTTGCTACTCATTAATTATGTTTGCTATGATCATGAGAATGGGCATATTAACTTGTTGCTATCCAACTGCATAAAAGATGATTAATTAAAAGCAACCTGCTGTTAAACTGTGTCAACCTTTTGAGCCTCATAAACCCATGCTAGTCTTGTTGAGTACGACATGTACTTACGCTTGTTTATTTTTCATTATTTGGTTAAAAAATCCCGGATGGGTAACAGATGGTGATAGTGATGAGGACTACCCAGAGGATTACTAGACTTGTGCTTCACCAGTCGACGTCCCTGTGCTATGGAGCTACCGCGAGAGTTATCTTTATTTTCCGCTGTGTAATGACTTTGATATTATTCGCTATGTATTAAACATTGGTTATGATACAATTTATGTAATTTGTTGGCTTATGTGTGTGACTGATCTCTGGGCGCACATAAGATTATGCATCCCATTTTATCCTTAAAATTGGGTGTGACACACTTGTCCAACATAGCTCTAGACAGCCCAGGGATACTCTTGAGAGAGAGGATCAAACTTCGTTTTAAAAAGTTTTTGATTCGGCGAAGTTTTGATCGAATTAGAGGCGTCGGACTCTACCTAGTATGGGCGTCGGACCAATAGCTAGAGTCCGACGACACGTGGCAGCCCCTGGACGAGTCTCAGCGTGCCAGGGAGCATTGGACCCTGGCTGGATGGTCGTCGGACCATTGGCCAGAGTCCGACGGTGCCTCTGGGTTTTGGGCGAGCGTCGGACCGTCGCGAGTGGGAGCGTCGGACTAATGTCTGTTAGCGTCCGATGCTTCCAGAGAGGTTCCCAGAGCGAGTTTGAGCGTCGGACTTGGTCCGACGGTGTGCGTCGGACCATTGCTCCGCGTACTAGCCGTTGAGAGGCACTGTGCCCGCAGTTCAGAAGCGTCAGACTGAGGAGCGTCGGACCATCGAGTTCGGTCCGACGCCCCTCTGTCACAGTTCTGGGCGCAGTGCTTGTGTGAGAGTCGGACCGTGGCAATTGGTCCCACGGTCGAGCCTCGGCAGAGTCCGACGGTTCGCAGGAAAGTGAGAAACGGCTAGTTTTGGAGAGGGTGAGTATTTATACTCCACCAAAGCCTCCATTCTACCTCTCTTGCCACTTCTAACAGTTGAAGGAACCCTTGTTGATCTTGTGAGAGAGCAAGAGCCCTAGGGAGACTAGTGTGAACTCCATTGCTTGTGAGCTTCTTCCCTAGAGAGATCAAGAGTGACTTGTGTGCATCCATCACCCTCTTTGGCCTTGTTCTTGGTCAAGTGAGAGTCTAGGCTTGTTACTCTTGGTGATCGGCATCACCTAGACGGTTTGGTGGCGATCGGTGGCTTGGTGACCGCTTGGAGAGCTTGTGGGCGGCCCAAGTCAAAGTTGTGAGCGGTTGTGGGCGATCCACCGCGCCGGAGTGGCAAAGGATCAGCCCGTAGAGAGCACTTGATCTTTGTGAAGATCAAGGGGGAGCTACACCCTTGCGCGGGTGCTCCAACGAGGACTAGTTGGGAGTGCCGACTCTCCGATACCTCGGGAAAAATCGGATTTGTCTTTCTAACCCTTTATATTCCCGCATTTCCTTTGTATTCTCTACTATCCTAGAGTAGTATACTTGTGATAGGACTTGGCTCTAGGTTGCATAACTTGTTTTAGGAATAGAATTGACACAAGCACTTGTGGGGTGACATTGGGCAAATTGCGATAGGTTAAATTGTGTTTCGAAAAATTTATTAGTCACCCAATTCACCCCCCCTCTTGGGCATCCTTGATCCTTTCAATTGGTATCAGAGCCTTGTTGCTCATTAATTTGGCTTAACCGCCAAGAGGAAGGATGTCCGATGGTCACGATGGTCCCCCTCCCATCTTTGACGGTAACGATTTTCCTTATTGGAAGATTCGTATGCAGGCATACCTTGAGGCGGTGGACCTTGGTGTTCACAAAGCTGCCACACAAGGGTACCCCACTCCCAAACCCGGCGCAACCCTCACACCCGTTGAGGAAGAGCACGAGAAGTGGAATGCTAAGGCTCGAAACATCATATTTAGAGGCCTTAGCAAAGAGGTGTTCAACCGTGTGAGGAACCACAAAAACGCCCATACACTATGGTCGGATATTTGTGCGCTCCATGAGGGAACTAAGAATGAGCGAGAGAAACGATATTATCTTATCATTGACAAGCTCAATTCTTTCAAAATGCTCTCCAATGAAAGTGCTAATGACATGTATTCTCACTTGAATATCATTGTAGAGGAAGTAAATGGCCTTGGACTCACTCAAATCTCACCAGCCGAGGTTGCAAGGAGAATCCTCAATGCTCTTCCAATTGAGAAGTATGGTCACATTGTAACCATACTTCATCAAACCGATCTCTCCAATGCAACCCCCACTCAAATATTGGGGAAGATCAATGCTCATGAAATGTATATGAAGATCACCGCTCAAGATAGCTCATTATCAAAGAAGGAAGAGAAGAAAGACTTGGCCCTCAAGGCCGACAAGAAAGGTAAAGCTCTAGCAAAGTACTCTTCGCTTAACTCCACAAGTGATGATGATGATGATGATGTGGAGATCGCTCTCATGGTGAGGAAGACCACCAAGATGCTCAAGAAGCTCAACAACAAGGGAATCAAATTTGACTCCAACAAGAAGAAGTTCTTCACTAGTAGCAAGAGAAAGCCCATCTCCGAGATGGATTGCTACAATTGTGGAGAGCTTGGGCATCTTGCTCATAAAATTCACATATGCCTAAGGCAAAATATTTGAAAAATTGAGGGTTTGAGAGAGGGAATCTCATACTAGTTCCAACTAGTGTTTATTTGACTCTTGTTGGGGTTGGAACTTAGTTGGAAAAAATCGGCGCGAAGAAATTTGGAAGAAAACAGGTTTTAGGGCGTCGGACCGAGGCGTCGGACGCTGATTTTCTCAGCGTCGGACCAATTTCCTCAGTCCGACGGTCCCTTTCCCTATTGACCGAGGCGTCGGACGCTGGTTTTCACAGCGTCGGACTTTCTGCCTCAGTCCGACGGTGGATGGCAAAGCCGAAGGAAGCGTCGGACGCATCATCGGACCGGGAAATTTCGAGCGTCGGACTATTGGATAAGAGTGTTCACGCCGTATAACACCTCTGGTGTTACGGTTAATTAAAACCTGCCATGTCATCATCTTTGCATGTAAATCATCCTGCATAAACTCATTAACAAAATTGATTTTGTTCCAACATGTGATTTTACATAAGTTCTTAAGAGTGATTTGTTATGTAAATGTTTGGGTTTTGTATGTTATTATCTAAATTGAATTGGGTAACAAAAAGAAAATCAATTCTAAACCTTTAAGCAGACCTAAAATCCTAAACCAAAAACTAAGCATAATTTGGTGTTGGGCCTTAAACAAAAGTTGTAAATCTTTAAAAGTTAAGCAACTTCTAATTTGGGAAATTTTGAAGTTATTAAAAATAATTTCAAATAAAATCTTAATTTAGGTTTTAAAGTTTAAACTTGAAATACGAGTTTAAAAACTAGTAGGAATCTGGCAATGGTCCTTTAATGAAAGTTTTAGCCCTTACAAAATGGAACAACTTTCATGTTTATAGATTTTAAAGTTTACTTGTAGAAATTTAAATTTAAAACCCAATTAGTGTTTGTTTAATAAAATATAAAATGCCATTTCAAAAATATCAAGAATTAGGGCAAACTACTTTAGTGAAAGTTGTAAGGCTTTTTAAATTGAATAACTTTGGTATTTGGGGATTTTGATGTTATGCAGTGAGATTTCAAAATAAACTCCAATGAGTGTTTTGAAATTTGAAATTTAAATGCTATGTCAAAAACTATGAAGAATCTGACAAAACTCCTTTAATAAAAGTTGTAGGATTCAACAAGTGGAACAACTTTCATATTTACAGATTTTCATGTTGTTGAGAAAAGTTTGGAGAATTTTATTGAATTGCAAATCAATTTCAAATTCAAGTTTTACCCCCTTTTAAATAGTTTCAAAACTAGGCAGAATTTGGACATGATTCAAAAAGCAAAGTTGAACTTCACAAAATTTTACACAACTTTTACTTTTGGAGATTTTACAGTTGCTACAGGAAATAGGGAGTAATTTAACAAAATAGCTTTTGACCCTACTGCTACAGTACCCTGGGGGGAGTCCCCTGTTTTTCTTCCCGGCCGTGCACGCGCGTGCGCGCGAGGCGCGCTGCCGCCGTCCGGCCGGCAGGCTCGCTGTCGACGTCGCGGCGTGGGTCGATGGGGGCCCCGGACGCGTCCTAAACCTGACCGCTTCGTTCCCTTCGGCTATAAAACCCCGTGCACGGCTCCTTCGCCATTTCTCCCGCCACCGTTCACCGGCGAGCTCGGTCTCGAGGTGAAATTCGTCATCCTTAAACCACTGCAAGCCTCTCCATCTTCCCGATTGATAACCCACTTCTTTGCGCATCGATTCCACCACTCGTCTCGTGCTCTGGTGCCTTGTTGGCCTCGGCACGCCATTGCCACCGTCGCGGTCGCGCAGAGCGCCGCTGTGGATCTCGCCGTCGCCACCAGCTCGTTGGGTGAGCTCTGGGACTTGAGATGGTGCGCATCAGTGTCTTCTCGACCGGTAGTTTCTCATGTGCGTGTTGGTTCGTTCTCTGTTCCTCTAGGTTTGCCGGGACGGGGACTCGCCGTCGTGTCCAAGCTGCCGCACCCGCCACCGCCGCCACGCTCGCCTTCATGCTCCGTCTCGGTCTCCACCAACTGTTGGGTTAGCTTCGTGGTGAGCCCCTCGTTCGATTCCGCGCCTAATCTCCCACTTTTCCAACTCACCCTCGCCGGAGTGTGCCACGCCGCCGCCGCCGAGCCGCCGCGAGCGCGGTCGTGTCCGCTCCGAGCATCAAACCTAGTCCTATCTTACATCGTTGGGTTCGGGGAAGAGTTTTAAGCATGGTGGTGTCTTCGGTTGGGTCTCCCGACTCGCCGGCGGCGAGAGCCGCGCCGGTCGTCGCGTGCGCGCGCGTGCTCGCGCCTGCGCGGGGTGGAAGAAAGGGCTGGCAGGCTGGCCCCGCCTGTCAGCGACTGGGAGAAGAGAGGGAGTGAGCGCGGGCGGTGCTGGGCCGATTTCCCCGAGCTGGGCCGGCTTCGGGCCATTTTTAGTCTTTCTATTTTCCAAGTGTTTTCAAATGCTTTTCTATTTTAATTTTAAAATGAATAGTGTTCTGTTTTGTTATTTTTGTATAATTATTTTTGAGTGTCCAAAAATAATGAAATTAATTTTGTGTGCTCTCCATTATGTGTAAAATTTTATAAAATGATTAGTTATGCATTTAGAACACTATCTAAAGTTATAAAAATTTCTAGATTAATTAATAAATGGATCTTTAATGAATTTCAATAATTTTTCTGTAGCTCCAAAAATCATAAACATTATTATGCTACTATTTTAGACTAAGACCTTTATGCTAATAAAGTTTTGGCTCAAGTGGAATTAATTTAATTACTAGTTAATTAAAATAGGGTTAATAATTAATAAAATAATTAGAAATGAAATTAACCCTAGGGCTTGTGTGACTTTATGATTGATTGTGGTTCTAGGTCCAAACCCCTATGACCTCGAACACCATAGCCTAGTATAGTTATGCCTAGCTTGTATAGAGAGTCATGCTCAAGGTTAGGATTTGTTTGTTGTTATTTTCATGCACCGTCATTTCATGTGCATCGCATTCATGCATTCATTATGCACACGTGTAGTGATCGCGAATCCGGAGGTGCCAGTGGAGGTGACTACTGAGGAACCACTCCAGAGTCCGTGCAAGGTTTTGTCGTCAAGCAACAGGCAAGCCCCGGTGCATTTGCCCCTCCTTGTTATTTAAAAATATTTATCACTTGAGTTAATCTACTGCATTAGGTTAATAGGAGTTGAGTGATAACCTATTGATGCATTACCTTTCCTTGACCACATATTATACCTAAGACCCTGGTTTAGTTAAAGTATTGAAAAATGCTTAGTCATGCTTAATGATAGAGTTGCAAAAATGCTATTTTGAAAACTGTGATGATATGGAACAAATGAATCATTTTATGGGATTGGTATTGTCCTCGTTTGGTGATGGTGTACTTGGCCAGTCCATTATCATCAACATGGATGGGTTTTCCCGTTTGGTTGGCCAACTGCTTGGGTTAGAGTCCCAACTTTCGTCGCCATCGGGAAAGGGATGTGAAAACCGGGTAGTTACCAGTGTACTTGGGTTAGAGTCCCAATGCATGGTTTCTAACGGAAAAAAATTAGGGACCATTCGTTGTCGGCCTGCTGTGATCATGACTTTGCAACTAGCCACATACTACGGAAAGCCTCTGACTCCGGTGGCTCTACTGCTGGAACCGACAACCACGCACTGGGAGTGGAGAGATGGCGAGAGTAGCGTGTACCCTCGTGGCCGTCGTGCCTGGAGACTAGAGGGGTACTGTGCTCTCGGGTGGCGCAGGACCGGTTCCGGGGTATGAAAAGCCGTGGTAGGCGGGGTTGGCATATGCAAGCTTAAGTGCTACATATGCAATGTGGATAGGGATCCCCAGCTGGGTACTTCTGGATTCGAATCGACGTTGCTCCTCGGTTAATGGAGACATGATCCTCACACTTACAGCGAAGAGTGGTTCGGAACTAGGATGTTTTTGAATGGACGAAGTAAATGAAAGAATGTTGATATATGAGAAGGAACTTGGAGATATGGTTACCGATTAATAATATTATTGAGACAAAATACTGAAATAGGATTAGTATTGCTTTCCCGCAAAATCCTTTGACTCTTGCTAAGCCTTACCTTGACTCCCCCTCAGCCTGCATTCCTGAGTCTAATTTTACACCTTTAGTCGGGTAAGTCTTGCGGAGTACCCCATGTACTCAGGGTTTGTTAACCCCTGTTGCAGGTAAACTGAGAAAACAGGTCTACGAAGGATCGTGTCGGTCATTGGTTCGTACATGAATGAAGATGTGTTTATAATGAAACCCTTGGGCAGGGTGTTTAGTTGTATACAGCTACTCCACTGCGAAACTCTGGTTTGGGATAATGTAATTGTAATCTATGTTTAAGTAATACTTCCGCACTCTTTACTCTGATTCAAATTATTTGTGTAAACTGTTGTAATACTTGCAAGGTCTTTACAATGAGATCCTCGGGGAAATTAGGGTTTCCTATGAAACCCGACGGGCCACCTAAGTCAAAGGGAACTCGTGCAGACTAGTCAACGGTCCTTAGGGACGATGACGTGGCACGTGGGCCCTATGATTAAGGCGGTTCCGTCACAGGTGGTATCAGAGCATTTCATTGTAAGGTACTTGCAGTATTACTTTACAAAGACTTCAAAAGGATTTCGAATGAATAAAATTGATGGGGTAGTTTGGTCCGAGTTGTTTCCGAACTTTCCTCATTCATTCTATAGTATCTTTCCTCGATTACTTCTATAGATCTATAGTTAGGTTTTGAGCTTAGTAGTGGATTAGCACCTTAAGTATGCCCTATGTTTGAAAACGTTGAGTGCATGTCACTCTAATAATTAAAGTTAATCGGTATATTACGTATATGTCAGGGTATCCTGGCTTGCGTTGGAACGCTCATGCATCATGACATTACAACTATTAGTAATACCCCCGATATAAATTAAATCTCTACTTTCTAAAATAAAGCATGTTTCCAAATGTATATTTTGTTAAAAACAAATTCTTACCTTTCTTTTCAATAGATGGATCCCCAAGACCCTACCACTGGAATTGACGAATGTCTGGCTATGTTCGGAACTCCTACGGTGTTGTGGCAGTTACTTCAGGAAGTAGGCTACTCGAAACCACCAAAGTATCGTTGGTCCCGTACTGTTGTCCTTGGTCGGCCGTGGTACGAAGTGTCACTTCGGATCCCAGCTTGTACCACCGCTCCGTTTTGGCCAGCTTGGGAAGCACAGGCAGAAGGTATGAGTCCTTGGGAAGGAGCTCAGGCTACAGCATTGGAAGTCCTGAGAAAGATCTACTTCAGGTGTCAGAAGGAAGTCAGGGTTTCTACTCTGATAATGTTTCCGTCAGAAGTCCCAGGGAATTGGGATGGTCTTCAACGACAAGCTAAGCAATTGGAAGAAAAGTCTGATCAGCAGGATCCCATATTGGTAGCCACTACTCGAGCTATGCTAGCTGTCCTTAACCTCCATCTAACCCGTGAGCAAGGACGCGAGGAGTGGCAGGAACTTTACTCCGAGTGTTATGAAGCACTCAAGAGTACCGAACTCAAAAATAAGAAGGCAAATAAGAAAGCCTTAAAGTGGCAAGAGGCTGCTCAGATCAGTGATGTGGAAAAGATCGGTTTGGACGTCCAGGTGGAAGCACTCGAAGCACAGCGACAAGTAGACCAGCACCGCATAGAAGAACTAGAGAGTCTGGTGGATAGTCTTCACCTTCAGACAGGACTTCTCATCCAGCAGCGCGAAGAAGCTCATTCTTATGCCGTAATGGCAAGAGAATGTCTTAGAGAGACCGTTGGATATCTGCAGCATCAGGATGCGATGTTTTGGGGCCTGCATAATACCTATCAGCAACAACTTCAGGCAGCCCATCAGAACATTGCTGATCTGCAACGAGAAGTGCAAATGCTCCATGCCATGAACGATCCAATTCCAGATATAGAGGTTCCAGCAGCTGACCATCAGGAATTGTCTGGTTCAGCAGAGAATGCCGATGAAGAGTTTGAGGAAGTAGCTAGTGACTCAGAATCAGAAGTAGTGAGTGGTCGAGTCGATTAGTATATGAAGCTAAGTAGTCTCCTAGACCCAGTGTCAGATCAGGTCAAGTCTGAGGTTAAGTGTCCTGGTAATCCAAAACCCTGTGTCGGTAGAGAAACTGGTGTAATGGTAGTTCCATAAGTTGGAGTAAGTCGACCTAAACTAGTAGTCAAGGTGAACTAATGTGTAAACCTCGGATAATCCTATGTCATCGGCCAGATCATTTTATACTTAAGTTTATGAGTGTTACGTGTGTTCAACAGTTGGTCAATTTTGTTATAGGACTAGGTTTTGCCATCATCGCTAAACTTCGCTCCATAAGTTTCTAGTCCTTGGGAAACTCCTGGATGCACTCATTTACTGTTTCAAATCGACACAAAACTTTGGCTAATCCTTGATTTAATAAATCCATTGATGTAAAAAAAAAAAAAATTTATCTTCTCTTTTCAAAACATTGCTATTTCTTTGAAAGCTATTGTAATTGTAGTCTATGGGATATCGTGCTCCAAGACCGTGACACAGCGTCGAAATCTGGGGTCTCCTATGCATCACGACCATGGGAAATTACTGCCGGACGTTCGCTGTTGTCAAGGTTGATGGTCATGATCCTAGCCTGCAATTAATGTGCTTTCACTCCTTTTTTTTCAAATATCTTTTACAAGAATTCGTATCCATATTTCTTCATGAGTTTCAAAATCCTTTTGCTCTTTATAACTATATCAAAACTCACTTTGAGAATCCACATCTGATCTCTCCGAATTCTTAAGATCCTTTGTCTTTGCAATCATCTTAATTTCATCTGATAGAATAACAGGAACCAATTTGGAAAAGATACCTAAGATCCAATCACTTGGAAGTGGTATCTGTGATCCGCTGAAGATTCCATGTTGT
The DNA here is from genome assembly GCA_038502445.1 of Eremochloa ophiuroides. Taxonomy (NCBI): domain Eukaryota; kingdom Viridiplantae; phylum Streptophyta; class Magnoliopsida; order Poales; family Poaceae; genus Eremochloa; species Eremochloa ophiuroides. Next base: position 68,618,410 of record JAHLJS010000002.1, read on the forward strand.
TTTATCGATTCTTGGTTATTTATAAATATCTTGACATCTATTTTGAAAATTCACTTCGACGAAAACTTTATGATGCACTTAAATTCGCCTACAGACTCAGGATGAAAACCTAGCACTAGACCATGACTTTTATCTGCATACGTGTCATGCCTTGATCCGACACGTATCTCTCATTTAAATCCAACACGTTATTCCAGAATCGTTATGCCCATAGTGATGTCATGACCTGCGACCACGGTACTGCGTCGAAACCTAGGGTCTCTCACGTGCCATGGCCACGCCGAGATTCCGCTAGGCACGCGTAAGTATCAAGGTCTAGGGCTGTGACATACTGTAGCTTCGCACCCTATAAAGTTTCCTTGTCTGCACTATATGTAGAAACAAATTCATCTTGCTATGATGTAACATGATCTGCGGCTGCGATACAATATAGCAACCTGGGATCTCCTGTGACTCACAATCACATGAGATTCTGATGGGTATATGCTCGTATCAAGGTCTGTGGTCATTGTACATCATAGATACAGTCGATTTATTTTTCTCTTTTACCGAGGTTACTTTGATTGTGTTCTATGATGGTGTCTCGACCCGCGACTATGGTGCCGTGTCAAAACTTGGAATCTTCTGTGAACTCCAGTCACATAAGACCCTACCAGGGTACACACTGGTATCGTAGTCGGCACTCCTGAATCATCGTAGCTCGCAATTAATGTGCCTCACTCTCCTTGAAACCCACCCTTAAAAGATATTCCTCGCAAGGGTTGTATTTCGAAGAAATAAGGTTTCAAGTTTTTAGTGTTGAGAAACAACTGATTAGGTCAAATAAGAATCTTCCTCATAACAGGAAGAAAGAGAAGTGTGGACTAGTAGCTTATCAACTCAAGTGTCTGAACACTTGTCAGCTGCATAGGCTGTATTTCATGTGACACCACTCGAGGAGTAACTTCAAGTGTCAAATCGGGTTATTGATTTGGTAGGAGTGGAATTGGACTAGATCTGACGCACTCCGAATACTCGGTGTGGGTCATAAACCAATAAGAGATCGTGTTACTCAAAGGACTTCAACAGGATGAAGCACAAGTATGTTGGAATCAGTCTTCAGAAGAAAAAAAAAAGTTACCCGAGAGACCAGAGAATTTCTCACCTAAAAACATTCTTAAGTTCTTAGCTCATCATTAAAAATAATTTACCCCTTTCAAGTCCTACAAAGTGTAAGATCCCTACTTGCTCTACAGTCAAGATTTGAAAAGTATTTTCTTGACACATTTTCTTTTCCATTACTTAACCTAAGGCTCTAGCCGTTTCTAAAATCTCGGGACGAGATTTTTTTAGGGGGAAAGGCTATAACACCTCTGGTGTTACGGTTAATTAAAACCTGCCATGTCATCATTATTGCATGTAAATCATCCTGCATAAACTCATTAACAAAATTGATTTTGTTCCAACATGTGATTTTACATAAGTTCTTAAGAGTGATTTGTTATGTAAATGTTTGGGTTTTGTATGTTATTATCTAAATTGAATTGGGTAACAAAAAGAAAATCAATTATAAACCTTTAAGCAGACCTAAAATCCTAAACCAAAAACTAAGCATAATTTAGTGTTGGGCCTTAAACAAAAGTTGTAAATCTTTAAAAGTTAAGCAACTTCTAATTTGGGAAATTTTGAAGTTATTAAAAATAATTTCAAATAAAATCTTAATTTAGGTTTTAAAGTTTAAACTTGAAATACGAGTTCAAAAACTAGTAGGAATCTGGCGATGGTCCTTTAATGAAAGTTTTAGCCCTTACAAAATGGAACAACTTTCATGTTTATAGATTTTAAAGTTTACTTGTAGAAATTTAAATTTAAAACCCAATTAGTGTTTGTTTAATAAAATATAAAATGCCATTTCAAAAATATCAAGAATTAGGGCAAACTACTTTAGTGAAAGTTGTAAGGCTTTTTAAATTGAATAACTTTGGTATTTGGGGATTTTGATGTTATGCAGTGAGATTTCAAAATAAACTCCAATGAGTGTTTTGAAATTTGAAATTTAAATGCTATGTCAAAAACTATGAAGAATCTGACAAAACTCCTTTAATAAAAGTTGTAGGATTCAACAAGTGGAACAACTTTCATATTTACAGATTTTCATGTTGTTGAGAAAAGTTTGGAGAATTTTATTGAATTGCAAATCAATTTCAAATTCAAGTTTTACCCCCTTTTAAATAGTTTCAAAACTAGGCAGAATTTGGACATGATTCAAAAAGCAAAGTTGAACTTCACAAAATTTTACACAACTTTTACTTTTGGAGATTTTACAGTTGCTACAGGAAATAGGGAGTAATTTAACAAAATAGCTTTTGACCCTACTGCTACAGTACCCTGGGGGGGTCCCCTGTTTTTCTTCCCGGCCGTGCACGCGCGTGCGCGCGAGGCGCGCTGCCGCCGTCCGGCCGGCAGGCTCGCTGTCGACGTCGCGGCGTGGGTCGATGGGGGCCCCGGACGCGTCCCAAACCTGACCGCTTCGTTCCCTTCGGCTATAAAACCCCGTGCACGGCTCCTTCGCCATTTCTCCCGCCACCGTTCACCGGCGAGCTCGGTCTCGAGGTGAAATTCGTCATCCTTAAACCACTGCAAGCCTCTCCATCTTCCCGATTGATAACCCACTTCTTTGCGCATCGATTCCACCACTCGTCTCGTGCTCTGGTGCCTTGTTGGCCTCGGCACGCCATTGCCACCGTCGCGGTCGCGCAGAGCGCCGCCGTGGATCTCGCCGTCGCCACCAGCTCGTTGGGTGAGCTCTGGGACTTGAGATGGTGCGCATCAGTGTCTTCTCGACCGGTAGTTTCTCATGTGCGTGTTGGTTCGTTCTCTGTTCCTCTAGGTTTGCCGGGACGGGGACTCGCCGTCGTGTCCAAGCTGCCGCACCCGCCACCGCCGCCACGCTCGCCTTCACGCTCCGTCTCGGTCTCCACCAACTGTTGGGTTAGCTTCGTGGTGAGCCCCTCGTTCGATTCCGCGCCTAATCTCCCACTTTTCCAACTCACCCTCGCCGGAGTGTGCCACGCCGCCGCCGCCGAGCCGCCGCGAGCGCGGTCGTGTCCGCTCCGAGCATCAAACCTAGTCCTATCTTACATCGTTGGGTTCGGGGAAGAGTTTTAAGCATGGTGGTGTCTTCGGTTGGGTCTCCCGACTCGCCGGCGGCGAGAGCCGCGCCGGTCGTCGCGTGCGCGCGCGTGCTCGCGCCTGCGCGGGGTGGAAGAAAGGGCTGGCAGGCTGGCCCCGCCTGTCAGCGACTGGGAGAAGAGAGGGAGTGAGCGCGGGCGGTGCTGGGCCGATTTCCCCGAGCTGGGCCGGCTTCGGGCCATTTTTAGTCTTTCTATTTTCCAAGTGTTTTCAAATGCTTTTCTATTTTAATTTTAAAATGAATAGTGTTCTGTTTTGTTATTTTTGTATAATTATTTTTGAGTGTCCAAAAATAATGAAATTAATTTTGTGTGCTCTCCATTATGTGTAAAATTTTATAAAATGATTAGTTATGCATTTAGAACACTATCTAAAGTTATAAAAATTTCTAGATTAATTAATAAATGGATCTTTAATGAATTTCAATAATTTTTCTGTAGCTCCAAAAATCATAAACATTATTATGCTACTATTTTAGACTAAGACCTTTATGCTAATAAAGTTTTGGCTCAAGTGGAATTAATTTAATTACTAGTTAATTAAAATAGGGTTAATAATTAATAAAATAATTAGAAATGAAATTAACCCTAGGGCTTGTGTGACTTTATGATTGATTGTGGTTCTAGGTCCAAACCCCTATGACCTCGAACACCATAGCCTAGTATAGTTATGCCTAGCTTGTATAGAGAGTCATGCTCAAGGTTAGGATTTGTTTGTTGTTATTTTCATGCACCGTCATTTCATGTGCATCGCATTCATGCATTCATTATGCACACGTGTAGTGATCGCGAATCCGGAGGTGCCAGTGGAGGTGACTACTGAGGAACCACTCCAGAGTCCGTGCAAGGTTTTGTCGTCAAGCAACAGGCAAGCCCCGGTGCATTTGCCCCTCCTTGTTATTTAAAAATATTTATCACTTGAGTTAATCTACTGCATTAGGTTAATAGGAGTTGAGTGATAACCTATTGATGCATTACCTTTCCTTGACCACATATTATACCTAAGACCCTGGTTTAGTTAAAGTATTGAAAAATGCTTAGTCATGCTTAATGATAGAGTTGCAAAAATGCTATTTTGAAAACTGTGATGATATGGAACAAATGAATCATTTTATGGGATTGGTATTGTCCTCGTTTGGTGATGGTGTACTTGGCCAGTCCATTATCATCAACATGGATGGGTTTTCCCGTTTGGTTGGCCAACTGCTTGGGTTAGAGTCCCAACTTTCGTCGCCATCGGGAAAGGGATGTGAAAACCGGGTAGTTACCAGTGTACTTGGGTTAGAGTCCCAATGCATGGTTTCTAACGGAAAAAAATTAGGGACCATTCGTTGTCGGCCTGCTGTGATCATGACTTTGCAACTAGCCACATACTACGGAAAGCCTCTGACTCCGGTGGCTCTACTGCTGGAACCGACAACCACGCACTGGGAGTGGAGAGATGGCGAGAGTAGCGTGTACCCTCGTGGCCGTCGTGCCTGGAGACTAGAGGGGTACTGTGCTCTCGGGTGGCGCAGGACCGGTTCCGGGGTATGAAAAGCCGTGGTAGGCGGGGTTGGCATATGCAAGCTTAAGTGCTACATATGCAATGTGGATAGGGATCCCCAGCTGGGTACTTCTGGATTCGAATCGACGTTGCTCCTCGGTTAATGGAGACATGATCCTCACACTTACAGCGAAGAGTGGTTCGGAACTAGGATGTTTTTGAATGGACGAAGTAAATGAAAGAATGTTGATATATGAGAAGGAACTTGGAGATATGGTTACCGATTAATAATATTATTGAGACAAAATACTGAAATAGGATTAGTATTGCTTTCCCGCAAAATCCTTTGACTCTTGCTAAGCCTTACCTTGACTCCCCCTCAGCCTGCATTCCTGAGTCTAATTTTACACCTTTAGTCGGGTAAGTCTTGCGGAGTACCCCATGTACTCAGGGTTTGTTAACCCCTGTTGCAGGTAAACTGAGAAAACAGGTCTACGAAGGATCGTGCCGGTCATTGGTTCGTACATGAATGAAGATGTGTTTATAATGAAACCCTTGGGCAGGGTGTTTAGTTGTATACAGCTACTCCACTGCTAAACTCTGGTTTGGGATAATGTAATTGTAATCTATGTTTAAGTAATACTTCCGCACTCTTTACTCTGATTCAAATTATTTGTGTAAACTGTTGTAATACTTGCAAGGTCTTTACAATGAGATCCTCGGGGAAATTAGGGTTTCCTATGAAACCCGACGGGCCACCTAAGTCAAAGGGAACTCGTGCAGACTAGTCAACGGTCCTTAGGGACGATGACGTGGCACGTGGGCCCTATGATTAAGGCGGTTCCGTCACACGCCGTGTCGCGCCGCGTTCACGCCGCGTTCACGGCGTCGGACCGAAAGTGTTGGTCCGACGAGGAGCGTCGGACTAAGTCCGACGGCCGCTGGAGCTTACTGGAAGCGTCGGACTCTGCGGAGTATTGGTCCGACGCTTGCACAGTAAGGGTCCTACGGTCGGTTCGAAGGCGCGCGTCAGCCTTTTTCTTTCTCTGTCACGTGGGCCCCGCTGTCAGCTCGCTCTCGTCTTCATCTCGTGCCAATCGAGCCAGCAGCGCCGCCGCCCGTACGACCTCGCCCAAACCCTAACCGCCGCCGCGCCGCGCCCTAGACCTCCGCCGCCAGCTCGCCCGCGCCCTCGCCGCCGGCCGTGAGCGCCTTCCCTTGCGTGCGGGCCTCTTCTCCCTTCTCCTGCGCGCGCGTCCGCACCCTACTGCAGCCGAGCAGCGCCGCCGAGCAGCACCACCGCCGCCGTGTTCCTTGCCGCCGTTGAGCTTTTTCACCGCGGCCCAAGGTCTCCCCGTCGTCGAGCTCTTCATTCACTTCACTCCTTAGCTGCTCCATTGGTGATCCTTTGGAGCGTGGCTCTGCTCTCGGCCTTCTAGGGTTCGTGGTGGTGATTCTCACCTTGTGGTAATCCTCCTTTGCCTCCACACCTAGTTTCCTCCCTATTCATTGCATATCCATGTCAGTTGCTCTAGTCATTGACTTGAGCCCTATGTCATGCAGTGATTCTCCTTGACCCTGTGGTGCCCCGTTCGACAGTGATTCTCTCCTCTTCGCAGGTCTTTTCTCAGGTTGCTTTGCTTCTCCGCTCTTATCCTATATGCTTGCTTCCATAGGTTCTCTCATCTCTAGCTTATATATGCTTATGTAAACCTTGTCTATCTCTCTCTTGCAGCTGTCGTGGTCAGAGTGTGTGGCAGTGCATCAATGAATCCGGGGCCAAGCCCGCGGATACGGAACGAGGCCAAGCCTCTGAGTGTCAGCGGCAATTGTCAGTTACTGAGAGGCAGTGACAATTGGCAGAGATGGTGAGGTGCAAGCAGGTCAGCCGCAGTGAGGGAGGCACAGGTGGAGATGAGAGGCCTCCTCCTCGTCCACCTTTGGACAAGGGGAAGGCCCCTCTCATCGAGAGCAGCAAGAAAAGAAAGAGGCTTTCAGCAGAGCAGAGGCAGGCCATCTGGGTAGCACAGGCCGCAGAGGAGGCAGAGCATGGCAGGGGTATACACATTGGAGGCATCTCTGTCAGTTTGTCGGGCAGAGATGAGACCGAGGAGCAGCCCCAGCCTCAGAGACAGCCGGAGACTGAGTCAGCATAGCTAGTGGTGGCACAGCCGAGGCAGCTAGAGCAGCAGGAGGCAGCTACTCAGGGGGAGCAGGCCCAGGCTCCACCTCTTCGTCGCTCGGGCCGCACTCGACCTTCGGTGCCACCCCAGCCCGCTGGTCAGAGGCGCGGCCACCGAGTCCCCAGGGTGCCTGCTCCCTCCGAGCCTCAGCCGATGCCTGAGCCGGATGTTCACATGGACTTGCAGAGGATCTCTGCAGCCCGAGTCAGAGAGCTCCGGCTGACGTCGCTTGCCAGCTGGTTTCCAGATCAGAGAGATCCCAGAGCTTCTGAGGGCTGGTACACTACTCTTCACGAGGATTTCTTCACCGCCCTCATGGCCACAGGAGTTGGACTGCGACAGCACAGAGTGTGTCCCCTAGAGGACATAGTCCAGGCAGCAGGAGAGGAGATCAGGCCATATTTGACATACCTGCCTGGACTTGCGGAGCTTCTTGGCCGATCAGGCCGATACGTGGAGTCGTGGGTCCGAGAGTTCTATGCTTCACTATGGATAGACCCCGACCACGAGTACCTGCAGTACACCTTCGGGGGAGAGCCATACCGGCTCTACGCGAAGGCTCTGCGAGAGCTGCTTGGAGTGCCAGAGTCAGCTACCAGGTTGCACAGCATTTGATATGCCACGACAGACCCGCCGAGGAGGGCTCACGGAGGACTGGCACCTAGTACTGCTCATATAGCAGCATGCTTTCGACCACCGTTCGGAGACGGCTCCCGCAGGACACCTTCGGAGCTTCGTCCCATCGTTCGTCTCTTGAACGACGTGATGAGGCGTACTCTTTTACCGCGGGAGGGGTACAAGGAGGGTTTGACACACTTACAGCTATGGCTCCTTAGTGCCCTGGTCCAGCAGTCCGAGTTTGACGTTGCTGATTTAATTATCAGTGAGATGGAGGACACCATAGCAGAGGGCATCAGGTCTAGGCGACAGCTCCCCTACGCTCATTGGATCTCACACATCCTTGAGCGGAGGTTGCACCGGATTTGGACAGGTATCTCCCGTGAGTTGCGCCAGACTGAGACAGAGTTTCCAGTATATCGGATGACCTCTCTGATTGACGGACGCCGTGGCAGCAGAGCTTTACACAGAGTACAGCGCCGTCAGACTTCAGGGGCAGATATGGCAGAGGTACAGCAGCAGGACAAGGCTATGAGGCACGTTGCCCATAGCGAGCTTGAGCAGTTACTAGCAGACGACGACCCCGTCGACACCTCCTCGTCCAGCTCTGACAGGGACTACCGGGTCATCCCTTCACGTCCACGAGCTCACGACTCGGAGGCCGGTGGGTCCAGCTCCGCTCCTCAGACTTCACAGACAGATCCTGCGCTGCTTGCTATTCTTCAGACTTTACAACAGACTCAGCAGAGATAGGCAGAGGAGCAGTCCCAGTTTGCCAGGGAGCAGGCTGCAGCTCTCACTCAGATTCAGCTCAGGCAGGATCAGTTCCAGCAGCAGATGCTCCAGATACAGCTCTAGAGCCAGCAGATACAGCTACAGACCTTTGGGTTTATGGAGCACATCATCAGACACACCGGAGCCTCGCCGTACCTAGCCACCGCCTCTCCAGTCCAGCAGGTCGGACCGGCAGCCACTGCAGCCCAAGTGACTCCAGCGATACAGTCCGGTGGACTTCAGAGTCAGGGCACAGCTTCACTCCAGAGTCAGTTTGTCATGCCGACTCAGCAGACTCAGCAGTGGTTTGCCACGCCAGGCACTCAGGGGTTCACTCCGATCCACACCGGTTTCACACCTGACTTAGGTGGCCCCTCAGTGTCCAGGAGCTTGGGTGCTACCTTCAGTGAGATCACAGGCATACCCACACCTCCTGAGTTCAGATTGCCTGTTACGACCACCACAGCTCCACCTGCGACTGGGACTACAGAGACGCTACCGTCGTCAGTCGCCTCCTCAGAGCCTCTCCCGACTTCAGCAGGGCCTGCGACAGTAGTAGTCACAGCAGCAGCCACAGAGACAGCTGAGCAGACCCGGACCACTTTACCTTCCCGTGCTCCGACAGAGGGTCAGGCTGTTCAGAGCTCCGAGTCCGAGGAAGACCCCTCTCAGTTTGAGCTTCAACCTCACTCCTCCGACAGCGACGCTGCAGCTTCTTCTCCTCCTCCTGAGTCTTAGGTCTTTGGTGCTTGATGCCAAAGGGGGAGAGAGCATAGATTTAGGGGGAGCGCGTGAGAGGGTTTTGGTTCTTTTATTATTTTGGATGTGACATTATCATGCATCATGTTTATTTTCATGTTTGAGACTTGCTTGTGACATGTGTTTGAGCTTCATGATTATTTATATATTGTGTCACTTGATTCATTTTTGGTTACGCTCTTGTCTTAGTTTCCGCACTTCTCTCCGATCTTGAGCGTATTGTTTGGTACTTATGCTTATTTCATATCTTATTTGTACCTTGTGCTCTTGATTTGTATAAGCATGCCTAACCTTTTTGCTCTTATTGTCACATGCTTATATGAATCAAACCTTTAAAAACCTCATTCTTTCTAAATCTATTTGAGGTTGTTGTCATCAATCACCAAAAAGGGGGAGATTGAAGCATCTAGGCCCTAGTGGTTTCGGTGATTAATGACAACAAGACGGTTATTATGACTAACGTGTGTTTTGCAGGATAACCTAGAGGTTAGGTCATAATAACATGTAGGTTTAAGGCCCTAGCGATGGAAATCAATTCGATTTTCAAAGGATGGAAGACAAGACGGTGATAGGCTAGTGCTAAGTGTCGTTTGAAGTTGAGAGACACTTGGCGTAGTCTTAGGTTTTGTTTTTCTCTTTGACCGTACTATTAAGAGGGGTTTGGATGGGTAACTTGACTTAGAGCAAGATTAGAGAGTGTAGATGTGATGCACACTTGTCCAACATAGCTCTAGACAGCCCAGGGATACTCTTGAGAGAGAGAGAGGATCAAACTTCGTTTTGAAAAGTTTTCGATTCGACGAAGTTTTGATCGAATTAGAGGCGTCGGGCTCTACCTAGTATGGGCGTCGGACCAATAGCTAGAGTCTGACGACACGTGGCAGCCCCTGGACGAGTCTCAGCGTGCCAGGGAGCGTTGGACCCTGGCTGGATGGTCGTCGGACCATTGGCCAGAGTCCGACGGTGCCTCTGGGTTTTGGGCGAGCGTCGGACCGTCGCGAGTGGGAGCGTCGGACTAATGTCTGTTAGCGTCCGACGCTTCCAGAGAGGTTCCCAGAGCGAGTTTGAGCGTCGGACTTGGTCCGATGGTGTGCGTCGGACCATTGCTCCGCGTACTAGCCGTTGAGAGATACTGTGCCCGCAGTTCAGAAGCGTCGGACTGAGGAGCGTCGGACCATCGAGTTCGGTCCGACGCCCCTCTGCCACAGTTCTAGGCGTAGTGCTTGTGTGAGAGTCAGACCGTGGTGATTGGTCCGACGGTCGAGCCTCGGCAGAGTCCGACGGTTCGCAGAAAAGTGAGAAACGGCTAGTTTTGGAGAGGGTGAGTATTTATACTCCACCAAAGCCTCCATTCTACCTCTCTTGCCACTTCTAACAGTTGAAGGAACCCTTGTTGATCTTGTGAGAGAGCAAGAGCCCTAGGGAGACAAGTGTGAACTCCATTGCTTGTGAGCTTCTTCCCTAGAGAGATCAAGAGTGACTTGTGTGCATCCATCACCCTCTTTGGCCTTGTTCTTGGTCAAGTGAGAGTCTAGGTTTGTTACTCTTGGTGATCGGCATCACCTAGACGGTTTGGTGGCGATCGGTGGCTTGGTGACCGCTTGGAGAGCTTGTGGGCGGCCCAAGTCAAAGTTGTGAGCGGTTGTGGGCGATCCACCGCGCCGGAGTGGTAAAGGATCAGCCCGTAGAGAGCACTTGATCTTTGCGAAGATCAAGGGGGAGCTACACCCTTGCGCGGGTGCTCTAACGAGGACTAGTGGGGAGTGTCGACTCTCCGATACCTCGGGAAAAATCGGATTTGTCTTTCTAACCCTTTACATTCCCGCATTTCCGTTGTGTTCTCTACTTTCCTAGAGTAGTATACTTGTGATAGGACTTGGCTCTAGCTTGCATAACTTGTTTTAGGAATAGAATTGACACAAGCACTTATGGGGTGACATTGGGCAAATTGCGATAGGTTGAATTATGTTTCAAAAAATTTATTAGTTGCCCAATTCACCCCCCTCTTGGGCATCCTTGATCCTTTCATCGCCATCGGACCAAACAGAACAGTCCGATGCCCTCTGAGATCTCCACGTGTCAGCTCTCGCTCGTTCAGCACCATCAGACCCTGAGGCTAATGGTCCGACGCTCAGAAACTGAGCGTCCGACGCTCTAAGCAGGGTTAGCCGTCAGACCGAAGACAATGGTCCGACGCTCAGGCGAAGCTAGGGTCCGACGCTCTGTTTTCTCAGGATTTTCACTCAAACCTTTCACCCTTTGTTCCCAAGTGCTAACACCAAGAGTTCTACACCTTGTGCACTTGTGTTAGCCTTTTAAAAGAGTTTTCCAAGGGTTTGTTAGTTAGCCACTAGATCTAAATGCAATGCATGATCCAAACATCTAATGGCACTTGATAACCGTGTTAACCATGGAATTACTCCCCTCTTTATAGTACAACTATCTATCCTAAATGTGGACACACTCTCTATAGTGTCTCGTCCACCAAAATGGAAAAAGCCTATTGATATACCTTTGCCTTGAGCTCAATCCAAATCACCAAGTGTTGGAGTTCTTGATCTTCACTTTGATGGGCTTACTCCAAGTCTTTGGATGCCTTCATTACCTCCACACTTGATCCTCTAACCATCTTGTAATCAAACACTTAGGCACAATGGTTAGATACTTTGGTGTCATCGATTAGCCAAAACCAAACATAGAGCTTTCAACGTGTCGGCTCCCGCCTCACCTGTACCTCAGCGACCATCTTGCTAATTAGAGTAAGAGGTTCGTGCTCTTCTTTTTGTTCTAGCATTCGTAAGTAAGATTACTTTGTTGTTATTTTCTTATGGGTTCATCATTCGTCTTAGATGAACGCTATAGTAGAGGACTCCTGATGAAGACGGAAGTTCCTGGCCGACGTTAGAGTAGTAGCTAGTTTTGTAGACGCGGAGTTTAGACTTATTGCTACCTTCTTTTTGCCTCGTATCCAACGGTTGAGGGATAGGCGGTTGGTGGTGACAGGTTGAGGGATAGGCGGTTGGTGGTGACAGCCTTGTCCGTCCCTTGCACTCCCCTATGTTCGTATATGGCGTAGAGCTACAGGGCGGTATTACCTGACAGACCAGATACGCTTCGGTGCCCGAAGCAAGCTTTTAGTTGCATAGTTATCTTAAGGATTCTGACCCTAGAAGAACCTCACTACTCAAAAAACCCTTCTTCCTATCTTACGGCTATGCTAGCTCAGAACCTAATATGATAAGGAGACACCTACAGTGCCCAAAAAATCATGCCCAATCTTTCACGGTACGCAGAACTTAAATATTTGTTTAGCTGATCAAATAACCTATTTTTTGTTGTGTTCACAAAAAAAACTATTTTCTGTTGACAAAATACTCCAGCAATAATGGTTTACACTCGTAATGAATCAGGTCACACAACAATAATATAAATTTGTCCTTAAAACTGACGCAAGCACATGTTCAGCAGGAAGCTAAATACACTTTACCACGGCAGTCAAGAACCAATAGCCGTACCAATGCCAACTCGGCCAAAAATAGTACCCCTCCATCCTATTAATTATGCAATTCTAGCACAGTAGCATGTTTTAGTGTACCAACTTTGACCAATTATAAATAAAAAAACTATAAATATTTATAATGTTAAATAAACACCAATAGATTAATTATAAAATGTATTTTCATAATATATTAATTTAGAACTATAAATATGAATACTATTCACTAAAAATTTGGTTAAACGTGAATAACTTTATCTGGCACGTAACACGGAGTTGCATTATCAACCGGACAGAGGGAGTGCCAGCGATGAATCAGTAGCAATAATCAAATAATTCCTTTGATTATAATAGTACTCCAACAGCAGTAGCGATAGATAGATGGATATAACTTACACAAGATGTAATCCAATCCCTAGATAATTCTTCCACCTACTGGATGCGGCGAACCACGATCAAAAGAGAGGAAATCTAAGAATTTCAAGCAATGCACCCAAGTTGTACCACCTTAATCACGTCAACCACACAGATCCATGAGAATTCAAAAAATAAGTTTCAAGACGAAAGAACCTGATGGGTTCGCTATCTAAGATTTCAAGAGCGACGGCTCAATGAGGGAATAATCCACAATAAAAATTCAATCTAATCTGCTTTTTACAAGGACCAACAGCCCCTAGTATATGCGCGGAGGCAAAGGCTCTAATTAAACTGGCTCAAACGAGAAACCAGATGGTAACAAACAAGTTTGGCACGTCCCAGCACACTGCACCAAGTTGGTTCACGCACACAACTGGATATAGGAAACTAATACGGCAAGTTTGCTAATCACCATATCTATGCTCCCATCACGTCTTCTATTTTCTTATGAAAATTAGCTCCTGCGTATATGCTCTTGGATGAAGATGAAAATGGTCGAACTCGGTCGAAAAAACTCCACAATTGTTTTTTACTTAAAATATGAAAACGAAAGCGAAAATGAACAAGTCGAACACGAAAATAAACACGAACTTACGGAATATCAACAATTTCGAAAATGAACCAATTCGAGCGGAATTATATCGAATACGGTTGGTATACGAAAATTCAATATGAAATCCCGATCCACAATGTATATAACAATTAACAAGTGTCATCGTGATAAATTTCATTGTGATAAATTTCGAATCACATGCAATGGAACAACAGCATCTCGTGAAGTTAGATGCAGTCATGCAGGCATGCAGCACCATGTAAGAAGAATAGTCCCACAGCACTGACTCAGGGAGGCGCGACAATGTGATATGCCTATATAACGAGACCAATGAGCAATAGTGCTTCACACTTGCCTTTGACTAATTGCTTGGACAATAATGCTTGGCAACCAAATTCGGTTTAAACCATATTTTGAATTTGAAATTTTCCATATTTAAAGTAAAAAAGTCGAAAATGGTTCGGAAGATGTCGAAATCCGTTTTATTTTTATGATAAAAATACGAAAACGAAAGCGAAAACGATAAACTCGAACATAAAAATGTTAATTCAATCGGATAAAATACATAAAACGATGCGGTTCGGTTCGAAATATTTTCGTTGTAGTTTTCATCCTTACTCTTGGATGCCATGGTATCAGTACTACCATGAACTCCTTTCATATAGGTTTGCATCTCACTATAAGAGAATGAACCAAATTGTATATCAAAATTACTTACCTTATATGAATTTTCAATAAACTTTTTTTGTTTGATCTGATGCCCTATGGGTTCATTACTAATCACACCTCGAGAGAATATGATATCCTGCTTACCACCGGGTGAAGTCCTACAATGGTCTTTCCGTGCACTTATAAATTTATCTGCTTTCGCTAAGAATCACCATCATATACACAAATTCTATCTATATCTGCACAAGGTTTCTCTACGTGTTGTTATCTCCAATGAAAAAAACTTGCACTTTAAGTACCAATCCTGTCAACTAACCTAGCAAACTAGACCGGTGATGAAGAGGTTAAGAGGACAACACAAAGGAATGCAAGAAAATGAGTGTGAAATGTATAGGGTTAGAGAATGCAAACTACCACTTAACGACTTTTCCTGAGTATTGGAAAGCTCAAGCTTTCTACTAATCCTCGTTGGAACACCTTGCAACAGCCAAGTTTAACTCGTTAGATAGCTTAATTATAGGTCTTCCTTATGCGCAAGTGGATCTCCGTCAAGCCTCTCCTGGACCGGTCCTAGATGTTTTCACTTAGTAAAGCTTCAGCCAAAAGGCCAAGGGCCCTTTCCTGCCAAAGGCTAAGGGTCTCTCCTCCCTTGTACACCGCCAGCAACCACTCCACAAATATGGTTGGAGTGATCTTGCAAGACTTGTAAACCCTAAAATACATAATTGTATAACCTTGGTGTGCGCAAGCACCGATAGCAAAGAAGTGCTCAAACTTCACTAAACTCTTGGTTAACATCTAATCAAAGCACTAATGAGGCTAAACTAGCATGAGCACCAACTACTCCTTTTGCTAAGTGTCCCAATCTTCTCTTAACTACTTTGGTGGCTAAAGTAAATAGATGAGGGTATCAACACTTCTACTACCTTCTT
Source organism: Eremochloa ophiuroides (assembly GCA_038502445.1). Classification (NCBI taxonomy): domain Eukaryota; kingdom Viridiplantae; phylum Streptophyta; class Magnoliopsida; order Poales; family Poaceae; genus Eremochloa; species Eremochloa ophiuroides. The sequence goes on from JAHLJS010000002.1 coordinate 68,633,467, forward strand.
CAAGCTCTATATAACACACTTCAAATTGTCGGCCAAGAGGGTATAAATAGGGCCAAGCCTGAAAAACCCAAAACTCAATTGTTTGATAAATGGATGCCATCCATATTTCAGGTGGTCATCTTGCACTGGAGCTTTCTTGTATGCATGAGAGACATAGCACATGAAAAATCTATTGCCCGACTCAAAACGTTGCCTGGGCGCCACCATCCTCGTCGAAACGATGGTATCCTAGTCATGCTACTGTCATAGTAGCTGCCCACTCATGCTGGAGATTGTAAAGTTTTCTTAACTCTTTGTGCAGTTTCATAATGTTATGTGGCTTCAAAACAAATTAATCAATTTTGTTCACAAGTTGTGACATAGGGATAATCATAGCACTATCACATAACTCTTCTTTATCACAATGATTAGCATGCAGGAAAATCTACTTACCACAAAGGTACTTAAATCAATAGAAGGTTTTCAAATAATATTAATATAGCACTATTAGTATACAAATGGTGGGTAAATTCAGCGTATCAAGAGAGCTGTTACCTGAAGCAATGATATGTTCTTTTTTTCTTTTGCACAGTCTATCTTTATTGCTGTGACATGCTGCAAGATATCAGGTCCAACAATTAATAGGCAAAGCAATATGTTAATTTTGTAACCACCTCTCAATTTCAGATCTAACAAGTAAAAAAAAAAATCATGTGTCAATACAAGTCTACTTGCATCTGATATATTGTCAGAGGTAAATCAATAGAAGGTTCTAATATTAATAGCATTATTAGTATCAATGGTGGACAAATTCAATGTATCAAAGAGCTCTTACCTTAAACAATGATATGTCCTTTTTCTTTTGCACTGTCATCGTTATTGCGAACATAGTGCAGGATAATAGGCAAAGCAATAATAAATTTATTTTATTTGTGTAACCACCTCTCAATTTCAGATTTAATCTAACCAATAAAAGATCATAGGTCATACAAGTCTCCTTTCATCTGATATATAGATTGTCCACTAGTAGACACTATATGTAAATAATAGTCACATCTTGCATGATCAATGAATCGAGAATCATATATAGCCCCATCATGGGTCATCCTCGTCCATGGCGAGCGAGGACAGGTATGACGTCCGGTCCATCTCGTACCCATGCAAGTTGTCCCACGACTGACCTCCATGGTGATTCGCCACCTTCTCCACCTCTTGCTTGTCGAGGCTCATCGCGTACACGTCACCTCTCTGGTCGTCATCGCACCCTGCGGTGAAGAAGACAACCCCGCTCTTTTCGCACATCCACTGCAGCCGGATCCACGTCGTCTCGGCTGGCAGGAACCGACCCACCACCTCGATTACCTGCCGGGGCTGGGGCTTGCGCTGATACCCCACGCATTTGCCATCGGTGGCACTCCGGCCGTTGACCGCGACAATGGCGATGCTCCGTTTGACCATCGTCGAGCTGGGGTCGTAGGACGTCTTCTCAAGAACCTGGAGGACGCGCAGCACCCCCTCCGGCGACACTCCCAGCAGGGTGTTGCCGGCGGGGTCGTTTCCGGTGACCGGCATTTCCACGAGCTCTGCCTGCAGCGTGTCGAGGCGTAACCCGAACACCATGGTCCTTGCATGCCAGTACACCACCTTACGGACCACGACGCTGCTCTTGCCTGCCGCCATTGCTGCCATCTGCTTTCTGCCCAGAACTCTGGCCGTATAAGTCACCTTTTCCTCGGGGCCCCACCGACCGCTGTCAAACGCGTAGGTCCGGCATGCAGTAAAGCCTCGCCGGCAGTACACGAGCAGCACTTTGTACGAGGACGGTGCTCTCGGCGAGTCCCTGCCTTGACGCCGATCATCCTTGTTGTCGTCGTCGTAGTCATCGGCGGTGACAACGGTACAAGCGTACGGTCTCACGATTTCCTTGCCGCCGAGGGACGGTAGGACAGTGATTTCCCCGGTCATGGGGTTGCACACGCACAGCTTCAGTGCCCGCTCGCGCTTCCCACGCTGGAGCTCTACGACGACGAGGCCGTTGCGGGAGGCGACGAGTCGGGACGCGTCGAAGAGCCCGTCGTCGAGGCCTTCCACGAACGCGTTCAGCGACGGCTGCCGGAGGCCGAGCCGGCGCGAGGCGGACGCGGTGGCGGCAAAGCGCGGCACGGCGCCTCGTCGCTGCAAGTAGAAGAACCCAACGGCGAGGCTGCGGACGTGGGGCCGGCGGCAGCCCCTGCCGCGGCAGATGAAGGCGGCCTCGCGGGAGACCAGGCGGCACCACCGCTTGCAGGTGGCCGCGCAGCGGACCAGATCTGAGAAATCCGGCAAGCCGGCGAAGATGCCGACGAGGATCTCGTCCGTCAGCGGCGTGCCGTCCTCGTCGCCATGTGCGATCGTGACAACCGCCGGCCGCGTCCGCGCCCGCTTGGAGGGCCGGTTATGACGGACGGCCAGCCAGCCCCTGGTGCTGCTGCTACGCTCCGCAGCTGCAACGGAATAGTAGGGCCGGGAAGAGAGGCGGGCTCGGCGCGGCGGCGGCATCGCGTTCGCTGCGTGCAGGTGCAGCCAGATCGGTTCAATGGCCGCCTTTGTCCTTTTGATAGTTCAAGGATAAGTTGCATGTTAATACCCCAATTAACAGAGAATACCACCAATGTTAAGTATCAAGACGGCGAGGCATATATTTTCTGATTTTCATCACGGTCCGGTTTATTTCCAATACTCAATCTCAAGTCAACGGCCGGCCTATGCAATTTTCACGTCAAGCACCTATTGGATAATATTGAAACTACTAAACCCTACTGGATCATGATCAATTAAAGTAACGTGCAATTTAATTATATCATCCATGTATATATATCAAAGTTTTATGCTCATAATGATTAAGTTACATGGAAGCTATAATAATCATGTTGATTAAGTTCTTCTTTCAATTTCTATTAACACTCTAAATTCTGGCCTTCCTAAGATGCTGGTAGCATCGTGATATTTCTCGCTGCATGGAATAACTTATTTGATGATGAATGAGCACAAGTCTGTAACTATGTTGTGTGTAAAACCTTAGTAGTGACGTTCTTCGCACTAGTCGGTGGGGCCAGAACTACGAACCGCCTGTACAAATCGTTTTATACAGGCGGTTCACTTAATAGAACTGTCTGTGTAAATAGCTGATTTATGTAGGCGGTTAAGTTAAATGAACCGCTTATAAAATGATTTTCACAGGCGGTTCATTTAACCAAACCGCCTGTATAAATCAACTATTTACACAGGCGCCATTAAGTGAACCGCCTGTATAGAACGATTTGCCACAGACGGTTCCTTAAGTGAACCGTATATACTAGCCAACTTCCATCGAGGCGATTTTGGACGTCCACATTTCACCAAATACAAGGGGGTTTAAATCTTCATTCCTTGGAAGAAGATTGTTAAGAAAGGTTAGTTTATGTATCTCTTGCCTTTTTTTAACCATTCTTGCTCAATTTAGCCATCTTTTGGATCTAGGATTTCACCATGAGTTAGAGGAGAAGAGTATAACTAGGTTATTGACTTTATTTCTTCAAATGAGGTTGCTCCAGATGGTTTGATCAAGTCTCTCTTCTTTTCATGATTGCTTCTCAATATTGCGTCGTCATATTGATCCATCGATGTTCTTCATGAAAGGTACGAAGGCCTTGAGGAAGTCAGTAGAAGAGCCTTTTTACGATGAGTCAAAGAGTTGTACAAAAGAGTTCACGATGCTGCAATCTATATTGAAGTTGTTGATGGAAAAAGCGATATATGGTTTCTGTTATGCTGGCTTTGATGCGTTCTTGAGTTTTCTCGCAGATATGCTTCCAAAGGAGAACGTGCCTGCTAACACGTACTATATAAAGAGGCTAATCAGTCTGCTTACTATGCGTGTCGAAAAAATCCACGTCTATAGAAATCATTGTATCTTTTATCGGGGTGATGTTTATAAAGACTTGGAGAGCTGTCCAAATTATGGCGCAAGTAGATACAAGACAAACAAAGGTTAACGAAAGGAAGAGAATGCAGGCTCTGCATCTACAGCAGGTAAGAAGCGAAAGAAAGCCAAACAGAAGACCCAACAGAGTTCAAAACCCACAAAGAAAGAAAAAGAGGAAGTAGACTATTACGTGCAGAGAAACGTTCCTGTCCTGGTGATGTGGTACTTCTCGTGGTTGATCGACCGAGGTATTTGATAAAAAGTTCATAAATATACTATTTGCTAAGGGCTTTGTTTCTTTAGAATTAAATTTATTTTAAGAATTACAATTTATGTATAGATTAATTAAGTCAATATAGTTATATATGAAATATATTTGTATATTTATGATTAGGTATACAAGGTGTTACTTATATATTGCACTTTTTATTTTATAGAAGTGAGTTAAAAAATATGTTCTAAATTGGAGAATAGAATTGTAGCATAATGATCTAAAGAATTTAGTTCCACCTCTCACCTTATGAATTAAAGATAGACTTATTTATGAACTTAGGAAAGATGTGAAATCTCAAATTCGAAGGTAAATAGTTTTACTTATCATGTATATTTCAATTCCTCCAATTCTAAATAAACAAACGGGGCCCAAGAGGAAAAAACAGCAACTTTAAGAATACTTACCTATAATGTATCAGCGAGCTTCGCAAAGTCCACACGACTCATCGACTATACATAAACTTGACAGCAAGGTGTTTAAACATAAACCTTTCATTCAAGAAACACAATTAAGTTCTGTAAGGAATGCATAATATGAATTTATTACTTATAATTATCTGTGCACAAGCACGTTGCAAACCTTACACTTCACATATTTGGTCTAAAAGTACACATGTACATCTCCAATCCACTTAGATTCTTTGTCTTACATTTCACCACGCCTGAATTGCTCCTATGACTGGCAGCGAAGATCTGGAATTGCCGTCATAGATCCAATGGAGGTGTGTCCTGGTTCATTGGCATAATGTTTCAGAACTTTCACAAGTCATGTTTAAGAAATAAATCTGGTTAACAAAAACAATACCACCAGATTGATTAATTCAAACATTACTCAGAAGTAATCCACAGATGATTTATTATTGTACATAGCACGAAGTAATCTACAGTTTGTATTTTAAGGCAACATTACGTAAAAATGAAGCCACCCAGCAAAACAAGGCAACCTCAACTGACTATTCGAGTTAAATTTTTTTAAGTTCAATTCATCGACCATATACTACAGAACAACAAAAAAGTAAGATAATTTGAGATTATTCAGGCTACGAGAAAACTCACCTTATGCAAAAGATCATGGGCAATGTAGTCCCAAGGAAGAGACACAGACATCAAGCAGCACTTCAGAGGGACGAGATCATCATCCATTCGTTTGTTGGCGGATGCAGACTCATAAGCATGCTTCGCTAGCTTTGATGCAGCAGAAGCTGCTCTGTGAACAAGTACTCGAAAGCTCTCTCCTGGATCTTTCTTTGACTTCTCATGGCTCTGATCTAATAACAAAAGTAAGCACATGTAAATGAGAATGTGTTGAACGTTGACAAGCTGCATTACAAGCAATTGAAAGCTACAGGTTTGCATGTGGATCTGAGTGAGCAAAGTTGCAGAAGGATAGTGGATCATTAAAATCTTCTACAGTTCATGTTGAACTGTCGGTCATCACTTCAAAATGGAAAGCACTAATTTGAACTGTACTTTAGTGTGGTACGATACTACATTAGACAGTAAGACATATGTAGTTTGCATGTCCAGAAGCACATCATATTTTCTTAGTTGCCCAGTGCACCCTTTCTTATAACAAACCAATACAATAACAACAAAAGTTTAACAACAGGTACTTTAAAGGCATATGAAAGAGTGAAATATAGTCTACAGACAGAAAGGAAGAACGGACCTGCAATGCCAGAGACAGCTACTTCCACCTCTCCACGTCCTTCTGGGCCCCTCATAAAAAGTCTGTCAAGCTTATGGTGGTCATGCCCAAGTGAGAGGAAGCTCCCAAATTTTGATCTGCCAGCTATCGCAAAAGAGGAATATGCATTTACACTACAGTTCAAACAAATCATCAATTTCAAGTGGGTAACAAATAGCATTATGAGAGCGAAGAGTTCATCCACTAACAAAAAACATAACATATTTTTCTTGCCACTGGTGCTTAAGCACCATTTGAAACTAGGTTGATGTGAATTGTGAACTCAAATACCAAATATCACCATGAGAGTAACATTGTTTGTCCTATAAACAAAGTAGATAGATGAAACACTCACCATCATAAGCGTCACGGACGTTTTGATAGCTCACATAACCTGAGAAGAGAGTTCTCTGCAATGGCAATCAAAGATCTTGCTGAATTATACAGTACAAATGGCACCCTGATGTTATGTACAAATGGCACCCTGATGTTATGCACAAATTTTGAGTAATCTGTATACAGCGCCAATGGGACAGTACAGAAACAGGATCATTTACTTGATTATTTCCTAGTATTCTTGGTAGGTATGGATATTTCAGAAGAGCTCATAAACTTTCTTCCATAAATTTAGTAAAGGCAATCGCTTCTGTGTGAATTAAGAAACCAGCTGAAAACTAATTGAGCTAATCCTTCACTGGGAAACCAATCAAATTATTTAGGAAATAGATATATTGGTTGAGAAAAAGATAGATTCCAAGTTTGATCAAGAAGGGATCGAGCTTGACAACTGCTGGTACCTGCCCACTTGGCAAGTAGGCATCCGATCTTAGTAAATCCAAAAGAAGCTTTTCAAAGGGTGATCAACGAAAGTGGCTAGTAAGGGAGTATGGGTTTCCAAGCTAGCCAGTCCTTGAGGAAATGCTAGGGTATATGGAAGGTAGACAAGATATGCAATCCTATTCAGCAAACAAGTTAAATAAAAAAATAATAACTAAGAGCATCTCCAGGAGTTTGGTATAGTTTACTTGCTAAACAAATAGAACTAGCAATTTAATAGGAAAAAATAGCAACCTTAAATTATGTCCTCCAACAGTCTCCTATAATAGCTTTCTGAATGATTTTGCATTGGGAAGCCCAAACCATTTCTAACCAACCAAAAAAACAACAACAACATAACCTTTTGTCCCAAGCAAGTTGGGGTAGGCTAGAGATGAAATCCACAAGAGGCAAAGATAAGAGGAACACAAAACGGACACAAGCCGAAAGGTAGAGTTAGGAATAAACAGAAAAGGGAAACAAAGGTCATGGTTCAGGCACATTGATTGCTAATCTCCAAGCGCTCCTGTCCATAGCTAATTCCTTGGAGATATTCCACTCCTTAAGGTCTCTCTTAACCGACTCGTCCCAAGTCAGTTTAGGTCGACCTCTACCTCTTTTAACATCGTCGACCCACTTTAGAACCCCACTACAATTTGGAAACTTACTAGTTGGAGATGATATTTGACAACTTTTTATTTTTAAGGAGCTCTTTTACCAAACTGTTGGAGGGCAGTTTTCCCCTTTTTGCGCAAAAAAAAAAAACAGAATAGGGAGATGTTTTACGAAACTCCTGGAGATGCTCTAATGTGACCAACATCTAGACATGATAAACAGAAACCTTCATAGCTCTGAATTGCGAGAGAAACCTTTGGTGGTTTTTCTTGGGCACTCCCACAGCTCAGACCAGGCTGTATATTTGAAACAGGATTCCTGGACTCGGTTTCTTCGGGAAATGCTGCCCCATCATGTGCGTTGAGAATCACACAATAGCAGTGTTCAGGATCTGACAAAACCTGCTTAAATTAGAATAATACATTGCTCAACAGGGTCAACTTCAGGAACTACATACATGGTGAAAAACAACAAAAAGGAAATCATTCACCATCAGAGAATGGGCATTTACAATTTTCAACATTCATGTTACCTGGACGCTATGTTGTACAACTACAATTTTTGATATAATTGTGCAGAACCTTACCACAGCATCAAAAGTATCATCGAAGTCGTCTACTGAGAAAAAGATGTTTGGATATGCTGGTACCGTTTCTACAGCCTGTCCATATATGCATGAGCTCCTATTATATTAGGACTTAAATGACTGCCTCTTTCAAAGTATCGTGCAGAATAGAACCCTACCTTCCTTCGGTCAAGATGAAAATTTACACGGCTAGGGGACGCGTACACAGTTTTGGTAACCTATTTCAACGAGAATGAGACAAGGTTAGTTAATACAAACGTAAAAGCCTCTCAACACCTCTGATGCAACATCAATACTAATGTCAGATCTTCCCTATATGATGCTTCTGATTCTTTCCTTTTTCATGCAGAATATACAGGAAACATGCAGTCAAACAGCAATGAGAAATGGAGAGGGTAATGGAATAAAATTAGGGGGGAGTACTTTGCAACAACCATCTACTGTAGAACTTGGTGTCATAAAGAAGCATGTTTCAGCACAGAAATTAGTGTGTTTTCTTAATTCTATGTAGTTTGGCTTAACAATTGATATTAATTTAACTGGTATGCCTAGTTCATGTATACTATAACTTGGCAAAGTAAATCAAACTATTTGCAGGCATCTCTTAAAGAATTAAATATGGTATCCTTCAGTCATTGCAAAGTTGAAATCAAATGACTTTTCAAATGTATTAGCGAAAATAAGCAGTTTCAAACAAGCACAACAAGCAAACAACTTTAGTTTTAGTCTGTGCTCATATAGAAAATAATCATTGAGGACAGAAGGAAAATGCTTATTGTTACTATACCTTATAAACTGGAGACAACAGTTTATTTTTCGCTGCACGGTTGCGAAGATCTCCAATGCTGTGGAAGTAGCTCGTAAGACCCAATAAACAATAAGGATAAAAAACTTCAACTGATTCTAATTTTCTGTGACAATGTATGCCACAAGAATCTAGGATCTTAAGTCCTTTAGCATGACAGGACAAACACATGAAGAAAATAATTCGGATGATCCTAATTGTTCAGTAAAATAATGATTTAAGCCAGATCCAATCCTCAACCTGTTACCTAGAACAGAAGCAAAGCTTTTACCCTAACCTACATGTGCCAAAAGAATGATCATGTGTAACTGTGCAGAATTTTAATTAAAAAAAAAAGATGAGAAAAAAAAAAGACAAGAGGATGGACAACTCTACATGGTTGGCATATCAGAACTATTACATTATAATTTATAAGAGAAAAATTACTTTATTAAATCATTATGATGGTTGCCTTTGTTCATACATAGAATTGTATGCAAATTATTCAGTATAACTACAAAGAATGCAGTTTTTCAGTGAATTGTTGAAGAAACATACCCAAATATTGCAACAGTGACAGTGTATGACGTGTGAGCGATAAAATTCAAATAGAAGGAACGCTCCCAATCAACCTCCACTGTATTAATACTGATCTTTTCAAGCTGTTTCACAAAAAACAAATGATGTTAACTACCACATCAAACCAAAAAGAACGTGACTTGTTATCAGAGATTTCCCACCTAACAATATATTAAACAAATGTAATAGGCGCAATGGATAGGATTCTGATAAACATGAAAATTACAATACTGCATTTCCATGTGGTGATGTATATGCATGTAAGTTGGACGACATTCACTTGGATAGGACTCCTCAGTAAGTTATGTACACATTTATCATTCAGCACTAATTATTGTGTCAGTGAAAGAAAAGAAAATATAAGGAAGACACTGTATGACTCAAGCAAACTAAAAAACTAACAAGGATGAAGGATATGCACTGAAACTTTCAGTCAGGGGAAAAACATTTTGAGGAACACTAAGGCACGAGTTTTCATAGTACCCAACGAAATGAACTCACAAATGCCACAAAAAAACAAATGAAGAGCAAGAAACATGAAATATTTTCTTGAATCTAATGCAACGAAGTCATAAGCATTTGGCATCAGCTGATCTGAAGTAAAGTAGACAAGGTATTTCTTCATTTACCGTGGGAGCCCATCTCCGTACAAAAAAGGGAGGCGGATCTTCCATGTTATCATTAAAACCATAACCATGCAATTTCTGCATCAACACCAAGTAATATCAAGATGACAAGAAGAGTAGTGGATTTTCAAGGAACAGCCATCTAAAGCAAGAATGAGAACTAAATCAGCAGGAACCATAATGTCTACCTACCATGTTATTAACAAAGAAGACGAGGTCATCCTCTTCACTTCTTTTTGATTGCCTGCCACGCACAAAGAATAGATCAAGCATTTCATGCCAGAATTTATCATCCATTCCCACGTCTGATGCATCATCCTCAGCATCAACTATTGTCCACCCAATCAAATGTGAGTGCTTTTTCACCATGGTCAACAACTCGGTCCTGAAAAAAGAGCATGCAGAAGAGAGAAAAATGCTCAACAACTTTTCTTGTTTATCATTGGGCAGCTTGCTAAATCTGCTCCATAGTTCACAAGAATGAAAATTCTATAAACAGAGCATGAACCTAAGAAATTACTCAAGCTGGATAAACGACTTAGATGACTGCAAGTCTATGACAGACTTATAGAACAGATTAACTTGTGCATGTCACAATAGGTGCGCATAAGCACATGGGACACAGTAGGTTATACTGATTTCCATCTTGAATAGCCAGATAAATTTACTAATGATGCATGTTAATGCCAGAATTTGGTACCAAAAGTATATGCATGCATGTTAGGTTGGAATAGAGAGGAGGACCCACTGGCCACCACAATGTGCATAGACAGGTAATCCCTAGCAATTAAGAACCTACAGTAGTATAAAGTAAAAAATAAAAAATGAAACAGCAGCAGCAATTGAAGTCAATCATCATTAGGCGTGAAATTTAGCAAGCTAGTTGTTCATGTTTGATTGTTTGGGGCCGTTGATTCCATGGAATGGTTGCTCCTATTCAGCCCTCGGAACCAGGTTTGATGAGATATCGCAACTATGCAGTATAAGGAAGGAACGATTCGGATCATAGACTTAAAATAACCCCATCCCCACAGACGATAGGCTAATTTTGGTTTCCGCAATTCGGCTCTCTCGCTGCTTCTCTCTCTTCCCGCAGCCGTGGCGTGGAGACTGGAGTGCCCCCATCCACCTATCCCCATCCTGATAATCGAAGAGGAAGAAAGACCGTGAAGGAGGGGTTCACATCGCGCACATACCTTGAGGGCGATGATAACCCATCCATAGTGCCGCTGAATCTGTGGACGGCGACCTCGCCGGACGGGGAGGGGGACGAAGGAGAAGGCGGCGCGGCCATGGGGAATCCAATCGATTCCGAGGGCACGCGCGTCGGAAGCAAAGCAGGCAACCGCACGCCTCCTCGGCTCCTCGCTCTGCTCTGCTCGCCTGCACAGCACGGCACGGCGTACTAACGTGGCGGATCTTTTACATTTTTATTTACCTCTTATTAATGCCTGTTTGTCTAAAAATTTTAAACCTAACCAAAAACGGGCATCTTTATGTGTGTAAAATGCCACGTCACGGTATCGGCATTTGGTGCACTGTGAAAAAGCAAAGTTACCTCTGTCCTCCTCCTCTCACTCTCCCTCTCTCTCTGATATCTGGGTCCCGCAGCCTCTGCTCACTACCAGGTGGGTCTCACTCGGCAGCTTTATCTTCCACCTCCCGCATGAGTAGCTTCGCACCAGCCGGCAGCCATTCTTCCTCCGGTAGCTGCCACAGTCGTGCCTCGCCGTCGTGGCCTCATCGACACGCGAGGGCGCTGCGGCCTCCTAGGCGCACGCGCAGGTAGCTCTGTCATGGCATCATCAGTGCGCGAGCTTCTCTGTCGTGGCCTCGCAAGCGCGCGCAAGCAGCTCCGCCGTGGCCTCACGGGCACATGAGAGCAGCTATTTGTCGTGGCCTCTCGTTGGTCTCTTGCTAGAGGTGAGAGACGAAGCTAATGAGTGGGGCCCACCTAAGCAGAGTAAGGGTAGTTTTATCTTTTCTAGTGCACCGCCAAGTTAGCACCATGACCTGACATGCTCGCACGTGAAAGTGTTTTTTTTGGGTAAAGTTGTATGATTTTTCTCTTAAGAATGACAAATCTACATAAGATATTTTAAGAGTGCTAATCGGATATATGGCATTCTTAATAATCGTACTATACGTGGAAAAAATGTCCAATGTGATGAAGAATCTGACCTGGCCCAGTAAAAATACGCACTAGCGTCCTTAAAACCTGTTGGATTGCATCGTTGTTCATAAGTCTCTTTTCAATATTTTCTAAAACCAGTCTCAACATATATCTTATGGGCTATGGACATTAAATTAGCTAATATGCGTTATGTTAACAAAGAGAAATAAATAAAAGTTTTATTGAGTTGAAATGAGTTTTACGAAGATGAAACTTACTTGCACTGTTTTAAACTAAAAGTCTTTAAAACAATGACATGAAACTTCCACTAAGACTAGACCTAAGGCTAATATCAATGGGTTTTATGAGCATCAAAGCTTCAGACAGGTTGTAGAGCAGCCTGTGCGACTGCCAGGGCCCATACCACCAGATGGCCCATAAGTATTTATCTATATACATATAATATGTAGGTAAAAGTTCACTTTACCTTCCTTATCTTTTGTCAAAATCTGCTTTGCCTCCCTCAATCTCAAAATCGGACAAACCACCTCCCTCAACTTTTCAAACCGTGCACTTTACCTCCCTGGAGCGGTTTCGAAGGCGGTTTGCTACAGTGGATGGTGGTTTTGCTACAGTGGCGGTGGTTTTGTCTTTTTTAAAATTATGATTTTTCTATTTTATGATTTTTCTATGATTTATTATGATTTTTCAAATATTCAGCCAAATAAATAAAAAAGAAAAGACAAAACCTTTATAGCAAAAACTTTATACTAAAGCATATCATAATATATGGTCACTGCGTAGATCTACACATGTGCAGTCTAACAAAACTGGATTTTTCATTTTTATGATTTTTCTGTAATTTACTGTGTTTTTTCAAAAATTCGGCCGAAATAATTAAAAAAGAAAAAGACAAAACCACCGGCATTGTAGCAAAACCTCCTTTGAACCGCTCTAGGGAGGTAAAGTGCACAGTTTAAAAAATTAAGGGAAGTGGTTTATCTGGTTTTGGGGTTAAGGGAGGCAAAGCGGACTTTAGTAAAAAGATGAAGAAGATAAAGTGAACTTTTTCCTAATATGTATGTATAGAATATGCAAAGAAGTCCACTTTACCTCCTTCAACTTTCGCCAAAGTCAGCTTTGCCTTCCTCAACCGTAAAACCGGACAAATCACCTCCTCCAACTTTTTAAACCGTGCACTTTACCTCTCTGGAGTGGTTTGAAGGCGGTTTTGCTACAGTGAATAGTGGTTTTCTACCGTGGCAGTGGTTTTGTCTTTTTCTTTTAAAATTATTTCGGCTGAATTTTTGAAAAATCACGGTAAATCACAAAAAATCATAAAATGAAAAATCTAGTTTTATTGGACTCCACATGAGTAGATCTATACAGTGAACATATAGTATGGTATGCTTTAGTACAAAGTTTTTGCTATGAGGGTTTTGTATTTTTCTTTTTTATTTATTTTGGCTAAATATTTGATAAATCATAGTAAATTATAGAAAAATCATAAAATAGAAAATCTAATTTCTTTAGACTCCACATAAACATATCTACACGTGAACATATAATATGGTATGCTTTGGTCTAACAAAATAATTATAGAAGCTACAGCTATGAATTATTTCAATTAATTACAGAAAAACATCGATCTAAAACTACAACAAAAATTATATATTAAAGCATACTATATTATATGTTCACGTGTATTATGCTCATGTGGAGTCTAAAGAAATTAGATTTTCTATTTTATGATTTTTCTATAATTTAATATGATTTATCAAAGATTTAGCCAAAATAAATAAAAAAGACAAAGACAAAACATTTATAGCAAAAAATTTGTACTAAAGCATACCATACTATATGTTCACTGCGTAGATCTACTCATGTGGAGTCCAACAAAACTGGATTTTTCATTTTATGATTTTTCCGTGATTTACTGTGATTTTTCAAAAATTCAGCCAAAATAATTTAAAAAGAAAAAGACAAAACCACTGCTACTGTAGCAATACCACTATTCACTGTAGCAAAACCGCCTTCGAAATCGCTTCAGGGAGGTAAAGTGCACGGTTTGAAAAGTTGGGGAAGGTGGTTTGTCCGGTTTTACGGTTGAGGGAGACAAAGCAGACTTTGACGAAAGTTAAGGGAGGTAAAGTGAACTTCTTCATAGAATATGTATTTGGCCCACTCTAGGCATTCTTCGGTCCGGCCCAACGTCTAGGTCTTGTCCACAACTTCTTGTCTTTGCGTGACATGCGGCCTTTCGTATTCATGTGTCGTATTTGAATTCTGACATCGCATGATCTGCTGCACATAGGCCCTGTTTAGATGCACTTTAAAATTTTAAAATTTCCATCACATCGAATGTTGTGGCACATGTATGGAGTATTAAATATAGAAATTTTTACATGTTTGTACAGTTTAGATATAAATCACGAGATGAATCTTTTAAGCCTACTTGAGCCATGATTGGGACATTTATTGAAAAAGATTTTTTTTTCCAACTTCCAATAGTTTTGCGCATCTAAATAGGTCATAGTGTTATTGTCATCTGATTCTCGACATCTTCTCTCTGTCTCCACCGGCAGCGCCGTGGTGGCGGCGGCGGCGGCGGCACGGAAGCACAAATAGGAACATAGGAACAAGATAGAGAAGACGGTAGGCTCCTTTGACATCTTGATTTCAGTTCCGGGGCCAAATGCAGTTTTAGCTGACACTTCAATAGTTGCCTTTTGTTGTTCAGATCCAATCCATACAGGCATCAATCGAGCAGCAATTTTGCTTCCATAGTTGTTCCATTCATCCATTGAGGGAGGGGGTTGACGGCACATGACAGGGGATTGACGAGTGCTTATGCTTGTAGGCTGCAAGTAATTTGTTTAGAATTTCCATCATTCCATGGTGCTGTTATAGGATTTTTTTCCCTAATTTTTTTTATCAATATATAATTATTGAATATGTTACTTTGCATCAAGAAATGCTAACATGTAGTTTGAAGTATTATTATTTTACTTGGGGTAATCACAATAATAATTTTACATAATCATAATAGTAATTTTGCAGTTCTTTCAATTTCTTTATTATCCTATCGTTATCTTTTTAGTAGTGCTATATATTTCAAACGTCATATTAAAAACTAGATTGTTGAGCCCACACTGTCTTGCTTGTTCAAAGACCCTTGAAATTGTTTAGATGGCCCTGCTAAGGTTATGTGGTATATTATTGATAAAAAGATATATGAGAAAAGTTCAATATGATGAAACAAATTTTATAGCAAGGAAACTTATCTACAGTGTTTTCATCACTTGAGTCTTAGAAACCTCCGGATGATCTAATTGAAAAAAAAGGGTACAAGGACACAAGGTAGGAAGGTAGATCTTTCTTGAAAACACAAAATTCTATAACCCCGTGAATGAAAGCTTCATTGTTTATACATATATATGGAAACGTGTTTATACATACATACACATGTGTGTGTGGAAACTGTTCGAGCGTTGTTGTCCCCTCTCTTCCTCGGTCTCGGCTAGCCCGGTGGTTTTGGAGGCTGCATGTAACACCCCTAGTGTTACGGTTAATTAAAACCTGCCATGTCATCATCCTTAGTTACAAATCATCCCGCATCAAACCTGATCATTCTGTACTAAATAAAATAATTTTTATTTCCACATATGATTGCACTTAGGTATCTTTAAGTGACTTTATGATTTAAATAATTGTTTTTGTGTATGCCTATAAATCCAAATAGAAAATAAAAAGGAAAACAGTTAAAAACCCTGATCAGACCCGAAACCCTAAAACAAAAACTAAATAGAATAAAGTGTCGGTCCTTAAACAAAAGTTGTAAATCTTTAAAAGTTGAGCAACTCCTATTTTGGGCAATTTTGAAGTTATTAAAAATAATTTCAAATAAAACTTTAATCTAGGTTTTAAAGTTTAAACTTGAAATATAAATTCAAAAACTAGTAGGAATCTAATGATGGTCCTTTAATAAAAGTTTTAGAACTTTCAAAATGGAACAACTTTCATTTTTAGATATTTTGAAGTTATGCAGTGGAAATTCAAATTAAACTCAAATCAATGCTTTGAAATTCAAATTTGAAATGCCACTTCAAAATTATCAAGAATCTGATCAAACACCTTTAATGAAAGTTTTTGAGTTCAACAAGTAGAACAACTTTTGTCTTTACAGAATTTTGAGTTATTGAGAAAATTTGGGAGAATTTCACTGAATTGCAGATCAAATTCAAATTCAAGATTTACGCCCTTTTGATTATTTTCAAATCTGAGCAGAATTTGAGTTTGCTTCAAAAACCAAAAATCTTCTACATGAAATTTGCCACAACTTTTATTTTTGCAGCTTTTCCTGTTGCTAATTGGAATAGGTAATTATGGCACAAAATAGGGTTTGACTCCTAGGGTTCTAGCTACAGTGGGGGACCCCTACTGTGCGCTCGACACCGTGCGCGCGTGCGCGCGCCACGCGCCGGCCGCCGTCCGGCCGACCGGGGCCCAGTCGCCACCGCGCTAGGGTCGCACGGGGGGCCCCGGAGCCTCGCTCGTTCTTATTCACCCCCTCCGACGGCTTAAAGGCCACAAGCGCCACTCCTTTTCCTTCTTCCCCCTCGCGGTCGCCGGTGAGCACGCCTCGGTTGCCGGCCAAATTGGCGTTCTCCTCTCCACCATTGTTGAATTCCTCCTATCACGAACCTCACTGCTCGCTTGCGCCTCAGATGCACCAACACTTCCAATCCTTAGTGCCTTGAGCGTCCCGGAGCGGGCATCATCGTCCTCGGGTCCGGCCGGGGGGCTACCGCGGACGATCTTCCAGTGCCTAGTGAAAGCTCTATGTTTGGTTTTGGCTAATTGATGACACCAAAGTATCTAACCATTGTGCCTAAGCGTTTGATTACAAGATGGTTAGAGGATCAAGTGTGGAGGTGATGAAGGCATCTAAAGACTTGGAGTAAGCCCATCAAAGTGAAGATCAAGAACTCCAACACTTGGTGATTTGGATTGAGCTCAAGGCAAAGGTATATCAATAGGGATCTTTCCATTTTGGTGGATGAGACACTATAGAGAGTGTGTCCACATTTAGGATAGATAGCCGTACTATAAAGAGGGGAGTAATTCCATGGTTAACACGGTTATCAAGTGCCATTAGATGTTTGGATCATGCATTGCATTTAGATCTAGTGGCTAACTCTAAACCCTTTGCAAAACCTTTTGAAAATGGCTAACACTTTGCAAGAAATGTTTTACATATAACATGTGTAAGCCAACATAAGCAAAGGACTTGACACGAGCTCGAAACGCGCTGAAAACGAGCGTCGGACGCTTTGGTCGACAGGCGTCGGACCAATTCCCAGCGTCCGACGGTAGCCCTGCAACTTTGTGTTTTGAGGGCGTCGGACCGATCGGAGGCAATGCGTCGGACTAATCGTTTCGTCCAACGGTGTCTTCGCGCTTCAGTGAACAGGAGCGTCGGACTGGAGTTTTCTGAGCGTCGGACTATATGTCTCCAGCGTCCGACGGTCGATCGTTCGGTAGTTCGACACGTGGCATCCGCAGAGGGTGTCGGACAATCGTCATTGGTCCGAGGCCGAGCGTCGGACCGATGTCCGACGAATTTTGGCGCTCGTGGACCTCTCTGGAAACATCGGACTCCTCAGCGCTTTGGTCCGACGGCCTTAGCCGACGAGCGTCGGACTATTTCGCTCAGTCCGACGGTCTGCAGTTCGTGGCGCCAACGGTCGATTTCAAACGGTCGAGCTGACGTGGCACGCGCCGATTTGCCGAGGAAGAAAGCGTCAGACCGGGTTCATTAGTCCGACGCCCCGCGCGAACCGTCCGACGCTTAGCGTCCGACGATGCGCAGAAAGTGAGTAACGGCTATGTTTGTGTGTGCTTGTCTATTTAAGCCACTTAGCCGGTTCATACTCTTTCTCTTGGCTCTCTAACATGTTGATACACCTCTTGAGCACCCTCACAACACTCTCACTCACATAGATTGCATAATTCCCATCCATTGTGAGCTAGAGAGTTGATCAAAGTGCTTTGCTTGATCTTTGCATTCATTGGCACTTGTTGATCGTGTTTGCTGTGGAGTTCTCTCATTTCTCTTGGTGATTGCCGTCAGACGGCTTGGAGCAGCGGAGGAGCTTGGCGGAGTTGGAGATTGTCTCCGACCACTCCCGGTGATCTTGTGAGGGGTATTGCACCTTCCCCGGCGGAGAAGCCACAAGGTAGCTCTAGTAAATTGCTTGTGTCGTTGAGTTACCCTTCTCGTGGTAGATTCTTGTGACGCTCTTGGTGAGCTTGATGATTGTCATCGATTAGCCACTGAATCACTGAGTCGTGGTCGACACAACAGGGACGTAGCGTGCTGGCAAGCACGTGAACCCCGGGTTAAATTGGTGTTCATCTTTGTGTTGACCATTGGCTTCATTGTGACCACCACCTTCGTGTGAGTTTGTATTCTCTCTCGGTGATTGGCTTCCTCCTCTACAAGGCGGTATAATCATCTCTACAATCTATTCTTTACTTTGTGTATTTACTTGTGTAGAGTTGCTAGAGTAGTATACCTGACCACTTAGGAGTAAGTAGCTCAACTTAGGCTAGTTTGTGTTCTCCTAGTGATTCTAGCTAGAACGGTTAGGAAGGCTTGGCACCCCCTTTTAGGCTAGTGCAAGAATTTGCTTCGCCACCTTTGTGACTAATATTGTGATCAAGTGTTGTTGTTGTAGAAAGTTTTAATTAGGCTATTCACCCCCCCTCTAGCCTATTTGGCCCTATCAATTGGTATCGGAGCCGTGGTCACCGTTGTTGTAAGGCTTAACATCCTTCGGTGTTCAAGATGGCTCACAATAACTTGATCAATCATATAGGCAAGCCACCTCGGTTTGATGGTTCTAGCTATGGCTATTGGAAGAAGCAAATGAAGGCTTACATGAAATCAATGAACCGGAAGATGTGGGAGATTGTTGAGAAAGACTTTGTGGTGATTGACATGAATGATCCCACACCAAGAGATGAAGAAAAGCTCCAATTCAATGACATTGCTCTCAATGCTCTCTATAGTGCTCTTGATGAGAAAGTCTTTGAACAAATCAAGGACTTGGAATATGCATATGAGGTTTGGAAGAAGTTGGAAGATACATATGAGGGCACCACCGCCGTCAAGGGTGCCAAGCTCTACATCCTCAAAGATAGATATGCAAGCTTCAAGATGAAGGAAGATGAGAGCATACCGGAGATGTTCCACCGGTTGAGTGTAATTGTTAGTGATCTCAAGGCTCTCGGTTAAAAAAATTGATGACAAGGACTTCTCATATCGCTTCTTGAGATGTTTACCGTGTCGGTATGAGACCTTGCGCTTCATTCTTATGAGAGAGGATCTCTCCAAGATGACACCTACACAAGTGCTTGGTGAGGTCATGATACATGAGACCTACCGAGACGACATTGATGCCAAGGTCAAGGAAGAGAAGGAGGATGAGAAGAAGGACAAGGGTGAGAAGAAGAGCATTGCATTCAAGGCTACTTCATCAAGGCACAAGGGCAAAGCAAAGAAGCCAATCTCAAGTGATGATGAGGAAAGCTCAAGTGATGATGATGAGGAGATGGCACTTCTTGTGAGGAGATTTGGCAAGTTCAAGAAGAAGAAGGGCTATGGTGCTAGAAAGAGGAGAGACTTCACAAGAGGCAAGAGCACCACCATGAGGTGTTATGAATGCAAGAGCAAGGATCACTTGATAGCCGATTGCCCTCACAAGAAAGAGAGTGATGATGATGATGATGACAAGAAGAAGAAGAACAAGAAGGAAAAGAAAGACAAGAAGATGCAATTCAAGAAGAAGAAGGGGCATTCATATTGTGTCACATGGGATAGTGATGCTTCTTCTTCTGATGATGAAGATAGTGATGATGATCACAAGCTCACCAAGAAGAAGGCTATTGCTAGTCTTGCTATTCAAAGCAAGCCTTCTCTATTTGACTCTACACCAACTTGTCTCATGGCTAAGCCATCTAAGGTACAATCCTCATCCGATGAGAGCGGTAGTGAGAGTGAGGAGGAGGACTTCTCCAAGGAGGAGCTCCTTGACATGTTGCGTGACACACACTCCTACTTTAAGAAGAAAGTGAGGGAGTGCAAAGTTTTGACCAAGGAGAAGAAACTCCTTGAGCAATCCTTTGAGGAGCTTAGTGCATCTCATGAGTGTCTAAAGGAAGACCATGAGGCACTAAAAGAAGCTCACTTCAAGCTTGAGAAGGCTCACTCATCACTTTCAGAGTTGGCTAAGGTGGAGGATGTGCCCACAACATGTAACGTAGGTGTCCATTGTGATTTATTTGATACACCTATTGTTGTTGCCTCCACTAACACATCTTGTAGCACATCCACCTCTACCTCACCCAAGATTGTTAGTGTCACTTGTGATGCTAAAATCATGGATGAGAACAAGAACCTCAAGAAGGAGGTGCATGAGCTCACTCTAGCTTTAGGCAATGCCTATGGTGGAGATGCCCGCTTGTTTAAGTGCTTGGTTAGTCAAAGGTTCTCCATTAACAAGGAGGGTCTTGGCTATACCCCCAAGAAGGGCAAAGCCGTCTTTGTCCCTCACAAGACAACCTTTGTGAAGGGCAATGGTGTGGTTTGCTATAGTTGTAAGCAAGTGGGGCACAAGGAGAAATATTGCAAGAAGTGGATGATGAAGCAAAATAAGCCTATGGTTTCATCCATTAGACTTGATACTTGCTATGTGCTTACAAAAGGTGCTAGGGGAGTGCGAGTCAAGTTCATTGGTGCACCTAAGGAGAACCCAAAGAAGAAGGCAATTTGGGTGCCCAAGAGCTTGGTAACTAACCTCCAAGGACCCAAACAAACTTGGGTACCAAAATCTAATTGATTTCTTTGTAGGTGAACTACAAGTCTGGAGGGAGGCATTGGGTGCTTGATAGTGGGTGCACTCAACACATGACCGGAGAATCAAATATGTTCAATTCAATCAAGCCAAATGAACATGGGAATCTTGATAGTATCACATTTGGTAACAACAAGAAGGGCAAGGTTATTGGTCTTGGAAAGATTGCAATTTTAAATGATATGTCCATCTCCAATGTCTTGCTAGTAGAGAGCTTCAACTTCAACTTGTTGTCCGTGGCTCAATTGTGTGACTTGAGATTCAAATGCATCTTTGGTATTGATGATGTGGAGATTGTTAGTGTTAATGGAAGCAACTTGATATTCAAGGGTTTTCGGTATGGCAATCTCTATTTGGTGGACTTCAATGCTAGTGAAGCTGAATTGTCAACACACTTATTCACTAAATCAAGTATGGGTTGCTTATGGCATAGAAGGCTTGGTCATGTTGGAATGAAGCAACTCAATAGATTGGTCAAGCATGACATGGTGAGAGGATTGAAGAATGTTCAATTTGAGAAGGATAGGTTGTGTAGTGCATGTCAAATGGGAAAGCAAGTTGGAAACACACATCCTAACAAGAGCATGATGAGTATATCTAGAGCATTTGAGTTATTGCACATGGATCTCTTTGGCCCAACCACTTATGCTAGTCTTGGTGGAAACAAGTATGGCTTTGTGATAGTGGATGACTATACAAGATACACATGGGTCTTCTTTCTTGTTGACAAGAGTGAAGTATTTGGCATATTCAAGACATTCATCAAGAGAAGTCAAAATGAATTTGAAGTGACAATCAAACAAGTGAGAAGTGACAATGGAAGTGAGTTTAGAAATGTAAGGGTAGATGAACTTTGTGATGAGTTTGGAATCAAACATCAATTCTCGGCCAAGTACACTCCTCAATCAAATGGCCATGTTGAGAGAAAGAATAGAACACTCATTGATATGGCAAGGTCCATGCTTAGTGAATACAACGTGAGTGTGGACATGTGGGCCGAAGCAATCAACACGGTATGCTATTGTAGCAACCGGCTCTGTTGTCACCGTCTCTTGAAGAAGACACCATATGAGCTATTGAATGGAAGAAAGCCCAATATTACATATTTTAGAGTATTTGGATGCAAATGCTATATCTTGAAGAAAGGGGCAAGATTAGGAAAATTTGAGAAGAAATGTGATGAAGGCTTCCTAGTTGGTTACTCCACCACAAGCAAAGCATATAGAGTATGGAATCACACCACCAAGCTAATTGAAGAAGTTCATGATGTGGAGTTCGATGAAACCAATGGTTCTCAAGGTGAACAAGAAAATCTAGATGATGTGAGAGGAACTCAATTGGTAGAAGCTATGAAGAACATGGACATTGGTGACATCCGGCCAAGGCAAGTGGTTGATGTGGAAGATGAAGATGATAAAGATCAAGTGCTACCTCAATCAAATGTGCAAGTAAAAGATAATGCAAGCTCTAGTGATTCACATAATCAAACTCAAATTCAAGATGAAGATCAACAAGTCATCCAATCTCAAGCAAGTCAACCTAGCTCAAGCAATCAAGTTCTCCAACCGGTCAACATTGCAAGAGATCATCCTTTGGATCAAATAGTTGGGGATATTAGAAGTGGTGTTCAAACAAGATCAAAGTTAGCAAACTTTTGTGAGCACTTCTCTTTTGTATCATTTGAAGAGCCAACTACCATTGAGAAAGCTTTGAATGATAGTGATTGGGTAAATGCCATGCATGAAGAGCTCAACAATTTTGAAAGAAATCAAGTATGGGAGCTAGTTGAGAGGCCCAAGAATTACAATGTCATTGGCACTAAGTGGGTGTTCAAGAATAAGCAAGATCAAGATGGCATTGTAGTAAGAAACAAGGCAAGATTAGTTGCACAAGGGTACACTCAAATGGAAGGATTGGATTTTGGAGGGACATATGCTCCGGTTGCAAGATTGGAAGCAATTAGGATCTTGTTAGCTTATGCATGTGCACACAACATCAAGCTTTATCAAATGGATGTCAAAAGTGCTTTCTTAAATGGATTCATCAATGAGTTGATATATGTTGAGCAACCCCCGGGATTTGAAGATGAGAAGAAGCCCGACCATGTCTATAAGTTGAGAAAGGCCTATATGGCTTGAAGCAAGCACTTAGGGCATGGTATGAAAGATTGAGAGATTTCTTGCTATCCAAGGGATTCAAAATGGGGAAGGTTGACACCACACTCTTCACCAAAAGAATTGGCAAAGACTTGTTTGTGTTGCAAATCTATGTTGATGACATTATTTTTGGTTCAACTAATCAAGACTATTGTGAGGAGTTTGGAAAGATGATGGCTAATGAGTTTGAGATGTCCATGATTGGAGAATTGAGTTATTTCCTTGGTCTTCAAATCAAGCAATTGAAGAATGAAAATTTCATAAACTAAGGCAAATACGTAAGAGACATGTTGAAGAAATTTGGGATGGAAAGTGCCAAATCAATTAGCACACATATGGGCACTAATGGTAATCTTGATGAAGACAAGAGTGGCAACATGGTGGATCAAAAGAAGTATCGGTCTATGATTGGAAGCTTACTCTATGTGACCGTTTCTAGACCGGATGTGATATTTAGTGTTTGCATGTGTGCAAGATATCAAGCTTCACTTAGAGAGAGTCATTTGAAGGCAACCAAGAGAATATTGAGATATCTCAAGCACACACCCGATGTTGGACTATGGTACCCTAAGGGGTCAAACTTTGAGTTGATTGGTTATTCGGACTCCGATTATATGGGTTGCAAGATCAATAGGAAGAGCACTTCCGGCACTTGTTAACTATTGGGAAGATCACTAGTATCATGGTCATCCAAGAAGCAAAACACGGTTGCACTCTCTACCGCTGAAGCCGAGTATGTTAGTGCGGGGAGTTGTGCACAATTGTTGTGGATGAAGGCAACATTGAGTGATTATAGAATTAAATTCAAGAATGTGCCGTTACTATGTGATAATGAAAGCGCCGTGAAGATTGCCACCAATCCAGTACAACACTCAAGAACTAAACATATTGATGTAAGGCATCACTTCATTAGAGACCACCAAGCCAAAGGTGACATTCAAATTGAGAGTGTGGGCACCGATGATCAACTAGCCGACATTCTCACCAAGCCACTTGATGAAGCAAGATTCTACAAATTGAAGAATGAATTGAACATCCTTGATTTCTCCAACATGAGTTGAGCTAGCACCCCCGCTATATGACTTGCCCCTACTCCAACAAAGCAAAGGTATCTTTGTATGGTATGTCATTCATGTGCTAGTAGGACTTGTTAGAATATATAGACATATTTTCCTTAATTAGGCTCATTCATGTCAAACTAAATGTTTTTGAACTCATATGTCACTACTATTGCTTCTTTGACTTGATTGATCTAGTGGTGACATGTGACTAGTTTGTGAGCTTGTGAACCTAGTATTTATCTAGAATATGAGCACAATAATATATAAGCCAACTTTGTCAAGATAACCCCTAGTGGCGTGAAGAAGCTTGCCATAGGACAAACCTATTTATATATTGGTGCAAGTAATCTAGCTAAATGCTTAAAAGAAGGAAGATATTGGAAACAATCTAGCAAGTGATTCCCTCCATTGATTTTAAATCATATCCTAACCATGCTACCCTTTTGTGGTCATTGATGACAAAGGGGGAGAGAATGGAACAAAGATATGGAGAGGAATAGGGTTGTTACGCGATGAACCGTCATTAGGCCGATGATGGAAGAGCAATAGACCAAGTGAGAGGGATCACAAATTTTTTGAAAATTTAGATCTCACACTTAGGGGGAGCAAGCTCATAAGCATGGTTGCAAGCATTTGATTATGCATTTTCATATGTTTGGTGCATTGCATTTGTACTACAATTCAAAATGTGCTTGCTTGTTTAGTGTATGTTAGTCATAACTTGTGTGGTGTATTGAAGTACTAGCATGCATAGGAAGTGCTAGCTAGTTCCTTACTCTTATCAATAGGTACTAGAACCTTGTTTATAATGTAATCTCATGAGGTATTCTAGTGTCTTTGATTGCAAGAATTCTTTCAAATAGAATCTAGCTATCCATGGTGCTAAGGATGGTGTATAGATGCACTCCGATGGTATCACGCTTCAAAGGTCCAATTCTATAAATCTTAGCATCAAATTGGTAGTAATATCTCTCCCAAACTCAAAATCCAATACATATGTGCAAAGCCTTCAAATCCAAACACTAGGCACATATGTAGGGGGAGCTATTAGTACCAAGTTGAATTCATTGAATATCTTTGTAGAGGTTGTCATCAATAACCAAAAAGGGAGAGATTGAAAGCTCTATGTTTGGTTTTGGCTAATTGATGACACCAAAGTATCTAACCATTGTGCCTAAGCGTTTGATTACAAGATGGTTAGAGGATCAAGTGTGGAGGTGATGAAGGCATCTAAAGACTTGGAGTAAACCCATCAAAGTGAAGATCAAGAACTCCAACACTTGGTGATTTGGATTGAGCTCAAGGCAAAGGTATATCAATAGGGATCTTTCCATTTTGGTGGATGAGACACTATAGAGAGTGTGTCCACATTTAGGATAGATAGCCGTACTATAAAGAGGGGAGTAATTCCATGGTTAACACGGTTATCAAGTGCCATTAGATGTTTGGATCATGCATTGCATTTAGATCTAGTGGCTAACTCTAAACCCTTTGCAAAACCTTTTGAAAATGGCTAACACTTTGCAAGAAATGTTTTACATATAACATGTGTAAGCCAACATAAGCAAAGGACTTGACACGAGCTCGAAACGCGCTGAAAACGAGCGTCGGACGCTTTGGTCGACAGGCGTCGGACCAATTCCCAGCGTCCGACGGTAGCCCTGCAACTTTGTGTTTTGAGGGCGTCGGACCGATCGGAGGCAATGCGTCGGACTAATCGTTTCGTCCAACGGTGTCTTCGCGCTTCAGTGAACAGGAGCGTCGAACTGGAGTTTTCTGAGCGTCGGACTATATGTCTCCAGCGTCCGACGGTCGATCGTTCGGTAGTTCGACACGTGGCATCCGCAGAGGGCGTCGGACAATCGTCGTTGGTCCGAGGCCGAGCGTCGGACCGATGTCCGACGAATTTTGGCGCTCATGGACCTCTCTGGAAACATCGGACTCCTCAGCGCTTTGGTCCGACGGCCTTAGCCGACGAGCGTCGGACTATTTCGCTCAGTCCGACGGTCTGCAGTTCGTGGTGCCAACGGTCGATTTCAAACGGTCGAGCTGACGTGGCACGCGCCGATTTGCCGAGGAAGAAAGCGTCGGACCGGGTTCATTAGTCCGACGCCCCGCGCGAACCGTCCGACGCTTAGCGTCCGACGGTGCGCAGAAAGTGAGTAACGGCTATGTTTGTGTGTGCTTGTCTATTTAAGCCACTTAGCCGGTTCATACTCTTTCTCTTGGCTCTCTAACATGTTGATACACCTCTTGAGCACCCTCACAACACTCTCACTCACATAGATTGCATAATTCTCATCCATTGTGAGCTAGAGAGTTGATCAAAGTGCTTTGCTTGATCTTTGCATTCATTGGCACTTGTTGATCGTGTTTGCTGCGGAGTTCTCTCATTTCTCTTGGTGATTGCCGTCACCTAGACGGCTTGGAGCAGCGGAGGAGCTTGGCGGAGTTGGAGATTGTCTCCGACCACTCCCGGTGATCTTGTGAGGGGTATTGCACCTTCCCCGGCGGAGAAGCCACAAGGTAGCTCTAGTAAATTGCTTGTGTCGTTGAGTTACCCTTCTCGTGGTAGATTCTTGTGGCGCTCTTGGTGAGCTTGACGATTGTCGTCGATTAGCCACCGAATCACTGAGTCATGGTCGACACAACAGGGACGTAGCGTGCCGGCAAGCACGTGAACCCCGGGTTAAATTGGTGTTCATCTTTGTGTTGATCATTGGCTTCATTGTGACCCCCACCTTCTTGTGAGTTGGTATTCTCTCTCTCGGTGATTGGCTTCCTCCTCTACAAGGCAGTATAATCATCTCTACAATCTATTCTTTACTTTGTGTATTTACTTGTGTAGAGTTGCTAGAGTAGTATACCTGACCACTTAGGAGTAAGTAGCTCAACTTAGGCTAGTTTGTGTTCTCCTAGTTATTCTAGCTAGAACGGTTAGGAAGGCTTGGCACCCCCTTTTAGGCTAGTGCAAGAATTCGCTTCGCCACCTTTGTGACTGTTAGAAAGAGTGATTCATTCCATTAGGGCTAACCCTAGAAGGGTAGCAATATAGTAGCACATACATGGGCCACATGGGCCTAGCCTCATGGGCCTAATACACACACTCTAACACCCCCCGCAGTCTGGACTACCGGCACAGCGGAGTACGAGACTGGACAAGAAAGAAACAAGAACACAGGACCCCCCCCCCCCCCGCAGCCACAACTAGCCACTAGTGATGTTGAGGCTGGAGCGAAACTCGGAGAAGGTCGAGGAAGGGAGGCCCTTGGTGAAGATGTCCGCAAACTGGGAGGTGGTCGGGACGTGGAGGACCCGGACGTCGCCGATGGCCACGCAGTCGCGGACAAAGTGCAAGTCGATCTCCACATGCTTGGTCCGCTGGTGCTGCACAGGGTTGGTGGAGATGTAGACCGCGCTGACGTTGTCGTAGTAGACGAGCGTGCTCCTGGCGAGGGGGCGGTGAAGCTCAGCTAGGAGCTGGCGAAGCCAAGCGGCCTCGGCCACGCCGTTGGCGACGGCGCGGTACTCCGCCTCGGCACTGGAGCGTGAGACCACCGGCTGGTGCTTGGACAACCAGGAGACAAGGTTGCCGTCCAAGAAGACAGCGTAGCCGGAGGTGGACCTGCGGGTGTCTGGGCAGCCCGCCCAGTCTGCGTCGGTGTAGACCACAAGGTCGGCAGAGGAGGACCGGCAGAGAAGTAGCCCGTAGCCGATGGTGCCACGGAGGTACCGAAGGAGCCGCTTCATAGCAGCAAGGTGGGGCTCCCGCGGAGCATGCATGTAGAGGCACAGCTGCTGCACGGCGTAGGTGATGTCGGGCCGGGTGAAGGTGAGGTACTGCAGCGCACCCGCAAGGCTCCGGTAGGAGGTGGAGTCCTCGGATCCAAGCAATGGACCTGCGGCCTCTGACAGCTTGCCCTGAGTGTCGACGGGAGTAGAGCAGGGCTTGCAGTCGGTCATCCCTACGCGCTCGAGAATGTCACAAGTGAACTGCCGCTGGTGGAGAAACAAGCCTGAAGGTCGAGGCTCAACAGTGACACCGAGGAAGTGATGGAGCACACCCAGATCCTTCATGGCAAACTCCGCCTGGAGAGAGGTGATGATGCGCTGGAGCAGTGACAGGCTCGAGGCAGTGAGAACAATGTCATCCACATAGAGAAGCAGGTAGGCAGTCTCACCCCCATGGTGGTAGATGAACAGCGAGGTGTCAGACTTGGCCTCTGTGAACCCAAGAGTCTGCAGGAAGGTAGCAAACCGTGAGTACCAAGCCCGAGGCGCCTGCTTGAGACCGTAGAGGGACTTGTTGAGCCGGCAGATCAAGTCAGGGCGAGAGGAGTCCATGAAACTGGCCGGCTGGCTGCAGTAGACGGTCTCGGTCAGAGTGCCATGGAGGAAGGCATTCTTGACATCCAGCTAATGCACAGGCCAGGAGCGCTCGAGAGCCAGTGAGAGAACCGTGCGGACGGTAGCGGGCTTCACCACTGGACTGAAGGTCTCATCATAGTCAACACCGGGCCGCTGGGTGAAGCCCCGGAGAACCCAACGAGCCTTGTACCGCTCCAGGGAGCCATCGGCGCGACGCTTGTGGGTCCAGATCCACTTGCCGGTGACCACATTGGCACCAGGCGGGCGCGGCACCAGATCCCATGTCTGGTTGGCCAGAAGGGCCACGTACTCCTCTTCCATCGCACGGCGCCAGTGAGGATCCGCCAGGGCGTCGCGGACAGAAGAGGGTACAGGAGAGACCTGCGAGTCCCCGGGCGTCGTCGCAAGAGCCCAGGGCCGCAGGACACCAGCCGCGTGCCACGTCACCATGGGGTGAACGTGACGCGGGTGTCGGTGAAGAATCGGCGGGTGGTACACCGGCGGCTCGGCACGGGCAGCCGGTAGTGGTAGAGGCAGCGGTGTGGGCGTCGATGGAGGAGAGGCCACCGGTGGGGACTGTGGCGGCGAGGAAGGCGGTGGTGGTACCGGCACCACGTCGAGCGGCGCTGGCCGCACGCGGCGCTAGTAGACGCGCACCGGGTGGGCGAACCGCGCCGGAGTCTCCGGGGTCGGCGCCCCCGGCCCCGTGCCAGGCGCAGAGGCAGGCGGAGCACCAGGGGACGGGGCATCCGGACCGTGGTCGGGCACGACCGGACCCGCGGAGGAGGTAGGGTCAGGCGACGCACCGGAAGGAGCCGGTCCGGCGTATGGGGCCGGCGACACGGGTGGCGGAGTAGAACCTGCAGGAGGAAACAGAAATGGTGGCTGAACCACCGCGTCAGTGGGAGAGAGGGAGGAAAGGTCGAGGTCGGGGGTGGGAGGAGGGGTGGTGGTGGTGGAGAAAGGGAAGACGGACTCGTCAAACACCACATGACGAGAGATGAGGACCTGGCGAGAGGTGAGGTCATAGCAGCGGTACCCCTTATGATCCGGGGAGTACCCAAGGAAGACACACAGAGTCGAACGGGGAGCCAGCTTGTGAGGGGCAGTGGCAGTGGTGTTAGGGTAACACGCACACCCGAATTCCCGGAGGTGGTCGTAGCGAGGAGGGGTACTGAAGAGAGCGTGGTGTGGTGTGGGAGCGGGACAGGCAGTGGAAGGTAGGCGGTTAAGGAGGTAGGTGGAGGTGTGCAGGCTCTCAGCCCAGAAGCGGGCAGGAAGGGAAGCCTGGAGGAGAAGAGTGCGCACGGTGTCATTCGTGGTGCGAATCATGCGCTCAGTCTTGCCATTCTGGGGAGAAGTGTAGGGGCAAGACATGCGCAACTGGACACCGTGAGAGCGAAAGAAGTCCCGATAAGTGGAGTTATCGAACTCACGCCCGTTGTCACACTGGACGGCCTTGACGGTAAGGCCGAACTGAGTAGACACCCAGGCGAAGAAGTGAAGAAGAGTGGGAAACGCCTTAGACTTAGCACGTAAGGGAAACGTCCAGGAATAATGAGAGAAATCATCAACTATGACAAGATAATATTGATAACCAGAAATGCTCATCACAGGAGATGTCCACAGATCACAGTGTACAAGATCAAAAATGTGGGTCACATGTGAGGAAGAGGTGGGAAACGGAAGATGAACATGACGACCCAATTGGCACGCATGACACAAGTGCCCATCGTTAGCCCGAGTACATGGTATGTCGGAACTACGACTAAGCTGCATCAAGACATCACGGCCTAGATGTCCGAGTCGGCGGTGCCAAGTAGTAGCAGAAGTAGAAGTGGCGAAAGCAGCGGAAGCCGAAGGAGTGGAAGCCAAAGCCGAAGTGGTAGGAGCAGAAGAAGGAAGCCGAAGCGTGTAAAGGGGTCCCGCGCTGTCACATCGGAGAAGAGGACGCCGGGAAGCCAAATCCTTCACAGTAAGACCAGAGGAGTCAAACTCAACAGAACAAGAATTGTCAGTGGTAAAACGACGAATGGAGAGAAGGTTGTGAACCATCGAAGGGGCAACTAGAACATCAGGAAGATGGAAAGAACCAGGTGTGGTGGCGGAACCCACGGATGTGACAGGAATACAAGAACCATTGGCGACCATGATAGAGGAAGGAAGAGAGGAAGAAGGAGGGTGGACCGCCGTGAGTATACCAGGGTGGGACGTCGTGTGGTAAGTGGCCCCGGAGTCGGCAACCCAGTCAAGTCCGGTGGGAGGCGTCAGGCCCATGGTGCTGAAGGATCGGGCTAGAGCTGTCGCATCCCAACCGGCAGGTCCGGGCGGCGACGTGAGAGACGGAGCGCCCCCAGGAGGTGGAGCCCACGGAGTGGCCGGGATAGCACCGGCGAGCATGGCTGCGGGGGTGCGAGGGCCACCACCGGCACCCTGGAACGGCCACATCGAGATGCGCCCTGACCATGGGTTGCTGAAGGATGGCCAGGGTGCACCCTTCCGTGGTGGTGCAGGCGCTGCCCCACGCCCAGAGCCAGCACCACGCCCCCCTCCGCGTCGACGACGGCCACCACGACCCCCCACCCCCGCTCGGCCCGGGGGGAGGGGGACCCAGAAGAGACGACGGTGCCTTTGTGGACGTACGTGGCGGAGGAGTGGCTGCAAGTGCGGTCGAGGACGAGGAGCCCGGCGCGGAGGTGGGAGCAGGCTGAACGCCCTGAGTGAGCTTCTCCATGACAAGATCATCACGGACATGCAGGAAGGTGGGGAAGGGCCGCTGCCGTGTGATCCAGGTCCGGAGGTGGCCGTAGCGGTCGCTGAGGCCGTGGAGGACGTTGAGGACCAAGATCCGGTCCTCCACGGGCCAGCCCAGGTCACCGAGGGAGTCCGCCATGCCCTTCATCCGGCGGCAGTACTCCCCGATGGAGAGGTCATCCTGGACGAAGGTGCGGAAGCTGGCATCAAGGCGCAGAGCCCGGGCCTCGGCGTTGCCCAGAAACTAGCCCTCGAGTGCCAGACAGGCACGCCGAGCGTCGGGCGTGTTGCGGACGAGGTCGTGGAGGTCGGTGGTGATGGTCCCGAGAATCCAGGACAGGACAATGCTGTCGAGACGATGCCACCCGGGGGTCTGAGCCGCAAGCGGAGCGTCGAGGAGGACGTGGTTGTCAAGGGCGTAGCGGCGAAGGGTGAGGACGACCATGTCCCGCCAGCGGGCGTAGGAGGACGACTCCGGGTCAAGGACGACCGTGACCAGGTTCCGGATGTTCTGGACACCTCCGGCCTAGTAGTGGAGCTGCGCCACGAGCGGGTCCGCCGGATCGGGGATCTGAAGAGGAACGGCGCGCGAGCTGGAGGAGGTGGCACCAGTGTCGTAGGACACGGGGTAGCTGAGGAGCTGCTCCGCCTCAGTGATTTGACGCGCCAGGGCATCAGCCGCCTCGCGCTCCCGCTCCAAGATAAGAGCTGCCGCACTCACGCGGGCCGCACCTTCGGCAGCAGCTGCCCGTGCGGCGACGAGGGCAGCGGTGAGGTGAGGGTCCGAGCCGGGGGCTTGCAGCTGCGGCGGCCGCTGCTGGAGAAGCAGCTGGCCGAGTGCCTGCAGCTGCAGCGGCTGCAGCTGAGATGCGGCTGTCCCGGCTGCGGCTGCGGGTGCTGCTGCTGCAGCACCGGCTGCTGCTGGTCCGCCTGCAGCTCCAGCGGCTGTTGCTGGAGCAGGGGCTGCGCCGGGCGCGACGGCGGGGCCTGCTGCTGCAGCGCCGTCTGCTGGCCGCTTGGAGGAGAGGGCCGCGGAGGCGGCTAGGGCAGCAGCGGCGGGCCGCCAGGCCGCGGCGCGGGCTGTGGTGGCGGCGGCCCGTCGGGCAGGGCAGCGCCGTCCCGTCCCCCGTCCCAGGAAGAACGTCGCCGGCGGCAGCAGTGAAGGCCGCGGCCGCGGTGGGCCGGATGCCGGCGGCGCGCTGGGCCCAGGAGGTCGAGTAAGAGAGGGGGGGAAGGAGGAGAAGTAGGAGGAGTAGGTGGGGGAGGGAGGAGGTGGCCGGCCGCCGGCCATGGTGGCCGGTGAGAGGCGGCGGCTGGGTGGGAGGGAGAGGAAAGGAGAAGGAGATCCCTAGCTTGATACTATGTTAGAAAGAGTGATTCATTCCATTAGGGCTAACCCTAGAAGGGTAGCAATATAGTAGCACATACATGGGCCATATGGGCCTAGCCTCATGGGCCTAATACACACACTCTAACAGTGACTAATATTGTGATCAAGTGTTGTTGTAGAAAGTTTTAATTAGGCTATTCACCCCCCTCTAGCCTATTTGGACCTATCACCTAGCTCGTTTCGGTGAGTCTCTCCCTGTCCCAACCTTCGTCTGGTGCTACTAATAACACCGCGATCATCATACCTGTGTTGGTTTAACCTCTACCACTCTAGGATCATCGGAACATGAGGACGACCGGCAGTGCGCGTCGCTGCAGCCGCGGTCCGCGTCGAGCTCGTCGTTCCGAGCTATCTCCATCCTTAGCGCCCGCAGTCTCATGATCTTGGTGAGCTACTGATCATCCCCAAGCCTTCCTTTTAAACGCTACTGCACGCTCGCGGCCAGAACGGTTGTCCCGCGCCATCACTTCCGCCATGGGCGAGATTCAGCTCGTCGAAGGCGCATAGCTCATAGGTCCGGTGTCTTAGGGTGTCCACTAGGGTCGGAGGTGAGCTACGGTGTGCTCGGTTTGGGCGTGGCGGTCATCGTCGGCGAGCTCCGCAGCGGGGCGGCTCGCGCATGCTCGCGGGAGCGCTCTCCCCTGCGCGAGGAGGAAGACGAAGGGGAAGAGGCCAGGTGGGCCTAGCTGGGCCGTAGGGGTCGGCCCAGTGGCTCGGGTGGAGCCAGGGGAGTAGAGGAGCGGCTCGCGGGCTGGCCGGGCCAGTTGGGCCGTTTCGGGCCGATTCCGTCTTTTCTTTATTTGCGGATAAAATTTTGTTTATTGAATTTTATTCCAAGGAACAGTGCTGAAGTTTGCTATTTTCATATGAATTAAATCACTGCAGGAAAAATTGTGAAAATATTTATGGTTACTTTATGTAATGAGTATTATTTAATAAAAATACTAAACAATGACTTTAAGTAGTTTTTGTACGATCCAAAAATCAGCATTTTAATTCATAAAAGCAAATGTGCTGAATTTTAGTAAATTACCTGTTAATCCAAAAATCATGCAATTTTATTTGGCACTGTTTTAGGTCAAGATCTGTCTGTTAGAAAAATTTGGGCTCAGTTGGGAATAATTAACTTTGTTAGATAATTAATGTGGAATTATTTGATTAATAAATGAAGTGGAAACATTAGGGAATTAGGCTTTGTGTTATTTGGGATGGATTGCTGGCTCTTGGTCAAACCCCTGATGACCAAAGGTACCTTAATATGACACTTGTTATTAGTGACTCATGAGTGTTGGTTGAACCTTGTCAGAGTCATTAATCACTGTAAAATGGCTAATAAAGTAATTGTACCACCACCACCTTACTTAGTGAAAATCATCTTACAACTTTATTGCGAAGGAAAGTTGTACTCCATTTTCTAAATTACGTTTTCATTCATTAATTCATGATTTAGTATCATGTCATACATATCATCATGTTAAGCACTGCATCATTATTTCGTGTAGTGAACGCACGGTAATTATTATCGGAAGCGAGTCCCGAGAAAGGTTTTCGCCAGGAGGACGTGGATAATTCTCGGTGATTGACTTCAAAGTTCTATCTATTGCGAGCAACAGGCAAGTCCCGGTGCATTCAGCTCCTTCCTTGTGATTTACAAAATATTTGTAACTTGAGTTAAATTATTGCATTAGGTTGATAGGAGTTGATTGTCACCTACTTGTTGCATTACCCACCTTGATATATTAACCCTTGAAACCTGTTTAAAAATAAAAACATTAAAAAATGCTTAGCCCTGCTTAAATAATGTAGATTTGCATAAATGCTATTTTTGAGCTATTGCGATAAACTATTCAATCATGAAAATGGAAATTGGTATTATTCTCGTTCGGTGGCTGTGCACCTGATCAGTACACTGTCATCGACGGGAAGGGTTTTCCTGCTCGGTGATCGTGGCATTGGGTTAGAGTCCCAACAATTGTCACCGACGGAAACGGGATTTGAAAACCGAAGGGACGGTTGTACTTAGGTTAGAGTCTCAATGCATTGTCGCCAACGGAAAAATAATTAGGGACCATTCGTTGTAGGCCTGTTGGATCGAGACTTTGCAACTAGCCACATACTACGGAAAGCCTCTGACTCCGGTGGCTCTACTGCTGGAACCGACAACCACGCACTGGGAGTGGAGAGATGGCGAGAGTAGCGTGTACCCTCGTGGCCGTCGTGCCTGGAGACTAGAGGGGTACTGTGCTCTCGGGTGGCGCAGGACCGGCTCCGGGATACGAAAAGCCGTGGTAGGCGGGGTTGGCATATGCAAGCTTAAGTGCTACATATGCAGTGTGGATAGAGATCCCCAGCTGGGTACTAATCGATTTGAATCGTCGTTGCTCCTCGGTTATGGAGACTTGATCCTTTGACCATTCAGCGAAGAGTGGTTCGGAACTAGAATATTTTTGAGAATGATTAAATAATTAGAATTGAAAGATATATGAGAAAGAACTGAGAACTATCGATATTGATTATAATAATATTGAGTAAAATACTGAAAGTAGGATTAGTAATGCTTTTCTGCAAAAAAAAATCCTTTGACTCTTGCTAAAGCCTTACCTTGACTCCCCTCAGCCTGCATTCCTGAGTCTCATTCCTTTTTCTTAGTCGGGTAAGTCTTGCGGAGTACCCCATGTACTCAGGGTTTGTTAACCCCCTGTTGCAGGTGACTTAGGTGTACAGCTCGGTGTGGGACCGTGCCGGTCAATGGATCGTGCATGGATGAAAAAGTATATGATGTAACCCTTGGACAGGGTTCCGGTTGTAAGATGCTACTCCACTACAAAACTCTGGTTTGGGATAATATAATCTAAATTTGTAAATTATATTTCTGTAATATTTCCACACTCTTTACTCTGATTCAAATTATTTATGTAAACTGTTGTAATACTGCAATGCTTGCAATGAGATCCTCGGGAAGTTAGGGTTTCCTAGGGAACCCAGCAGGCCACTAAGTCAAGGGGAACTCGTGCAGACTAGTCAAAGGTCTTTAGGGACGATGACGGTGCACGTGGGCCCTACGATTAAGGCGGTTCTGTCACACTGCATGGGGCTAGCGTTTGCCCGTCGACGGAGCCTATGGCCAGCAGGCCGGGTTTCACCGTTCTTGTGCGCGGATGCAGGCGTCAGATGGTGGTAGCCACCGTTCAGTCTTCAACTTTGGATCTTACTGGGAGCTGTGTGATGTCGTTCGGAGAGGGATGGTTGTTAGGCGAAAGCCTTCATCTTGATGTTGGGCTGATGACAAGGATGTCTTTGGGATTCTTTTCGAAGGCGTCGATCCATGCACCTCCTCCTCTCTTGACGGGGATCTTGCAGACTGTCCACTTTGGACGGACGACGGCGGCGTGCCTACATCGTGTTCCTTCTTGAGGCCGTTGTCCATGTAGCTCCTCACGTAGTTTCCAGTTTGGTAGCTTGGTACTGTCGTCATTGTTTCTATGTAAGCATGGATGTGAATGTCTGCTACCGTTCAAGACCAGATTTTGAAGACGGTTGTCAAGGGTTTCTAAGTAAACCAGGAGACAAAGAATTGCTACCGCGCAAGATAACAGTTCCGAAGTACGGACACAGAAGTTGGAAGTTTAGTTTTTCTAGCTCTCTGTCTTATTACTTTTTGTTTTGTTTTGTTTTGTTTTCTTTCTTTCTGCCTCTTTTGAGGCTTAGTCTTATGACTTGTAAGCTTTGGTTGTGTATATCCACTTGTGGATAGAGGCCGGATATCTATCCATTATCTTAAAAAAATTATGGAAACTGTTCAAAGTTAAACCTTAGACCAAAGGACTACATTGTGAATACTTTGCATCGATGTTATGGTCACAATGAACCGTGCAATATCTACCACACGAGAAAAACAAATCAACTAAATAAGTTGAGAGAATGATGACCAGCTTTATTAGAGCAACTCCAATAGCTTACATTCTTTTGTGTATGTTATTTTAGAATTTGTGTGGTAAAAAGTAGACTCTAATAGATAAGCAATTTGATTTTATAAAATAGAGAGTTCGTTATCTATCAATTTTCGTTAGCCATATATAGTCAACGATAGATATTTGCTATGTGACTTTATAAAATAGCAAGCCTGGTGTAGAACTCTTTTTCTAGAGAGGTTTCCTATTTTATAAAATAGTTTAACAATAAAATTTAGATGTCAGTTTTAGCTAAGCCGTTGGAGCTACTCTTCATTTTCTTCCCAATGTACTTTTCTTAAGTACTTCTGGTTGGAGAAAGCAATGGATATTTGTGGCTTACTTTGGATGAGATATTTCCATGAACATATCCACGCATTGTGACCAATCAGAGCCAGTGATGACATCAGAAGCGGACGAGCAACAACACGTCAACACCAGCTGCGCTGGACCAGAACCGTCCCTGGTTTGACTAACTGACGAGTGGGCCCAGCACTCCAAAGAGGCTTGCAGTTTTTAAATTCGCTGATCGGAGTGTACGATGACGAAAAAACACGACAGCGCTTTTTGCGCGGCAGTTTCACTCGCGCTCTCTTTTCTCTCATGTTCCCTCTGTAATTTCTGCTCCATGCAGTGCAGGTGATCGTCCTTGTGGCGCCGGCGTGTCAGTATCATTGCAGTCAAGGTCTTGTAATAACCGGTCTTTAGTGTCTTCACACACCTACTATCTCCCCCATGGAATTGGTAGGTATACACAACAGCACCACCCAACACACTAGCTGCAAAGCTTAAAGCTGGGCGTATTAACAAGAAAAAAATTACATCAGAATTTCCTATGTTCACATAAAAGGCATGTATGAAGTACGAGCCCTCCATAATATATGAGAGATGCTCAAACAGGAAAGAAAAGATTGGGACATGGGTGAAGTTGATTTCTAGTTATGTACGAAAAATCGAGAGCGAGGTAAAAACTTTTCTCGATGCCTAGTTGAAGAAAATATTATGTTGCTTCACTGCCAAGCACCCCCTCACATTGGCAACAACCCGTCATCCTCCCCGCCGCCGGTCTCGGTACTAGAAGGTGTGCGCTTACTCCTCAGCAACGAGTAGAGGCTGCTAGAAGAGAGCGCCACAACACAAACCTGGATGGGAGGAGGCTATGAGGCCAAGTCACGTATACGTCGATGTGAAGGATGTTGGAAATAATAGCAATTTAGCGATGCATAAATTAATTCTGACAATGAGAAAAAGATCAACAGCATGTAAATCATATTTGAGATCTAACACTAGCACTACGATCTGAGATAAATTCACGACATCTAGTGCTAGCAACAGAAAGGATGCGAGAATGAACAACAGAGAGAGAGCGGACATCCTTACAGTGGGGTTGTCGACACTAATAGCGCAAAAGAAGGCGAAGCAGACCGTCGATGGAGATCAGCGAACACCGGGCGTAGAGGGAAGAAGACGTCCAGCGAACAGTCGCGACGGCGCTTTCCAAAAACCTGATGCGCCCCCTACCCCATGCAGAGACACGAGAGGACGTCGGCTTCGGAGCCTGCTCTCCGGCGTTGATGGCACGTCGACGGCGGCAGCGTAGCAAAGTGGAACGGGGAGAGAAGAATTCTCGGTATATTGAGGACGACGTCTCGCATGCAAAAATTTCAAGTGGCAAAAGGAAGCCGCGCACCCGCAAGGGTTAGAGCGGGAAATCACCGGACCATTCACGCGCATGTCGTGCGCGCCGGCCCGGCCCGGCCAGGCGAGGCGAGCGAGCGCGCACGTGTTTCTTCATTTTCCCTCTCTCACATAGCTTCAATTAGATGGGGATAGTCCGCACTTTTAAGTTGGTTTTACTCCATTTAGACTAGTAAGGTGGGACTAAAATCTCCCACCATGTCATATATACATGCATGTGTGAGTGGATCTTTGGGATTTCTATGAAGATATTTGGGCAATAGCCCAAATCTTCTGACAAAGGATCCATCGTTGTTGCTGAAACCAAACGTAGTAGCTATTCAAACTCTTCACCGAGGACTGCAGGATTCGCTGCTAGCAGGGAGCCAGAGGGGAGAGATTTCTTGGAGATTTTTTTTTCATTTGTGATGGAAGGAAGGAGGGGATGGATATTTTTCATGTATGATAGACATAGAATGGTAACTACTTTTTATTTGGTGTGGGTCGTACGAGGTTTAGAATGTTGCAGCTGCCTAGACTTCGATGCTCATAACTTGATGTGTTGGCCAATTTTTTTAGCAACACTGTCACACTATGGAAGGCCTTCGTGGTCTTCATCAAAAATTAAAAATGAGCCTTTTAGGCTTCGTGGATTCATGCGTATAGTCTGTATGGAACGAAATACAAAAGTCAATGTGGAATGATCATAATTTAGTTGGTTATACTTTGTCTTGTAATTTTCCTTAGTACAAGTGCTCCCATTTTCACCTAAGTATTGGTTTAATGTTAGACACAATCCATATGTCAACGACAAAGGGACTAAGATGACTTTTCTATCTTAAGATTTACTGTCCTAGTCTACAGTAGCAGTTCATAGTGTGTATATGCGTGTATGCGGTCATTTTTGTTTTGGCTGGTTTCATGAAATATAACAGTGTGTCGAAACATCCTATCAAGTTAATTAATTTTAGACTAGCAGACTACTTGTGCTTGTTTTTGTACGACTACTTCGATTTATGTCATTTTGGTACTATCTTGTAGTACATTGTAGGAAGGTAGGGTAGATTTTAAATGTTATACTTGTTGCTATTTGGTTACTAATCTCTACAATTAATAAGACTAAAGAGGAGATAATTTTTCAGTGTGACATTTGTTTGGGTGGTCCGTCCGCCTCAGCGACGTGCGACCCTATTCCGCGCGAACGTCACCGCAATTGCAATCACCGCATGCCCGCATGCAAAGGAAATCTGAACCTGCGTGCCCTTCCTTCTCTCGCTCCCTCTTCTTCTCCACCCAATCGGACTCGCAATAGGTCCCTCTCCCCCGATCCGCCGCCGCCCTGAACGGGCTCCGCGACCCCTGCCGCCCGAACATGCTCTGCACCGTGCGTGCGCTGACACCGAACGAGGCCGTTATTGCCGGCTGACAAACCCTGCTGGCCACCTACAACTACTGGGGCCAGATTGCAGCTCCACACCCCTACCTCGCCGTCATCTCCAGGTCGCACGGGAAAGGAGGAAGGACGAGGAAGGAAGGAGGCAGGGCGGCCGGGCAGGTATGCTTTGTGCTGTGCGAAACCTGTCTCTGTCCTTTGCCATCACGCATCCCGCCGCCGTTGCTTCACACCACCGCATGCGAGGTGCTCAAGTCTTGGTCGGGCCCCAAAAGGTATGAACCCTGGCTGTTTGTATTCACAGCTGATCTGATTACGAGTGTATACATGTACATGTACTATGCCTATTTTGATCCCTTTCAATGGTTGCGAGGCGTACATGGGCATGCACAATGTTCTTACTGGATTCATGTCTGCATTTCTCTGTCCTTTTGATATGCTTTACTCTGAATGCGTCCTAGCCCTTGTGCTTCCCATCCTCCTAACCTTGCCTGCTTTGATCTGCTTTGCCAATTCAAGCATCGCCACTAAGGTCAGACCAACTGTATCTTTGCTGTTGCTGCCAATCTACTGTGTTTGTGAGTGTTGTGATATTGCAAATATAAGTGACATGCTTTCAACATATTTAAATACATTAAATTAAATAATCTAACTCCAAAATATTTTGAGGAGGTCACTGATTGGGAATTTGGGGGATAATAATTGTGCCCTTGGCCTCTGATTATATTTGCTGCAGAGTTCCACGATTTTGTGAATGAAAACTTGGCTATCCTAATGTAAAGAAATATGTCTACATTTCAGAAATTGAAGCTGGTCATATCCTTACCATGGAAGTTCGTTGATGCTTTGTAACTCATTTGATGTTTACTTTAGTCAATCTAATTAACCCACAGCTATATTGTGGAGGCACCGAATGAAATAGTTAGATGTGTATTTATTCATGTAATAAGCATGACTGGTCGCCTGCTCTTAGCTTGATTTTAATGCTATAAATATGATTCATGTCCTTATTCCTGTTGCTTAGTTGTCGCATTTTTTAACGCTGTATATGCATCTCATGATTTATTTCTGCAGCTCAATGTGTTGTACACTTGTTCAGATATTGGCTCATTGATTTACAATGTTGTTGTTGCTCGAGCACCTTTTCTGAAATTTATATGTCCCTCATAAATATTAAACATAGATAATCTGATGAAGCCATTTAACCAATTTAGTACGTCTGATTCCATTCAGATGAAGCCAGTTAACCAATTTAGTATGTCTGAATCCATTCGATAAATGTTTTGTTAACTGCTAGATAAATTGTCAGTGTACTATTGCTGTTTAATTTAACTGCTTCATAATTGTCAGAAGTTTAATTACATAGACTGCTTTTTTTTTATTTGATCAAGCTCTGCCTCTAATATCAGGTTACTAATCAAGTTCACTTATCCATGTACATCAATCTGCCTCCACAGCAATATCCCACCCTGGCTTCCCCATCTCTCTGAACAAGCAAACCGAATAGTAGAGGCCAACTGCCAAGAGTAGGCCGTAAGGTACCTATTTCCACTTTCATATTCCAAATTTGAATGCTCTGTGGTGTACCATAAGTATGGCCTTGCTTTTCTTGAAAGGAGGGATCTTTTTCGAATTAAAATGAGCTGTGAACCAAGCTTCCCTGTTAATCGATGTTTACAGTGGCAAATGAATGAAACTAGCTTTGCATATGCTGTTACTCGATGTATACGGTAGTTCAGTAAAACCAACTGATTTTTGTTCTATACAGTTAGTGTCAGATTTAAACATTTATGTTGCTGCTCATTTTGTCTGAATGTATATCACACCTAAAGTCAAACAAATACATTAGATTTTCATTTGATGCCACCAATCCAGGTTGTCTAATTTATTCAGATTTCAGACCTTACAATTAACACTAAGGATGGACAGAGCATTCATGAATTAGACAGTCACTATTCTTACAATGACGATAATGCTAAGCATGTAATTTTACATTACATGAGATGTAATGACTTCAAGTCTGTGTTCAGCTTTTGTGGTTCGGCAAGGCCGAGACCCGTGCGCTTTGACCGGTTCAGTGCTGCGTCGTATAGGTCTCGTCGGAGTTTCTGCGGCCAGGCAGATGGGCGCGTAGCTTCCTACAAAGGAGAGGTTGGCTAGGCCGGATTTGTGGGTTTGTCCATAAACTTCTAGGCTTTGAGTTTGTGTGCGATACATAATCTTAATCCGTGTTTGTGATTTTGAGGATTTTGGGTTTTTTATTGGCGATTCGGCAGTGGGATCTCTGTGAAATCTCGTTGAGGTGGCGGCCCTCGACTCCAAATCTCTCCCTCGTGGTCTGTGAAGCAAAAGGGGAGTTTCACGCCATCCCCATGCTTTGGTATAGGTTCCTTCCTCAATTCTCCTTTAGGATGACAGCAGAGTTGCTGATCCAATGAGACTTGATCACAGATTTAAAGCTCATGTTAAATCTTAAGTTTCTGTATACGGGAGGAACTGGATCCTGACTGATTTAGCAAGTGCGCAGGGCCCTCGTGGTGTATTGGTGTTCAAGGACGGCAGCAGCTGTGTACCTGCAGCTCTTTTCTCTCTACTTATGATGAAAATGAGTTGAAATTAAATCGTTTGTTGTTCTTGCACCTACTCTTATAGATCGCTAGGAGATCTGCAATCGCATCAGGGTTGATTAGTGTAAGTGAGCCTGGCTTCTAACTGTTCATGAGCCTGGTTTATGGTACCTGATACCTCCACGAAGTATCATGGACGGATGGACCTAGCAAAACCCCATGGAAGCATATTGAATAAAATCCATGTTTTGATTATGGTAAAACTGAAATCGTATATTCGCACTGTTATTTCATAATAAGGTTGTGGTAAAAAGATTAGTGTTTGAAATTAACAATGGACATATTCTTTCGGGTTCTTAATATTGGAAGCTTATTGTAATATCTAAAGATACTTCTCCTGCTGATACTACGCATGAATTCTGTACACAGAGGGGTATTCGTTTTAACACACTTGGACAGTTCTAATTATGATGAAAAGCTGATCTCCAGAGCCATAGCTTTACATGAATAGAAATATTTTTTTTAAATGATTACTACATGGTCAGTCCTAATTATGGTGAAAAGCTGATCTCCAGGGCCATATTCTATGAATAGAAATATTTTTTTATATTATTACTACATGGTTAGTCCTAATTATGATGAAAAGCTAATCAATCAATTTATCGTGTCTTTTCAATCACTTTAATGTGTAATTTGGTGGTTTAATGCTTTGGTGGTCT
The DNA here is from genome assembly GCA_038502445.1 of Eremochloa ophiuroides. Classification (NCBI taxonomy): domain Eukaryota; kingdom Viridiplantae; phylum Streptophyta; class Magnoliopsida; order Poales; family Poaceae; genus Eremochloa; species Eremochloa ophiuroides. The sequence goes on from JAHLJS010000002.1 coordinate 68,676,421, forward strand.
GATTGTTTGCTGCAGCGACGGCCATGGTCCAGGTCGTCCCCCGGATGCGATCCTCTCAATTTACTGTATTGTTTTCCCATTACCCATGGGTCGATGGCTGAGATTGTATTTGTTACCCAGATTTAGAGTAACTAGGAAAAAACTTAGTATTTAGTGAAGGCCACGGGCTTGTCACAAGAACACCTGAATTTTCAGCATGGATAGGTCATAGGTGTTTTATGTGAAGGTCTTTTGAAACAATTCAGTAACTTTGGTGTATATGGTAGGGTGGCAACCATTCAGTTTTAACTTTGATGTATCAACAGTTAAGAAATATCTTTTTAGATTGGGTGCATAATTGTAACTTCACAAAATGGTATGCGCGTGGCCCTTTTCGTTTGTGACCGTAAAAAACTAATTTTTAGATAAGTGAAAATAGAGTCCGTGAGCCTGCGATGCCATATTCTGGTTAATTTCAAGAACTTGACTAAATGCCATTGTAACATCAATATTCTTTTTATGCGTTTCATATGTTTTTAGTATAAAATTTTAGTTATCCCGTTGCAACGCACGGGCACGCTACTTAGTAATAGGTATAAGAAACATATTGAATCTTAATATAATTAGGGCATGTTTGGACACAAGGACTAATCACTAGCTAGCTAAAAGTTAGTTCAAATTAGTTTTAGTGCATCTAAACAGGAGGACTAATAGACTAGACATCTTTTTAGACAAGTCTTTAATTAGTTATTAACCAACTAGCTAGCTAGCTAGCTAATCTTGGCTAAGAGCATCTCCAAGAGTTTCCTACTTTTCTCTCCTAAAACTTTGCAGTTTGACAACTCCTAAAAAGATTTAAAGAGGAAAAAAAAGAGGCTATCTCCGAGAGTTTCTAATAAGTCAATCTAAAAAATTTAATATGGGTTCCAGGTCAATTAGTTTGTGCATTTTTCTTTTCCGTCGTGGGAAACAGACCATCGCTGCCGGAACCCTTGCGGCGAGCTCCCTGTCACCGTCGCCATCTTGCAGTCAGCCGCGTCGACCACCCTGCCATCTTGTAGCCAGCCACAAGCTCCCTGGACTTCTACAACTTCAGCACCTGCTGCTGCGTGGACTTCATCTTCTTCAACACCAGCTCCTACCTTCACCTGACTACCTGCATGTCCTACCTGAAAGTATAATATTTACACGCAGGCCGCGGATAAAACAAATGTTCACTGAATCAAGAAACAGTAGTAATGCAAAAGTTCACTGAATCAAGAAACAATACCATGCAAGCAGTAGTAAGCAGCACATACAAGCCATCGCACGTACGCGCATCAGTAGGCCAATACAGCAGCAGCCGGCCATCAGCACTCAATCAGATAGCAGCAACCGGCAATCCGCAAGGAAACCAGGTACAAGCAGAAGGCCAAAACCTAACGATGGCAAATCCCGGCGGCGGCGGCGGCGGCCGGCGCGACACCACGGCGTCGGCAGCAGCACAGCAAGCCTACGGCAAAAACAAGCAAGATCAATGGACTATGTACCTCAACGTCCGTGGCGCCGTCGATCGTGTACCCTGGTGATGAAGATCTAGCGAGCCTCTACACTGGAACTAGCGATGGAGGAAGGAGCGACGAAGAAACTCGTGATGGAGGAGCGCGGGAAGGCGGAGCCACGACAAAAGAAGGCGCGCGAAGAAGCTCCCCGCTCGGGAACGTCGTATCCACACGTGGCTTCGTCCGCGCAAAGATACGCGGAAAGGGGTGTGATTTCCCAAGTGCTAAAAGTTTAGGAGTATGCATTAGGGGTTGTTGGAGAGAGGTTTTTCTCCATCTTTCTAAAAAACAAGGATTAGGAGGATGTTTAGGGAACCCTTGGAGATGCTCTAATCTTAGTTAAATTTTAGCAGACTAATAACTAACCCTAACTCGTTAAATAGGCCTTTACTCTATGGTCATATGTTTGAAATTTAATTGAAAATGGAATTGAGGAGGAATCGCCCAAGGATTCTAGAACCAAGAATCATCATCCGATGAACTACAAAATAGTAATCGTGCATGTGCACCACCTCAAACTCAAGGATGACTACATCAATGAACTATGCTGTGTTGGAAATAATAACAATTTAGCGATGCACAAATTAATTCCGACAATGAGAAAAAGACCAACAGCATGTAAATCATATTTGAGATCTAACACTAGCACTACGATCTGAGACAAATTCACCACATCTAGTGCTAGCAACAGAAAAGATGCGAGAATGAACAACAGAGAGAGAGCGGACATCCTTACAGTGGGGTTGTCGGCGCTAACAGCGCAAAAGAAGACGAAGAAGACCGTCGATAGAGATCAGCGAACACCGGGCGTAGAGGGAAGAAGACGTCCAGCGAGCAGTCGCGACGGCGCTTTCCAAAAACCTGATGCGCCCCCTACCCCGTGCAGGGACACGAGAGGACATCGGCTTCGGAGCCTGCTCTCCCGGCATATATTGAGGACGACGTCTCGCCCTTTATTTATACACGCGCACGCGTCGCAGCAAATAGGAAACCAATTAGCCGCTCAATCACAGTCATTATGATAATTAACCTGCCGTTTGTGTAATTACCATAATACGAGAATAATTGCTTACCAAATAGGCCAGCGCAATTTTCTCCATGCATGCAAAAATTTCGAGTGGCAAAAGGAAGCCGCACACCCGCAAGGGTTGGAGCGGGAAATCGCCGGACCATTCACGCTCATGTCGTGCGCGCGCGCCTCGCCCGGCCCGGCCCGGCCCGGCGAGGCGAGGCGAGCGAGCGCGCGCGTGTGTTTCTTCCTTTTCTCTCTCTCACATAGCTTCAACTAGATGGGGATAGCCCACACTTTTAAGTTGGTTTCACTCCATTTAGACTAGCAACGTGGGACTAAAGTCTCCCACCATGTCACATATGCATGCATGTGTGAGTGGGCCTTTGGGATTTCTATGGAGATATTTGGGCCATAGCCCAAATCTTCTAACAATCCCCCACCATATCCCAAGGGCACGCGAGTCATACTCTCTGTGCCACAGTACTGTTAATATACCAGCTATTCAGTGGAGACCGGTTAAGGTTGAACATCCACCTAGAACAACAAGATAGACCCACCCATAACTACACAATGGACTAGGCCTTGAATTGGCAGTTTGGTGTGAATAGGCTTCTCTTGAAGTCTTGACTGATACTAGGCTGCCATAGCCAACCCCGCGAGTGGAGCGTATAAGTCATACTCCTATCTCACTTCATGAGCTTCTTAAAGAATTCCCAATTCTTATAAACTGCGACTAACAGTTAGGCTCACATAGGTGTGTTCTTACAGGGATACTCTGTAGGACAGTATCTCGCTATAAAGCCTCAGAACACATTAAGACAAAATCAACCTGCCTTACAGAAATGAGAGTACTGCATCTCCAGCGGAGTGGGTTAAAATAGAATTGTACTCTCCCGTCAACCAACAGCTTGTTCTTCCCATATCCTAATTCACGGGATCTCCGATTACATAGGCTAGGTTATTACTGAGATTAACTCACTTGGGGTCTCAATCCTATCTCCTTCGATGCATTGTCAATCACGGTACGTGATAGTCCCTTCGTAAAGGGATCTGCCAGATTCTTAGCTGTCTGGATATAATCCACAGCTATTACTCCGGAGCTCCTCAATTTCCTGACAGACTTCAGTCTACGCTTAACATGTTTGCTGGACTTCGCATTATCCTGACTACTCTTCACCTTTGTGATCACCGTTTGATTATCACAATTAATAAGAATAGCAGGAATTGGTTTCTCAACCACTGGTATGTCCATCAACAGTTCTCGTAACCATTCAACTTCAGTAGAAGCTGTATCTAGAGCTGTGAGCTCTGCCTCCATTGTAGACTTTGTAAGTATTGTCTGCTTACAAGACCTCCAAGAGACAGCGCCACCACCCAAAGTGAATATGTATCCACTAGTGGTCTTAAGCTCATCAGCTTCTGTAATCCAATTTGAATCACTATATCCTTCGAGTACCCCCGGGTACCCAGAATAGTGAATTGCGTAACTCATAGTACCCTTTAGATAGCGCATTACTCGATCAATACCACGCTAATGATCAGTTCCTGGATTAGAGGAAAATCTGCTCAACTTGCTTACAGCAAATGAGATATCAGGGCGGGTCGCGCTAGCTAGGTACATCAGAGAACCAATTATTTGGGAGTATCTCAAATGATCCTTACCTAGCCTCTTATTCTTTCAAAGTATTAGGCTAGGATCATAAGGTGTTGGGTAAGGTTTGCTATCCATATAGCCAAAACGGCTCAAAACCTTTTCCACATAATGAGACTGCAAAAGAGTAATCCCATTCTCATCCTTATTAAGTTTAATGTTGAGAATCACATCTGCTTCCCCCAAATCTTTCATGTCAAAGTTTTGGGATAAGAATGACTTTACATCATTAATCTCGTCGATACTTGTCCCAAAGATTAGTATGTCATCAACATACAAGCACAAGATTACTGCTTTGCCCCCACCATAGCGGTAGTACACGCAAGTGTCGGCTTCATTTACTGCAAATCCAGCAGAGGTCAGAGTCTTATCGAACTTCTCATGCCACTGCTTGGGTGCCTGCTTTAAGCCGTACAAGGATTTGAGTAACCTGCACACCTTACCCTCTTGTCCTTGTGCTATAAATCCATCGGGCTGATCCATATAAATTTCTTCCTCTAGCTCTCCATTAAGGAAAGCCGTCTTCACGTCCATCTGATGAACGAGAAGACCATGGGTAGCAGCCAAGGATAATAGCACTCGGATTGTAGTTAATCTGGCAACCGGTGAGTAGGTATCAAAATAATCCTCGCCTTCCTTTTGTGTATAACCTTTAGCAACAAGCCTGGCCTTGTACTTTTCAATAGTACCATCAGGCCTAAGCTTCTTCTTAAATACCCATTTACAGCCAATCGATTTGTAACCCACAGGTCTATCTATTACTTCCCATGTACCATTTGCAGTAATTGAGTCCATTTCACTACGGACGGCATCTTTCCAATATTCTGCATCTGGTAATGCATATGCCTCTGCAATGGTAGTGGGTGTATCATCCACGAGATACCCAGTGAATTCTTCACCAAAGGATTTTGCAACCCTTTGTCTCTTACTCCGTTTAGGAGCTACAACACTGTCATCCTCTTCGTTACCATGTGGAGTTATAATTGGTTCAACTATGGGCATTGGTTTAGGAATAAATTCATTTGATGAACTGGGCAAAGAGTAAACATCTTTCATCGGGAATATATTTTCAAAGAATGTAACATCCCATGACTCCAAAAGTGAATCAACTAAAATATCAGGCGTTTCTGATTTTATCACTAAGAACTTATACGCTATGCTGTGGTGCGCGTATCCCAAAAGGATACAATCAATTGTCTTTGGTCCGAGTTTGCGCTTCTTATTAATTGGTATACTAACCATGGCCAAACAGCCCCAAGTGCGCAAGTAGTGAAGAGATGGTTTTCTCCTTTTCCATCCTTCGTACGGAGTCACATCACTATTTTTAGTGGGAACTCTATTTAGAACGTGACATGCTGTCAAAACAGCTTCCCCCTATTCCTTAGCCATACCGGATGTTCCTAACATGGCGTTCACCAAGTCCATTAACGTCCGGTTCTTTCTTTCGGCAACCCCATTAGATTGAGGGGAATATGGAGGTGTCCTCATGAATTATTCCATTCTCCGCACAGAAAAGATCAAATTCATTGGAGAAATACTCCCCGCCGCGATCAGACCTAACACGTTTGATTTTCTTTTCCAATTGATTCTCTGCCTTAGCTTTATAAGTCTTAAAATATTCTAGCGCCTCATCTTTAGTTTTCAGAAGAAATACATAACAATACTTAGTAGCATCATCAATTAAAGTCATGAAATATCTTTTTCCTCCTTTTATCAACACACCATTCATTTCACAAATATCAGAATGTATGAGCTCTAATAATGTTGTGCATCTCTCGTATACAGTCTTATGTGGCTTACGAGGTTGCTTTGCTCGCACACACACTTGACACTTAGAGCCTTTGACAGTAGAAAAATTCGGAATTAAACTCATACCGGATAGACGCGACATACAACCAAAATTAATATGACACAAACGTGAATGCCACATATCAGCCACCGAATTGTTTGAATCACACACATGGTTCACAACTTTATTACAGAAATCGGAGAGTGAAAAGCGGAACAAGCCTTCGCTATCATAGCCTTTGCCAATGAACTGGCCATATCTCGAAATGACTACTTTATTAGACTCGAACACCAGCTTGAACCCATCTCGACATAGGAGGGATCCGCTAACGAGGTTCTTCTTTATTGATGGGGCATGCTGCACATTCTTCAGCCGCACGATCTTTCCCGAAGTAAACTTCAGATCAACCGAACCAATACCAAGAACAGTGGCATGCGACCCGCTCCCCATCATGACGGTTGAACCTCGGATGTCCTGGTAAGATGAAAACATAGAGATATCAGTACAAACATGAATATTGGCTCCTGTATCTATCCACCAATCATTAGATTGACATACAGAAAATATGCTAGGTAAAGAATTACCGTACCCAGATCCGTTAGGATCGCCAATGGTCACGTTGGCAGATTTCTGCCCTTACTGATTCTTCTTGCCTTTGCGGTTCTTACACTTCTTGGCGAAGTGTCCAGTCTCACCGCAAACGAAGCACACAACTTCATCCATGTTTATCTTCTTCTTCTTGAATTGAGTAGTCTGAATAGCCTTTTTGCTTGTTCTTGCCAGCGTGCTGCATCACATTAGCGCTGGACTGCCCTTCAGGTGCTTTTGGTGGAGCATCCTTTGCCCGAGCCTTCTATTCAACATCAAGACCAGCCAACAAATCCTCAACGGAGATTTTCTGTCTTTTATGTTTCAGAGCCGTGGCAAAGTTCCTCCATGACGAAGGTAATTTGGCAATAATTCCACCAGCCACAAACTTATCAGGCAAAGCATGACCGAGCTGTTCAAGTTCCCTCACAATAAGTTGGAACTCATGAGCCTGTTCCACGACCGAACGGTTTTCAACCATTTTATAGTCGTCATACTTCTCCATCACGTACAGCTCGTGCCCAGCATCTGCAGCACCGAACTTGTGTTCGAGTGTCTCCCACAGTTCAGCAACACTCTTGATGTTCATGTAAACATCACATAACTGGTCAGAGAGAACGCTAAGAACGCATCCGACGAAAATCGTCGTAGCCGCAGTAAACTCCTGCACCTCTTTCTCAGATCCGAGAGGTAGTGCGGGAGGATTACTCACGACCCAAAACATGTCATGCGCGCGCGCCCCGCCCCGCCTAGCCCGACGAGCGAGCGCGCGTGTGTTTCTTCCTTTTCCCTCTCTCAGATAGCTTCAACTAGATGGGGATAGCTCACATTTTTAAGTTGGCTTCACTCCATTTAGACTAGTAAGGTGGGACTAAAATCTCCCACCATGTCACATATACATACATGTGTGAGTGGGCCTTTGAGATTTCTACGGAGATATTTGGGCCCTAGCCCAAATCTTCTGACATGCTGTTGGTGCAAAGTACTAGACGGAATGCAAAAAAGAATATCTAGTTCATTGAACGTACGTACACTGTTCTTAGGACGCCTCCAATAATATAACTGATAGACATGAAGGAAGGGAGATTGCAGGAGACAGTCCCGAACGTTGTTCTATGAGCGATGCATTGTCAAATGTGCAAACTATTTCTTAGCTTCACAGTAGTCTCTAGTCTTTTGCACTATTCAACCATTAAAATTTAGTTTAGTATAGTACCACTACATTTGTCTTGTATAGATTTGATGTGCTATTATGAATGAAGTAAGAACAACTAGAAAAAAAAAGGATGATGTGATATAGAGTAAGGGCCTATTTGATCCATCCAAAAGTTTAGCCCAGGTAAAACTTGTTCCGGCTAAACTTTAGCGGCACCGACCAAGTAAGATATTTTTATTTATATTGAAAAAAAGTGCAATCCTAATCCGACGATGATCGGTATTCATCAGGTGTAATATAAGCGCGAAAAAGATTGAGGCTTGGTTCGGTTGACTTGAAAACAATTCCTGGTCGAACATCCGTTCAATATTTACAGTAGCATCGTGAACGATTCCTAGTGTTAAATGGGTGGGAATAGCCTGGAACGGTGATAACCGAGCGGCCCTGACTCTGGTCGAAACGCGGGGGCTTGTAGCAATATTAGGACGAGGAGGCTCTTTCAGCATTTAAGTGAACGGCACGACGGGGCACGACTCAACCGGGGCTGATTCGATCTCCTCTCCGATTCCTCCTCTGCCGGTGCGGGGGCGCGGCGCGAGGCATGGAGGGACGAAGGGGTCGAGGAGAGCGAGCGAGATAACCCACCTATACCCCACCTCAAGTCCACTCCTCAGCTCGCGCCTCCTCCGGCGCCGTCGTCTTCCGTCTCGCAGTCCCTCACCTCGATGGACTCACTCGCCGCCGCCTGCCTCTGCTCCCGCCGTCGCCGCGCTCGCCGACTCCTCCTGGCCGCTGCGGCGGCCACCGCCGGGTACGGCGTCTACCGCCTCTACCGCCACCACAGACGCCGCATCGTCGCCGCCCTCTCCCTTGCCGACGCCGTGTCCCAGGTCGGTTCCGACCTCGCCGAGTTCCTCCGCTCCGACTCCGACCAGGTCCCACGAAGCCTCCTCCAGCTCTCCAAGCTCGCCGCTTCCGGACCCGTCTCCTCGGCTGCGTCCTCCCTCTCCGAGTCCCTTGCCTCCGGCGTTCTCCGCGCCGTCTCCTCTCACCAGCGCCAATTGCATCAACAGCAGCAGCAGCAAAAACCCCAAACCCCGCTCCAAGATCGGATCTTGGATCGCCTCCTCTCCCCCGAGGGCACCGGATTCGCCTCCGCTGTCGTCGGAAGCTTCGCGAGGAACCTCGTCTTGTCGTCCTCCGACGCCCGCACGGCGGACGCCGGCGACCGCGAGGAGCCACGGTGGCTGGCTGCGCTCTGCAGCGCCACGGGCAAGGAGGCTGCTGCGGACCTCGTCCGAGTCTTCGTCAGCACCGCCGTAGCGGCCTACCTCGACCGGACCGCCGCAGTGCGCACCAACAGCCAGCTACTCGCTGGCCTCTCTGATCCAAGGCACGAGGCCAAGGTCAAGGACCTAGCTGTCTCTGTCTGCAACGGCGCTGTCGAAACCTTCCTCAGAACGTCGCGGCAGCTCGCCAAGGAGGCCTCCGATGCTCGCATTGAGGTAGCAGTAATGGAGCGTGTGGTGGGAGATTCAGACACCAACTGCGTGATCCAGAAGGTTTCAAGCACGCTGGCCGCACCGAGCAACAGGAGATTTGTACTGGACGTCACAGGCAGGGTCACCGCAGAGACGGTCCGGTCATTCCTTGACTTCCTAGCGCAGCGGATGTCTGATGGCGCCCGGAAGAGCATTGTCATCGCCCGTGATGAAGTTGCGGAGAGAGGGCTCATTGCTCTCAAGTACCTCGGTGCCAAATCCATGGCTATCCTCACCATCTGCCTGGCATTATGCATGCACATTTTGATGGGAACAAGGTTCCTACTGCCGGCATAGCTACTGCCTAGCTTGTTGGGAGCTGGAATTCCATCACAGGTGATTGATTACTACTTGTTCTGATTGTAGGTGCAGAGTAAATTATGTAGATTGCAAATTGATCCTGTAATACTAGCTGTCCTTTTTTGTGTGTTGGTGAAAAGTATGAAAACTTAAGCTAGAAACCCGGTGGGATTTGTAGTTGGTTTTTATTTGTTTGGTTGAAGGAAGTATATATGCGTCTGAAATGACACTGGCCAATTTGGCAATGCGATTTTGAGGTTAGACACCTCTGTTGTTGCGTTCTAACTTCTAATAGCTGTCACTATCTTGCTATTGCTGGTTGTTTTTTGTTGTTATAAGCTGTTGATCAATGTTAAATAACCAGGCAGAGCAGCAGGAGCTGGAACCTTGGCTGCTTGCTCCTGAAACTCTCTTTTGTACACTTCTTCATTTGTAAGAAAGGGGGAAATGAAGTGAATAAAGAAGTGAGGTTGATCTTCCACATGTCCCTTTGTTTTATTTTCCTTTCCTTATTAAACTAATTGAACTCAACTGAATGATGAATCGATGTAGCTATCTGTAGATAGGATCTGTGCTAGTTATGCAGTAGCTCTTATACTTTTCTGCTGAACTTTGGTGTTTTATCACTTAATCATTTTGATGTAGTATCACTGAGCTTAGACATGCCAATTGTCATATCTTATTTCTACCATATTCAAGTACTTTTCATACCAGTTGGTAGTATACCATCTGCTATGCTTATTATCAAGTAGCAGGTCTGCAAATCAGCTGAATTGATTCGGAGGATGTCCTTGATTTGCCATATTTGCCCCTCTCACCCATGGCACGGAGGAAATTTGCACATCTCAGCTCAATGCATGTGGTACCCCCGGTGAACACATTTGATTCTTTACCTAAGTCGGATCTGCCAGCATTTAATTGGGTGTTTCAGTAAGATGAAATGAAACAACTGTGCAGGATTGGCTTACCACTTACCTATATATCATCAGACTTGTGCCTTTCTTCTCTCTATTTAGGAGCATGTGTGATCCTAAATCCAGAGATGTTTCAAAGACAAGAGGTTAGTTTGCTTGGTTACTATACTTGGATAAAGTTAATACCAAGAGTTGGTCCTGAAGTGTTGTTGTGGCCTCCACTGAGTGCATAAAAGATTGGTCTGCACATAATCAAATGCATGCATATTTTGCTAGCAATGATCCTATTGTTGAATGAGCTAAGCTGGGTGGTAGCAGAAATTCCATTCTAGGTTATCAATTACTACTTTTCATGACTGTTTCCGCAGAGCAAATTATATGTAGATTAAAAATTGATCTTGTACTGCTAACTGTCCTTTTGTTTCTTAGTGAAAAGTATAAAAGCGCAATGTAGTGAAGGTAGAAACTTGTTGGATTGGTTGGTTACTTGTTAGCGATTGTTGGTTTGGTTGATGGATGCACATATTATGTGTATGCAGCAGCGAGATGCCTAGATCACATTGGTCAATTTGGTGTTTTTTGTGAGTATTGAGTATTGTATGGAGACCTGTTTTGTTGCTTCCTAGTAGTTGTGATTAGCTTCTAATAGTAGGTTGTTTATGCTGTCTGTCAATGTGACAAAAAATGCCATCCAGAACAGCAGGAGCAGAAAACTTTTCTGCTTATCCATGACGTTCTTTCCGATATGATTTCTACTAGATAAATGAAGTACATAGATTGATTATGAATGCCTTCGGTATTTCCTGGATTCGTGATATGACCTTTGCGTTTTTCCCCATATTTGTTTTTTCATTTCTGAATGCATTCTAATGTACACAAACGAAGCATGAATTGACATAATATGTGGTGATTAAGTTGCTTTATTGCTTTGTAATATGACCGAAGATAAATGGATATTAACATGTGTATTGTCTTGGATCCACTATTTGAGAAATTAATTTTAGTAGACCATCTGTGACTGTTGTCCTGCAAGAAGCAGGCAACTGCTAGAGTCATATCTACTCCGTATTTTACTCTGGAGAGTTCCTCTCATCCAAGTATCCAAAACTGTATGTAGTAAATTCTTCACACATACTCCCTTCGTCTAAAAAAGAGCACCGTTTTAGAATTTCAGATATGTTATTTGACTATCCATCTTCAAATTTTTTATAAATATTATTTATCTTGTTATGACTTATTTTATCACTAAAGATACTTTAATAATGATTTATTTATTTTATACTTTATAATTTCTTTTAAAAACAAAACGAAGGGTAAAACATGATGTCTGAAAATAAAAAACAATATTCTTTTTAGGATGGAGGGAGGATACCTCAGTTCAACGCATGTGGCCACCAAACAAATTAATTTCCTATGGAAGGAGTAGCTCTTGGGGGTTGGAGTTAGATGCCGCAATAAGTTGAGATAGCAATGCAAGGCTGGAAACCTGACTTGCGCTTCCCTCTACTCCTAGCAGAACCAGCAAAGTTTGAGGTTTGTAGCGTAGAACTAGCACTCTAGCAGCCACCCAGTTTCCAAACCTATTTAAAATGCCAAGGTTTAGCTGTGCTAGCAACAGAGTGGGAATTAACAGTATCAGTTGGGCGCTAATAATTAACTTGATGTAGTGAATGGGTGGTACCATGAAAGATGATGGAAGATGCTAGGAAAACCGAAGATGCTGGGAAAATAGAACAAAACGAAGCACAAAAGAAGAATTTCGAAGAGCCGAGTCAGAACTGAGGAGGCGGCTACCCAGAAAGTAGAGGATGGGAAATTGGGAATTACTCAGTACTACTAACAGCTTGTCACGCGCGGCAAGATGTATAGCAGGGATGCCTACAAGACATGCCCTGTTTTGAAGACACGAGGGCTTTGTAGTTTGTACCAGACGACGTTGTTGGTGACCCCAAAGTGGAGCTAAAGGGTAGTATAACAGAGCTTGTCTCCACTCAGAGATAAACCCCAGCCCTAGATCCATCAAAGTACATGGTCTAAAACTCCTTGATTGGGGCGGATGGCTGCTCCCATGATCCCATCCACTCAACCATGAAACTGACAACCATGTGAGGTTGAGCCACATGAGCTCCGGGCCCCATTTAACGCTGGGATCGGAGGATTGTCAGCTATTGATTGTCCCCAAGAGCAGATTTTGGACTTGCGGGTAGCAAGCCGTGGAGTCAGAGAGTAATAAGGGTACATAAACCACGCTCGCGTCTACCTGTTCGGTGTGCCGAGCGATCAGTTTTTTGGAACATCTAATGCGACTGTTTGCCACTGATTACATCGTCTCATCTTTTCGAGGGGCTGCACTGTCAGTGACGGAGACAGGAATATTTTGTAGGTGTGGCAGATTTATAAGGTCGTATATCTTTTAACTAGGCTTGCAAGATCATAACAAACTCTAAAATTGATCATGTCTTCTCATATGGTTGATGAATAATTGGAGGTTAGTTTTTATACATTTACGATCATCGGATGAGAAATTTGCATCATACATATCAATAAGCTTTAGCAATTCTATACATATCAAATTTGGGGGATGATTTTCTTGATCAAGGCAAGCGAAGTCAAGAAGCGACAAGGCCCATCAAGCGGAGCCCATAAGGCCTAGCTAGCTTCCCTCCGTATATGACCATATCACGTATGCGTATGTGTATGTATTTCAAATATTATATATAACACATATATTTAGTATTTTATATATTTTTAGTATTGCAGCCACCAAGGCTTGCTAAATACTTGCCTCCGCCACTGTGCACTGTTGAGTAAAGAAAACCGCCATGGTTAATTGAATTAACCGAGGCGGTTGGCTTTACACAATCGCCACGTTTAAGCTATTAACAGTGGCGGTTATCTTAATATAACCACCACCGTTATTATTTTCAGGAATAAAAAAAATATTTTTATAATATTTGAATTTGGATTTCAAACCGAAATTTCTGATATTCACATACATTCAAAGTAGAAAATGCACGTACAGAGTATAAACACGTAAATCATATTTAGTCTTATGTCGTCCGTATGTATCCCCCCGTATGTCACCGTCGATATTACAAAACGTTTACTTCTAAATAAGGACATGACATTATAGTTTCAGCACGGCATAATTAAGCTAATCGAAAATATACGGCAACTTGTAGTCATCCATGTTTAGACCACTGGTTCTCCAGTTGCGTAGCTTCTCATACTTCTCCGCTGTCGTGAACTCGCTTGTAGGATCGAAGAACTTACCCCCCCACATGACAACAATCGTCCGTGACGCACTTGCAAATGTCAGCTATTGTTTGCTTGATGTTTCTATGATCCACTGTTTTGGAGAGGAAAAGCAGATTTGGAGAGTAAGAATCAACCTCTAACGGTGCCACCCTTCACTAAATCGAAGGCTAAATTTATTCTCTCTCATCCATTTAGATCTAGATCTAAACCGTTTGGAAAAACACCTAAATAATGAAAAAGAGAGGAAAACAAGATTTGGAGAGTAAGAATCAACCTCTTACGGTGCCACCCTTCACCAAATCCAAGGGTAAAACCTCCCCCCTTGAAAGGTTTTAGGGTTTTGAGCTCAAAACCCCAAAAAATGGAGGAGAGGTCGCGGGGAGAAAGAAGAGGAGGGCTGCTGTTTTATAGGCCCAGAATTAATGGAGGCGGTTATCATAACACAACCGCCACGGTTAATAGCCGGTTATCATAACACAATCGTCACGGTTAATAGGTTATTAACCGTGGCGGTTGTGTTATGATAACCGCCTCGGTAAATACATTAACCGAGGCGGTTGTCGGCGGGCAGCCCAGCCATTGGCCGGCCCCTCTTAACCGAGGCGGTTAGCTGGGCTGCCCGCCACGGTTAAGAAATCCTAAATGCCTCGCAAAAGATTTTCTGTAATAGTGATTGCTAATAATAATATTTTATATGTGCATATATTTATCGTCACAAATTTGCTTTGATTTTTCTAGAGTAGCCTAAATTTCTAACAACAGCGTCGATGCCACTTAGCCTTTTGATTCTATTGTTTTTTTTCGATTTTTTTTATTGTATAGTCAAAATGGCCCACTTGTACTGTACTCTATTCATCCTAAAAAGAGTTTTTTTAGAATTTCACACATATTTTTTTGACCATCCATCTTATTTAATTTTTTAATAAACTATTATTTAACTTGTTATGACTTATTGTATCATTAGAGATACTTTAATAACGATGTATTTATTTATAATTTGCATAAATTTTTTTGATAAACGAATGGTCAAATACAATGTCTAAAAGTACAAAACAACATATTTTTTTGACAGAGGGGGTATTTTGTAATGTCGGCTTCAGGTGTTTTGAGAGCGTGGATGGCGCGTTGGTGCCTTGGGCACCGTTTCCTTAGTTCGTTGCAGTTGTTAGCTGCCAACCCAGCAGATGTATACTTGTCTTTCCGTGAACAGGGTCAAAGGGTGTTTGGTCTAGAAAACTCCTAATGTCTTTTTGTTTATTCCCTCTGTTCAAAAAACATTATTGTTTTAGACTTTTTAGACATCACATTTGACCATTCATCTTATTCAAAAATTTATATAAATATCATCTATCTTATTATAGTTTGTTTTTATTATTAGAGATACTTTAATAATTATTTATTGATTTTATATTTTATATAAAATTTTTGAATAAGACAGATAGTCAAACATAATTTCTAAAAAGTCTAAAATAACAGTTTATTTGGTACAGAGGGAGTACCATTTTCTATGTATATCATGTCAACGCTCTTTGTTTTTGGCACTGCACACGCGCAGGTAATCATTCTTCATTCATGGGCCTGGATGGATCCGTCAGTGCTGGCTTGTCAGCAGCCTCTGCCTCCAACGATGTGGATCCCGAATTATTACTGGAGTCACAGCAGCTCACGTGATAGATAAATGGATCCTGTCAGGGACGAGTCAGCTCGATCGCCTGCATAGGTAGACAAGTCAGAAATTGCATTATGTATATTTACTTACAGTCCGGTTACATGCTTGTTTTGTGTCCATGGAAAATTGAATAGGAGTAATAGTAACAACAATAGTGGTGGAAAGCTAGGTTAGCCGTCTCCGTCTCGCTCAACCACGGATTCCGTACGTCATCTCATTTCCATTCATCCGTCACTACGGCTGCCTAGACCGGCCTTGCATGCACCTCGGTCTCTGCTATGCCCATGGCTATGGCTGTGGCTGGTCTAAGTCAACTTTTCTTTTCTTGTTTACGGCAATGGTCTAAGTCAACTTTGGCGTGGCGCAGCAACCTACAGGCTGCCTCGCTAATTTTATCTTCTTCACCTCATAGAGCCGGTCATAGTAGGGACTCTGCTAAAGCTCTGTTCGCTTCAACTAAACAGCACATATTTTTCAGTTCTGGAACAGTATTTCTTTTCACAACAAATCAGTTTCAGTCCAAATTAGCTCACCTTTTCAGCTGAAGCGAACAGAGCATAAATAACTCATTTTACCCGCCCCCGGCTGCCTCTGCTATGGTTTATTATTTCCCCTTTAGAATAAACAAACTCTTATAAAATCTGAAAATAACCGTCGTTGCTACAGTACACTAGAAGAACCATCTTTTTCTCTTCCCCGATCCGACAGACTACAAGCTGTATTACCGTATTAGATAAGCGAGAGAACTCGTTGCGCAATACCCCAAACAAACTCTGAGCCTCTGACATACTCCCACCATTTTAAATTGTAAATCGTTTGATTTTTTATCTTAAGTTTGAATACTCATCTTACTAAAAAAAGTGATGCAAACGTATTTAATTTAAGTTACTTAATGGAAAACAAATCAAATAACATAACTTGGAATGGAGAAAGTATAATTCATTAGCTTAGTTACTCCAATTTTTATAGAAAAAGTTGTTGATTAGGTACATATATACGAACAGTTGAGTACTAGGCATTTGCACAAGCAATGTGTTCTCAATAGCATTATTGATTGATTGTACATGCTGATCAAAGCTGATGTCACCTATGTCACCTATGTCTAGCTTTTTTGGAGTTATTCTTAAATACTCTATTATAAGTAGCATATTTTAGTGTATCAAGTTTGACCAATTATAAATAACAAACTATATGTATTCATAATATCAAATAAATATCACTAGATTACTAATGAAATGTATTTTTATATAAATTAATTTGGAGCCATAAATAAATATTATTATTATTATTCGCTAAAAACTTGATTAAATATGAATTGCTTTATCTAGCACGCAGTCCATAATAATATGTTTTTCCGGATAGAGGGAGTATATCATAATATATTATTTGATATCATAAAACTTTGTAATATTTTCTATAATTTTAGTGAATGCTGAGAAACTTTGACCCGTCAACAATCAGAATGATTTAATTTATAATTTAGGACGAAGAGAGTATGTTTGGTAGCCACTGTAACTCGGTGCTGAGCTCGGCACATATCAAATAGGAGTATCAATGATGTATTTGCTGAGGATTCAATTTTGTCTGGTTAATAAAAGTTGAATTCTCCCTTAAAAAAATGTTCGGTTGTGGCTCCCTTTAATAATGTCAGTCGATCAATATATTGAAGGCATGGTCTAGTCTAGTCGAATATAAGCTTTTATAATTAATAGAGGTTGGAGTAAAGTGAGGGCACAATCAGTTCCGGTTGAAAAGAATATGCATTAGGGAGCTGTTGGCTCGACCACATGCATTACGCCATCATACATAGTGAGTATACTGTATATAGAACTATCTACATATAGTAACTGGAGTTGAAAAGATCGGCTGATTTTGGCTTATGCTAATTTGCTGTGAGAATAAAATATTGTAGAAGAGCTGAAAAATAAGCGCTTATAAACTGAAGCGAACAGAGCCATCAAAGCATATCCCTCCCTTCCCTAGGTAAAACCTGTATTACCGATTTAGACTATAACCAATCGGATTGATTTGATTAGCTCAGCCAGCTAGTACAAGTGTAACACAAAGAGTGCCCAGGGGCCGGCGTGATGCCCCTATTTGAGGATTGTGTGGCAGGCTGGCAGCAGCAGTTTCGATTAGTCATCGTCGGCGTTGGCCCAGTCCAGGCAGGCCTGGTACATCTGCCCCAGCGTCCTCCCCCGGCTGCCGCCATGCTGAGCCAGAGCCACTGCATTGGTTCTTGTACCAGCGGCAGCGCCATTGCCGGCGCCGCCAGCAACACGCTGATGGGTGGAAAGCGGTGGCGGTGATGCGGCCGCTGCCCCTGTGAGCTGCTGCACCACGGTGCGGAACTGGGTGGGGTGGACCACGTACACCGTCGTCGTCGCCGCCTGCTCCCGGTGCCTCCAGTGCGGCGGCTTCCCGGACCGGCCGCCGGGAGCGTCCGCCTCCTTGCTCGCGTGGCTGCCGCTCTTCATCAACTCACTGCTAGCTGCTGCGTGCCTGCAATAATCGAATCAAGCAAGCGGCCGTTGGCTGGCTCCTGGCCGCTGCTGCTCCTGGTGGTGGTGGTGGTTTATTATTGGCCGGCCGTTGCCGTTATGCGGCGCCCCCGCGCGCGGCTATTTATAGGTAAGCAAAGCAAAGCACCTGCGGCAGCGACGACGAAGGAGCGTGAGATCTCAGCGTCAGTAAGGAGCGGACACAGACGGGTGGCGACATCATCAGGCGGTCAGCGTGATGCTGTGGTGGCGATGGATTCCGTAACTAACGGATGGGATCAACTCTGACAGAACGGCATAGATTATAGGGTCTACCTACATCATCAGTGTCCTAAGGACTTTCGATTAGTCTACACGAGTTCCCTTTGACTTAGGTGGCCTGCCGAGTTTTCTCGGAAACCCTAATTCACCCGAGGATCTCATTGTAAAGACCTTACATGTATTACAGCAGTTTACACAAGTAATATAAATCAGAGTGAAGAGTACGGAAGTATTACAAATATAAATGACATTATCCTGAACCAAGGGTTTCGTAGTGGAGTAGCATTATACAACAGACACCCTGCCCAAGGGTTATATCATACACATCATCATCCATGCCCGATCCGTTGACCGGCACGACCCCACGCAGAACTGTACACTAAATTCACCTGCAATAGGGGTTAACAAACCCTGAGTACTGGGGTACTCCACGAGACTTACCCGACTAAAGAAAAAGGAGTGTGACTCAGGAATGCAGTCTGAGGGGAGTCAAGGTAAGACTTTAGTAAGAGTCAAAGTATTTTGCGGAAAAAGTATTACTGATCCTGCTTTCAGTGTTTTACTCAATATTATTATAATCAATATCAATAGTTCTCAGTTCTTTCACATATATCATTCAATTCCAATTACTTTTCCATTCTCAGAAACATCTTAGTTCCGAACCACTCTTCGCTGAATGGTCGGAGGATCAAGTCTCTATAACCGAGGAGCAACGACGATTCAAATCGATTAATACCCAGCTGGGGATCTCTAACCACACTGCATATGTAGCACCTAAGCTTGCATATACCAACCCTGTCTACCACAGCTTTTCTGTCCCTGAACCGGTCCTGCGCCACCCGAGAGCACAGTACTCCTCTCATCTCCAGGCACGCCGGCCACGAGGGTATACGCTACTCTCGCCATCTCTCCACTCCCAGTGCGTGGTTGTCGGTTCAAGCAATAGAGCGACCGGAGATAGGGCTTCGCAGAGTATGTGGCCAGTTGCAAAGTCTCGATCCAACAGGCCTACAACGAATGGTCCCTATTTTCTTTTTCCGGTGGCGACAGTGCATTGGGACTCTAACCCAAGTACAAATGTCCCATCGGATTTTCAAATCCCTTTTCCGTCGGTGACAATATGTTGGGACTCTAACCCAAGCTACGATCACCGAGTAGGAAATCCCTTTCTGTCGACGAGCAACGGACAATTTACATGATGCGCAACGGCACGGACGGGCTCAAACCATGCGCGAACATGTGGCGCAGCTGCCTACGCAGTGAATCGGACGAGGATTGAGCAGAGATGGTGGATTTTGCCGTTGAATCGAAGGCTTGCCGGCGACGACGTGAAGAAGAGGAAGAAGAAAAGACAACCACCAGCGGTTTAAATATGGTCATGGCGAGCGCGGGACGTGGCTGGGGCCCTCCCCACGAGCTCGACACGCCGGTGGCAGACCCGACCGGCCCCGGGCGGTGCCGGCGGGCGGCGCGGCACGCGTGGCCTGCCTGTGAACAGAGCAAGTACCGAACCCCCCCTTTTCTACTGTAGCAGATCTAGTCCCTAAGCCCTATTGCTGTAATTACTTTTTATTTTTTATAGTAACTTGAAAAATAACCTTAATAAGAGTTATAGTAAATTAAATTCTGAACAACTTTGGTTTTTGAACCAAATTCAAATTTTGAATGGATTTTGAATAATTAAAAAGGGGGTGAATAGGGATTTTGAAATTTAATTCTAATCAAGTCAAATTCTCAAGATTTTTTTCTAAATAAGTTGAAAATCTTCAAATATAAAAACTGTTCTAATTGACAAGCCCTACAACTTTTATTAAAAGAGTTCTGTCATATTCTTGAAAATTTTAGAAATGAGATTTTGAATTTGAATCCATATATACCAATTTGAGTTTTATTTAAAATTTAACTTAATAACTTGATAATCCCTAAATACAAAAGTTGTTCTATTTGAAAAGCTTTATAACTTTCATTAAAGGTGTTTGGTCAAATTCTTGTTAGTTTTTAAATTTGCATTTCAAATCTACATAATCAAACATAGGGTAGGGTTTTATTTGAAATTTTATTTAACAAATTTAAAATTACCTAAAATAGAATTTGTTGAACTTCTAAAGGTTTACAACTTTTGTTTAAGACCCAACACTTAATTCCTTTTAGCTTTCAAATTAGGATTTGGGGTCCGTTTTAAGGTTTATAAATGATTTTCTTTTTATTATCTAATTGGATTTAGATAATTACACACCAATACAAACATTTACATAATAAATCATTCTAATCACCAATGCACAATCAAATGCAAGAATAAAACTTATTTTAGTTGGTGCACCTTAACAGGGTTAAATGCGGGATGATTTGCTGTATGCAATCATGATGACATGGCAGGTTTTAGTTACAGTAATACCCGGGGTGTTACATCAACTCTAAAGATCACAACTCAAATCTACTCCCTTCGTTCCAATTTATATTTAAAAATTTGTACAAAATATGACATTTTTTGTTATAACCTGCTTTATTAATTAAAGTTCTTCAAGAATAAGTTAAGTTTAATTTTTTTTTGCAAATTTTTTGAATAAGATGAGTGATCAAACTAAGGGTTGGAAAAGTTAAACGATTTATAATTTGGAAGTTGGAAGGGACTGAGAATGGGCTTGAGTGCTTAACTAGCTAGCTGAACAGAGGATAGTATTGGCGGCAGCCACGCCACGTTGGATGCGTCGACCCGCTTCAACTTGCTACCGCCTACCGAGTGCCACAGCGACATGATGACGAATTGCTGATGCAACATTCATCATATACCCCTCTCAATGCTCTCAGGTGCAGTGCACGTTGCAAACAAACCCACAAGATACCAACGATTTAGAGGCTCCGATCCGTTAGGCACGACAACTTCAGTCTCTGTTTAGTAGTGCTCCCAAATCTCCAATCAATTTTATATCTGATTTAAATCCAGTCCAGGAGTTCCTCCAATATTTTACCAATCGAGAAGCGATTTTATACTAAATGAAATGATTCGACTAAAAGGTCCAGAGCACATTTGTTTTTCTTTTTTTTTTTCCTTTTTTCGTTTCTAGCACAGAAATAAAATTTTACTTATAATTGATGTTATCATAGAGAAACTAAAAGAATCACTTTTAACTATATAATCATCACTTCACTAACAAATTCACAGCAATGTCACCAGAACTCTATCCAACATGCCTTAATAATTCTTTTCTCTATTTTAGGGGCTCTTTGATGTATACCGCTATTTTGCATCCAAATTGTTGTTGTATCCCTATCCATATGTCTTGAAAACAAAGCACCTTTGTGTCCGTATTTTATCATCTTTCCCTAATATTGTTCTTTAGGGTTATTTGCATTTTTAAATCTATAATGTACTTTGACAAAAAAAATGACTAGATGTGGTCAAATATATTTGGCACAATTTGCAATTACTGGAAATCAGATTTGATTTAATATTGGAATAATTTTGAAAATTTGAGCAGCGTCTTAACATCATCTAGGCAGTACTTTGATAGCATTATGGCTATGATATGAAGTACAGATGAAAAACATGACAACAGCCATGGAGAACAAAAATGTTCATATCACACTTCAATGTCTCGCATACACCGTGTCAACATGTCCGCAAAAGCAACAAGTCTACCTTACACGTTGAACAAAAGCGATACATGTCTAGCTGCAAGCGTCTCATTCAAGGACCACCTAGAGACCTAACAAACTAGCTAGCCTTTCTGTTGTTCCTCCTCTTCCCCTCCGCATTTCGATAGAGCTTGGATTGAAAGTATAAAGACATATTCGTTAGTAATGATTAGATCACAGAACAAGTAGAAGTGAACAGCAATGCAATCATGACTAAAATCTGTTCATTGGTGTCATCTCATGATTCTCTTCCCCTTCCCCTTCATCTTATCCCCCCACTCCTAGTATCACTTGCGCTTGCACTAAAAAGAGAAGAAACATGATTTTAAAATTAGCATTGGTGAAATGAGGTAAACAAAAAGTAATGAGCAGTACTGCATGAAGAAGTGAGCTTCATCTTTTTGACTAGCAGTGAGACATCTTTGGCAAGTCTTGACTAAATGTCCTGGTTCATGGAACTCAGAACATAGTTTTCTTTTCTTACTATTACTAACCTCACCATATGTCTTTAACGTAGACTTTCTGGGTTTCCTAGGTTTCGTTCTTAACTTAGGCTTATGAATTGTGTAGCCTAAGTCAACACATCAGGATCAAAATCACAGGAAGAAAAATCATCATCAGATTTAGCGGATGTAGCAAAATTAGTGTCATAGCTGCTATCACTTTGTGCCATAAGTGAAACTGTGTAAATATGCCCTCTTTATTAACGACTCTCTTTTTCTGGGTGGATCTCTCATTTGTGGTGGATCTGTCATCTGTGGCTCCCTCATTAGTGCTCCCCAAAATTAAGTAGTTTACTTGACTCCTCACACTAGGATGACACATATGTTTTGTTGGTGAAAATCAAAACCATTTATCTAGGCATTGATACAAGATACCCCTTCTCTACATTGAGTAAACACCACTTTACAAGGTGTTAATGAGATTTTATCCGAAAAAGCGATTGTCCTAATCACGCCACAAAGTAATGTATTGCTTAGGACCCCCACATGCAATTCTCAGCTATGAAAACAACCAAATGTAGTAGCCCAATGCTACGTGCGTCAACAACTTTAGTTGGTAAAGTTTTGTTCTACTGCCATGACTTTGCCCCATTATCTAGCTAGCAAGCTGAAAACTGACCAAACTCTAATGAGTTAAGTTTTAAATCCTAGTGATTTGGCCTACAAATCGCACAAAATAATACGCATGTAGCTTATCCAACCTCAAATTGTGCAAGTTCATTTAGAAAAAAACCCTCAAAACTAACAAGGGATGAACCTTTCCTCTTCCATAGTTGTCAATTTGAGATCTCCTGTCATGTCTACACGGTTTGGGGCCTCTATTTACACAATAGGAAGGCAGACGAAGGGATCAACATACCTATTGGACCTGCACCACCCACCTCTACACACACGTGCATGCACCTATGTGACCAACCCCCGCGTGACTAAGGTTAAAATCTTAATTTGTCGATAAATGTTGATCGAGATGAGAGCATCCATTAGGTACCTTGAGTTTGTGAGATGTTCAGTACTAGACTAGAATGTGCGCACTATCCTGGCCAGATGTGGAGCATTTTCTAAGTAGTATCGCAAGTGATTCTTCCACTTATGACTACAAACACAAGTATCATAGTTCCATTCATATGCAAATCTTTTAGAACCACGTTTTATCAATACACTATGCAATAATGTTGCTTCATGTTAAGTTATATATGTCCAGATCATCACTAAATGTCCCATAAGTAATAGTTTAAGTGATGTTATTTTCAGATAAAGAGATGCAAGTTTGAGTATTTTAGTCAAATAGCTGACCACTAGACAAGGGGAATATGGCTTCTAAGCTAAGTCTACTTTAATAGCCATAAAGAAATCGACACACTGAATGATTTTTACATAATAGTCGACCACAATCACTGTGAGGAAATCAATCCCAGATATTATGCACGACTTGGAGCAAGTAGGACCAACCCTAGGTATTCACCATCATAGATCATGACAAACTGAAGCTATATATATAGAAAGGCACAAAAATAAACTCTCATTACATCACTAAGGAAAAGAAACTATTGCAAGCATAACTGAGCTTAAGGCACAACCTAGAAGTTCCGAACATTATCCCAAACCATTTGCTCTGTACAGTTCAGCATCTCCTACATAAAGTTCTCCTCCAACATCTTTTGATTACATTTTTGCTAACCATCAGTTTGCAAGACAAGCTTATTACTTTGAAGCCAACTTCGTTGGAAACATTTCCAGTAGAGCTTTGGTTGTTGAATGAGTCAGCATGCCTTAGCTTGAGTTCATGGTTTCATCTCTGAAAAAATTGTAGTTCATGTGCCACATCCTAACTATATGTTGAACCTCTCACCAGTTGGCTCTTTCCCATGTTCAATTTGTCACTCCTTATTTGAAATACCAAAATGCTGAACATTAGATCTCAGAGTAAGCCATTTAATGAAGGTAAATACTGATAGGAGATGTGGGCGTTTCCAAGAAAGAAAGTAGCATGAACCATATTCTATATAGCTCAAAGTACAATTACAGACATCTCCCAACCAAACTATCTAGATAAAAAGTAAATTCATGGCAGTTTCATACTCAAGGATATACAAGGTTGCACATAACAATAGCTCACTGAGGAGACATCAATTAAATAAACAGTTTCCCTAAAGTGAAACAATCAAAACAAAGGCATTAAAAATATGCAAATGATACTATTTCTGTGTGCAGCGATGGCCTGGATTTAAAAAAGAAAGCAAAGCTTCTAATCTGGGTGAGTATACACAAAGTGATTTTTCCACTCTATCAATTAAATAGTTTTATTGTTTATACATAACGTCTTAGGTTACAGGAATTCGTAGTATCCCACAAACACATGCACACTCAATGACACTATATCTCCTACTACATACTATTGACACTTCTTAGCGCAACCACCAGAGACAGGGTGTTAGGCTATCTCTGATAACGGCGTCAGAAGTGCCTTGAGGGGTATTTCTTATGTCTATTGGATAATTTCGCAAGCACACAGAATATACCGCTGTAGCACTTCACCCGGGAGTATTTCAAGGTATCGTTATTTATTTTATCCCGAGGGAAAGCGGTTGCTAGGAATAATTAATAAAAGAGAGATCCTTAAGTCTATAGCAACTTAGTATCAACTAGTGATAAGGGGGTAAATCGATAATCAGAGGAAAGGGTAATGACACAAAGACACGACAAGGTTTAGGATAACCAAAGATAACTAGTAGAGTATACCTAGGTGGGAGGACAACGAGTGAGTATAAGACTCCTATGACTCTTACTTTACTCTTGTGAACTATCTTATCAAATGGATGAATTACACTAAAACAACTACCTTACTTCCGGTGTGTAGGGGGTAGTGCGAAACAATAGAGGATATAACCTCTACCCGAAGCGTCTACACTCTTATGGGAGCCTATCTTTTAAGAACTTGTCTAAAACACGTGGAGAGATACTAAGACTAGACAGGGCTGTCACCACCTGCTAGCACCCACTAACAATCCGTGCGACAAGCGGCATTTAAGGGTAATATCTAGACTAAGCACCACGTTTACACTAATTCTCACTACTCTAGCTGGGTACCAAACGGCTAAAGCAGCCTATGACAGGCAATGAACTACACACGTGAGCTGGTTACAGGATCACAATCTAGTGTAATCATCTATAAGGCAAGACAAGACAACAATACTATAATGAATAGTAAAGCACTAAGTAAAGACTTAGTAAAGTAAATTAAAGTAAAGATAATATATTGATAAAAGTAAAGTTTTACAGAAGGAAAGTTACAAGAGCTATACCAGACTCTCCAGCAGACGACTTCGGAGACCCCGAGCGTAGCTCGACTCGACTCTAACTCCCACACTAGACTAATACTACTATTAAAGAGTGGAACTCTACCTTTTCTTGTCTCTTGTGTATCTTGTGTATCTTGAATAGAGTGATGGCAGCCTCTATTTATAGGGGAGAGTGGAGGGGCACCACGTCAGCAATCCGTGTGTCTTTTCACCTTGGCCCTTGGATGAACCGACCTTGAACAGTCTTAGAATGGACGGCGTTGGTGAATCCAGCACGTGGGGTGCATGCAGGAAGGCGGTGGAGGCCAACCGACCTGGCTGGGCACCAGGGGGGTCGGCCAACCCCCTGTGATAGGTGGGCCTGGCCAGGTGTGGTCCCCACCAGTCATAGAGTGTCCCCTTGTGCTGGTTTTGTCTTGATTGTGTTGTTTCACGCCTTGATTCTTGTTCTTTGATTCTCCACCGTTGAATGAAAACATATGTTGATCTGATGGTTGAAATGAGCTGGGTGGAGTGTCACACGGATCATGCCACGTCACCAGAGCCAGGTGGGCCCCATGGTGGGGTCGGCCAACCCACACATGGGCCCACACTGAGCTCTCCTCTCTTTTACGTGATGTTGTGCACCATATCATGATGTTTTATGGACTGTTTGATCTTTCTTGCATTCACAAGCTAAGAGTACAAGTGGAACTAGTTATTGATAAAATATGTTCATATCATGCTTATTCTCCCTTGAATTCGATGCCTGTTGACGGTGTTTGAATGTGGATTTTTATGGTATATCCACTGTCAACACATATCATATTCTTGGATGCTGACATTGAAACATCAATCTATCAGCTGGTTCATCTTCATCACCACCAGAAGAAAAGTCAGACTCTGTTGGCAACAAAGGACTTGCATTTTTGACAAATGCAACCAGTGAGGGCATGGTGCTAGTAGGAAAACATGGAAAATCAATGCAACCTATAGAATGGAGAAAATGACACAAGCTTGGAAATTGCAAAAGGCACAGAGGTGCAAGCATCCAAACCATCTAAAATGTTTAAAATATAGAGATTTCAAGATCAAATATTTAAACCACACAGTAGCACAAGTAGATTGCAAGAACAAGGAAGCCTAGACTAGAAAATCTTTGTGATCTTAACGCCACCCAACACTAAAGCGCAACAAAAAATCACCGAATCAAAGAAGGGATGACTTTGCACGATGAAAACCTTGTGTAAAACTCTCAGAAACAAGTACACTATCTAAAGACAGGCCACAAGGGTGCCAATTTGTCTCTTGTGATGTGCCTCCAAAATAAAAGGAATTTCAATGTCTATTTCTATATAAGAAAGTTGACAAGCCAAGATTGCCTTGAACAAACAAGACATACTCCATAAATGTACCAACAAACACATGTTAATCCTATTACAAGTAAATTAATAGATCAACATGCAAGTAAGTCTACACATTGAGATTCAAATTGCTAGGTGTAGGTATGCCTATTGAATATCTAGTGGAGTGTATACAGAGGCATCAGAAGTCATATTCATTGAAATGTCAAATCTATGAGACAAGGACCAATGACCAATTTAGCAAGGATGAGTTTGATTCACCACGACCATTAGGCAACAAGTATCTAGATGTGGTAAACAAGCAGAGGCCATTTGGATTAAGTTGCAGCACTGCTAGTTTCAGACGTCGCCAATTTCTTTTCAAATAACATTTAGCAACAATGTGCAGGCCATTAAATTTTTTGAAGCTGCAGCTTAGCAGCAATTTCTTTTCAAAAACAATAAGCAACATATGTAGTCCAATATTTCCATTTGTTCAACTTGTATAACATGGCCAATACAGCTGCCGCCAATATCTCTCCTCTTCAAGTTCACTTCGACTGGAATCAATCTTGAAAAGCTAAGCAAATAAATCTAGTTAATCTATCGGTCAATGGCACGGCGGCAGAGGAACAAAGGACTACAAGCAGGTAGCGAATTAAATGGAGAGACACACGCATGAACTTACCACTCGGTCACTCTATCATGGAAACGATGGTACCGAGAGGGTGCAAGGCACAGGGCTGCGGATCTAGCGTCGTATCCGAGCTAGGAAGCGGAGCATACCCAACATCGGGACCTCCGATCCGTACCGCCATGAGTAGAAGGCCAATGTATCTGCCACCAATGTTGTAGAAGGCCTTCCCATCCGGTGATAATGAAGCTGAGGGAAGCTCCCGCTGTTTCGTGGTCCGGTCGCTGTCCGATGGAGCCATCTTGCAGCATGGTGGCTAGAAGCGAGAGAAGAGGCGGCGGCGACGGTGGGGGACGGGGGCAAGAGAGACGAGAAAGAAGAAGGGATAATTGGATTCATGTCATTAAAAAACAGCGTTTCTGGAATTTATCATTACAATTCGGCTCATTGGAAACTTGCTACTCCAATTTGATCCATACCTGAGCGCTCCCAATTTCTACGTGTGGCCATAGCCTGAGCCCACCTGCAGGCTGTACGCGAGTACAGAGAGTGTTGTAAGAACATCATTTGACCCGGCCATGACCCAGTGCGTGAACGCCTTCTCCATACAGTCTCCTTCCCCGCCTCCGTCTCCACGAACTCTAGAGCGGCGAATTAGGGGCGGCGGCGGCAGCGGCAGCAGCGAGGGAGAGCTCCCTGTGGTTGGTAGTGGTGGAGGCTCAGCGTGGCCTAGCTCTCTCCCTTCCGCAATGGTGGTTGGATGAGCTCATGGCGCTGGTCTCTGGGTGCACCATGGTCATGATAGAAGGCTGCGACGACAGGTATGCATCTGATTCCATCTCGACCTTACCCAATATGAGAAAAACTAAGAACGACTAGATCCACTCCATAACGCAGTAGGCATGCCACATAATATTTGTGAATTTTACCTTTTAATTTCTACGGTGATAGACCCGATTCTTTGCGCTAGAGCTGGAAGTGGAAGGTTTCTATACAACAAATGCCATGAGTAGAAAATATTAATAAAGGGTTCAACGGTTAAGTGGGATGTGGAGATAGGTTCTTTTACACTTGAGATGTTGATTACCGGCCTGTGCAATGAAGTGAAATGGTCCTCTAACCAATCTAAGTGCATTGTGTTTTTTTTTTTCAAAAATGTGTGTGAAGATGTCAGATTACTCCATGAGGGGCAGATGTCAGAACTCTTTGCCATGTATAAGCAAAGAGATGTGCTACCAGTTTTTTGTTGGAGTGTTTGACAAAGAGGTGTATAATAAGAATGAATTTGATGATTTAAAATGTGAAATCACACTCATGTTAGCAATGCAAACCCACTACAGCCAACCAAAGCACATCACCAATGGTGCTAGTACCTAGCCCATAGGAAATGATGCAAACCTTGAGGGTGAAAGGGAGCCAGATATATTTGACATTGAGGAGGAGTATGTTTGTGTCGATGATGAGCACATTTACACTTCAGTCCCATATGTGCCGACAACCTCCCATAGGAAATGATGCAAACCTTGATGGTGAAAGGGAGCCAGGTATAGTTGACATTGAGGAGGAGTGTGTTTGTGTCGATGACAAGCACATTTACACTTCAGTCCCATATGTGCAGACAACCTTTGTTGACAATGTAGCAGCTGTTGATGATGATGTTGCTGATTATGTTGATGCTGAAGGAGGAGTTTCCCTAGAGGCACCAATCAATGGAGATATATGTGCACGATCTAGAAAATCCCAACGTAGTGAAGGGGGAATTATCTCCCGACATAGTTTCATTCAAGAAAGCTTTGAGGCATTATACGGTGACAAGGGGTTTTGAGTTTACTGACATCAAGACCGACAAGACAAGATTCATTGCTAAGTGTAAAGCAGAGGGTTGTCCATGGCAGATACATGCTTCTAGAATTGTTTTTCACTGTCAAGCCATGTGTAGATGGGTTTTTGGATGGTTGTAGACCTTTTGTGGGCATAGATGTCTCGGCGCTGAATAGCCAGTACACTAGACTGTTGGCTTCAGCAACTATTGTTGATGGCCACAACTGGTTATATCATTTGGTCTTTGCTATTTTTTATTCAGAGAAAGCGGACAATTGAAAGTGGTTTCTACAGCAATTGCGTAGAGCTAGCCATCTAGGGTTAGGTGGAGCGGTAAGCATTTGGAGGGGGTTGCTGCAAAATTGCCTGCGGGCAGTTTTATGGAAAAAACGGCATAGATATTCAATTTGCTCTTTTTCAGAAATAGATTTTCAATTAGGGTCACCAATGCAAAATAGTTCAACCTATGCACTGTGCATTACTAACCAAATGGGACTGCAGATTGATTTAAGAAAAGCAGGATAGCCTTTTTGCAAAACTGGCCAATAAATGTGTTAGTGTGCCAAGCCTTCTCGTGCCCTTGTGCGAGCATTCTGCAGTCACTTTTATGTAGTGTTTGGTTGCGCGGACCAAATTATGCATGTGCAAGTTCATCTTGGATAGCCATGTAGGCCCACATGTCTTACTGTTTGGTTGTTCCCGGACCGAAGGATCTAAATGCCTGGAATATACCTTGTAGATGATGTATAGTCATATACGCTGTGAAAGACCGAACGACGTCATTCAGGACGAGCTCTCGCGCTCGCCTCCCACCGATCTTGTGTGCTTCTGGCCGCACAGACTGCTGCCACTACTTGGTCC